>CM039582.1:4595950-5200700 GCA_022457205.1 Saccharum spontaneum | reverse complement strand
CGGCCGCCATCCCCTCGTGCAGGAGCGCGACCACGACAGCATGATGGTCGGGTCGGCCCGGGCGCCCGTCGGGACGCCCCACCGGCGCACGTTGCCCAGGAACGCGAGCGCCGAGTCCCGGGTGGGCGTGCGCCGGCAGAGGGAGTGTATGGGGGGCGGCGACGGCGGTGGAACTTCGAGAACGGGAGGAAGGTGAGGGAGGGACGGAGGGGAATAGCACGGCGGAGGCGGCCTCAACGCGACCGGAGGAGATGGCGTAGAGCAGCATGCGCTCCGCCGCGGCCGCGCCCGCCAGCCCCCTCCTCCTTCTCCAGCGAGGTGTCGTCACGGTGTGGCGTGGGTGGCGTGGCTTTCTCTTCATCGCGTGCGTTCATTCTAAATCAAACGGCTCGGCTTGAGCCAAAGCGAAATACACCCAGGACCAGGAGCGATGCGAGCGAGCCGGAGGTCGTCGGCATGAAGTTGTGGAGCAGAGGGGGAGGAGGGCCGGACCGCCACTCGAACACGCTGGAGGAAGGGTTGACGCGGGGACGCCGTTGATCCGCGGAGTCGCCGCCAGAGGCGAGACCAGCAACATTGATTACGGGTACCGACAAATGTAATGACACATCGTATCGTATGGGATAAATATGTACTCCCTCTCTCCCGAAAAGAAGGTCGTTCTGGCCTGTGAATGTCATTCCAGTGAAAATGTCGTTGTGGCTGACGTCCTGCTACTTTATCAGAGTCCAAGGCAGCAAGCCTACTACGAGCACTCCCTACGAAGGTGGACAGCAGCCATTAGTATTGTGAAATAAGTACAAGTGCATAAGAGAGAATAGTAGGGACATCTTGGATTTTTCTCACCGGCCTTGTTACATGTGCTAGGTTCTAGAACGTCTCTTTATTTGGGACAGAGGGAGTACATAAGTGTACATTTCAATATATTTTTCTATGCTTCTACGTACATTTTTGTCCGAACATGTGATGACGACATCAGTGACTTTCCAATTAAAATAGGACCGCATCAGGGGTCAGCTTTGAACCCTTATTTATTTGCTTTGGTGATGGATGAGATCACAAGGGACATACAAGGTGATATCCCTTGGTGTATACTCTTTGTTGATGATGTGATACTAGTTGACGACAGTAGGGCAGGGGTTAATAGGAAGTTAGAACTATGGAGGCATACGTTAGAGTCGAAAGGGTTCAGACTTAGTAGGACTAAGACTGAGTACATGAAGTGCGATTTCAGCATGACTAGGCATGAGGAGGGAGACGTTAGCCTCGATGGGCAAGTGGTGGCCAAGAAGGATACTTTTCGGTATTTAGGGTCGATGCTACAAAAGGATGGAGACATTGATGAAGATGTTAGGCATAGAATTTCAGCCGGCTGGTTGAAATGGCGTCAAGCTTCTGGCGTCCTCTGTGATAAAAGGGTGCCTCAGAAGCTAAAAGGTAAGTTCTATAGGACGGCGATTCGTCCGGTGATGTTATACGGTGTTGAGTGTTGGCCTACAAAAAGGCGACATGTCCAGCAATTGAGTGTAGCAGAGATGCGTATGTTGCGTTGGTGTTGTGAGCACACAAGGAGGGATAGAGTCCGGAACGATGATATTCGGGATAGGGTTGGGGTGGCACCAATTGAGGAGAAATTGATTCAACACCGGTTGAGATGGTTTGGACATGTCCAACGGATGCCTCCTGAGACGCCGGTGTGTAGTAGAGTTCTAAAGCGGGCCGATAATGTAAAGAGCGGTAGAGGTCGACCTAAACTAACTTGGGACGAGTCCGTTAAAAGAGATCTTAAGGAGTTGAATATCTCCAATGATTTAGCTATGAATAGGAGCGCTTGGAGATTGGCAATCAACGTGCCTGAACCGTAACCTCTTTTTCTCTTGTGCCCTTTTTATCCCTTTATGTGTCTCCTTGTTTCTCGTCTCTTTTGGGTTTCATCTCTAGCCTACCCAACTTGCTTAGGACAAAAGACTATGTTGCTGTTGTTGCGGCTGCTGCTTCTACGTATATAGTTAGTATTCATAATAAAAAAAATCGCAACATTATGATAAAATACGAGTTAAAATAAGGTAAATATGCTTTGTATTCTATTATTAATAAGTGTATTAAAAAATTTCAGTGTTTTTTTAGTGGGGGTGCATGGCCCCCACTGGCCCCTGGTTTCGCCTCTAGTCGCCGCGTATCACGTTCGTCTCGACAACTCCTTCCCACTCCGTGTAGCGCCGCATGCCGTCGGCACCGACGCACCCTCCCCTGTTGTCTTATGGATTTTGGGTGTAAATTGCTAGAAACTTATTGGAATCAGTTAGCAACCAAGACCTTCACGAGTTTTGGACTGGAGTAACTGGGTGCTCTCGAGCTAGATTGCAATATGAATCTCTGCTGTCCCCCCCCCCCCCCCCCCCCTAACTTTTTTTTTTTGTGAATTCCCATAACTTCTTGTTCAGCACAGGACCATTGCTCGCTGGTAGCCAGCCATTTTGAACTTGCACGAGGACACGGAAGCGGGATACGATGCATCTCTGCCGTAGCTAGAAGAACAGAGCACTCCGGAATGGGTATCAGCATCACTCTCACTCCCTGCCTATCATTATCATCATTCATTCTAAGGCTATGTTTAGTTTGCGAATTTTTTTAAAAAAACACTGTAGTATTTTTTGTTTGTATTTGATAAACTTTGTCTAATCATAGATTAACTAGGCTCAAAAGATTCGTCTTGATATTTACAGAAAAATTGTGCAATTAATTATTTTTTACCTACATTTAATGCTCCATATATGTGTCGGTATATGCGATGTGACAGGGAATCTTGAAAACTTTTTGCATTTTGCCATGAACTAAACCTGGCCTAAGTGTCAAACGAAATATGTGATGGTTTTGACGATTGAATATTTGTATCAGTAGCTATAAAGAAGAGCTGCTCTTTTGCAAGCTGTTGCAACCTTGACAGTTGACACGCTGTTGGTACTATATATTGTATAGATTCTAAAAGCTTACACTGAGAGGTATACATTATAGATTCTAAGGGCCTTTTTGAAAACATAAGAATCACTTTAATTTTACAGGAAAAGCACATGGAAACAGAAAATTTTCCTTCGTTCTAAAAAGAGCCTGAAATGTTACAAAGAGGACTTGAGGCCTAGGCTGTGCTCAGATCCGAAATTTTTAGGGAAAAAATTCTTGTAGCACTTTTGTTGTTATTTGGCAAAATTTGTTCAACCATGAACTAATTAGGCTCAAAAGATTCGCCTCGACATTTACAGACAAACTATGCAATTAGTTATTTTTTACTTACATTTAATGCTCCATATATGTGTCTAAAGATTCGATGTGATAAGTGGAAGATGAAATATTTTAGAAAATGAACGGGCCCTAGTGCCAGTTTGAGTTGCTGGTTTGTCCTCATGCTGCAATCCCTTGGACCTAGAAATAGTACGCGTTTGCCTTATCCCTTGGATCTAGAAATAGTGCGCGTTTGCCTATGAAATCTGGATCGATGCATCATGCATGTTGTTGATACTTTAGGCATCGCATGTATATACACCGGGATGGTGCTTAGTGCACTCACACTGCAGACGGCCAGGTTTGACCTTGCACCCTTGCAGAGCTAGCTGATGAAGTGCATGAACCAGTGCTCTGAAACGTGGATAGAACGAAGGAGATGCAATCGTAATTGGGCGACGGTGCAGGAGTGCAGGACCCAGAACGGCACCGATCGACAAGGAAGCATCAGAGGCTTGAAGAAAATCCATCGCATTCGCATCGCAGGGAGAGAGCAAGCCCTTGTCGCGCGCGCTGTTTTGAGAACCACTCGGCCAGTTGCGCTGACTTTTGCCCCGGCCGATGAGCGGACGGAGCCGAGAAAAGATGTGCTGTCCCCTGCCTTGTCCATATACATGTACGATACGGCACATCGAACTGGGGCGTCAACCCGACAAGACGCGCTGTGGCGACTTGCCGGACCGGCCGGCCGCCTTTCCGTCGAAAAGGAAAAAGGGCCCACCGCGTTCCCGTTTCGGACAGCGAAACTGTCGAGAAGAGAGGGGCCGGCCGATGGAGCCGGATGAGATGCGGACGGGGACCTGAGAATTGGCATTGGGATAGGATCGGCAAGCAAGTTGCGGCGGAACGGAAAAGGAGGCGAAGCAGCAGAAGAAGGTTCATGGAACGGAAAGGCGCAACGCGAAATGTCAAGTGGTGGGTTGGGCAAATGATTAGTGGAGGCGCCACCGCTTCCGCCTGACCGGACTGATCCCTGCAACAACGGGTGCGGACTGCCTGCCATCGATCAGGCATTCCACGGCCGTAGAGTGTAGACTGAAGATGCCGATGCCGCTGGTGCCGCTGGTGCAGCGATACCCGCTCTGATCTCGCGGCCTCTGGAAGCCCGGAACCGTAGCCGATTTCTCCAGCCCAAAACTATGGCCGTTAGGCCCGTTAGTTTCGGTGGTCGACTAAACAATCAGTTTGACAGTACTCCACGTCAATCTGGTGGTCGACGAATCGTGATTGTCAAGTAAGTACTGCTGTCTGTGCAACCAACAGGTTGGAGGGGTGCTGGGTGCGCTAGTCGTAGTCCGCAGCGCTAGCCGTAGTCCGCAGCGCTAGCTGTACCCCTGTTCTGCTGAACGGAACGGCGGCTTCTCCCGAAATTCGACGGCCGTTTTCGTGTGCTCCTCGCGTTCTAGGGCCGGTTTAGATGCAATTTTTTTTTGCAAAATGACACTGTAGCAATTTTCGTTGTTATTTAGTAATTAGTGTTCAATCATGGTCTAATTAGGTTTAAAAGATTCGTCTCGTCCATTTCGTCTAAACTGTGTAATTAGTTTTATTTTTTATCTATATTTAATGCTTTATACATACGTCTAAAGATTCGATGTGACGGAAAATACTGAAAAATTTTACAAAATTTCTTGCAACTAAACAGGGCCCTAGCTTTGCAGCGGACTAGTAGTTCGTGTGTGCGCGCGTGTTGGATCAACTTTTTAGGCTGAAAAATCTAGAGGGGCGAGCCAGAGCCACTGAGCCGCAATGCGGCTGCGGGGTTTGGTCCGGACCTAACAATGGCATTGGCTGGCCTAAAGCCAGCAGCAGCACCCGTGGGAGGCGGAGACCGACTGGCCTGCCCGTCAAAGTCCTGACGGAGTCGTACCCGCCATTGCACCTTTTTGGTCACCGTCAGTCAGTCATGTAGGAGTACGCACGCATTGGACTCTCGGCAACATCCGTCGTGGGAGACAAGGTGCGGGGATGCGACGCGAGCACGCTACGAACGATCACGTGAACCAGTTGGCAACTTGTAAAACTTGGCATATTTCCTGGTTTGGTTCGTGAGCGCGGCGCGGATCAAGCCACATGGAATGGAAATGCATCCTGACGGTGCCGGTTGCCGGCCGCCGCAATCCGGGTCGCCGGTTCGGCTGCTGCTTGCCTTTTTTTCACGTTGAGCCAGTAGACCAAACGATTTGACGATGGGTAGAACACTAGAACTGGTCGATCCAATCTGCTATAGTGCTATCTGAACCCCCTTTTCCATTTTTTTTATTTTGTACCTTTCCAAATTACTTATTTTCTCCGTCTCGCTCGTTAACTGTTTTACGATTGGCTACGTCAAAACATTGTCTCCAGATTGTGATTCAAACGAAAGTGTACACTGTACAGTACATTTTTTATAGAGTGCCTCTTGCAATCAGCTAAAGGTCGTATTGCTGAAGAATCAACAAAGGAATGCCAGGAAGGACAACATATATTAAAATATTGTGAACATGAATAGCAGATCAGCTGATCAGGTGTTGCCACAGGCTATTCTTTAGTTGACGCAGCACGCTCTCGCAAGCATATACCATTTCCGAAGAAGAGAAGCTCGAACACCGGGACACCTCGATGGGTTTACTTTAATAAAGGTCCGTGTTAGGTACTCTGATCGGCCATAGTTCTCCACAACTGCGGAGACTTTGACTTGTCTATGCATTTTCTATCTACACATAACAAGGAGAGATACGGATTGATGACTTGTACACTTGTGATCAGAGAGAGAACCAGAGAGGTACATTGACCCTGTAGTCTACGTGCAGGCTGTACTGTGTCCTACGAATACACGAGAAAATGCTGCTGTACTTCAGCTTAGCGCATTATTTTCCGTCCTGTTTTTCGTACTCCTAGGTATCGTTTCGTGAGATCTGGATGGTTTTCCAAGGGAGCAAGCTGCTGCTGGCCTGCTGCATGCTTCTCTAGGTTCAAAGTAAAGATGCCCATCTCATAGTAAAGATCCTCCGTCCTAAAATGCTAGACGTGTTAGGATTCAAAATATGTCTCTGAATAGATGGTGTTATAGGCCAGCATCTGTGTCTGATCCTACCCCAGCTTACCACCAACTGTCACTTCATTGTCGTCCACTGGCTGAAGATGAATAAAAGAAAAAAATTACTGATGGCGTCCACTACTATTGGTGTGGAGAGTTGAATAAACATTTCCTGCCCGGAGCGCTGCTCCCAAGCTCCATCTGCAGACATCACAATCAGGTGTAGTGATTCCCTTGTAGGGGTGTTTGCGTATTTTCGTTTCTACGTTGATCTTCAGGACAAGCTCTACAACGTCTTGTAATATGAGACAGAGGGAGTACTCTAGTACTCTACACTCATGTGTTGTCTCCGAGTTTCACTCTCTCAGCGTCTCGTCCCCTCCAACTCTACAGCATTATGTCGGTGCATCTCTGCTTTGCTTGGGGACACCGGCTACATTGGCGAGAGGCTTTTATCCCCTTTGGATAGGCCAAGGGAGAGTAATAATTCATTTCCAAGTGTTGCACATAATGCAATTTTTGAAGGTAGAATAGTTTCCTTGTTTTGAAGTATTTGAGTGTAAACACATTGAAGGCCACAGGATGGTATGAGGTTGCCCATGGTATGTTCTCAATATAGAGAGTGTGGTGGGGCCTCTTAGAATCGATGACTCCATGTGTCTATAGGCACGGGTCACCCCCAAATCATTTTTTGAGAAAGAAATAATCCTCGGTGAGAATCATCCTCTAATCCAGCTCTGTTCGGCTGGCTGTTTTTTTGGCTGATGCTGATGTTAATTTGTGGTGAGAGAAAAATATTGTTCCATGGCTGGCTGATTTTGGCTGATAAGGTCAAGCGAAGAGAGCCCAAGTAAGAACCGAGTTAAATCGAATCGCCCTTAGAAGAGATGGTGTAATTGTTGTGAAATAATTGGACGACTTCTCACACAACAATGGTAGGATTTCACAATTTGAGATATCATATACTCCATTGTACAAAATATAATCATTTTGGGTTTGCCCAAGTCAATGTATCCTAAGGTAGACCATATTTGTATAAAATGAACAAGATTATTTATAATGTCAAAAGGCCATCATTAGATCCATCGTGATGTATCACATTTTTACTTCTTTGATGTGGTGGAATTTAATGTTTTCCTATATAAAATTGGTCAAACTTGAATATTCAAATAACAAAACCAAAAGCACTCGTATTTGTAGTAACATTTTGGGTGCATCACGTAAACAGGAAATATGGTACTCTCTCTAATCAATAAATGGTGTTTCATACATGATGTACATTATTATGATCTCCAAAACACAATTAACTAATAAATTTTGTCATGGTATACTCTATTATTGCAAGATGTAGTAATTATATTGCTATGAAACTAATTTTCGCTATAAATCAACCAGCGTTGTTTTTAACATCCAAACTCAAACACACAAAATAATTTACAATCCAAGTTTAAAAACTTTGTTTCAAAATTTAATATTATGTTTGAGCAAATTACTCAGACTATACAAACACGATTATTTTGGAGTAGGCTCCCTTTTTCAGAAAAGGGGTATGTTTTAAATCAAAGTTATCATTTATTTGTGACTATTTTATTACCCTTAGAGCAAGTATAATAACAGATTAACAGGCTATAAGTTGGCTAAATGCTAAGATGGAGGAGAGAGAATAGAGAGGACAAGCGAGCTGTAAGCTAACGACCGGCTTATGCACAAAACTAAAAAATTTTATGAAAGAGACAAATGAACCATGTATTAAAAAGCAAGAGAACTACTGTATAAGAGCTGAGAGAAGACTGCAAATAAACCTTCCTACCAGCAGCCGGTTGAATTAACCTTGCTCTGGTTACGATTGTTGGAACGCAAAAGGAAGAACGAGTGTGCGCGCCGACTCAAGCGGCTCATTCTTCGCGCAAAATTTCAGGTGGCGCGCTCACTAGCATCGGAAATATTGCGAGCGCCGAACGGCAAAACCCGCCCGATCCGAGGCTGATTTTGAGATCACCACACCACTCGATTCGTCTCGTGCGAGGAGCTCAAAAAAAAAAAGAGTAAGCCTCGCGTCGCTCGCAGAAGATGCTGCCGCGCAGTGCAGGGTGCTGCTGCAGCCTGTGCTCGGTGCTCCACGCCAGCGATCGCATCTCAAGCGTGCGCGGAGCACCGACACCGAGGCAGCTGCCGACTATGGCCGCATCTGGCGACATGCTGCCACGCGTCACGTTCTTGTGAGGGCCCACAAGTCCAGAGGATGGGGACCCCAACTGATTCATGCAGTCAACAGACGAACAATCATCGCGCTCACCGACGAATCAAAACCCCACCACATTCATTTAAAAATTTATTTAGGCCAGTCTCAGTGGGAGTTTCACTAGAATTTTATTTGCATTTAATAGCCTGTCATATATGTATTTTTTGATGACATGTCAACATTTTAATGAAGAGAGAGAAGAATTGAGTTTCATGGGGATGAAACTCTCTTGGCACAGTTACCAACTCTCTATGAGTCATAGAATTAAATGTCTATAAAACTATGGAGTGAAACTTTCCATTGAGAATGAGTGTTTCATCCGAGTTTCATTTCATTCTATATGACATAACAGTCTTAGAAACAACGAAATGAAACTCTCCACTGAGACTAGCCTTAAAATCCTGCTTTAGATGCCGGAA
The DNA here is from genome assembly GCA_022457205.1 of Saccharum spontaneum. Taxonomy (NCBI): domain Eukaryota; kingdom Viridiplantae; phylum Streptophyta; class Magnoliopsida; order Poales; family Poaceae; genus Saccharum; species Saccharum spontaneum. The sequence goes on along the minus strand of CM039582.1, from coordinate 5,191,741 downwards.
TAAAAACCCTGTCAGCAATTTCAGCGAAGGCTTTGTTTACTTCCATGCAAATCCAAAATATTTCCTCTTCCACCTATCACATCGAATCTTTGAACGCATACATGGAGCATTAAATGTAGTTAAAAAAATAACTAATTACATAATTTGTCTATAAAGTTCGAGACGAATCTTTTGAGTTTAATTAATCTATAGCTGGACAAATTTTACCAAATAATAACGAAAAGTGCTACAATAACTTTTCATCCAATTTTTCTCAACTAAACACACCCGAAGTGGGCATCACATGCATGTCATCGTGTACTTCCGAAAATCGGCGGTGGCCGGCGGCGGATTACTCAAAATATACTGCTCCAATCACAAGTCTTGTTTAGTTGGTTGCGGCCTTGTCGGAGGAGGTTCATAAGTTGATTTAGTTCGAATCCTTGATGACTTGATTGGCTTCATGTCCTTTTTAAGGCTGGGTTTCATTTCACTACCACCAAAGTGAAAAATGGCCAGAACCACGAGCTATAGCGAAAAAGATAAATAAAAGCACGTTTTTTTGCCATACTAAACTAGTCGGATTAAGACACTGGCTCAGGGAACACCACGGACTAAACTAGTAGCAGCTTGTTTTCTGCATCAATCAAAATAAATAAATAAATGTTAATCTGGTACACTGTGGTCACCCAACGAGGGCTACACAATTCTAATGGATATACATCATGGATCCTCCACTATATTAGTCCCAATCTGTTCTGAGCTTTTGCTTTAAGATGATTTTGATAGCCAACGTAGTAAAATCACCAAAAGAACGCAGTGCCAGTACTTTCAATCATTTCCCTCCCATATCTACAAACATAATCTCCCTCCACATATGAAGTGAATTTTGCCCACCCTATGTGCTACCTCACCCTCACCCAAAACAGAAGACACCATGTGATAAACAAGTGGAAGTATATTATTATTGAGTTAACCTTATTAATATTCGCTTTAACTCTATATCAAAGCACCTGCAATTACTTTCACACGGTGGCATTACAAGTCGCCAAACCTCACCGTCACGGCGTCACACCACACGCAAAAGTAGCTGTAAGTTTGGAAAGATTACACGGATATTTAACCACGAGTTATCCCATCGCTTTTTTTGTTTTCCCCTTGAAGCGTTCAGATGAGCTCCCCACACGCTTTGCTCAGTCAGTCATAGCCTTTGACCCAAGTTTGACACCTACGCGTTCTCTCACCCGCCCGTATATAAACACGGGCCTCGCCGCGCTCACACAGGCGGGCTCCCGACCTCCACTCCATCTGACGCAAACAAACAAACTTCACCGAGATGACGCGCTCCCCTCTGATCCTACTGCTCCTCCTCTGCGCCGCCGTGGGCGCCGCGGCGGCCGTGCCGCGGTACCGCGAGGCGCCGCACTTCACCAACTCGGCGGCGGCGCAGTGCCCGTCGCCGCTGCATCCGTCGGACGCGGACGCGGCGTGCTCGCCGCACGCGGCGGTGCACGTGGCCATGACGCTGGACGCGTCGTACCTGCGCGGCACCATGGCGGCCGTCCTCTCCGTGCTGCGCCACGCGTCCTGCCCGGAGTCCATCCACTTCCACTTCATCGCCTCCGCCTCCGCCTCCGCCAAGTCCAGGGCGACGCCGGAGGAGCTGAGGGCCACGGTGCGCGCGTCGTTCCCGTCGCTGGCGTTCCGGGTGTACCCGTTCGCCGACGAGGCCCGCGTGGCGGGGCTCATCTCCACCTCCATCCGGGGCGCGCTGGACCGCCCGCTCAACTACGCCCGCTCCTACCTGGCCTCCACGCTTCCCCCCTGCGTGCGCCGCGTCGTGTACCTCGACTCCGACGTCGTGCTCACCGACGACATCGCGGCGCTCGCCGCGACCCCGCTCCCGGCGGGGGAGGAAGGCACGGAGACGGCCGTGGCGGCGCCGCAGTACTGCGGCGCCAACTTCACCGCCTACTTCACGCCGGGGTTCTGGGCGTCCCCCGCGCTGTCCTCCACCTTCGCGGGTCGCCGCGCCTGCTACTTCAACACGGGCGTCATGGTGCTGGACCTCGCGCGGTGGCGCCGCGCGGGCTACACGGCGCAGATCGAGGAGTGGATGGAGCTGCAGAAGCGGGTGCGCATCTACGAACTGGGCTCGCTGCCGCCGTTCCTGCTCGTGTTCGCGGGCCGGATCGCGTCCGTGGACCACCGATGGAACCAGCACGGCCTCGGCGGGGACAACTACCGCGGCCTCTGCCGCGGCCTGCACGCCGGCGCCGTCAGCCTGCTGCACTGGAGCGGCAAGGGGAAGCCATGGGACCGGCTGGACGCCGGAAGGCCCTGCCCGCTCGACGCCGTCTGGGCCAAGTACGACCTGCTCCGGCCGGCCGCCGGCATCGAGAGCTCGTGACCACAGCGGTCGGCGGCGTTCGATCGAGCGCTCGTTTTTTTGATCGGTTTAGAAGCACGTGCTCTTCGTTGTTTTGTTGATTGGTATTTCGATCATCAGAATGTTCATGTGAACTAAGGATGCAAGCGGGCCTGCCTGCAGACACCCAGCAGGATGCCGCATCATCTGCATGCAAAATTTGATTGCCCTGCAGTTACCTGCAGACGTGTGCTAATTTGCCTGCACTTCCTGCTGGGTTCTGCAGCAAAGCGCAAGCAGGTTTTGTGGACGCCTGCAGAGCCTGCCAACTAATACATATACTCCTCTAAAAAAACTAGTGCGTATACTCAAACTTACAATGCAAGAGTCCAGAACTATGCCGACTAATACGTATACTGCAAGCTTACAATGCAACAATCCATAATGTATCTGGCATCCTGGACATATGCTTACGTCATAACAATTCTTGCATAAATTAAAGGTCATAAAAATCCAGAAAATAAAGAATAAATAGGAGTATCATCATCCACCACAATATTTATCCATAAATTACAATTTGGCCTATCCAATCAAAAGAGCCAAATAATTTCAACCAGTGACAATGGTGTTGCCTTCTATTCTTGAGTCCAACCTTTAGTTCTTGGCTCCATTCCTTATGTCTTTTTTGTTGATGATTACTGCACAAAGAGATATGCAGCCCGTGAAGTACGCTGCAACTTGCCTGATAAGTGGACACACAAAGGGATGGGATAAGTTACCAGCAGCAAGACTGAATGGCCAAGCTAGTACTACTGTACTACATGTCAAAAGACTAAATAGGCAATCTTTCTGATGGCTGGAGATATAAGCCCAACAGGCAATTCATGGTATTCATTACTGAACTTAAGATCTATAAAGACCAGGCTGCACTTTCTAATCTGAATTCATTTGGAAAAAAAATAAAACTCATCATCAGGCTGTACTTTCTAAACTGTACATCATAATAATTATGATTGAGGAATTATTAATAAAAAGTCATACTACATAGCCAAAAGAATTAACAAGATTGAGGAATTCAAGCATGCCAAAATCTCATTATGCATGCCACAGTTTGCAACTTTGTATCAGGAACAAGGTTATTAATATGTCTCGATCACTGCAAAAGATAAGAACCAGAATATATCTGAAGTGGGTCTATAGGGCTGTGTTATTTTTCTAGAGACAGACCATATTTAATATAGGAAGGCTAGCTGCTAGTAGCTCTTATTTCATTGAAATTCAAATCATCAAAAGATAGTGGACAGAAAGGAGAGAGAGAGAGGGGCAACATACCCATTTAGTTGATTCTTACGAAACATCTTCAATGTTGTTGTGTGGAGTGGTAATTGATATTATGTCCAAGTACGAAGAGCCTAATTTTTTTTAAAAAGCACATATTTTAACAAAGCTAAATGTCTAAAATACATTAGCAGTGGATTCACAGAAAAAATTAAGAAATTACCTGCTGACCGAAGCCAGTCCTGAAAGCAAATTAAAGCCTCAACAGTGTTGCTTGCTAGCCTAGACCTATGATCATTGACGATACGTTCACTTGTGCTGAAAGCGGACTCTGCTGCTACAGTAGATGCAGGGACAGCCAACAAATCACGAGCCATACGTGCCACTACTGGGTATTGTGACGCATGTATCTTCCACCAATGTAAAATATCGAAGCTCTCATCATCACATGGAAATAGATCATCATGAAGATATCTATCGAGCTCACCTGATACTTGATTATTTCGGGCGCTGATGTGTTGAAACCAATCAGACCAAGAATTACTTTTTCCTGCAGTTGATGTCTCATTTCCTTGAGCATCAGAACTGGTGTTTTCCATCTCAGAAGAGTATCCATTGAACAGGTTTCTGAGGGTTTTATCCACTTTAGCAATATGATCACCCGCAGATTCACCATATACTTGCTTCAAACGAAATTCAATAAAGCCAAATTTGAAGCGGGGATCCAAGATAACTGGAATACAGTTGGTCAAGTATGAAATGTCCCAATATTTTTCAAACTTGCTTTGCATTTCTAAAACCATAGATAAAAGGGGCGTTTTTGGCCTTAATTCTTCTTCATCTAATACTTGTTTCACATTCCAAATCTCATGGAAATAAAGATTGGCGGTTGGGTATTTTGAACCTGAAACAAGTTCTGTAGCTTTTTTGAAAACCTGCAGCAAGTTGCATACCACAGCTGCTCTTTGCCACTCTACAGTTGAGGGAGAGTAAATGTAGTTGGGATCTAGGTGGCCCAACTCTTGAAAAGCATCCTTAAACGGCAAAGCTGACAGTAACATGTCGCAAGTCGAGTTCCACCGTGTGGCAACATCAAGTGAAGGGCGACTTCCACAATTTATCCCTAAGTCTGCAATTATTTCCTCAAACTTCTCATTCCTAGATGGTGAACCCTTGATGTATTTGACACTATCCCTTATATTCTCGATGACACCATCAATTTGTTGTAGTCCATCTTTAACAATGAGATTAATTACGTGAGCAGCACATCTCACATGAAAGATGTCACCACTAGAATGCAGCATATGCATCTTTACCAAATGTCCTTGTAGGAAGTCCATCATTGATTTGTTAACACTCGCATTATCTAGTGTAATGCTACACAGTTTGTCCTCAATATTGTAAAACTGTATAGTCTTTAACATTACGCTATAAATATTGAAACCATCATGCGGTGTTTTGATCCAACTAAATCTGATTATTTTCTTTTGGACCTTCCAGTTGGCATCGATGTAATGGCAAGTTACACAAATGTAGCTAGTTATATGATTACAAGTCCAGATATCAGCCGTTAATGAGAATCTACAGTTGGAATCCTGAAATTCATCTCTGAGTGTTAACCTATGGTTCTTGAAAGCTTCTATACAATTCTGCTTAATTGTAGTCCTAGAAACAGACTCAGCAAGTGGATTCAAACTGGTTGAATAACTACGAAATCCTTCGTACTCAACAAAGGAGAAAGGGAGTTCATGAAGAACTATCAATCTAACAAGCTCAGCTCGAGTTTTCTTTGGATCAAACTTCCAGTTGGAAAGAAGGGCTGCCTCTGTAGATGGTACAGAAGATTTCAATTTCTCAACCATATCAACCATTTTAAGCCTAGGTTCACAGATGGCCAAATGCCTACGCATGTGACTATTTCCAGAGTTGCGTGCTGCAGAAAATACCTCATTACAGTGCTTGCATCGAGCTTCTACAACCTTTCCTTGGCGATAAATTGGCTCCATATCAATCCAAATATCAGATCTCAACTTGCGTGGTTTACTGTGTGCTAAAGTGGAATCTGTATTATTAATGTAAAAGAAAATTCAGATTATCATAATTACATGTAAGGAAGAAATCATGTGCTGAAATGATAACACAAGTATTGTTAAACAAATACATAAGAACAGAAATCAATGCCAATTACCAGAAGGGGGTGATGCAACACGGGGTGAGGATGGCAATACCGGAGGGGTCCTTGGACTGCGTGAAGACCTCTGCCCAATCACCACAGGAGACACCATAAACCTCAATATTGGAGACCTTGTCACAATGGGAGACCTTGTAACCATGGGAGACCTTGTCGCCATTGGAGGCTTAAATCTCTTTGCAGCTTGTTGTTTTCGTTGATTTTTTTCTGAAGGCCTCCTCTTCAGTGGAGATGTTGAAGGCGAGTTCTGTTGATTTGCCGATGTAGAAGCCTTTGAACTTTTATGCTTTGTGCTGGAAGAGCTAACCAATGCTGATTTCTTTGAAGAACCCCCACCTTCTTGTTCAGACTGTGATATGGTTGTCATTGTTGCCATGGTAACAGGGCTGAAGTATAAAAAGAAACAATATTAGTCATCTAAGAACCAAGAGTCAACACAAGGAAACTTTTTTCCAATCTAAAATCCGTCTACAACCTAAATGGAGAGGTGGCGGGAGAGGCAGCACTAATCTTACCATGGGGGCAAGACGTGGAGGAGCGACGACGACCTGATGGTGCGCGAGCCTGGTGGATCAGGGCTTTGCTGCTCTCCTGCTACAGAATGGGGTTTGGGCAGGGTAGGAGCCTTTGACTTTTTTGCTGCAGCGGAGTACGTTTGTTGATCTTTCGATGAAGGCCTTTTACGTTTTGTGATGGAAGAGCTAACCAATGTTGATTTCTTTGAAGAAGCCCCAACTTCTTGTTCAGACTGTGATATGGCTGTCATTTTAACAGAGCTAAAGTATAAAAGGAGACAATATCAGTCATTAATGAAACAGCTAATGCAATGCTACAAGGAAAAGGGGCAGGTCCATAAAAACAAGTGATAAGAGAAAAGCAACATGTCATTGTGAAATAATGTTATGTGAATGGAACCTTCAGGTTTCCAAGGAAGGCTAAGCAGAGATGCTGATTACTAGTATGAATTTAAAAAGCATGCAGTATAAATTATAACTTGACAAAAATTGTAACAAATATTAGTATGCGTGCTCCACACATCTGTTGCAAAAGGCAGATAGCAGCTAGCAGCTGATCCAACACATCTGAATTTAAAAGGCAGATAGCAGCTGATCCTTCTCTGTCATACTATTTTGTCAACTAAAACTAGCACGTTGATACAACATAAGCATCCAAATTCCTTGGTCTAGATAGAATGAGGCCAAACAAATATTAGTATGCGTGCTCCACACATCTGTTGCAAAAGAGAAGGACATCTCGCCTAGGATGATTCAACATTGCAAAGAAAAACAGGAGAAAATAAATCGGTCCCGTCAACATGTGCATCAAACAAACGGTTCCTTTCTTTAGCACAACTTGGCAGCACTTTCACACACACTGACACTGCTTATTGAGTTATCATCAACACGAAACCCGACCACAGTAGAGTACAATCTCAGGAAAACGTACCATGTGAGTGGGCGCGCCGGCGAGCTGAAGGTGTGGGTGTCAGGTGGATCTGGACTGTGCTGCCCTCCTGCTGCAGAATGGGGTTGGGGCGGGGAGGATCCAACATCGGCCACGGGGGCGGACTGGAGACGTCGATCCAGAGCTCCTTGAGGTAGGGCGGCGGCCATAGCAGCTGGCGGTGCTCACCAAAAGACAAGAAGTGAAGAAGATTAAGTAGATTAGAAGAACAAGAAGGAAGGGAGAAGGAGAACGAGACGAGCTGCAGATGAGTGGTTCTCACCGGAGGGATGCAAGACCGCCGTCTGTCACTACGAAGTCGGCGCTTCCCTAGCGTCTGTGCGGCGGATGCGCCGTCTGCTCTGCTCGCTCGACTGCTCGTGCTAGGGATGTGGCTTTGCGGCGCGACGCAGGTCCTGCAGGGCGTTGGCAGGCTGAAGCAGGCGGCCCGTTTGAGCAACGTAGGCTTTGCAGGCTGGGTTGGTTCGGCCCGCACCACTTGAAGCAGGAGCCCGCAGCGTCCACAAGGGCTGTTTTCGCAGGCGGGCCGAGCAGGCTGGCAGGTCGGCCCGCACCTGCTTGCATCCCTAATGTGAACTGTACATACTATTGCTAACTTCAGTAATAACTTCAAGAGCAATGTTCCTGGAAAAGTTTTAGTTATCCATTTCGCTTTATTGCCTTTCATTAGAAAATTGAGAAGCATTTTTCGTCTGGCTGTCAGATTGTTCGATTATTGTTACCAGCAATTATCCCGTATATAGTTCGTAGACCATTGAGCTGCTTTAACTGATTCCTCGTATAGAAAAAAAACATCCCCGGATCATCATCATCAGTAATATAACAAACAAAAGAAAATACCGGGCGGCCTCTCATTTTTTAAAATTTAAAGAAAACAAAAGATAAAAATATGGTCTTATCTTTCTAGCTTTAAGCTAAATGGCGCTAAAAAAAAGGAAGCGGCCTAGTTAATCATCAGAAATTCAGGATTACGGGCACTTTGGGCCCCGCAGGCCGCAGCTGAGCGCTAGGCGTCGCGTAGAGTTGGTGAGAATCCTACAACTACAAGGAGCCGGCGTCGCGGCTGGAGAGTGGAGAGGGACCGGGCCGTGCCGCGGCTGACGGGGACAACCGGAGGTTCATCCTCCACTTTAGGTAGCCGCGCACGGAGCCTTTCCCCTTTCGCTGATGATCCGCGTTATTCACGGTGTCAGCTCCACTTGCGTAACCGAGAGTCGCCGCCTCCTCTCGTCGTTATTCATCTTGCTCCACGGGTGTTTGAAGTGGATTGATGTCTAATTGAACTAATGTCTAATTGAACTAAATTTCATTTCATTTCACTTCAACACATGTGGATTAAGGTGAATACACATGTATCGAACCAGCCCTGGGAGAAACTTTGTCCTCTCAAAGTCGATCTCTCGTCATCGACTCATCGTCAGCGATTTTCAGCTCTCGCACAGTCCGAGACCCTCAACGGCTCAACTCATCCTCAGCTCCACCTTTCAGTCTCCACATTGCAGATTCGAACCTGTGCTGCGCTGCATCGACCGATCGGCATCCAGTTCTGTCAACGCAGGTGGATTTCAGATTTTCAGATATCCACGCTTCCAGTGCGATTCATAGGTGGTCGCCCACTGTTCCGCAAAGGCGATCGAGGATCGGTTTAACTCTGTTAGATCTACCCGAAGAACATGTGCTAGCACAAAGACGAGCGTGTCTAATCACTACCTACATACCAGACTAAAATTAACTATCACGCAGCAAAAAATAACTCACCACCGTCACCGACCGATGATGCTTTCCTCATTTATTTATTTCGCAAGTCCGGTCATGCTTTCCTATGGTTCACTCCAAGTCACGAGTGGTTTAAATTTTCACATTCTGAGCTGATGTGCTGGTTCATTCAAGACTTCTCGTTCGCCCAGCGGTTTCTGGATTGGAAAAGTCCATGTGACTTCCTCCAACTTTGTTCGAAATTCAATTCCATACCATCCCCCAATCCTATAATGCCACGAGCATCACCATCACCAAAAAATACTCGTGGTGTTATAGAAAATAGAGGTTCTAAAAATGTTATATAAATATTTTTCAAAAAAGTTATCCAAATATTTCACTGTCCAGAATTGACCTCCCTTTAACCTTTTTCCACTTTTCTTAGTTGTTTCTAACAATCAAAACTGGTGACAAAGAACAATAAAATGTATACAAAATAGAACGTAATTTGAACAGTATTTTTTATGGAACAATAGATTTTATAGTTGGAGCCATCCAAAATATCACATAGAACAATGGGTCATGGTTAGAACAACAAAATATAATATGGAACAACATTTTTCGAGGCTTCAACAATCCAAAATATATCACAAAACAATAAATTTTCATGGCTAGAACAATCCAAATTAAATATACCATGAAACAATAAGAGAAACATTATAGGACAAAAAAGTTTTTACTGCTGGAAGAGGTTTCTTACACATGAAATAACTCATTCAAACTCTAGGAACAAAAGTTTTTTTTCACGGGAACAAAAGTTTCTAGAAATGTAACTTATATGTAAACAAAAAAGTTTCACATTTTGAACCATTGTACACTTAGAACGAATTATATGACCTCACAAAACAAAAGTGTTACATCTGAAACAACAATACGAACACCTAGAACAAACACATACAAACTTGCGATGAGTGTTGGTACAATTGAAACAAAACATTATGGACATATAGAACGATTATTATGAGGGTTGGAAAAATATTACAGTATATGCACATTAAACACACATTATATTGGGTAAAAGTTACAAACGAGAAAAAATATCTACACAAGAATTACAAGAGAAAAATAAAAGGAAGGGAAATGATAAAGGTAAGGGATTGAAAACAAAATCTATACCTAATAATAAATAGGCAAAATTTCAGGCTCTTTTTTTCGTCCATCCATTTATTTGGTCCGTCTAATAAAAAAGGAGAAAAAGATAAGGAAGAAAACTTATGCCAGTGGACCCAAAAACTTGATGGGTTTGGAGTGCAGAACCCAACGAGGGTGGTGGGGATAACGCCATGGGCCGGACAAGGGACATTGGGACAGCACAAAAGAAGGGCTGGGCCGGACCTCCCTTGATTTAGCATATACTTTAGATCTTTTGACCTTTTTCTTTAGAATTACATAGTACAACACAAATGCCCACAACAAGCGCGCACACTCGTCTCTATAAATACATGTATATAAATCCTACCCCTATGAGCACCTTCGAAGGACTGAGCTCGCCGTCTGCCGTAAGCCGCCAAATCTACACGTGGTGGCCGCCCCGAGCGTCGCCGCGGGTGGTGGAGACCTCGCGTGCCGCCGCCACTTGCTGCCGAGGGTGAAGGAGAGAGAGAGGAGGGCGAGTGAGGGAGAGAGAAGAGGGCAAGTGAGGAGGTGGGCGTTGGGTGAAGTGTGTGTCGTGAGGCATCTGGTGCGGAGGCGACGTTGGGTGCGGCTGGAGGCAAGGAGAGGGTGGGAGTTGGATTGAAGCAGTGAAAACCTAAGTATATATATACGTGTCTCATAGTGTGCGCCTCCGAAAATAGGCCATTTTTTGAGGCGGCTGTTCTTAAGGCGCCATTTACGGAGGCGGACAAACATGACCGCCTCAATAAATAAAAATGACCGCCTCCGTTAATAACTCAACATTTTAGAAGGCTGTTGGATTTCGTGCCCGCCTCCGTTAATATTTGAGTACCATCTTCTAAAATTATTTATATAGTAGTGTAGCTTTAGTCTAAAATTATCGATATTATAAATACAAGTAATGTCAATGCACCACGATTAAGTGGTCTCCATGAGACATGAGCCAAGACCACGTTTTTTTTCCTGACAAGAGAGCAAAGACTACGGTTGAAGGGTTAGGTACCAATCAGGCTGTTCGTTTTACTGGTTTATTATGGTTGAAAGTACTATTTACTAATTTGATGTGAGAGAAAAAACTGTTGAATGACTGCTAATTCTGCTGGTGAATATCTTCGGTGGCAATGGAAATATCTCAGGTCCCATCCCCTGTCCTTTGTCCTTTCTCGGTTTCTCGTTCCCGGCGTGGTGTGGCCACTGGCCACCCGTCCCCTATCCTCTTCCGCACGGGCATCCTATATAAGGAAAAGAAAAATCTGCCACTCCACACTCGCGCTCCTCCCTCGCCGTCGCCGATCATCACCACCTGGCGTCCGGACCCGACGTTCCTCCGAGGTGAGAAACCTTGCGCATTTCATCGTATATTCCGATGAGGATCCCCGTTCGCGTCATGTCTTCCGGTGTCCTCGATCTGCTTCGGTTTTCCTTTTCGCCTGCTACATAACCCCTGACCCCGGCCGACGCACACGCATCGCGCCGCCTTCCCGCCCGCGCACGCCCTCACGTACGAGCACCGACCGGCGACGAGCCTCCGCGGCTGACACGCCCGCGACTAGGTTCCGACACTCATAAGCGCCTGCGGGGCGAGTCAGCAGCTAGTCGGCAGCGACTCAACGGGAATCCGGCGACCTCCAGTAGGTTCATCCCCTTCCTCATTCTCGATCTAGTCTATTTCTTCAGTTCTTAGTTGCTCGATTTGCTTTGTTCCCCACTTTCCTTCCTGATCTAGTGCCATAGATTCGTCAATCCTCACCGCTGCCTCAAGCCCTCAACCCTTTCGCCACCACCGGGCGGGAGAGCTCCTGGTGGCGCCTAAGGCTGTGTTCCATCAAAACAATTTGCACATACGAGTTCGTGGGTGGCCTCTGGCCTGGTGACCTGGCATATTCATGGGTCCATCTTGTTTTTTAAATTTTTTTTGAGGAACATCTTGTTTTTAAAATAATATAATTTATTATTTCATGGGCCTATGTGGGCTTGTGGGCCTGGTTGTGAGTGTGATGGGCCAAGGAAAAACGGCGCTCTTCGCTTGTCTGCTACTCCATGGGCAACGGAATCTCGGTGTCCTTAGTTTGTTCCAGTTTTCTACCATCTCGTTCAAAAAAAAAGGTTTTCTGATCGAGACACAACGGAGAATCGAGAAACGCTCCTCCATAAAAAATAAAAATAAAAAGAAAATCGAGAAGTATTATTCCAGCCTATTTCAACGTGTTGCCTCACTATTTTGTACCTTGATCAGGAAATGGCTGCACTGCGACCCTCATTTTCACCAGCAATGACTTTGAAGAGTAGCTGCAGCGCCTTGAAGTTCCCGAAAACTGCACTGTTACCTGGTTTTGGTGTTGGCATTCCACGCCCTCAAGACGTGCAAGGCAGGAACGCTAGCTTCGCTTGTTTGATCCCCAAGGCTGCTTCAGTGACTGACCAATCAATAGCAGAGCCATCAAAACCCAAGGCAAACAGGCACACAGTCGACCCAACAGCTCCAGAATTTCTGCCACTCCCATCTTTTGAGGAATGCTTTCCAAGGAGTACCAAAGAATCAAGGCATGATGTCCTTTCTCGTTTTACCTTATGGCTATTCTTGGACATGCTAACAGTCTAATATAGCTTATGTTTTGTCTCTGGGTTATGCTATTCAGTGAAATCATCCATGAGGAATCTGGTCATGTTCTCAAGGTTCCATTCCGGAGGGTCCATTTGACTGGAGATCAGAAGCACTTTGATACATATGACACCAGTGGTCCTCAAAATATAAGCCCAAGGATTGGTAACTCACTGGCCTTGCTTCATTTTTGTGTCTTCAATTGCTTTGTCATTCCTTTTAGTTGTGTTCACATATCTTCAAATTGATATACAATTTTTTATTTTATTGTTTTTATAAAAAGTTCAGATTGGAGTAGTTAACCTAGTTTTCAGAAAAAAAAGGGCGATAATATGAACTATATATATCCTGCAAATTGTGATACACGAATTTCCTTATAAAACTACATGTGATAGTATCAAACAACAAAATAAGCACTGATAAACCATAATAAGTTAGAAGTGCTCACATCACTCTGTTGCTGGTTATTTTTCAATTCCTTTGTCTATGCACTGTTCTGCTTTATATACCAACATATTTTGAGAAAGAAGGGCTCTGTCAAGCTGTATTCCCTAAAATAAGTTCTATTGCTCTACAGCATACAACTTAACACACTATGCAGTTTATAATAAGCATTCAAAATATTTTGCAGGACTCCCAAAGATAAGGAAGGAATGGATTGATAGGAGGGAAAAGCTGAGTAGTCCTCGGTACACACAAATGTATTATGCTAAACAGGGAATCATAACAGAGGAGATGTTATACTGTGCCAGCCGTGAGAACCTTAGTCCTGAATTTGTTCGGACAGAAGTTGCCCGTGGACGAGCCATAATTCCTTCCAACAAGAGGCACCTGGAATTGGAACCCATGATTGTTGGAAGAAACTTCCTTGTAAAGGTGAATGCAAATATTGGGAATTCAGCTGTTGTGAGCTCCATTGAGGAGGAAGTTCACAAGCTCCAGTGGGCCACGATGTGGGGAGCTGATACTGTCATGGACCTTTCAACAGGGCGACATATCCATGAGACCCGGGAATGGATTATCCGCAACTCTCCGGTTCCTATTGGAACTGTTCCTATTTACCAAGCACTTGAGAAAGTAAATGGCATTGCTGAAAATCTGAGCTGGGAAATCTTTAGGGATACCTTGATTGAACAAGCTGAGCAGGGCGTTGATTACTTCACAATCCATGCTGGTGTCCTGCTTCGTTACATTCCTCTTACAGCAAAGAGAATGACGGGCATAGTTTCACGTGGTGGCTCAATTCATGCAAAATGGTGCTTAACTTATCACAAGGAGAACTTTGCATATGAACATTGGGATGACATTCTTGACATATGCAATCAGTATGATGTGGCATTATCAATTGGTGATGGTTTGCGGCCTGGTTCCATTTATGATGCGAATGATAGTGCACAGTTTGCAGAACTGCTGACTCAAGGTGAACTAACACGTCGAGCATGGGCAAAAGATGTCCAGGTGAGAATAAAATTCCTATTTTTATTATATATACTTAAATGCGAACATGGGTTTAACTTCAAAATGCATAAGGTAAATGATTAATCTAAGATAGTGCGTATGCAGACCTGGTCAGAAAAATCTTAGATATTGCAAGTTTGCAACTTATGGGTTTGAAAAATGAAAATGCGAGTTTGACTAAACCATGTGCGATTGACAAAGCTATTTTGTTGCACTATAACCAAATATGATTTCTGGATATACATATTGCATATCAAGCATGAAAGATGATAATTCTCATTACCTTAAGTCGGCCGTTGTTGTAATCAAAACTCTACTTCCTCTTTACATGCAAGCGCACGGTCTCCAAAAAAAAAGCATGAAAGATGAGGTCTATCTGTGTAGCATCTAATCAGTGATTTACTCTTAGCTTGGTAGCAGTATGTTTAAATTATATGTATTGAAAGCACAACAGTTTACCTTTGTTGATAAGCTTGTCTAGGAATTGCCTATTGTTACTTACACCCTTCAATAGTTTGTCTTGATCAAGATATAAAAAAATACTGTATGTTTGGAACCCTTGATTTATAGATGATGGTCTCTAAATGATATCCATTTTTAAGTTTCTTTCTTTTTTATTCGGTATGTAACTCACTTTAGACCAATCTCCCTGATATGTATCAACTTTTAGGTGATGAACGAAGGCCCAGGTCACATCCCAATGCATAAAATTCCTGAAAACATGGAGAAACAACTGGAGTGGTGTAATGAAGCGCCTTTCTATACATTGGGTCCTTTGACAACTGATATTGCACCTGGTTATGATCACATTACCTCAGCCATTGGTGCTGCCAACATTGGAGCTCTTGGCACTGCGCTTCTTTGCTATGTAACACCAAAGGAGCACCTTGGGTTGCCTAATCGTGATGATGTCAAGACTGGAGTAATATCCTACAAAATTTCTGCTCATGCTGCTGATTTGGCAAAGGGTCATCCCTATGCACAAGCTTGGGATGATGCACTTAGCAAGGCAAGGTTTGAGTTTAGATGGCTTGACCAATTTGCTTTATCTCTGGATCCAGTAACTGCTATGGCTTTCCATGATGAAACATTGCCCTCTGAGGGTGCCAAAGTGGCACATTTCTGCTCAATGTGTGGGCCCAAGTTTTGTTCAATGAAAATCACGGAGGATATCAGGAAGTATGCTGATGAAAATGGTTATGGAACAGTAGAGGAAGCTGTGATACAAGGAATGAATGCTATGAGTGCTGAATTTTTGGCTGCAAGGAAAACAATTAGTGGGGAACAGCATGGTGAAGCAGGAGGGGAGATCTACGTACCAGAAAGCTATGCAGCTCAGAAATAAGGTCAGTCTGTTAGCATGTAGAGTTTGCCTCGCAAGAGTTTAAGAAGCATGAAGTAATCTATGATATATTCATGCGATAATATTTAAAATATTTCAAAAAACTTCACATATATAAGAGAGTATATAAATGAACTTTAGCAGACTTGATACATCAGTACACAGTAATAATACATGCTAGTCAGTTAGCATGGACACAACATTTTTTTTCTGAATTTGCAGAAGTGATGAGCGCTCTGGAAATTAGAAGTTCTCTTGGATCAATTACCATGTCGCTCATATCTTATATGCGAAATGTTTCAAAAAAATTAAGTATATGATCATAAATTTTGAGCCATGTATGTTTTTCTTCTTCTATTTGGATATAGATCTCATGCAGGACGCAGTGCTTCCACCCTAAAAAAGTATTTGTACTATAGTGATATCAGTTTCTATTCTCGGCTGAAACTCTTATTTGTATCTTTATGGAACTTCATCAAACTATTAATTTATTAGGCTTTGCGTTCTTTGTAGTTTTGAATATAGAAGCTCTTTTACTCAGAATTGCAAAATTCATGTAGGTTTCCTCAGAGCCATCCATTCCAAGTGAGGCAGATGTGCTGGCTAGTGGCTAGGGCATTCAGCAGTTCTACCATCTTATCTAATGAGATGGTAAGCAGTATGTGAATAAAGCTGGTGTTGCTTACCTTCAGTTTGTGAATGCCATTATGTACTGTAATAAAACTCTGTATTGTGCTCCCTAGCATTATCTTTATGCTTTTGGTCGTCTTTGTATCACAATGGGATTGTTAGTGATGAAAATTGCACCAGGGGTGCCTGTGTCCTCAACAGTCTGAGAGCCTCTAGCCTGGGCTGTTGTGAGATGGGCTGAGAAAGTCCCTTTGAACCTGAACAGGATAATGCCTGCGAAGGGAGTGTGCAATTCTATTTTCATGTTTTCCAGGAACCTATCAACCTTCTGGTGGAAATTGAGGTATTGTCCATGATTGCATGGAGCTCAGCAACCAGGCCTACCTGTTCTCTACACAGCATCTTGTTAGCATTTCTCCAAGGGGGGAGAATCTTAACAGGTATCAGCTTCACCATGACACCTAACAATTTTATTTATAATGTGCAAGTCATTTAGTTAAATCTACACATCCATGAAATTTGTCAAAGCATTTGCTAGTCCTATATAATCTAGTTCTACATCTATCTGTTCTTTGATCATGCGCTCCTTCTATTCTTTGATGAAGCTTGCGAGTTCTACTTTCTAGACCTATTGAGAATAGGATCTTTTGGCACAGTACAATATCAAGACTGCTTTTGGGAAGGGAATATATTTACAGTAGTACAAAAGGAGATGGCTAAAACTGCCACGAATTTTTTAGATGGATGATGTTTGTAAATTGTGGGTGGAAAGTACCAACCAGATTGCATTTGACTTCATCCTGCCATTATATGGTACTCATCTATTGATAAATAACTAAGAAAGTATTTTTTTTTTGTCAATTAATTACCTTTTCCCATTCTCGTGGGTTTTTCAAATAGGTGTAGTTAAATATTTCGCAAAGTCTTTTTAAATAGTACTTATTGTAAAATTCTCATGTGAACATTTTCCAAGTCCAGCATTATGCATGATAATTTCCATATGCCTGTTGTCTGAAAGCAGCAGGATCTCAAAGCACCTGCAAATTCAAAACAGAAATAGATTGTAACTTCCAAGTTGCTGCATTGGTGAAGAATACTATATTAGTTTTACTTTCAGCCGATTGCACTTTTGTCATATTTCACTGCCTGCAGCCTGCTTCACACTTTGGCTGTATTCTGCATTATACCTATGTTCATATCCAACTGCCATGGCCGATGTGAGATGTTAAATGTGTCGGTGAAGTAAATAATTCTGCTGTGGCTCAATATTTGTGCTCTCTGTGGTTCCAATGAACTTTTCCCATTTGCAAATCTAAGATCAACTCTGATTGTGCCCACAAGGCGGATTGTCAAATCCTGCGGAGTTGAGCTGCACACCTAATTTCTTGATGTTGCTGCTCAAGTTTATGTTATCCCTTAATAAGTGCTTCCCAAGAAAATTTGAGATGTTAATTATTAAGACTTCCATTTTGGTTTATATGGAACTGAGGAATTCTATCTGAATGTCTCCTTGAGTATAATTTTTGTTATGGATTAAGGACCCAATGCTTTAGCTGTTTTTGTACTGTTCTGTGTTATTTTGCTTTATTCAAACTCGAATTACCAGAGGCAAAAGATCTCAAGAACAGTTTTTTTTTTTGGGAAATGGCAGGAGCTCTGCCTATCATCAACATTGCCAAACAGAGCATACTTTGTTAGGAGGAGGTTTAGGAATTCATGACATGGATATTAAAAACACTGCACTTAGTAGTAAATAGCTTTTTAAGTTACAACAGATGGGACTTGGCAGCAAATAATTCATAATATGTATTTAGGTTCTAAGATATCATCTTAGGTTTATCAGGAAAATGGGGCACATTTTTAGGAGTCTTATGAAGGCGGAAAAGATGGTGCAAGAATCATTTGAGGGTCTTGTACACTTTGAAAGACACCTGCCATGCCTTCTACAATACAACATCAAGACCCATCTTAGAGTACAGGGCCACAAAAGCCCAACATTGGCCCTGTTCAGCCGGCTTATAATCCGTACTTTTCAGCTTGTTTTTTCAGCCGAAATAGTATTTTTCTCTCACACAAATCAGCTGGAACAGTATTTCAATTTGTTTTTTCAGCATAAGCGAACAGGGTCATTTAGTTTGTAAGCAGCCTCACAGTTGAGAGGTCATAAGTTTTCAGAGTCCTATTTAGGCATATGAATACCTACTTTCAATGGATCTTGTTTAGCCTCAATATTTCATATAGGTGAGGCTTCAAAAATCATCACAACATGTCCTTGCTATTTATGGCAAGTCTTGCACCAGATTTTATTAGGCCTTGGGCCTTGCAATTTTGATAGGACCCAGGCCCAAGTTCCTCCCCGATACGAGCATCTCAAATAGTGACTCTTCTCCTAAAAAAACCCCTCAAACAGTGACTCTATTCAACACTTATATTAAAAAAATAATAAGGTTTATGCGCAAAAAAAAATCTTCCCCAACATGCTCCTATCCAACATTCTAAATTTGTGGCATCCTAAATCCTCCTCGTACCTCAAATTTGAGTCCCTCCTCGGTCTACCCTATCTTGAAAAATAGGAGATTGAGATTTAGAACTGCTATGAGAGAGAACAATTTAGGGTAGATTCATGTTTGGGATGGACCCTATGTATATATGAGATCTAACTTTAGGTGGAATTTTATAGATACTCAAAGGGGAGCACACTCCTGGATTCTCTTGATTGGCCTCCCTGGCCACTGCTTAGCTTTTGTCTATCGCTTTCATTATGTTTTGCTTAGATTAAATTTTCATAGAATAGTTTCATCGTCAATTCTGTTTGTGGACCCAACTAGTGCGCAATTCATTCTTTTTTGTGTGTTCTTGATTTATTCGTAGGAACTATTAGCCTTTTTTTTTGCAAGAACCGTCGTTAGATTTCTGTGGCGGAGATGCTAGCGCCCGGACATGCGGATGCACGCGCCTGTTTGGACCCAGGCTGCTTGTTTTGCGCGCCCAAACGGGGCCCGTGTCGCCCGCACGTCTCCCGCACAGACCGACCACACGCGGGCGCCCGCTCGGCAGCGCCACAACGGCTACAACAGGCGGGTTTCATTCAAAATGTGCAACATCCGATCTACTTTTGCAATATTCAGATGAAACAATTGCAACATTCAGACGAAACAGCCCAAATACTTGCAACGTACGTCTAAAACACTTACAAAAAGCCAGAAAAAACTTAAAAATATGTGTGTAGCCATTGCAAAACATTGCAACATCATATGAAAAGCACCAGAAACACTTGCATATATATATATACAACATCTAGATCTACTTTTGCAACATCCAGATAAAACATTAGGAATATACACGAAACATACGTGTATAGCCATTGAACACGTGCAACATCTTGATCTACTTTTATAACATCCACATGAAACACATGCAACGTACCTCTAAGATGTCTAAAACATTTGAAAGATACATTCGCAACATGCAACGGATCCTGATGCGGCCTCCTCCACCGTTTGCAGCGGGGCACCGCAACCGTAGCAGGAGCATGAGGCCGGAGGGCTTCCACACGCCAGGGCCCGACGCTTCTACTTGCGCCGCCGGCTCCTGTCGGCGTCTCGAGCCCGAGCACGCGCGCGACGGCCTCGGTGGCCAGCTGGCGGCCGAGGAAGCCGTCCCCATGCGTGGGCGCGGCGGTGCCCGCGCCGTTAGGCGGGGCGAGCGGCGGAGCAGGAGCAGTGGCAAAGGAGGTCCGGTGGTCTTGAGCAGTGCAGGTGGCAGCAGTAGAGTTTTGGGAAGGAAAGAAAAGGAACGCCATGGGCGATGGACGAAGCAGAGCACGTGAGGTCTCCTTTTCTTATCCTTATCCGACCGACGCACGATTAAAAAAAACTAGTTGGCCATTACCGTTTCTGTGGTAGAACCTACATATTTGGATTCAAATACTCGACTTGACGCGGGTTCTTCAAACAAGGCTCGTGACTGTCGGCTCAGTCTTGGGGTGAGTGTGATTTCATCAAAATTCGATAAAAAAAAAGTGGCATGGACATGGCTTGTCAGGCTTCTCAAGAGAGGGATAAAAAGTTAGCTGCCATTGATTCAATTTCCCTGTTACCATGCCGTGGTTTTCACGTATATAGAGCGGACGATGGTTCGTTTTATTTCCTTATACACGAGTGGGTCACGTCTAGGTGCTCCGCTTGACATGCGCTCTGAGTGGCGTCTTCATCACCTTGAAGAACCCGTCCAGCTCTGTGAAGTCAATCCCGCAGCCATGGGCCGCCGGCGCCCACTCGAACTCGCGCACGAGCCCGGCGAAGGAAGCACTTGATGTGCACCATGCCCATCCCAGCACCGGGGCAGTACCTCCGACCGGCGCCGAAGGGCATCATCCTGATCTCCTTCGGCCCGGGCACCGCGCCGACGCCCTCCGCCTCACCGTTGGCGAGGAACCGCTCCGGCCAGAACTCGTCGGGGTCCGTCCAGTCCTTCCTGTCCCTCGCCATGTCCCGTATAAGAAAATGCACCCGCGTCCTCCCGCCGCCCACTGCAGGCACCGTTGTTCCGCCATCGGCGGCAGCACCCTCCGCGTCCGCGTGGACTTCGCGCATGAGGAAGGGCACCGGCGGGTGCAGGCGAAGGGCCTCGAGCACGACGGCGTGCAGGTACGGCAACGTGCGGAGGCGCTCCTCGGGCACCGCGCCCTCGCCGCCTTGATCTCCTGCTATCTCGCGGCGCAGCTTCTCCTGGACCTCCGGCTGGGCGGCGAGGTGAGCGAGAGCCCACTCGATGCAGGACACGACCGACTCCGTGCTGGCGCCGAGGAACTCCGAGAGAAGGCTCACCATCTCGTCGTCTGTGAGCGCGCGGCGGGCGACGTCGTCGTCGGGGACACGGAGGTCGATGAGAGGTCAACGTACGGCCTGATCCCGCCGTCGTTGCAGCACCCAGAACGACGCCGCCGCTCCCTTTCCGACACGAGAGGGAGGAAGAACGCGGCCTGCTGGCCACGGTAGCCGACGAAGCGCCGCCACTGCCTCCAGTGCACGAGCTTGGCGAGCCATGAGCCCGCGAAGGCATTGGCCTCCCCTATGGCGCGCACGAACTGCTGCATCACGCGCCGCATGGCCAGCAGGTGGGCCGCGTCGCCCACGAGGTCGCCGAAGCATAAGCGCGCGACCAGCGCGAACACGGCAGCGTGCACGCTGTCTCTGATGACAACCACATCGCCGTCGCCGGCGACCCTCGCGGACAGCGATGCGACGAGGGCCGCCACGGACTCCCGCCGCAGCGGGCTGAGCTGGTCGAAGGCTCGAAGCGTGAGGGGTGCAGAGCCTCGGAGGTGAGGTTGCAGCGGAGCACGCGCCAGAGTGGGCCGTACTGCGCCGAGCTGATGCTGTCGCTCCGGCGGCGACGTTGCCCGGTGACCAAGGCCACTGGGAACAGCGTGAGCGGGCGGTTCGAGAAGGCGTCGGCGTGGTCGATCAGCGCTGTGCGGGCGACGGCAGAGTCACTGATCTCGACCAATGTCGGCCTCGCCGGAGCACGGCCGTGCCAAATGCTTCGCCGGAAAACGGCAAGGAAGATAATAAAGGCCGTGCCAAGCGTGAGGACCTGCGCTAATGTATCCATGGCTTCTTCCCTAGAAACTGTGAATCTGTGATGGATCCTGTTGTGCCTATGCGTATATATATACTGATCAGCTACCCTATCAAAGACAATGGGCTGGTTCGGCTGGTGGAAAAGCCGGCTGGTTTCGGCTGATTCAATAGTGTTCTGTGAGAGAGAATAAGCTGAAACAAGCTGAAACAAGCCGAAACCTGACTTGCAGAACAGGGCCAATAGGCTAGTTATCTTTGTTAGATTTAATTGTGCTCATCCAACCTTATTTCTATAAAGTCAAATAAATTTCAAGGCTCATGGGTTGTGCTTATCCACTATACTAAGACGCTGTGTTGGAGGGGAGCCTTAGATTCCTGTCACCGGTCTATGTTTTGCATCCATGAAAACAAGAAGAGTGGAAGTGGGGAATGATGAACCGAGGGACGGAAAAGAGGGATATGAGTGAGGGGGTGGCAAAACGACATTGGCCACGAGCCTTGGACTCCACTCGTGAGTCTATGTTATTTGTCATCCTTGAACATGAGAAATGTAAGAGTGCGGAATAATGCACCGAAAAGTGAGTGAATAGAAGTGAGAGTGAAACCGGACAAATATGAAAGAGTAACGGACCAGGGCAAATCAAAGAAATTACCGTAGATATATGCAATCGGTAATGATACATACAGGGCGTCCGACCCGCGCCGGACGCCCCGTCTTCACTCGCTCGCCTCCTCCCTGCCTCCACTCGCAGACTCGCTCGCCTCCTCCCCGCATTATCCATTCCGCCTTCTCTCTTCTCTTCATCTCCGTCGCTCCCCCCGCGTGCGCGCTCCTCCAGCGCCGCGCTGGCGCGCTCCTCCCCCTGCGCGCGTCTGGTGCTCCCTCCCCTCCTCCCTCCCCTCCCCCTCCCTTCCTCCCTCCCCTCCCCTCCTTCCCCCTCTTCCTCCCTGTAACACCCCTGGGTGTTAAGCATGCACTATCATTCAAAGCATAAGCATTTAACATCATTGCATGATTAGCATTGTTTGAAGTGTAGCTCTTTCAAATTTAATTTGAAAAACAAATAAATGGGAACCCTAAGTTTGGCATAAGTATCAAAAAGTTGGTGTACTTTTGAGAAGTAACAATTTTAAATAATCTAGAATAAATCAACTTGATTATTGGAGCAAATTTTGAATTTAAGTTTTTCTCAAATTCTGTTTTAAAAATATTCTAAATAAATTAGTTTTTGATTTTAAATTAGCTTTAAATCTCAAATTCAAAATCTATTGGGAATTTTGAAAAATGTTCTATATGAAAGTTGTAGAGAATAAAATTTTGAACAACTTTTGTTTTGGGCCAAAATTCTGAAAACCCCGTTTTCATCCCCAAATTTGAATTTCAAACAGAGATTTAAAATCTGGAAAATATTTTGAAAAAGAAAAATCAGATTTTTCGCTGTTGGGCTTCGGCTTCACTTTCGGCCCAGCTCCGCTGGTGGCCCGGCCCGCGTCCGCGTCGTCCCCCTCCCGCTCTCCCGCGCGCGCCCGCGTGCGACGCCGTGGCGCCGCGGCAGAGCTCGGCCGCCGCGTGGCCGGCCGTCGTCGACGCCGCGCGACACGCGGCCCTGTGGCCCCCGCAGAGTCGCGCTCGCTTACCCCCTCCGCGCGCTCGTCCGCCTCGGCCACTCCCTCCATTCCCGCTCGCTCGCCCGCAGCAGCAGCTGCAGCGCTCCGCCGCGCCATTGCCGGCTCCCGGAGCTCCGCCACCACCGTTCGCCACCCCTACTGCTTCCGCGTCCGATTCCTCCCGGCCTCAGCTCCGCCCCGCTCCCCTCCACCGCGTGCGCACCTCCACTCCGCCGCTCGAGCTCAGATGAGGGCCAATTGGCCGCCCCTCTCCTCCACTGCCGCCATGGCCGCAGTTGGCCGGCGTGCATGGCCGGAGCTCCCTGGCACTCCTTTCTTCCCCCGGTCTCGAGCAATCGCCTTCCCTTCGCCTTGCGGTGCTCGCGCTCATCTTCTCGGCCGCCCCCGTGGCCTGCATTGGCCGGCCGACGAGCTCCAGCGCCGCCGTGCCGCCATCTCCGCCGGCGAGCCCCCTCCGGAGCTCCCGCGCCGCTCGGAGTTGGTGCACTGGGTGCGCCTCGCGCGGGGAACACGTTGGTGTCCTCCCCGTCGCCGGAGACCTCACCGGCGGCGAGTTCGCCACCGGCCAGCGCCTCCCCCGCGCTGCTCTGGCTGGCCGGTGGGCCCATTGACCCGTGGGTCCCGCGTGTCAGCGCGTGTGGGTTCACTGCACCGGGTGTAGCTAGCGTTTTCACCGGCGATTTTCAAAAGAATTAAAGAAAATGATTTCTCAGAAATTATGAAATAGCTTTGAAAAATTGTATCTCAAGATTTATAGCTCCAAAAATTATTAAATAAATTTTAAAATGTTCCTTGTGAATAGATCTACAGTTTAAAAATATCCCATGTTATTTTTGTGACACTTTACCGTACAATTTTATTTAATTGTTATATATGCTGTTATCTTAGAAAAATTGTAGTAAATAAAATAATAAAGGGAAAAAGGTGATTCTTGTTGCATTAATCTTTATTAGTGATGTACTTTCTAGGAAAAATGCTAGTGAAGCATGTTCTGTGGGAAATTTTTGAAGTGTAGTTCAAATGCCTTTATTTGATAATATTTGTTATTTTTAGTAGAGAGCAAAATTTGTATACAACATACCTATGATAATTTTTGTAGTATGTTATTTTGATGTTGGTAACCTAGGAAAAATGTGAAATCTGTTGTTTGATACTTTTCCTAGTATAAAACAATTTCATGCTCACATTTAGGCTATAAATTGTTTATTTTGTACAGGTAGTTTTACATTTCCATTTACCATGAGAAATTAGTGGTAGCTTAGTTAGGGTAAGAATACTCTACTGTAATTTTTGTAGATTTTTATCTACACTAGAGATAGGTGTTGCAGTACAACCCTAGTTAAATAAGGAATAAATGATTATTCTTTACAAGAAATCAGGAATAATAAAATATGTTTGGTGTATCTTTGAAGCATCACTATGTCTTGCTGATCTTGTGGATGAGTTAGGTTGGTAAGGTTTGGTCATTTAGGGTCACTTGCTTGTGTAAGGTGTATGATAATTAGTGGAACCGCATTGTGCATGCTTTAGGGTACATATTCTTGGATGACGTGGACTACCTTGTAGAAGATGTAGTTGTATCTTAACTGCTCCTTCCATGTGCTCATCTGCATCTCATGTCACCTCATCATTCCATCATAATCCGATGCATCATTCGCATGTACTTATGCACTTGCATCATACAGGATCGCAGGAGGAGTCGCACGCAGCAGTACCGGAGGAGCAGGCTTGGACAGACCAGCAAGAGCCCCAGGCACAGGAGGTGCCCGAGGAGGAAGAGCCAGGCGAGGAACTGCCGGAGTGCGTCGACCACCACCCTAGCTCGTTCGAAAGAGGCAAGCCCCAGAGCATTATAAGTCTCCTATTTTATAAAAGCTATTCTTATTTACCTGAATTATAATTATATCTTGTTGCATTAAGTTATAGGAGTTGAGTGAAACCGTTGTTGCATTACTATCCTTGTCCACCAGAATTACTGTTACCTTATTAGGTCAGGATCGAGTAATTTGCTTAGCCATGCTTAGATCGGTAGAAGTCGGGTGATTTCTTGTCACCTGCGAGTTATAGGCGAATACCTGGCTATGGTTAGCAGTATTTGTGAATCTTGATAAGTAACCAAGTGTTGTGAATAAACGGAGACCGGACGGAGTCTTATAGGGTTTTGGACTATAGTGATTCCGTCTGTGTCGATTAAGGACCGATCGTTGCTCGTCCCTCTTGTCATGTTGAACGCATGCCTCACATTTAGCTGGCCGAATAAAGTACCTTTCGACCGCGAAGCTAGTGACACTTTTCGAGCCGGGATAAACTCGGATTGGCAGACTGGTGTTGAAGGGGGTGTACGGGGACGCGAAGAGTGAGCCCAAGGTGCGTCCTGGCAGTCGGGCGGTCCCTGGGTAGTGCGATCCATGATTGTTATCCCGCGGCTTCTTGGAAAGTGTCATTGGTGATCTACGCGACCCTGACGGGGGAAGCATGGTTTGTGTGAGGAATAAATCTCCAGCTGGATAGGAATTCGATTCGAATCGCCGTCGCTCCCGGTTAGTGAGCACTTGACTCGAGCTACGGCATCGTAGTATTAATGATAGAACACGGATGGTTATGTGATTAATATTGGAAATGCTAAACCTGAGATGGTAACCTTTGATGATAATGGTTAATCAAGTGATTGTTGTAGCAATAGGTGCTTACCTAGTATGAATAGGTTATTCTAAAAAAAGATGCTAAAAGTATTTATCTTTAGTTATTCATAATAACTTTTGCTTTTCGCAAATGAGTCAAGCCAGTCCACCATATAAAACCTAGCATGCTCCTTGGTGTCATGTTATTTCTGGTTTTTGACGGGTAAGTCTAGCTGAGTACATTTTCGTACTCAGGGCGTTGTTCCCATTGTTGTTGCAGATGGTCAGATGTACTACGGGTACTGCTCCAACTGTCTGTATCCGGCGATGGGTGACAACTAGGACCTTGGGCAAAGGTCGTTCTGTTTGTCTTATCTACTGCTTTTGTGGACCATGACTACCTACTGGCACTGTAACTGAACTAAGTGTGTGTGCGTAAAACTATTTGCTTCCGCTACTTTATGTTGAACTATGTTGTAATAACCTTTATTCCGAACTCCGATGTATCCTACTTTCATGATCAACTTTATGTATCGTGTGAACTGTGGCTGCTAAATCAGTACGATCTTGGTTGTATGTTGGTTGGTTTGAAATCCTTCGTGATTTCACGGAATCTCTAGTTATACGGGCTTAAGTTTGTTAAATTAGCCACCTCGGTGGAAGATTTTCTTACTTAATCTCGTATAATTACGTTGATCCGTTACAGCTGGTATCGGAGCATGGTTTAGCATGTTACTGTTCACATGAGTATTTAAAGACAAAACTGTGTTTTCAAATGAGCTTTTGAACTTAAAAGTGTGCCAGTGGTCATATCCTTTATGCCCGATAAGGACTCTAGGTGGCTTATTTAAGTACTAACTTGGGGGTTTGCATCATATTTAAATTTCGTCGCTCATACGGCGTGCTATTGTATGAGTGCCATTCACTTGAGTGGTAATGTATGGATCAATTACCTCTACGCCTTGGTAAGTGAGAGTTGTGAGTGCATGGTCGGATACACTGCCGATCTAGGGGAGTGCTTAAGTGATTCCGAAGTACTTACGTGCCATGCGCATGTTTGTATGAGGGTATCCAAATTGTGGGAGAATTCCGTCATGCAGTGACGATGCCGTCAATAGGACGATGATTCGGGTAGTTGTTACCGTTATACTCGTATCTGGGGATGCGTGTAGAGCGAGTAACTTACTTTACTGCTTTCTTGCATGTTTGCATACTGTGAGGTTTGGGCTGAAGTGATTTTCTGCAGGTACATAACAGCGCTTTCGAGTAGCACGTATTAGTTACGTTACAAGAGATCGTTGTATGCCACCGTTTATTCCGTTAGGGGTTATTGATTTCCTAAGTTTGTGAGGACGTACAGAACGTGCATGCATCATGTTATGCATTTCATTCATGGCATTGTTCCTCCCCTTATAAGTTGCTTATCTTATTTCGATAAAAATGCCAACTTAAAAATTCGTTCTCACCCCTGAAATAAAATTTTGCTACAGATGGCACGTACCAAGCAGACAGCCCGCAAGTCCACCGACAGAGCTCCCCGTCATCAGCTTGCTCCGCGCACTCGCCAGCGCCACACTTTTCTTGGAGAGTTTGGGATGCCTACACTCTTGTGGAGAGTGCTCAGCTATGTAGGTTATCCTGATGGGATGGAGCCCCGCTACTTTTGGTCAAATGAGCGGTTGGGTGAAGGACTTTTGGTAACTGTGGAGGCAGTAGTTCGTCCCCGAGGTGATGGTTCTGAGTGGACCGATTGGCGTTTTGAGTCAACTGGCAGGACCCCTGAAGAAGCCGCTGAGAGGGCAGCCTTTGGGATCCTGAGGGATATCATGGATCGCTTTCCTCAGGAGTTGGCAGCAGCTATAGTTGGAGTCTTTCCGAGGGGCAACCCCTCCACTGACTCGTGGCAGCAGGCAAGTGGCAGATCTTTGGAGATTAGCACAGCAGAGGCACAGAACAGTGACAACCCTGCTATGAGTGCCATGTTCGCAGTGATGAGGGCCTTCGATGGAGTGGAAGGTAGTCTGAGACGTGTTTCTAGTGCTCTTGGTCAGGCTCGTGATGACCGCCGTCAGCTTCAGAGAGATCACGACGCCGAGATTGAGAGGCTCACTGTCGAGATGGCTCAGTTGACTCGTCAGAGAGATCAGGCCACTCAGAGGACTGTGGTTTTTGAGGGAGATGTACGTGCCCTGAGAGAGCAGCTTGGGCGACTGACCACCGCCCACAGGAATGCTGAGAGCATGTTGGCTCATGTGCTTCATCAGAGGAATGAAGCCTGGTCCGCAGAGAATGTGTTGAGAGCTAGACAGTTTGAGCTCGAGCAGCGGTTGGCTGATGCAGAAGAGTACAATGATAACTTGCATGAAGAGGTCCATCGGCTGAACAATCAGCTTAATCCTTATGACCTTCCTGGCGCAGCAGAGATGGATTTGGATGTAGACGAAGATCCTGAAGAGCCCGTGGCGCCAGCTGAGGAGCACGACGACGCTGCAGTTGGCGACAACGCCAACGTCTCTGACCTAGACAGCGACCACGATGAGTAGTCTAGTAGTTGTTGCGCTAGCTACTAGGTTCCGCTTGCATGATCTTTTGCGTTGTTGGCACTTGAGCATGTAATAATGAGTAGAAAGACTAGAGCTTGATGTAATGTTGGAAAGCTTGGATGTGTTTGTGATGATATCCGAACGTCAAAAGTCCAGTATATGTATGCTGGCAACTTGGTTGTAATGGACGCGATGTGTGTGCTTTAAGTAATATAATTAGTGGTGTTGTGTTAATTGGAATGACTTATTGTGCCCCTATTTTATTGTATGAATTTATTCTCTCCAGTGAATTCAGTTCGGCATAATTTTTCATTCGGTTGCAATTTCTACAACATCACCTAATAATTACTGTTGCTGAAACATGCAGATGCCGAACACTCGCCGTACCGTGTATGGTGCCGCTGAGGCTGGTGGCAGTGCAGCTGCTAATGATGACCGTGATCCACCACCGCCTCCTCCACCCTACACGGCAGAACAGTTTTTCGCCCAATTCCTGGGAAGCCAACGCAACATGGAGAGCATGCAACAGAATATGGAAGCTGCGCTGCGCAATATCGTAGATAATACCCGTCGGGGGATAAACCAGGGTGGGCACGAAGCAAATCAGTACAGCAGTTTTAAGAACTTCATGGATACTCGTCCACCGATCTTCAAGGAAGCCGCAGAACCTTTAGATGCAGAAGAGTGGATTAATACGATGGAAGATAAGTTTCGTGTCTTGAGGATGACTGAAGTGTTGAAGACTGAGTACGCAGCTCATCAGCTTCAAGGTCCGGCAGGAATGTGGTGGAAGCATCACCGCACCACTTTTCCTCCCCACGCCCATATCACTTGGAGGGAGTTCACTGACGCCTTCCGTGGAACATACATTCCACCAGGTCTGACCAAGATGAAGCTTGGGGAATTCCTGGCTTTAAATCAAGGCACGAAGACTGTGACTCAATATCTGCATGCATTCAATAACCTGAGCCGTTATGCCCCTGATATGGTGAATACTGATGCCAAGAAGATCGCTAGTTTCAAGCGAGGCCTGAGTCCCAAAATGATGAAACATGTGGGTACAAATATGAGGACTAATTTCAATGACTTCGTTAGTGACTGTCTGAAGCAAGAGAAGAACAACAATGTTTATGCCGCTTCCAAGATCCGTAAGAGGGCTTTCGAGTCGGGTTCGTCCCAGTCTAGGGCCCCGGTGGCCAACCGCCCGGCTTATCGATCGCCTGCCCCAGGCGCAAGGTTTAGGCCACCGCAGCGGAAGAATCAGAATGCTCAGCCACCCCAGAGGAACCAGAAGCCGTTCAAGATGGCTTTGCCTCAAGCAAAGACAGGACAAGGCAGTTCATCTGGAACTGTGGCTCAAGTGAAAGGACCGTGCTTCAACTGCAACCAACCTGGACACTTTGCAAAGTATTGTCCCTACCCTAAGAAACAGCAAACGCAGTATCAAGCTCGTGTGCACCACACCACTGTGGATGACATCCCTGAAGGAGAACCAGTGACAGCTGGTATGTTTTCTATCAACAATCATCCTGCAGTAGTCTTGTTTGATTCCGGATCGTCTCATTCCTTTGTAAGTCAAGCATTTGTTAAAAGGCATGAGCAAAAGATAGTTGAATTGGAATGTGCATATAAAATCAGTTCAGCTGGGGCTGATCTGTTGACTAATCAGATAGTTCAGGGAGTAACCCTAAACATATCAAACCGGCAATATAAGCTTAATCTGATAGTCATGCCAGGGTTAGTTTTGGATGTGATCATGGGTATGAACTAGATGAATCAGATGGGAGTTGTGATTGATGTTGGAGGAAGGAGTATCTCTCTTAAGGAACCCAGTGGGGAAGGCACCTTTCGGGTGGTCCTACCTCGGAGGGTGGACCTAGCGAGCACATCTTGTGCGGTCCAAACTACTCTGCTAGCCCAGATTCCAGTGGTCTGTGAGTTTCCAGATGTGTTTCCAGAGGAGTTACCTGGACTACCGCCAGACCGAGATGTTGAGTTTGCCATTGAGTTGATTCCAGGAACAGCACCGATCTCGAGAAGGCCTTATCGGATGCCTCCCAATGAGTTAGCAGAATTGAAGAAACAACTTCAGGACTTGCTAAAGAAAGGGTTGATTCGTCCCAGCTCGTCTGAATGGGGATGCCCCACTCTGTTTGTGAAAAAGAAGAAGGATAACTCCTTGCGCATGTGCGTGGATTATCGGCCACTGAATGCAGTGACAATTAAAAACAAGTATTCTCTTCCTCGGATTGATATCTTGTTTGACCAATTGTCTAAAGCCAAAGTGTTCTCTAAGATAGATTTGAGATCAGGGTACCATCAGATAAAGATTAGGCCGCAAGACGTGCCTAAGACTGCATTCTCTACCAGGTATGGCTTGTACGAGTATCTTGTCATGTCTTTCGGATTGACAAATGCTCCTGCATACTTTATGTACTTGATGAATTTGGTTTTCATGCCCGAATTGGACAAGTTTGTGATAGTGTTCATTGATGACATACTAATATACTCAGAAAATGAAGAGAAACACGCAGAACACCTCAGGATAGTCTTGACTAGACTCAGAGAACATCGACTGTATGCTAAGTTCAGCAAGTGTGAGTTCTGTCTCAGGACAGTTCCTTTTCTCGGCCACGTGTTGTCTGAAAATGGCATTTCTGTAGACCCTAGTAAAGTACAAGAGGTTATGAACTGGAAGTCACCAACTTCAGTTAACGAAGTTCGCAGTTTCCTTGGTTTAGCCGGTTACTACCGTCGCTTCATACCAGATTTCTCAAAGATTGCCAAACCAATGACAAGCCTGTTACAGAAGGATCATAAGTTTGTATGGACAGAGGAGTGCGAAGCAGCTTTCTGTACTTTGCGGAAGTTGTTGACCACTGCTCCTGTTCTGGCCCAACCAGACATAGAAAAGCCGTTTGATGTTTTCTGTGACGCATCCAAGAATGGGTTAGGATGTGTGTTGATGCAAAATGGAAGAGTCATTGCTTACGCCTCACGACAGTTGAGGAAGCATGAAGTTAACTATCCTACACATGATTTAGAGCTTGCAGCAGTGGTGCATGCTCTAAAGATTTGGAGGCACTACCTGTTGGGTAATGTGTGTAATGTCTTCACAGATCATAAGAGTCTCAAATACATCTTTACCCAATCTGAGTTGAACATGCGACAGAGGAGATGGTTAGAGTTGATAAAGGACTATAATCTGAACATGCACTATCACCCTGGAAAGGCTAATGTAGTAGCGGATGCACTGAGCAGGAAATCTCATGCTATTGATGTGCAACCGTTGTTTGAAGAAGGGTTCAATTTGTTACATCCTGCTGTGTTACATAATATTCAGATCAGTTGCACTCTAGAAAGCCAGATCATTGATGGTCAGAAAACAGATAAGGGAATCTTTCATATCAAAGAAAAGATGAAGAGAGAACCCACCAAACACTTTCGCTTGGATGACCAAGGAGTGTTATGGTTCAAGGATCGCCTGGTAGTACCTAAGGATAGAGAGCTTAAAAACAAGTTGATGGATGAGGCCCATCGTTCTAAGCTATCTATCCACCCCGGAAGTAGCAAGATATACCAAGATTTGCGACCTCGTTATTGGTGGACTAAGATGAAAAAGGAGATTGCAGCATACGTTGCTCGTTGCGACATGTGTTGTAGAGTTAAAGCTCTTCACATGAGACCTGCAGGACTTCTGCAACCTTTGTCGGTACCCGATTGGAAGTGGGATGATATAAGTATGGACTTTATCACTGGTCTCCCTACCACACAGAAGGGCCATGATTCCATTTGGGTAATAGTCGATCGCCTTACCAAGTCGGCTCACTTTCTCCCAGTCAAAACAAGTTTCCGACCACCTCAATATGCAGAAAAGTACATTGCTGAGATTGTCCGATTGCACGGGATACCAAAAACAATAGTGTCTGATCGTGGTTCACAGTTTACCTCTCACTTTTGGGAACATCTTCATCAAGGTTTGGGCACTAGTTTGATTCGTAGCACGGCTTACCACCCACAGACAGATGGGCAAACAGAAAGAGTGAATGCAGTACTAGAAGATATGCTTAGAGCTTGTGTTTTATCATCCCGAGGTTCATGGGAATCCTGGTTACCGTTGGCAGAATTTGCTTATAACAACAGTTACCAAGAGAGTATCAAGATGGCACCATTTGAAGCTTTGTATGGCCGGAAGTGCAGAACACCGTTAAATTGGGTAGAGCCCGGAGAAAGAAGGTTTTACGGAATTGATTTTGTAAATGAGGCAGAGAAGAAGGTTCGTGTTATTCAACAAAACATGCAAGCAGCACAGTCTCGTCAGAAGAGTTATGCGGATAAGAGAAGAAGATCGTTGGATTTCCAAGTAGGTGACTATGTTTATTTGAAGGTTACCCCAATGAAGAAGAAACGGTTTGGAATTAAGAAGAAACTTTCCGCCAGATATATAGGGCCATACCAGATCATAGAGAAAAAGGGCCCCGTGGCATATAAGTTACAGTTACCAGAAGAGATGAGTTCGATCTTTCCCGTCTTCCACGTATCCCAATTAAAGAAGTGTCTACGTGTCCCAGAAGAGAGAATAGAACCTCAGGGTATTCGGATCAAGGCAGATTTGGAATATCGTGAGCAACCAGTTCGAATCCTGGATACCAAGGACCGAGTCACTCGAAATAAAGTGGTCACAACCTACAAGGTTCAGTGGAGTCATCATGACGAGAGCGATGCTTCTTGGGAAACGGGAGAATATCTTCAAACCGCTTATAAAGATTTTTACGATAAATGGTTCGTAACTCAAAATCTCGGGACGAGATTCTTATAAGGGGGGAGGGCTGTAACACCCCTGGGTGTTAAGCATGCACTATCATTCAAAGCATAAGCATTTAACATCATTGCATGATTAGCATTGTTTGAAGTGTAGCTCTTTCAAATTTAATTTGAAAAACAAATAAATGGGAACCCTAAGTTTGGCATAAGTATCAAAAAGTTGGTGTACTTTTGAGAAGTAACAATTTTAAATAATCTAGAATAAATCAACTTGATTATTGGAGCAAATTTTGAATTCAAGTTTTTCTCAAATTCTGTTTTAAAAATATTCTAAATAAATTAGTTTTTGATTTTAAATTAGCTTTAAATCTCAAATTCAAAATCTATTGGGAATTTTGAAAAATGTTCTATATGAAAGTTGTAGAGAATAAAATTTTGAACAACTTTTGTTTTGGGCCAAAATTCTGAAAACCCCGTTTTCATCCCCAAATTTGAATTTCAAACAGAGATTTAAAATCTGGAAAATATTTTGAAAAAGAAAAATCAGATTTTTCGCTGTTGGGCTTCGGCTTCACTTTCGGCCCAGCTCCGCTGGTGGCCCGGCCCGCGTCCGCGTCGTCCCCCTCCCGCTCTCCCGCGCGCGCGCCCGTGCGCGACGCCGTGGCGCCGCGGCAGAGCTCGGCCGCCGCGTGGCCGGCCGTCGTCGACGCCGCGCGACACGCGCCCCTGTGGCCCCCGCAGAGTCGCGCTCGTCCGCCTCGGCCACTCCCTCCATTCCCGCTCGCTCGCCCGCAGCAGCAGCAGCAGCAGCGCTCCGCCGCGCCATTGCCGGCTCCCGGAGCTCCGCCACCACCGTTCGCCACCCCTACTGCTTCCGCGTCCGATTCCTCCCGGCCTCAGCTCCGCCCCGCTCCCCTCCACCGCGTGCGCACCTCCACTCCGCCGCTCGAGCTCAGGTGAGGGCCAATTGGCCGTCCCTCTCCTCCACTGCCGCCATGGCCGCAGTTGGCCGGCGTGCATGGCCGGAGCTCCCTGGCACTCCTTTCTTCCCCCGGTCTCGAGCAATCGCCTTCCCTTCTCCTTGCGGTGCTCGCGCTCATCTTCTCGGCCGCCCCCGTGGCCTGCATTGGCCGGCCGACGAGCTCCAGCTCCGCCGTGCCGCCATCTCCGCCGGCGAGCCCCCTCCAGAGCTCCCGCGCCACTCGGAGTTGGTGCGCTGGGTGCGCCTCGACGCGGGGAACACGTTGGTGTCCTCCCCGTCGCCGGAGACCTCACCGGCGGCGAGTTCGCCACCGGTCAGCGCCTCCCCCGCGCTGCTCTGGCTGGCCGGTGGGCCCGTTGACCCATGGGTCCCGCGTGTCAGCGCGTGTGGGTTCACTGCACCGGGTGTAGCTAGCGTTTTCACCGGCGATTTTCAAAAGAATTAAAGAAAATGATTTCTCAGAAATTATGAAATAGCTTTGAAAAATTGTATCTCAAGATTTATAGCTCCAAAAATTATGAAATAAATTTTAAAATGTTCCTTGTGAATAGATCTACAGTTTAAAAATATCCCATGTTATTTTTGTGACATTTTACTGTATAATTTTATTTAATTGTTATATATGCTGTTATCTTAGAAAAATTGTAGTAAATAAAATAATAAAGGGAAAAAGGTGATTCTTGTTGCATTAATCTTTATTAGTGATGTACTTTCTAGGAAAAATGCTAGTGAAGCATGTTCTGTGGGAAATTTTTGAAGTGTAGTTCAAATGCCTTTATTTGATAATATTTGTTATTTTTAGTAGAGAGCAAAATTTGTATACAACATACCTATGATAATTTTTGTAGTATGTTATTTTGATGTTGGTAACCTAGGAAAAATGTGAAATCTGTTGTTTGATACTTTTCCTAGTATAAAACAATTTCATGCTCACATTTAGGCTATAAATTGTTTATTTTGTACAGGTAGTTTTACATTTCCATTTACCATGAGAAATTAGTGGTAGCTTAGTTAGGGTAAGAATACTCTACTGTAATTTTTATAGATTTTTATCTACACTAGAGATAGGTGTTGCAGTACAACCCTAGTTAAATAAGGAATAAATGATTATTCTTTACAAGAAATCAGGAATAATAAAATATGTTTGGTGTATCTTTGAAGCATCACTATGTCTTGCTGATGTTGTGGATGAGTTAGGTTGGTAAGGTTTGGTCATTTAGGGTCACTTGCTTGTGTAAGGTGTATGATAATTAGTGGAACCGCATTGTGCATGCTTTAGGGTACATATTCTTGGATGACGTGGACTACCTTGTAGAAGATGTAGTTGTATCTTAACTGCTCCTTCCATGTGCTCATCTGCATCTCATGTCACCTCATCATTCCATCATAATCCGATGCATCATTCGCATGTACTTATGCACTTGCATCATACAGGATCGCAGGAGGAGTCGCAGGCAGCAGTACCGGAGGAGCAGGCTTGGACGGACCAGCAAGAGCCCCAGGCACAGGAGGTGCCCGAGGAGGAAGAGCCAGGCGAGGAACTGCCGGAGTGCGTCGACCACCACCCTAGCTCGTTCGAAAGAGGCAAGCCCCGGAGCATTATAAGTCTCCTATTTTATAAAAGCTATTCTTATTTACCTGAATTATAATTATATCTCGTTGCATTAAGTTATAGGAGTTGAGTGAAACCGTTGTTGCATTACTATCCTTGTCCACCAGAATTACTGTTACCTTATTAGGTCAGGATCGAGTAATTTGCTTAGCCATGCTTAGATCGGTAGAAGTCGGGTGATTTCCTGTCACCTGCGAGTTATAGGCGAATACCTGGCTATGGTTAGCAGTATTTGTGAATCTTGATAAGTAACCAAGTGTTGTGAATAAACGGAGACCGGGCGGAGTCTTATAGGGTTTTGGACTATAGTGATTCCGTCTGTGTCGATTAAGGACCGATCGTTGCTCGTCCCTCTTGTCATGTTGAACGCATGCCTCACATTTAGCTGGCCGAATAAAGTACCTTTCGACCGCGAAGCTAGTGACACTTTTCGAGCCGGGATAAATTCAGGTTGGCAGACTGGTGTTGAAGGGGGTGTACGGGGACGCGAAGAGTGAGCCCAAGGTGCGTCCTGGCAGTCGGGCGGTCCCTGGGTAGTGCGATCCATGATTGTTATCCCGCGGCTTCTTGGAAAGTGTCATTGGTGATCTACGCGACCCTGACGGGGGAAGCATGGTTTGTGTGAGGAATAAATCTCCAGCTGGGTAGGAATTCGATTCGAATCGCCGTCGCTCCCGGTTAGTGAGCACTTGACTCGAGCTACGGCATCGTAGTATTAATGATGGAACACGGATGGTTATGTGATTAATATTGGAAATGCTAAACCTGAGATGGTAACCTTTGATGATAATGGTTAATCAAGTGATTGTTGTAGCAATAGGTGCTTACCTAGCATGAATAGGTTATTCTAAAAAAAAGATGCTAAAAGTATTTATCTTTAGTTATTCATAATAACTTTTGCTTTTCGCAAATGAGTCAAGCCAGTCCACCATATAAAACCTAGCATGCTCCTTGGTGTCATGTTATTTCTGGTTTTTGACGGGTAAGTCTAGCTGAGTACATTCTCGTACTCAGGGCGTTGTTCCCATTGTTGTTGCAGATGGTCAGATGTACTACGGGTACTGCTCCAACTGTCTGTATCCGGCGATGGGTGACAACTAGGACCTTGGGCAAAGGTCGTTCTGTTTGTCTTATCTATTGCTTTTGTGGACCATGACTACCTACTGGCACTGTAACTGAACTAAGTGTGTGTGCGTAAAACTATTTGCTTCCGCTACTTTATGTTGAACTATGTTGTAATAACCTTTATTCCGAACTCCGATGTATCCTACTTTCATGGTCAACTTTATGTATCATGTGAACTGTGGCTGCTAAATCAGTACGATCTTGGTTGTATGTTGGTTGGTTTGAAATCCTTCGTGATTTCACGGAATCTCTAGTTATACGGGCTTAAGTTTGTTAAATTAGCCACCTCGGTAGAAGATTTTCTTACTTAATCTCGTATAATTACGTTGATCCGTTACACTCCCCACCGCTGCGACATGCACGCCCTCCTCGCCACCGGAGTTGGGGGCGACGGCGGCAGCATCCGGTGAGCCCACGCACCTCCCCCTCCCTCCTTGGTGCTCTCGCCCTCACGCGCCGCTAGCTCCATGAGATCCGACGAGGTAGGTAGGGAGGGATCTAGATCTGAGGCACCACTCCTCCTCCTCCCCCTCTGATTCTCGATCTGTTCCCTCCTCTTACTCTCCCTCCTCTTCCTGTTCCTCCTTCTCCCTCCCCTCTCTGGATCTATGGTTTTGATGGTGGCTAGGGTTTGTGGTGATTCAGATCTACATGCAATAAATGATGTGAAATGCTTTTTGCATGATTCTATGATGTTGCAGCCATCCCCTCCTCCTCCCCTCGTTATCCTCTGGATCTGAGGTCTCCTGCCTCCTCTGGATCTGGCCTTCCTCCTCCTACTCCTTCACTCCTCCATTGGATCTGAGACGTAGCGGTGGGGCTAGGGTTTGTGGCGATTTTTTGTTGCATAAGGCCTGTTTATGTTGTTGCAATAGTGTCTTTTTGCTATTGCACAAGCTTTTTCTTTTTTTTGTTTCACTAGTTTCTTGCTGATGTTTCATTCTTGCATTTCAGTTTGTTGCAGTAGCTTTGGGTTGCTGTTGCACAAGTATGCATTAGCACTTTCCCGGATATTGCAGTAGTTTTGTTATGTTTGTCTCAGTTATTTTGATTTGCTGTTTCAACAAGTAAGTCACTTTGTTTCAACATGTATGCATTACTATTTTTTTGGAAGTTTCAGCAGCTCCTCTGTATTGTTTCATTAGCAGCGCTTCTGCTTTGTTGCAATATCTTTTTCTCCCTTGTTGTAGTAGTTTCACCTCGCTGTTGCAGCGGATGTGTTTGAATGTTGCATTAGACTTTTTTTGGTGTTGCGGTTCGTATTTTTTTTGTTTTGTTGCATTAGTGTTTTTTCGATGTTTCAATAGTTTTTTTCGTTTGTTTCACCAGTTTTGTTTCGTTTTGTTGCATTAGGGTGTCCTTCGTCGTTGCAATAGCATTTTTCCTTTGTTGCAGCTGGGGGGCGGGGGTGGATTATGGTGGTGAGCTGGTGACGGGGGGATGGAGGTGCTGGGGATCGGCGAGTTTGGGAACGGGGGTAGACCTGTGCGCGCGAGGGGTCGCATTTCTCCGTGCGGGGACGGGGCGGGGGGTCGCGTCCGTGTGGGGCGGGGGGCGGGGTAGCATTTCTTCTCCGTGCGGGGACGGGGCGGGGGGTCGCGTCCGTGCAGAGCGGGGGGCAGGGTCGTGTTCTTTTTTCTTCTTTTTCCGTGGGGTGCGGGGCTGGTACTGCCGCTGCGGCGTCCGGCGCTAGCGCCCGGATCCGGACGTCCGGGCGCTAGCAGGACCCATATGCAATAGGAGCTGGCCCCCCTCCTGTTTCTTTTTTTTTTTAAAAGGAAAGGCTGCCACTTTGGAGTTTCAACATTATCACACCATGAGATTAGGAGACTTTTATATGCTTTCTCCTAGTAAATGATATACGAGGTACTAACGTGGCATGATGAAAATTAAAATACTATCGCCATTGCCATTATAAGATATCCTTCAACCAAGAGTTTTTTCCTGCCTTCTCCGCGCTGCTACTGTTCAACATTGTTTATGACATGACATCGACATTCACTGTTCACTTTTGTTTTTTTCCCCTCAACCAAATTTAAAATATTTTCCCCGCTGTTCATCGCGGGCGCGGCGGCAGCGTGCCCAACCGTGCTAGTATATCATACTCCTGCATGACCTCATAGACGTGCCAGACGTGCGGGATGGTAGCGCGGGTGTGAGAAAGGGGCGAACCTAATTGATGGTCATCAAGTTGTTTAGTGTTCACCAAGATAAAGAAGGGATCAATGCAAGTGGTCATCATCAAGGCAGGTAAGGTGTTTACTAAGGAGAAACCTGGAACTCTCTACTAGAAATTCTTACATTCTATTTGAATTCATGTTCTTTTCAATTTTCAACTACACTTTGTGATTTTGTCAGAAAATTCAAGGGACTATATAGTGGGGGTAATAAGGAGCGGGGCTTCATTGTGGCAATAATAGGCCATGGCCCTCCTTGATTTGTGCATTTTTAAGAAGATGCTATATTCGACATATTTTGCTAAGGATGGCGTTGCATATATATTGCTTGCTGAGTCAGAGTAATAGTGGAGTGGGAGGAGATGAAGAGCACCGCATGCGAAGGGTATTGGGGTTGTTGGCTATTATATTTAAGCGCATTATTGTAGCTTTTACGCATAATAAAATCAAAGGAGCTAGCAATTTTTTTTGTATAAAAAAAGAGCTAACAAAAGAAAACAAGAAAAGTACATGAAAAAATATATCCAGATAGATAGATTTGCCTGCAAACTATATTTATAGATAACCTTCGGTTTTGGGTTGGGAAGCACCATTGAGGACTTTTAAGAATACAACAAAGTTTTAAAAGTTTTTAAATATAGGGTGTGTTTGTAGAGCTCCGGTTTTAGCTAAAAATGCTCACTCTCTAGCTCCTCTGGTGGAACGGCTTTCTTTAGCTATAAGCAACTCCTCTAGAAGAATGTTTGGTAAAACATATTCTCATGGTAGATAAAAGAGGTGAAATGTCAATAATTTTTTATTAAGGGGCCGGATAAATATGATCGTATTTTTAATGTGATAAAATATACATAATTATATGTATCAACAATTTTTTAAAAACTTTTACACTATTTATAACCAAATCATAATATTTTAATAAAAAATGAGTGAAAATTGATATTTTTTTCTATAAATTCAAATATTATATAGGTATTAGACAATCTACTGTGCTTGTGGAAGGGCGGGGGTGGGGGCGGTGGGGTTGTGATTGCACTGGCCCCCCCTGGGACATCCCAAGAGAGTGAGTTGTCCGCTGCCCGCCATGCTTAATCTGTTCCACGTACTTATTGCGCGATGCTTAATCTGTCTAACAAATTATTGGACGCTACATACTTATTGCAGAGACAAACAAGGACGTCGTCGCCACACGACGATGGTTTTCTGTGGCTAAAATACGAGCAGAAGTGCATCAGCCAAGCGCAGTTCGCAAGGTAGACCCATGTTTATCTTCCTAGTAAACTAAGCTATATATGACATTTGTTTTCTTGACCAGCTTTTACTAACACTGTTCGTGTACGTGTGCGTGTACGTGCTGCGCATGCCGCAGGTGGTACCACCGGGATAGTAATTGCCGGGCCACCAAGTAGGTCCAGCACCAGCAGTACAGCAGCGGCGACCCGCTGCAGTACGTGGTCATGTACTTCAACGAGCACACGTGCGAGACGATGGCGATCCTGGGGATGCCGGCGTTGGACGACCTGTCCGTGCTGGCGCCCGCACGCTCGTCCAGGAGGAGCACGAGCGCCGTCTGCTCGTCTCGTCGCTCGCCTGCGTGTTGGGGGCCAGCAGCAGCCTCCTGAGGGCAGCGGAACCGCCGCCGCCGCCAGGCGTTGACGCGCCCTCCGGTGAGATGCCACGTAGCATTGACGACGTGGCGGCGCCGCTTGATCTCAACATCGCTGACTACGACATGGCGGATGTCGCATGGATGGACGACGTCATGGACTACGATGTTACGGACGGCGGCAGCTTCTTCTCAGGCTGTGTTTACTTTAAAAAAAAAAAAGTACTGTGCAGAAAAAAGATTCCTGTCACATCAAACTTGCGATACATGCATGAAGTACTAAATGTAGATGAAATCAAAAACTAATTGTACAGCTTGGTTGTACTTTGCGAGACGAACGTTTTGAATCTAATTAGTCAACGGTTGGACACTATTTACCAAATAAAGTCAAAACGTGCTACAGTACTTTTTTTTACACCTTTTCGCGCCTTTTCGCGGAACTAAACACAGCCTTAGACCTTGCCCACGATGAAAACTTCCAGTTCTGATGCGAGAGGGCGCAGCGCAAGCGCATGTTCACG
This sequence comes from Saccharum spontaneum, assembly GCA_022457205.1. Lineage (NCBI taxonomy): Eukaryota > Viridiplantae > Streptophyta > Magnoliopsida > Poales > Poaceae > Saccharum > Saccharum spontaneum. The sequence continues at coordinate 5,150,396 of CM039582.1, read as the reverse complement.
GCGTTTCATCTTCTCACGCGATGCTCTGTTCATAACGTTGAGTCGTTGACGAATGGTAGCGGGGCTAGCAGATACTACTCCCTCCATCCTAAATTATAAGACATTCCAAGAATCTTGGAGAGTCAAAACATCTCAAGTTTGACCAACATTATATAGATAATTATAAAGATTCACGACATCTAATAGGTACACTATGAAAATATAATTGATGAAGAATCAAATGATACTTAGTTAAAATCATAAATGTTATTATCTTATCATATAAATTTGATCAAACTTAAGATGATTTGACTTTCTAAGATTCTTGGAATGCGTTATAATTTAGGATGGAGGGAGTAGAAGAGAATCGGGGACAGGAATAATATAAGGAAAAGATCAAATTACTCTCCTTAAGTTTGAAATATGTTCATATTACCTCCTGAACTTATATTTGGTTTAATTTACTCCTTTCAACTATTTCAATTGGTCTAGTTTACACCCTTAACATCGTTTGTTATTTTTGTTTTTTCACGTATTAGTTGAGTCTTAATATAAAATTTTATGATATGACAGAGAACATCATAAGTTATGTCAGAAAAATATATCTTAACTTTTTGTCACTATTTTGAAAGCTTAGGAAACTTAATAATAAATTAACACTAGAGATACAATATCATATAAAACATAATGATGAAAAATTCATAGTGCATTTTCTAATACAAAATACAATGTCCTCTATTACCTCACAAAATTTGAAACTAAATTATAATTTGTACATAGAGAAATAAAAAAGAAAAATCTCTTCAAGGTGTTAGTTGGACTAACTTAAATAGTTGGAGAGAGTAAATTAAACCAAATGTTAGTTTAGGGGGTTATTTGGACATAGGTCAAACTTGGAAGGAGTAATATGGACTTAACATAGGATTGTGGCACAAATAACCGGGTTAGGAGAGTAGAATGGTGGGTCTATTTTCCAAGAGAAAAATAAATGTGAGGCATACCTCGTTCTGGCGAAGCTTATGGAAGTTATCATGTCCCCCAAAGCTGAAACATTTCCTGTGGCGATTAGCACGGAATAGTTTGGCACTAAAGCTAAATCTCCAGAGGCGTGGAATCAAGCTTGACACACGCTGTCCAGTTTGCAATCGGCTGGATGAGGATGGTGGTCACTGTTTCCTAAAGTGTAAATTTGTAAAACATTGCTGGGTTGATCTCCAACTAGAGCATGTTCGTCTGGAGCTGTTGTTCAAGTGCTCGGCACGGGAGGTGGTTCAGGCGGTGCTACAACTAAAGGAGGCAGATCAGATGAAGACCATCATCCTGCTCTGGAAGTGGTGGAGCGTTCGAAACCAATTTGATCATGGCGAGCGTGGTCTGTCCAGGAGTGAGGTTGTGGGTGCAGTCCTTGGCCTTGTAAGCGATCTTACAGGCCAGGAGAAGTGCACATCGAATCGGACTCCAAGAGCTATGCAACGCTGGAATGCTCCGCCTCCGGGAAAGCTAAAAATCAATAGCGATGGTGCTTTTATCCAGGAAACACACAATGGTGGTTGGGGTTTCATTGTTAGGGACCATCAGGGTGAAGCCATCATGGCTGGAGCAGGTCGACTAACAACTGTCCCAGATGTATTATCCGCGGAAGCAGCGGCATGTGCGAAAACTTTGCAATCGGCAACGAACTTCGGGATCTCTCGGGTCCAAGTTGAGGTAGATTCGGCACTTCTACAGCAAGCGCTCCTCACGTCATCAATGGACCTAGCAGCCAGTGGTATGTTGATCAGGGACACACGTGTTCTCCTCCAAGAGCATTTCTTTTGCAATGATGTTCTCCTTGTTCCTAGGAACTGTAATTCAGCTGCGCATGCTCTAGCTAGCTTAGGAATGAGTTGGGATCCGGGTGAGTCTTGTGTCTGGACAAACCCCCTCCCAGAGTTTGTAAAAAGTTTGGTGACTCGTGATGTTGTCGAGTCTCTGGTTTCAATAACAAGGCCGTAGAGCCAGCTTTGAGTTTCAAAAAAAAAAACAAGAAATAACCGGGTTAAAATACATATCCGCTAGATGCCATGCTAACAAGAAATGATTATGTGGTTGATATGGACCTACGTGCACTACTTAACAAATTAGGGATCCAAAAATATATTTTTAAAGTTTGTGGACCTATGTGACACACCTTTACAAATTTGAGAACTGGTGGATGCATTTCGCTAAAAAAACAAGGTATGGTTACCTTAGATTAGAAATCAAGAATAAAATCATAAAGTTAAGAAATAAAAGCAATAAAATTATAATTGACCTTTGAAGCCTGAGAATGAGAAATAAGGGCTAGCAAAGCTTTTTGTGCCAGCCCGACTGTATACGCATACCATTTCTCCTCTTGACAGACACGCGTCGACCGATGGAGGCACCGCGCCCGTCTCTCTCTTCCCGCGGCTCTCCCTGCTTTTGCCCGGTGCATAAAGAGCTTGTTCGCTGAGACTGAAAATAAACGGTTAAAATATGAAGACTCAATCTAAGATGGAAATGTTTTTCTGAACCACTTTCACATTTGCTAAAATTGTAACTATGGAATAGTATGATGTGCTGGTGAAGCTTTAATTCCTTCTCTTTGCCATGGTAGTCCACAAAGATAGGTCTGACTAAATTGCCTTTTTGTTACACTTTGTCAGGGAAGACTCCTTTGACTTGTGCAGTGTCACGTGGCAAAGTGATTGCTGTGAGGTATCTTATTGCCAAGGGTGCAGATCTTAATAAGCAAGATGCCATGGGCTTTACTCCTCTGCACTATGCTGTCAAACGAGGTTCCCCTTTCTGTGAATGCCTTCACTTCTACTCGCACTTCTTATGTTTATTTTAAAATTCATTCATCACTGCATAGTGCATAGAATTTGTATCTGGTTATAATCTTACGTAATGATCACCTAAACATTTCTTATGTGTTAACAGCATGAATTAGAGCTCCTGTATATTGGTGACTGATGGTATGTAAGAGGTGGCTGGATAAGTTTATTGTAACACTGTTGCACGTTTCTGATTTTTTCCAGGGTACAGTGGAATAGCACGTTTGTTGCTCTCTAGAGGAGCTAATGTTGATTTGGAATCTTCTGAAGGGACACCGCTACATGTTTCTGCTGCGCGTGGGAAGTTCGGTGTCATGGAGATTTTATTGGAGCACCACGCAGACGTAATTATTAATACAAACTTTTAACTTCAACATGGTGGGGTGGGTTATTATTTGGTTTGGGGAGGGGCTGTGGGATAGGAAATCGTGCTTAGCTTTGCTCCAGTTGCACCTTTTTGTGGGGACATAAGATTTTAGTGCCCGTAACCCAAACAAGGATGAAATGTTCACTGTACTTTATATTTGCTACATTAGACTTGATTTCATTGTGGCCTTCTTTTATATGTTTCTGACTGGGACTTTTACCATACCCTGTGCTTCCATGTCTAGTTAGCCATCCTACATTTCTACCTGCCATTGGTTCGAAATTATGCTGCATTGAATTGATTGTTCTCATCAACATATGCTGCTTTAGAGGGTTTTCTTGGGGTAAATCTGCAGCTGTTTGTTTTGGACAATGTATCTGCTCTTCATTCGAAATTATGCTGCATTGAATTGACTTATTAACTATGCTGCTTTAGAGGGTTTTCTTGGGATGGATTTGCAGCTGTTTGTTAACTTTTTTTTTTTTGCAGCCAGATAGGGTTTCCCCAGATCTTTATACACCCCTGGCTAAAATTCTTTGTGCCACATATGAAAAAGCCAGTGTATCTGCTTGCTTAAAGTGCATGAAGCTCCTTGTCAAGGTGGTACCCAATTTGCTTTCTTTATATATTGATCAATGGAGAGAATCTTGAAACATCCCTTTATTGAATTCAGTACTAATTGCTAATCATAGGCTGGTGCTGATTTGAATTCTACAAATCCTGATACTCCATTAGTTATAGCAACTAGCAGAGGCTTAGATGAGTGTGTTGATTACTTATTGGAGGTTGGCGCTGATGCAAATATTCAAATCAAACATGTGAGCTTTTATCTCTTACTAACTTTTTTTTTTCTTAAATCTTGTATGCCTACACTCAATTGTGCATTTTCTCTCCTTTTTTCTTCTTCTGGTAGGATGAGGAAACAATTTAATTTGTATGAGAATTCTAACTAGTTATGCAATAAGAGTTCTCTTGTTTTATGTTTTAACCAATGTAAATAGTTCTTTTTGTTCTTTATTTCATTACAGGGCCATAAAACACCAATAGAAATTGCTGCAAAGTCTGGAAGAAGAAATCTTGTTGAGAGTTTATTTCCTTTCACTTCACCCATTCAAACCATTTCAGACTGGAGTGTTGAAGGAATCCTTGCTTATGCAAGATCAAGGAAATCAAAACACAAGGTAACATAACCTATCATTTAGCCATTTTTGTTGAATATTTTTCAGCTGTATGATTCGGTCATTCTTTGAGCCCATCACTTCTGTCTGTTCTTCACTTCTGGATAAGCGATTAGCTTAGTCAAATAGCATTCGTATTTCGTACAAGAGGTTGTAGGGTAGGTTGGAGTGCAAGCAGAGTGGAGAATCTGTAGCTTGTCGATATATTGTAGAGTACTAGAGTTCACATGTGTTGGTTTGTCCTTGTGTTATCTGGAGTTCGGATTATTTATTTATTTATTCTGAAAGAGGTGGGTTGTTCGGAACTTCAGATTATAGAGCTACACCATGCATGTTTCCTGAGGCAGCATGGTTAGCAGAACATGTGCGCCTGCACCCATGCGCACTAAAAACCACTTCTTGTAGCCTCTGCATATATGAGATGTTTGTGATTATTCTTAAGTTCTAAATTGATGGTAAATCTTGTCCTTGTTTGGTACTCTATGTTTGTTTTATCTGGTAAACAGGACTGATCTGTTTGTAAAACTCAACTAATATGCAAGATTCTGGACAGTTTTATACTACTACAGTTTCTGCTTATAAATAGTCACTTGTTTGCTGATTTATACTTAGTTGTTTATACTCCCTTTGTCCAGAAAAGAATGCAATTCTAGAACAGTACCAAGTTAAAGTATCTTGAGTTTGACTAACTATAAATAAAAATATCAATATTTATAATATCAAATAAGTATAATTAGATTTTTCATGAGATATATTTTCATACTATTACTTATTTGGTGTTATAAACAATAATATTGTTACCTATATATTTAGTCAAATTTTAGACACATTAACCAAGAATGCACCTAGAATTGCATTCTTTTGTGGACAGAGACAATACTATTTTAGTAGCCTGTGTGCTTGGTGTTGGTGTGCCTTTACTCTTTAGCAAATATTAGCTAAAACAGTGGCCTGGAAATGAACGGCAACTATCTGAGTAAGCAATTTAGTAATAAGTGCTACATTGTCATTCTAATGAATGTGGTTAAACTGCTAGTTTAAATGATCCTTTGACATCATGTAAAGTTGTTCAGTCAAAACTAACTATTATAAGACGTTTTGGCTTTTCTAGATACATTGCTTTTACTATGTATGGACATATCTAAGTGCATAGCAAAAACTATGTATCTGGAAAAACCAAAACGTCTTATAATTTGAAATGGAGGGAGTAACTTCTTGGTCCTTATGTGGCTATGATAGCCTTTTAATCATCATCTTGACTCAGGGCCAGAGATCTGATAATGATAGCAAAAATCAGCTGAACTTAAATGGTGAAAGATCAGTCAAGGAGGATGCTGGTGCATTAAAGGGCTGCACTGAGGTATGTCTAGGGCACATATTTCTATTGGAAATAATCTAGTGTGCTGACCTCATGTTTGCAGCATCTGTATTTTTTCCTTTTACAATGGTTCATGTTTTCTATATGGTACAGGATAAATTAAGTGATGAAGATAGGAAGGCTCAGCTGAAATTACATGTTGGACAAGCAGTTAAAGGAAAGGATTATGCTGGTGCTTCAAAATTCTACACTGAGGTATATCATTGTGTACTGTCAATTGGTTCTGGTTTACTTTTTCTTGGATTGAAACGTTGGCACTGGTGTTTCATTCAAAAGCCTTGTTTCGCTTACATTCTTACATCAGGGAAGAGCATTCAGATTTTACTCAAAAAGGATCATATTGTGATAAGTATTAATAAAATCAGTATGCCCAGTTTGATTTTGGTTGTGCTCTCACGATTTGATTTTTTCAGGCAATCATGTTGGACCCTGCCGACGCAACACTGTATTCAAATCGCAGCTTCTGCCATCTGAAAATTGGTGGAGCCAGGGATGCTCTGGTTGATGCTAATGCTTGCATAAGCCTGCAGCCTGACTGGCCAAAGGGTTACTACCGTAAAGGAGCTGCCCTCATGTCGCTTAAGGTCAGATGATACAACTTTCTAGTCTCATTCTGTTTTGGACACCACACCTCTTGTTGATCATATGCTCCATTTTTTTGTTCTTATAGGAGTACAAAGAAGCACGTGATGCATTCATGGATGGGTTGAAACTGGATCCTTCAAATTTGGACATACAGAATGCTTACTGGTATTGTTCTTCCTATTGCCTTTCATATGTGATCACTACTCTTGAAAGGTTGCTTGAAATGACATTTCACATTTTCTACACCAAGCTTGTGGTAATCAAATGAAACATGTTTCAAAAACCATGTTACTTGTATGCTTTGTCATGATACATTGTTGGTGTAAAGTGTGAACCTACAATCTGTGTGGACATTCTTTTTCACAAAATGATTGTAAACTAGAGATATTGAATAGAATGCACCTTCGATTTTCAAGGTTTCTTAAACCAACTCCATTCACATTTCTGAATAAGCTTGCTTATTTTTTCAGGGAGGCAGATGAGGCAATGATCAAGAAACATTCTACTGGACAAAGTGCCGAGTTACTTGAGTAGGCTTGGGCGAGTCACCTGTTTGTTTCAGAAGTTTCTCGTACTCTTTTCTTATCGTAAGGGGAAGTGGATACGCTCTTATGTTACCGTGCGTATCTCTGAAATGTCTGTTTCTGTTGGTTGGGCGTACTTTACTCACCTACAGAGGTGTTTGTGAACAGTGCCTGGACCTCTGTTTCTGCCGCAACTTTGGCCAGTAGGCAATTGTGCAAGGACCTTTATGGATGATCTCCTTTTGCAACAAAGAACTTTATCTGTGACATGATAGGCAGATGGTTCACTACTTCACTTTACATTCTGTGGCTATTGCGGGATGCTACCATACGATTCATCAGCATTCTTACCTTTGGCGTATGATTGGAGATCAGAAGTAGGCCTTCGTGATTTTGGGAAGTGCATGGCCAGCAGCCAAGCATTATTATCCTTTCGGAGAAGGAACCAACGTAATGGATTGTTCAAAGGTCTCAACATCTCGCTTGCTAATTTTTCCACAAAAAAAAAAGATTTCGCTTGCTATGTGCATCTTTCATGTTGGTAAATGACAGTTTTCAAGATCCATAATCACGTATGTATTGCAACGGGGCCAAAATAGTTTCACAAACTGGCTTGGTCCAGCACAGCTGAGTAAGGAATTGAAGGCAAATACAGAACCGATTACATCTTTGATGATGCTTTACTCGATCGGATCCAACGCCACGACATGCAGCTTGGCGCTGTGGCGGGCCCTCTAGTTGCCCAACAAGAACACTTCTTTTTTACTAGAGTTTTGCTCCAGTCGAATCTTAAAGCACCTTGGGAAATAATTTTAATTAATTTTATAATGGTATTATCTGGACCCAACCCTACCCATGCCCAATATAAGCCCATCCTCAGCCTAGGCCGATGTTTGTGGATCTGATGGATTCTATTCGGTTGCCTCACGCCGCTCGCTTTTGTATGTTTTGGTGATCCATAATGCACTATCGAGGATGTCCGGATGGACGAGCGTAGCTTCCATTTGCTACGGCGCCATCCGCTCGCTCCCGTCTACGCCTCTTTAAAAAAATCTCTCTACCCAACGGTGCTCGCCCAGCAGGGTGCTCGCTAGCTAGGGGTGCTTGCCTAGGAGGGGGTGCTCGCCAAGGTGCTCGTCGAGCTGGCTGCCGAGCTTGATAATGATATACGGCGGGTGTCCGTTTTGTCCGGACGGACCAGCACATGAACAACTACGGAACGACTCGACCGCTTACCCACCCCGTGCCGAACCAACCCACCCGTGTCGCACGCTCATCCTTATCCTCTCAACCGCTGAAAGATCCTAATGACTAGAGGGGAGTGAATAGTCTATAAAAATTTCTACAACACTTAAGCCAAGTGGTTAGACAAATATGAAACGAAACGAGTGTTGCGCTAGCCTACTAAAAATACAAGCCTCATATCCACAATTCTAGTTGCTATGATATCTAATTCACACACAAGAGGCTATGTCACTGCCACTAAATTAGTGAGCTCTCAAAGACTAACTAAAGAGCCTCACTAACCACTAGACAAGACACAAGCTAGCTCTCAAAACTAATTACACTTAAGAGTTTACCTACACTAGGAATGTAAATACAAAAGAGGGGATGACGTTTATACCACCGTGGCAAGTGACAATCAATCAATCACAATGAATATTAATGAAATCCTCGAAGACAATGATGACACCAGATTTTTCACCGAGGTTCACTTGATTGCCGGTAAGCTAGTCCCCGTTGTGGCGATGCACTCACTTGAAGGTTCACGCGCTTATAGGCATCACACGCCTAACCCGTAATCGGGTGCCGCACAACCAACAAGGATGAGGATCACACAAGCCATGAGCAATCCACTAGAGTACCTTTTGGCTCTCCGCCGGGAAAAGGTCAAGAACCCCTCACAATCACCAAGATCGGAGCCCGAGACAAGCACCTTCTTCCGCTCGACGATCCTCGCTGCATCAAGCTGTCTAGGTGGCGGCAACCACCAAGAGAAACAAGCGAAACCCGCAGCAAAACACAATCACCAAGTGCCTCTAGATGCAATCACTCAAGCAATGCACTTAGATTCACTTTCAATCTCACAAAGATGATAAATAAATGATAGAGATGAGTGGGAGGGCTTTGGCTAAGCTCACAATGTTGCTATGTTAATGCAAATGGCCAAGAGATTGGGCTAGAGCCGGCCACACACCTTTTATAGAGCCCCAAACGAATAGAGCCGTTGGCTCTCGGTTTGGGCAAAGATCGACACGATCGGACACGCCGGTCAAAGTGGCCGGACGCACCATCTTCAACATCTAGTCGCAGATCTGCTGCCACACGTCCACGTGATTCAACCGGTGCCGTTCATCCCCAACGGCTAGTTAGCCACACGTGCAACACATAAGTGATGATCGGATGCGCCGGTACGACGACCAGACACGCCGATGTCGTGCTAGCCCGCGCGCGCCCACGCAACCAAGCACTGACCGGACACGCTGCTCCCTATGGCTTCCTGGCGTCAGATCATTTCCAGTAAGCATCCAGAGCCGGATTTTCTTGAATGGACGCATCAAATCAACAGCGACCGGACACACGGTAGCGTCCGATCCTCTCTTCTCCTCCGCGCGCCAAGTTTCACGCCCGATGTCAGCATACGTCACCTATAACCTAACGCAGGCCCTGCGCGCCCGGTCACAATCACTGCTCAGTGTCCAGTCGTTCAGAGACCGCGCCTTCACTGCAATACTGACTAGACGCAGGAGGGGCTGAGTTTGGCCACTCCAGAGGCAGCGTCCGGTCACCCCGGGACAGCTCCTCCACTTTACCAACTTTTCCACCCTTGCTCAAATGTGCCAACCACCAAGTGTTTTCACCTTGTGCACGTGTGTTAGCATATTTTCACGAACATTTTCAAGGGTATTAGCACTCACTAGAATCTAAATGCATATGCAATTGAGTTAGAACATTTAGTGGCATTTTGATAACCGTATTTCACGACGAGTTTCACCCCTCTTAATAGTTGGGCTATTTATCATAAATGTGATCACACTCACTAGATGTCTTGATCACCAAAACACAAAAGCTCCTATGAAATCACCTTTGCCTTGAGCTTTTTATTTTTCTCTTTCTTTTTTTCCAAGCCCGAGCACTTGATCATCACCGTGCCATCACCGTCATCATGATCTTCATATGCTCCATCACTTGGAATGTGCTTCCCTATTCTCATGATCACTAGAGCAAACAGGTTAGTACATAAGGTTTCATCAATTCACCAAAACCAAACTAGAGCTTTCAACCGCACACTCCCGCAGCACTTGCGCCCCTCCGGTTCTACTGCCGCCCCACACCGCTCGCCGGGATGGACGCCGCACGCCCCCTCACTGTCGCCACGCCACCCCGCCGGCGCTCCCTGCCTTCCTCCCTCCGCGACCTCCATGCAACCCCGTGCTCCCAAGCGACCTAGCTCCCGCTCCCCCCACCGAAGACGAGGACGACAGCGGTGGCTCCGACGAGGTAGGTCGGTCCTTCTCTGGATTTGAGTCCTCCTCCTTCTTTGGATCTAAGGAATGCGGCGGTGGCTAGGGTTCCGATGAGCTCTGGGGTCCTATTCCCTCCTCCCTCCGGGCGAGCTCGAAGGTGATGGGCCAGGGCTAGAGCAGCCTACACCTCGAAACCATCCCCTTGCTATTTTATACGTCCTTTTTGTTGTTTCTCCTCGTTACAATGGGTTTTTTTAATGTTGCAACAGATGATTTTCGAATGTTGCAATGAGATTTTTGGGTTATTGCAATAGATGATTTTTGAATTTTTTTCATTTCCATGTTTCATGGTTGATTTTTGTGATGTTGTAGTACTACTATTTGAGATGTTGCAATACATATTTTTTGATGTTGCAATGCATATTTTTTGATGTTGCAGCATATAATTTTTGATGTTGCAATACATAAATTTCGATGGCGCAACATATAATTTTTCAATGTTCCAGTACATATTTTTCAATGTTGATTACATGTTTTTTAGATGTTGTAGTACATGTTTTTGCGATGTTGCAGCACATAATTTTTGATGTTGCAGTATATGTTTTCGATGTTGCACTATATATTTTTACGATGTTATAGTATTCATATTCCGATGTTGCACTACTAATTTTTCTATATATTTGTGATGTTGCACTTGAAGTGTTTTCGTGCTCTTGGGACAGGGGCACAGTGGGGGAACGGGGGGACGCGGGGGGGGGGGGGGGCAGGCAGGTTCCGTTCTATTCCCACAGGACGGGGAGGGGTGGGGCTGGTTTAGGAAGGGAGCGACGTTCCGTTCCATTCCCGTGTGTGGGGGGGGGCAGGTGGGTTTTGGGAAGGGCGCAGCGTCTCGCGCGCTGGACATCCGGGCGCTAGGATTACCGTTAAAAAATCTCTCTACCCAGCGCTGCTCACCCAGCAGGGTGCTCGCCAGCCAGGGGTGCTCGCCCAGGAGGGGTGCTTGTCGAGTCGGCCACCGAGCTCACTAGGGTGTTCGCGGCCTCGTGCAGGTGCTCGCTCAGGTCGCCGTGCTCGCCCAGGGTGCTCGTAGCCTCGCCAAGTGCTCACTCAGGCTGCTCTGCTCGCCCAAGGTGGCGCAATGCCTCCACTAAGGCACTGGCAAGCTCTATGCGCCGTTGCTGACCTCCGCGCTGGCGTCGTGCTTCGCAACGACGAGGCCTCCATTAGTCCAAGCAGCCAGATGACATTGCACTAAAAGTGCATGTTGCAATGGTATATTTCAAATGTTTTAAATGTTTCAGAAGTGTGTTCCAAGGGTTTCGCATCGATGTTACAAAAGTAGATTGGGATGTTGCATATGTTGCAATGGTTATACACGTATGTTGCAAGCGGTGTTCCAAATGTTTATCTATTTTTCAAAAGCATATTGCAAGTGTGTTTATTTTGGGTGTTGCTATCTCTATGTTGCATATGTTTTGCAACAGCTTTTTAAGTGTTTTTTTAGATGTTTTTGCAAATGTTTCAGACATATATTTCAAGTGTTTTATTTGTCTTCGTACGTATGTTGCAAATGTTTCATCTGGATATTTCAAAAGTAGATCGGAGTGTTGCACGTGTTGCAATGGCGCTGATGGCTCCTGCCTCACGCCTTCCTCACGCGGCACGCCTCGCCCTCTCCTCTCCTCTCCATCTTGCCACGGCTCAATGGGGAACGCTACCGGACGAGGCGACGACCGAGTGAACACCCGTGCGTGGATGGGCCGATGGCTGCATGGTGACCCCCGGGTCCGCGCCGGTCCGCTCGCTTCGCGCGGGAAGCAGAGCCGCCGCGGGCGTCCGGACAGCGCTAGTCATGCCGTTCATTGATTCAGTCCCACTGCTCTCGTAGTGCTGATGACGGCGGCGGCAGCACCACCTAAGCGACCGATCCCAGTCCCCTTCATTGTATGTCGTGGCTGCAAGGAGGCAGCAAGGGAGACCTCCTCCTGCAGGCCCAGACCTAGGCGCCGGCGATCACGGCCTCATGGATCACGCCCGCCGCGCCAAGAATAACAAGGCTGACGATCCCACTGCACGCTGCTGGCCGCAAATGGCTTCCTGCTCTCCACCCCGTTCACAGCGCCGGCGCCAATTTCACTTGTCTTTCTTTCTTTCCTTTTCTCCTAGTTTTCGGTTATTGATACAAGATTCAGTATTCTCATCTCTCGGTCCATTGTATCATTAGAATTCAGTTGGCTAATTCATGTAAAATAGATTCGACAAATATAACGATAAATTTAGCGGCAACTCTACGTCAACAATCAATGACTTCTGAAAAGGGCATTGCAGTTTAGAGTAGCATGCAACAAAAACATCAGCACACAGTTCTAGTACCAGTCGATTCAAAGGAACAGAAGAAAAAAAAAAGTGAGAGAAGTGATGGCACGACAGAGGTCTGGGAGCAGCTCGCATGACAGAAGGCCGCCCGAAAGCACCGGCGGCGGCATGCCCTGAGCTGCCTAGTGCCTACCCCCGCCTTGCAGCAGCCTCACAACAATTGGCCTGGAGCCACTCGCTGTCTGCGCCTTGTATCGCCATCGCCGCCGTCGGCCGTACGATGAGAGCAAAACCCGACGGAAACAAACAAGCGCAAGCAACATGCGGCAACTGAACGGTGAAGATCAACAGACATCTGCCTGGGCTGGGGCTAGGCTTGGATAGGGCCAGACCCAGGCTAGACCCATGACGAAAGTAGAGGTAGGCTTTGTTTAGATGCCAAATTTTCTTCCAAATTTCACCATGTAAGAAGAAGATTTCCCATCATATCAAAATGCCGGCACATGTATGGAGTACTAAATGTAGATGAAATCAAAAACTAATTACACAGTTTAGTTGTACTTTACGAGACGAATCTTTTAAGCCTAATTAGTCAATGTTTGGACAATTATTATCAAATACAAACAAAATGCTACGGTGTACTATAGTGTTGCACAGTAATTCAGCCGCCACCCAAATCGGCAGAACTAAACACGGCCGTAATCTAATGACGATGCTTTCATTGTTAATGGTAAAATGTCCGGGCTCCAGCTCTCCAGTGCGGCAGTGCGAGAGTTCACGCCTGCAACGTGAAATCAAAAGCACAAACGTTAGATCCATGAACAATATATAAAGAACCATGCATATATGATGAAACATCAAAGCCAAAGCGCAAGAAATATGACATATCAGCCACCTATCATAAGCACTCACTTTCTTTTACCAATTACCACTAGGTCATTTAGGATGATGCTAGCTACTGTATCTCACTATCTCGTTGGTCATTGTTCTACGCCCATATATAGTCTAATGTCTTGGTTTAGAGTCTCTGATGCGATCAAGAAGTTGGCTATTGAACGGTTGGGTAAAATACATTCGTCAACATTGGATTCAGCGTGCATAGTGGTTCGATTCTCAATCCTGAACTACTAAACAAGGTATTGGGCGCCCTTCAACCGTCGAAACCAAACAAATTTAGTCCTATGGCTAGTTTCAAAGGTGTTTTTAGATAATACAAATCTGACTTGTTCTCTAAAAATTCATAATAATTTAATTAGAAAAGTATGAAACCAGTACCGGTTTTCTTCAAATATTTTATCTATTTGTTGTTGCTCTAAACAAACAATGAGTGTCCTACGAGCAATAAAGTAATAGGAACATAAAAAATCAATTCCAAATAACTATATATAAATCATAAAAGGGTACATAACTTTTTTAGAAAATAACTGCTACTAGTTTCATTTTTTTCTAATTTAAAATAAGTTGTTTATAAATTTTACATAGTAAACCAGATGTTTGTCATTTTTACAAAATGAAAAAACACCTTCGAAACCAGTTCAGTTTGACTTTGGAGGGTGTCGTCGGATTACAAAGCGAATGTTTTTTTGAAGAGAGATTACAAAGTGAATGTTGAAAATCGAATCGAACTACGGTACATGTTATGTTTATTTAGAAGTTGAAAAATGTAAAATTCACTTAGTTAAGGAAGCGCTGGACTCTTTCTCTCACTTATCTCCCTCTACTCTGTATCATTAAAATATAACCTGAGAATACATATATAGCATTAAGATTCGAGGGCTTCTCTAAGGGGGGGAAAACAAGTTTCTGATTTCTGAAAAACACCGTGAAGATATAGCATTATTATGCCAACAATACCGTATAATGACCATATCATTTTTTAATTGATTTGATTCTATTTTCTCTTTAGATCAGCGAAGACAAAAATGAAAAAACTCAAATTAACTAAAGCAAGCTACACTGCAAATATTGGCGACAGTTAAATTTCAGCTTACTAACAATTAAAAAAACACACTAGCTAGAGGAAGCAAAACGGAAGTCCATATACGAAAGCATGTATTATTAGCAAATAGCAAAGTAAACAATGGATACGAAGACTAACCCCGTGGCGATGTTTCCATTTCACTGGCCACCGAAGCCAACTCATTGGGTGATCAAAGCGTTTCTCCCCTTGATACAGCAGTCCTTTGTTCCTGTACGTAAAGCGCATCATCAGCAAAGGTGAAAAATCAGGTAAGTCAGTATAGAACAGAAATAAAATTATTCAAAATCAAATGAGAAGTTGTGTCATAATTCAGACAATTAAACAAAAAAACGTAAGCCAGAGAGAAACAAAAAGTAGACGGACACCAATATACACGTACCAGTGGGTACAGCTGCAACAGGTTACCATGTGCTGGGCGAAGCTGCATGGACCTGCTTCCGTCCCATCTAAGCTGCATGGATCCATGGCCGGCGACCAGGAGCCACTGCTGAGGTGATATTTCATAAGACAATATCGCGTTGGATTGTAGCGTATGATAGTGCCAGCTTCAAGCATAGGCAATGCCTTGGCGGAGGCGCTAAGAGTCCTCTTTAGCGAGACGATGGCATTGTCCCCTATGCATGTCACGGGGATACACCTTCCCATGACAAGGTCTGCGAGCTTGTAAACTAGCTGTTTGGAACAAAGAGTATCGCTATGGCCTATCACCAGGACCTCCGAGTTGCACTCCACCATGCAGACACGTGGCCATAGCGTATCACATGTGGCGATTAACTTTGGGGGCTGTAGCAATTCACCTGGCAGAGGTGTGTCTATCTGGAAAATCTTCACTATTGAATATGTATGTTCCATTCTGTCCACATTCACCACGTAGGTCTTGCCATGGTATGAGAAGGGTGCAGGGCTTCTACATATGGGGTACGACCAGGTGGACATAGTCCATTGGTGGTCCTGTGAAGTTGCGAAAGCCACACGATCTATTCTCTTGGTAAACGCAAGCATGACGGCGACAACACCATCATCAGTGAAGGTAGCAGCAGTAGAGATCGATCTGAGATACAGAATCTTCCGTCGTGCAGATCGTTCTCCGGAGGGGTATTGGTGCATCTGTGGGAGGAGAGTGGAGAGAGGTGGTAGGTCAACAATGTCACCGGTGAACGGGTGTAGCAGGCGGACGGCGGTGTCGTCGTCCCGCTGCAGGACGAGAAGGCCTTGGAAAGAATCGAGGACGCAGTGGTCCTCGAACAGCGGGATATGGACGCGGACGAAGGCCCCCGTGTCGAGGTGGAAGAAGCGCACGTAGCCATGCAGCTTGGGGTGGCCAGGGTAGAGCCCGTGGCCCTCGGGCAGCAGCATCCAGCGCCGCGGGTGGAAGCGTGGGTCAACCACCCCGCGGCCGCGTGGGGAGGCGGTGCTGGATCGCCACGGCGCGCAGACAGCTCGGAATCGGACGTAGTCCAGAGGGTCGGCGGCCAGCAAACGCGACGCTAGCAGGCGAACCAAATCATCTGGAAGAGACGACGCCCAGGGCGACGTCGACGTAGACATATCGGAGGAGACTGTTGCCGTTGGTGACAAAGGCGCGGTCATCTTGAGCTTGAATCTCGCCGTCTCCTGATCTGATCTGCCAAGAAGCTTCTTGTTATATAGGAGAGAAAAAAAAAGCCGAGATAAAATCTTCGTTGGGGGCACGGAATTCCCCTACCTTTATTTGTTTTAGACACGCTGCGAACTCGCAAAACTCGCTCGTAGGCTCTGGCCAGGCGATCGAAGTACCCGCGGTGGTCGTAGTCGAAGTCGAAGTCGAAGTCGATAGAGGCTTGGAAGGCAACGCTTTGGGGATGATGAAGGTGCTCGATCGATTCACCTCGGACTCGGACCTCTTCAATTGAGATTTCTATTCGGTGCCGCAGATAGTAGACACGAAGAGCGTGAGACGGGTTGCTGGTTTATCTACCCCACGGCCACGGGTGGTTGTGTTTGGTTCGGTGAACATCCCGTGACGGACTTGACCATCCCGGATTCACCCGTACATGGTTTCACCTCACGAAAGGGCCTCTAGATGAATAGGTTAGGTGGCTTCACTAGGACCCCTCAAATTATGGTTTCGACTCTTTGAGAGAGCGAATTTTAGGCTCTCCTTGTCTCTCCCATGCCGGTCATGGTCATCTCATGGACTACGGTGTTGCTGTGTAAATTATTTATGGAGGCGAATGTCCTAAGACGACCACATCCGTTAATTAATAATTTTCGAAGGCAGTCGTTCTAAGCTATTGTCCCGTAAAATCAATTTACGGAGGTAGACATCTTAAGATATCCGCCTCGTCCGTAAATAGTTGCATAAAAACAATTCATAACCTTTTCATATGAACTTTGATTAAGAAAACTTTATATCAAGATTGTAGCTCTCGATGCGATCTACTACTTAGTAGTTGATTTTTTTTAATTTAAACTGTTTAGAGTCCTAAAATATTGTTATAAGTCCACATATTTTGAAATTTAAATTTAAAATTATCAAACAACCTTGAATGTTGACATGGTCTATACAGAAGTTATAGTTCTCAATAGTGTACAACTTTGTAGTTGAAAAGTTTTTATTTGAAATCGTTTAGAGTCCCAAATATGTGTTCTATATTTATAGATTTTTGAAATTCAAAATTTATAATTCCTAAATGACCTCGAATGTTCACATAGTTAATACTAAAATTGCAGTGGCTGACCTAAAGTTGCATGTTTGTTGTTGATAAGTTCTATATTTGAAGTCCTTTAGAGTCTCATATATTTATTTTACATTCATATATTTTGAATTCAATTTTTTGAAATTTTCAAATAATCTCGGCTGGAGATACATCCTATAAGAAAGTTGTAGCGCTGGATAAGATTTAAACCTTTCTAGTTAAAAGTGTTTTCATTTGAATTCATTTAATAGCCAAAATATTGAATAGAAAATTTCAAAATGTTGATATAAAATGATAGCATATTATATATAAACACAAATGAGTGTGTAGTGTAGTGGTATAGAAAGGGTAATGCTAAGCGTTAGGTCTTAGGTTTGATTCCTCGTCTATCCCATGCTGGTGGTTGTTGTTCTCATATGAGCTATGGTGCCCCTATGTATCGGTGGGACAGGTGTTTAGGGGTTTCTTGATGTGCATAAGAAAGTCTCCTTAATAGATCAGATGTTGGAACTCAGAGACTGTAGAGAATAGGAGTGGGAGAGAGGAGGCTGAGGCTTGAATCCTAGGCGACGGGCTAGCGGCGCCGTGCTCGGCGCCTGCTGTTGTCGGGCGGTGAATAGTATGCGGAGGCCAAAGAGCAAGAGATATAAACTCAATCTCTGGCTAAACTCTATTACTCCAGAATGTTTGACACTTATACCAAATAGATAACAAACCTCTCCTCAGTCTAAGGGCTAACAAACTAGATGCAATAAACTCCAATCAAATAACAATTCCAATAAACTGACTCCTACTGAGCCGGCTGAAGCCAACTGACTCCGACGCCTGAACCTGGTGATCACGAGCTGGTGCGCTCCTCCGCTTGGCCCGCTTAGCCACTAGTCCTGGTACGGCACTGGTACACCTTACCAACCATAACATCACTCCCCCCTCGATGAACAGCTCGTCCTCGAGCTGGAAGGAGGGAAACTCAGCACGAAAGTCTTCTAGCGGCTCCCAAGTGGCGTCAGCTTCCGGTAGGTCCTCCCACTGGATCAAGACATGCCAAGTGCCCCTGCGAAGCTGCGCATAGAGAGCGCGGGCTGGCTGCTGGAGGCGACGACCATGGCGTAGTGGAGGCAGGGCCGGGGCATTGCTGGAGGAGTCCCCTGGAACGGCTTGAGGACGCCAACATGAAAAACGCCGTGGATGTGCCCCCCTCCTGTAGCAGTAGGCGGTACGCGACGTCACCCACGCGCTCGGTCACCTGGAACGGGCCGGCGAACCGCGGGCTCAGCTTGCCCCATGGCCTCGGCAGCAGCGACTATACCGATCGATGGAGGATGCGTAGCCGCACCCAATCCCCCACGGAGAACTCCAAGGGGCGATGGTGGTCGTCGTAGTAGCGCTTGGCGTATTCCTGAGCCTGGAGTAGACGTTCGTGCACCTCGGCGAGGAACGCGTCGCGATCCTGAAGGAGCGCGTCGATGGTGTCAGTGCGAGCTATGCCTGCAGTGTAGGGAAGTAAGGCAGGCGGAGGCCGGCCATAAACCACCTGAAATGGAGAAGTCCACAGGGCGGTGTGGTAGGACGTGTTGTAGCAGTATTCCGCCCAGGACAGCCACTCCAGCCAAGCACGGGGACAGGTCACCGGTGATGCAACAGAGATACACGGCAATGGTTGTTGACCGCCTCTGACTGGCCGTCCGTCTGCAGGTGGAACGCCGTGCTAAGCTGGAGTTTGACCTTTGCGAGCTTGAACAGATCCCGCCACACATTGTCGGTGAACACAGGTCCCGGTCGCTAACAATGGAATTTGGGAACCCGTGCAGGCGAACGATGGCCTCAAAGAACGCCTTGGCAACCGACGCAGCCGTGTATGGATGACTGAGCGCTATGAAGTGCGCGTGCTTGGAGAACCGATCCACCACGGTCAAGATGACGCTCTTGCTGTGGACGCATGGCAGGCCTTCGATGAAGTCAAGCGAAATATCCGACCAGACCTGCGAGGGCACCTCCAGGGGCTACAACAGCCCTGCCGACCTGAGGGGGTCCACCTTGTTCTTCTAGCAGACGGCGCAAGCGTGCACAAAATCGCACACCGGTGCACGATCGCGCTCGACGTAGAACTGGGAGCGCAGGCAGTGTAGTGTTTTCTAAACACCCTCATGCTCGGCTGAGTGGGCAATGTCAAGCACAGTGGGTAGCACTCCCGACTGCGCCGGCATGAAGACGCGGGCGCTGTGGAGAATGAGTCCGTCCACGACACGCCAAGGGGCGCCGCGTTCGCTGGTGACCGAGTCATGCAGCGCACGCAGCGTGGTGTCGTCGTTGAGCTCACGGCGGAGGGTGTCAAAGGGGTCAAAGGTCGGTCCTGACATCGCGTGGAGATAATCAGCAGTCTCGTCGCGCCGCAACAGTGCGTCCGCGTTAATGTTCAAGAGCCCCGGCCGAAACTCGGTGGCGAAGTCGTAGCCGAACAACTTGGAGACCCACTGGTGTTGAGGCAGCGTGGAGAGGCGCTGGTCGAGGAGGAATTTGAGCGCATAGTGGTCTATGCGTACCACGAAGTGGCGCCCCCACAAATAGGGTCGCCAATGACGGACTGCCTGCACCAAACCAATTAGTTCCTGCTCGTACACGGCGAGCTTCATGTGCCTTGGCGAGAATGGCCTACTAAAGAACGCGATGGCACCCGTGCCCTGGTGCGGCACCGCGCCAAAGCCCGACCTAGAGGCATCTCAGTCCACCGTGAAGGGCTGCTCGAAGTTCGGCATTTGAAGAATCGGAGTTGCAGACAGCGCCTGTTTAAGCACCGTGAACACAGTTGCTGCATGAGGGGCGTGGTGATGGCGCTGAAATCCTTGATGAAGCAGCGGTAATAGCCAGCCAAGCCGAGGAAGCTACAGAGACCGCGCGTGGAACACGGCTGGGGCCACAACGTCACCGCATCCACCTTGGTTGGGTCCATCGCCACGCCACCAGCGAAGATGATGTGGCCCAGATACGCCATGGATGGTGCGGTGAACGAACACTTGCTGCACTTGACACGCAGCTGCTGGTCCCGCAACGCGCGCGAGGACGACCTTGACATGCTGGAGGTGCGACGTCCACGGCGGGCTGTAGATTAATATGTCATCGAAGAAAACCAACACAAACTTATGGAGGAACGGGCGAAGGACCATGTTCATGAGGCTCTGGAACATCGCCGGTTGAAAGCTCTATGTTTGGTGTTGGTAATTAGTGACAATGCCTAGTACTAATCCTATGCCTAAGTTGTATGTAGCATATGAGGATTAGTGCATTCCAAGGTTGGTGGCAAGATGGACATGGTGATCATGATGGCCACACTTGGAATTGGACGCAACCCTACGTGATCAAGGCAAAGGTATATGCTTAAGGGTTGTATTTTAGTAACCAAGACACCTAGTGGGTGTGGTTACATTATAGGATAGATAGCCGTACTATAAAGAGGGGAATGACGCGGCTATTGAACTCCTAAGTGCCTCTAGGTGTGCATTTCATGTAATATGCATTTGGATAGAACTAATAACGCCTCGAAAAATGATTGTGAAAATGCTAACACACTCACACATGGTGATGATCGCTTGGTGATGTTAGCACATTTGCGAAGGCGGTGGAGTTTGAGCGGTAGAGAGGGTTTGGGGCTCTCTCTCCCTCCCGCCGAGCTTGCGAGGCGGGATTCAGGCGTTTTCGAGGAGTTGAAACGCCTATTTTCTACTACGCCGAAAGTTGAAAATCAAACGGAAATCAAACGGAAGCGAACGGAGGTCACAGTGGTGACCGGACGCTGGACCGGACGCGTCCGGTCAGTGTCCAGTGTCTTCGCGTTTTTCAGTTGTTTGATCGGACGCGAGGCGCGTCCGGTCATAGTCGATCGGACGCGTCCGGTCGTCCAGGGAGCTTACTGGACTCCGACCGGACGCGGGCACTGTGGCGTCCGGTCAGTTCACCAGCGCGTCCGGTCGCTGTTTCGTTGTACGCGGCTCAGAGTTGACCAGCGCGTCCGGTCAGTCACGGGACCGGCGCGTCCGGTCGTTGCGACCAGCGCGTCCGGTCAGTGGTTCGAAAACTAGCCGTTGCGTGACCGGCACGTCCGGTCAGTTGGACCAGCGCGTCCGGTCAGCGCGACTGCTGCTGAATCAAGTTTCTAACGGCTATATTCGAAGGGGTACGTCTATAAATACTCATTGGCCGGCTCAAGACTCTTTGACTTATGGACATTTGATATACTTGTGAGCACTTTGAGCTACGCAACTCCCCTCCCACTCATCTCTCTTGCTTCTTTGCATATTCGAAGTGAGATTGAGTGATCCAAGTGCATTTGAATTGTGAGATTGCATCTAGTCGGCACTTGGTGGTTGATTTGCTGCGGGATTCTTGTTTCTCTTGGTGGTTGCCGCCACCTAGACGGCTTGGAGCAGCTTGGAGGCGTTGGCAAGAGTTGGTGATTGTTCTTGGCCACCTCCGGTGATTGTGAGGGGTTTGTGCCTACCTCGGCGAAGCGCCAAAGGCAACATTAGTAAATTGCTCGTGTCATTGTAACCTTTTGCCATTTGGTAGGTTCTTGTGGCGCCTTTTGAGAGGCTCGGTGTGTGACCGATTAGCCACTGAACCACGTGGTGAAGAGGGACACAACGGGGACTAGCGTGCCGGCAAGCATGTGAACCTCGGGATAAATCTTGGTGTCATCATTCTTATTGTGATTGATCGATCCCGGTGGTTGTGTATTGTGGAATTCATCTCTTGATCGTATTGTTTGGTTGGCTCAATACTTCGCCCCTCGGTGAAACTCTCCTAACTCATCTCCGCTTTACTTTTTTAGTTATCTTTGCTAGCTAGTTAGCTTTGCTAGAGTAGCTCTTTTGTGTAGCTTACTAGTTGTAGTTGTAGTTACCTTCTCGGTTTGACTTGTGCGGTTGAGTGCCTTTATACTAGAATTGAGAATTGGATAGGTGGCTTGCAAACACCCCGTAGGCTAAGCAAAACTCGCATCTCGCTATTTGTTGTATTGATAAACTTGTTTAGCTTGTCTTTGTAGAAATTTTTAATAGGCTATTCACCCCCCCTCTAGCCATCAAGACCTTTCAAGTGGTATCGGAGCGGTGGTCACCGTTTGTAAGGCTTAACAACCTCGGTGTAAGATGTCTCAAGTTGTGTTCAACTATGTCGGTGGCAAGCCTCCATTCTTTGATGGTGTCTCATCTTTTGATCATTGGAAAAGAAAGATGAAGCAATATCTTGGCTCTATCAATTAGAAGGTTTGGGAAGTGACACATCATGATTATGCTATTATTGATCCCGACAACCTCACCAACAATGACCGCATCAACAACCAATGCAACACTATGGCTCTCAACACTCTCTACAATGGGATTGATGCAAAGGTCTTTGAGCAAATCAAGGATCTTGAGATGGCAAGTGAAGTGTGGACAAGATTAGAGGAAACATATGAGGGCACTTCAACGGTAAAGAGTGCCAAGCTCTATATGCTCAAGGATAAGTTTGCAAGCTTCAAGATGAAGGATGATGAGTCCATACCGGAGATGTTCTATAGGCTTCAAGTCATAGTCAATGATCTCAAGAGCCTAGGAGAGGATTTCAAGGACAAGGATTTCTCACACAAGTTCTTGATGAACTTACCTAAGAAGTTTGCTATCTTGAGGAAGATGATCCAAAGAGAGGGTTTGGACAAGGTGACTCCAAACCAAGTGCTTGGGGATGTCATGACCGATGCTCAATATGATGATGATGAAGATGAAAATGAGAAGAAGGAGACCAAGTTCAAGCAAGAGAAGCCCATTGCATTCAAGGCTTCATCTTCTAAGGGCAAGAGCAAGGTGGAGAGCGATGATGATGATCCATTTGATGATGAGACCATGGCCCTCCTTGTACACAAGATGGGAAGGTTCATGAAGAAGAAAGGATATGGTGCAAGGAAGAGAAGGGACTTCATAAAGGCAAAGGAGGTGCTTTGCTACAATTGCAATAGCCCCGATCATGTAGTGGCAAAGTGCCCCTATGAAGACAAAAGATATCATGATGGGGAGTTGAAGTTGAAGAAGAACAAGAAGGACAAGAAGGAGAAGAAAGAGAAGAAGAGCTTCACTATCAACAAGAAGAAGAAGGGTGGTGGCTATGTGGTCACTTGGGATAGTGATAACTCCGATAGTGGTGATGATAGCTCTAGTGATGATGAGAGGACCACTCGGCGAGCCATTGCAAGCATCGCCTTCTCCAACAAGCCATCCATCTTCGACACTACATCGACATGCCTTATGGCCAAGCCTACCAAGGTAAAATATGATGATAGTGATGATGAATCTTGTGCTAGTGATGGTTGTAGGAGTGATGATGAGGAGGATGAGGACTACTCCAAGGATGATCTATTGGGCATAATAGATCAAATGAGCAAGGGCTACAAGAGGACAACCAAGAAGTGCAAAATCTTGGAGCAAGAGCTCATTGCCAAGAGCAATGAAAATGATGCCTTAATGGAAGAGCTTGTTGCTCTCAAAAAGAGTAAGGAGTGCAAAGGAATCGAACAAGAGCTTAAAGCTCTTAGGAAATCCTTTGATGAGCTAGAGGCCTCTCGTGAGTGTCTAAAGGAAGACCACGAGGACCTTGAAGTTGCTCACACTAGGCTTAAGGAAGCCCACTCCTCTCTACTTGAGCTCATCAAGGAGAAGGACCTCAAGTTAGAGAAGCTCATGAAGGAAGCTAAGGAGGAGCAAGTGATTGTCACTTGTGATATTGGACTAACATGTGATATTATTGATGATTCTCTATTTATTGGTTCTACTAATGCTTCATGTAGCTCATCATCATCCACCACAACCAACTCTACCTCTACTACTAGTGATTCATCACTTGTGGTTGAGAATGAGACTCTCAAGAGAGAGGTGGATGATCTCACCCGCGCATTAGGCAATGCCTATGGTGGGGATGCCCGCTTGCTAAAATGCTTGGGTAGCCAAAGGTTCTCTCTTAACAAAGAGGGTTTGGGCTATACTCCCAAGAAGGGCAAGGCGGCCTTTGCTACTCCAAAGTCTCGCTTTGTGAAGAGCAATGGTCGTTATTGCAATAGATGCAAGCAAGTTGGGCATCTAGAGATTAATTGTAATAAAATGAACAAGAACAACAACAAGTTTCATGCTAAAATGGATTACATTCCTTTTGATTCTTGTTATGTACTTACCAAGGGTGAGAAAGGTGTGCATGCTAGGTTTGTTGGTACACCAATTGTGGGTCCAAAGAAGAAGGCCATTTGGGTACCAAAGAGCTTAGTTACTAACCTCCAAGGACCCAAACAAGTATGGGTACCTAAGAAACATTAATTTATTTTGTAGGTAAATTACAAGGCCGGAGGAAGGCATTGGGTGCTTGATAGTGGGTGCTCTCAACATATGACCGGTGATTCAAGAATGTTCAACTCTCTCAAATCAAATGATAGTGGCATTGATAGTATCACATTTGGTGACAATAGTAAGGGTGATGTGAAGGCTCTTGGAAGGATTGCAATCTCAAATGATCATAGCATTTCCAATGTGCTCCTAGTTGAAAAGTTGAACTTTAATCTTCTCTCGGTTGCTCAATTGTGTGATCTAGGTTTCAAGTGCATATTTGGTGTTGATGATGTGGAGATAGTTAGTGTTGATGGCTCTAATTTGATCTTCAAGGGCTTTAGATATGAGAATCTATACTTGGTTGATTTCAATGCTAGTGACACTCAACTTTCAACATGCTTGCTCACCAAATCAAGTATGGGTTGGTTATGGCATAGAAGACTTGGTCATGTTGGTATGAAGCAATTGAACAAGTTAGTGAAGCATGACTTAGTTAGAGGCTTGAAGGATGTCACATTTGAGAAAGATAAGCTATGTAGTGCATGTCAAGCCGGAAAGCAAGTAGGCAACACTCATCCATTGAAAAGCATCATGAGTACTTCCAAGGCATTTGAGTTGCTGCACATGGATCTATTTGGGCCAACTACATACACAAGCATTGGTGGCAACAAGTATGGGTTTGTGATTGTGGATGATTTCACTAGATATACATGGGTATTCTTTCTTGGGGACAAGAGTGATGTATTTGACATATTCAAGAAGTTCATCAAGAGAGTACAAAATGAGTTTGAGACCACAATCAAGAAAGTGAGAAGTGACAATGGAAGTGAGTTTAGAAACACAAGAGTTGATGAGCTATGTGAGGAGCTTGGAATCAAGCATCAATTCTCTGCCAAGTATACACCTCAATCTAATGGCCTAGTTGAGAGAAAGAATAGAACTTTGATTGATATGGCAAGATCAATGTTGAATGAGTATAATGTGAGTCATTCATTTTGGGCCGAAGCAATCAACACGGCTTGCTTCTATAGCAACCGTCTCTATTGCCACAAGTTTCTAGAGAAGACACCATATGAGATCTTAAATGGAAGAAAGCCCAACATTGCATACTTTCGGGTATTTGGTTGCAAATGCTACATCTTGAAGAAGGGCACTAGATTGAGCAAGTTTGAGAAGAAATGTGATGAAGGATTCTTACTTGGTTACTCCACTACTAGCAAAGCTTATAGAGTTTGGAATTTGGCTAGTGGTTCACTTGAGGAAGTTCATGATGTTGAGTTTGATGAAACAAATGGCTCTCAAGATGAGGAAAATAACTTGGATGATGTGAGAGGAACTCAATTGACTAATGCTATGAAAGAAATGGATATTGGTGATATTAAGCCAAAGCAAGTGATTGATGTGGATGACAATAAGGATCAAGTGCTCCAAAGTCCAATTACACAAGCTAGTGGGTCTCTAATGCAAAATCAAGCTAGTACATCATCTCAAGTGCAACAAGATCAACAAGTGGCTAGTTCATCATCTCCAACTCATGATCAACATCAACATCCAAGCAATCAAGTGCAAGCGCTTCAACCAACCAACATTGCTAGAGACCATCCATTGGATTCCATCATTGGTGACATATAAAGGGGAGTTCAAACTAGATCAAGATTGGCATCTTTTTGTGCTCACTCTTCCTTTGTGTCAGTGGAAGAACCCAAGAACATTGATAAGGCATTGAGAGATCCGGATTGGGTAAATGCAATGCATGAAGAGCTCAACAACTTCAAGAGAAATAAAGTATGGGAACTAGTTGAGAGGCCTAAGGATCACAATGTCATTGGAACAAGATGGGTCTTTCGCAACAAGCAAGATCAAGATGGAATAGTAGTAAGGAACAAAGCAAGACTAGTGGCTCAAGGTTATACACAAATAGAGGGTCTTGACTTTGGTGAAACTTATGCCCCGGTTGCAAGATTGGAAGCAATTAGGATCTTACTTGCCTATGCTTGTGCTCACAATATCAAGCTTTATCAAATGGATGTGAAGAGTGCATTTCTAAATGGGTACATTCAAGAGGAGGTGTATGTGGAGCAACCTCCCGGTTTTGAAGATGACAAGAAACCCAACCATGTATACAAGTTAAGGAAAGCTTTGTATGGATTGAAGCAAGCACCAAGAGCATGGTATGAAAGATTGAGGGACTTCTTGCTATCCAAAGGATTTGTCATGGGCAAAGTGGATACTACTCTATTCACCAAGAAGATTGGGAAAGACTTGTTTGTGTTGCAAATATATGTTGATGATATCATCTTCGGTTCAACCAATCAAGATTATTGTGATGAGTTTGGGAAAATGATGGCAAAGGAATTTGAAATGTCAATGATTGGTGAACTTAGTTTCTTTCTTGGACTCCAAATCAAACAAATGAAGGAAGGAACATTTGTGAGCCAAACCAAGTACATCAAAGATATGCTCAAGAAGTTTGGCATGGAAGATTCAAAGGGCATTACAACCCCAATGGGCACTAGTGGAAGTTTGGATAGTGACAAGAGTGACAACATGGTAGATCAAAAGCTATATAGATCAATGATTGGTAGCCTACTCTATGTGACGGCATCAAGGCCCGACGTAATGTTTAGTGTATGTATGTGTGCAAGATTTCAAGCCTCACCAAGAGAAAGTCATTTGAAGGCAACAAAGAGAATATTGAGATACTTAAAGCATACACAAGATGTTGGATTATGGTATCCCAAAGGTGCAAACTTTGAGCTAGTTGGATACTCGGATTCCGACTATGCCGGTGACAAAGTGGAGAGAAAGAGCACTTCCGGGACTTGTCAATTATTGGGAAGATCACTCGTCTCATGGTCATCAAAGAAGCAAAATAGTATTGCACTATCTACCGCCGAAGCCGAATACATCGCCGCGGGTAGTTGTTGTGCACAAATCTTGTGGATGAAGGCAACATTGAAGGATTTTGGAATCAATTTCAAGAATGTGCCATTGCTATGTGACAATGAAAGTGCCGTGAAGCTAACCAACAATCCGGTTCAACATCAAAGAACAAAGCATATTGATGTTAGTCATCATTTTATTAGAGATCATCAACAAAAGGGTGACATTGCTATTGAGAGTGTGGGCACCGAAGATCAATTAGCCGATCTATTCACCAAGCCACTTGATGAGAAGAGATTTCACAAGCTAAAGAATGAGTTGAACATACTTGACTTCTCCAACATGAGTTGATGTACCTCCATGATATGACATGCCTCTCCTTCGAGCCCCAAGGTACAATTGGTTGACATATCATACATTCTATGCTAAGGACATGTTTAGTGCATCTAGTCATGATTTCTTATGTTCTAGGCTCATTCATGAAAATCAAATGAATTTGAAGCTTATATGATGCCACTATTGTTTCCATGTCTTGTATGATCTAGTGGTAGCATATAACTTGTTTAAGTAGCTTGTGATCCTAAGTGTTTAATCTAGAAAGCTTGTCTAAATATTTGCTTCAACATGGTGCATGATAACCCTTCTAGTGAGGTGTGAAGAAGCTTGCCCTTGGATCAAACCGAAGCATTTTATTTATGCAAGCAATCTAGGTTGAATCACAAACTTGATCCTCACCCCATATTTCAACATGATAATCTATCTAAAATTGGTCCCTTGTGGTCATTGGTGCCAAAGGGGGAGAAAAATGTTGTTCACAAAGATAGATTCTAAAAGAGGAGAAATTGATAAAAGAAGGGGATCAACTAAAATTTTTAAGCACACAAGTAGGGGGAGCAAGCTCTTAAACATGAATGTTGCATTTCCATGTGCACTTCATATGTATGATGCATAGTTATGCATTTCTTTTTCCCCGATACATTGCTTGTGTGGTGACTTGCTAGTATAATTTGAATGATGTATTGAGTTACTAGCATGAATAGGAAGTAGTTAGATTTCTCTTGCTTCATGTTTTTCAAAGTAGTACTAGAGCCTTGCTTATAATGTTGATCTCACGAGGTTTCTAGTTATGTTTGTGCTTTTCCAAGTGATATCTAACTACACAAGGTGCTAAGATGGTGTTTATCGCTACTCCGATGGTATCACGCTTCAAAGGTCTATAATCTAAAACACTTAGCACCTATTGGTAGTCAATGCTCCTAATCTTTCCTATCTAACATGTATGCTTCCTATATCCAAACATATAGCATACATGTAGGGGGAGCCATTGCTATCAATTTGAATTCATGATCACTTGTCCATACTTCTTACACATGGTAATATACTTGGACAATGTGGCATGGGTTCAATAAAAATTTTATCATAATATCTTTGTGAAAGGGTTGTCACCAATTACCAACAAGGGGGAGATTGAAAGCTCTATGTTTGGTGTTGGTAATTAGTGACAATGCCTAGTACTAATCCTATGCCTAAGTTGTATGTAGGATATGAGGATTAGTACATTCCAAGGTTGGTGGCAAGATGGACATGGTGATCATGATGGCCACACTTGGAATTGGACGCAACCCTACGTGATCAAGGCAAAGGTATATGCTTAAGGGTTGTATTTTAGTAACCAAGACACCTAGTGGGTGTGGTTACATTATAGGATAGATAGCCGTACTATAAAGAGGGGAATGACGCGGCTATTGAACTCCTAAGTGCCTCTAGGTGTGCATTTCATGTCATATGCATTTAGATAGAACTAATAACGCCTCGAAAAATGATTGTGAAAATGCTAACACACTCACACATGGTGATGATCACTTGGTGATGTTAGCACGTTTGCGAAGGCGGTGGAGTTTGAGCGGTAGAGAGGGTTTGGGGCTCTCTCTCCCTCCCGCCGAGCTTGCGAGGCGGGATTCAGGCGTTTTCGAGGAGTTGAAACGCCTATTTTCTACTACGCCGGAAGTTGAAAATCAAACAGAAATCAAACGGAAGCGAACGGAGGTCACAGTGGTGACCGGACGCTGGACCGGACGCGTCCGGTCAGTGTCCAGTGTCTTCGTGTTTTTCAGTTGTTTGATCGGACGCGAGGCGCGTCCGGTCATAGTCGATCGGACACGTCCGGTCGTCCAGGGAGCTTACTGGACTCCGACCGGACGCGGGCACTGTAGCGTCCGGTCAGTTCACCAGCGCGTCCGGTCGCTGTTTCGTTGTACGTGGCTCAGAGTTGACCAGCGCGTCTGGTCAGTCACGGGACCGGCGCGTCCGGTCATGACCAGCGTGTCCGGTCGTTGCGACCAGCGCGTCCGGTCAGTGGTTCGAAAACTAGCCGTTGCGTGACCGGCGCGTCCGGTCAGTTGGACCAGCGCGTCCGGTCAGCGCGACTGCTGCTGAATCAAGTTTCTAACGGCTATATTCGAAGGGGTACGTCTATAAATACTCGTTGGCCGGCTCAAGACTCTTTGACTTATGGACATTTGATATACTTGTGAGCACTTTGAGCTAAGCAACTCCCCTCCCACTCATCTCTCTTGCTTCTTTGCATATTCGAAGTGAGATTGAGTGATCCAAGTGCATTTGCATTGTGAGATTGCATCTAGTTGGCACTTGGTGGTTGATTTGCTGCGGGATTCTTGTTTCTCTTGGTGGTTGCCGCCACC
The DNA here is from genome assembly GCA_022457205.1 of Saccharum spontaneum. Taxonomy (NCBI): domain Eukaryota; kingdom Viridiplantae; phylum Streptophyta; class Magnoliopsida; order Poales; family Poaceae; genus Saccharum; species Saccharum spontaneum. Next base: position 5,120,175 of record CM039582.1, on the reverse strand, counting down.
TAGACGGCTTGGAGCAGCTTGGAGGCGTTGGCAAGAGTTGGTGATTGTTCTTGGCCACCTCCGGTGATTGTGAGGGGTTTGTGCCTACCTCGGCGAAGCGCCAAAGGCAACATTAGTAAATTACTCGTGTCATTACAACCTTTTGCCATTTGGTAGGTTCTTGTGGCGCCTTTTGAGAGGCTCGGTGTGTGACCGATTAGCCACCGAACCACGTGGTGAAGAGGGACACAACGGGGACTAGCGTGCCGGCAAGCACGTGAACCTCAGGATAAATCTTGGTGTCATCATTCTTATTGTGATTGATCGATCCCGGTGGTTGTGTATTGTGGAATTCATCTCTTGATCGTATTGTTTGGTTGGCTCAATACTTCGCCCCTCGGTGAAACTCTCCTAATTCATCTCCGCTTTACTTTTTTAGTTATCTTTGCTAGCTAGTTAGCTTTGCTAGAGTAGCTCTTTTGTGTAGCTTACTAGTTGTAGTTGTAGTTACCTTCTCGGTTTGACTTGTGCGGTTGAGTGCCTTTATACTAGAATTGAGAATTGGATAGGTGGCTTGCAAACACCCCGTAGGCTAAGCAAAACTCGCATCTCGCTATTTGTTGTATTGATAAACTTGTTTAGCTTGTCTTTGTAGAAATTTTTAATAGGCTATTCACCCCCCCTCTAGCCATCAAGACCTTTCACCGGTGCATTCGTCAGGCCGAAAGGCATGACCAAAAACTTGAAGTGGCCATGATGCGTGCGGAAGGCCATCTTCTCTATGTCAGCGATGTGCATCTGGACCTGATGGTAGCCCGAACGGAGGTCCAACTTGGTGAAGAATTGGGCGCCCTTGAATTCATCCAGGAGCTCCTCCACCATGGGGATGGGGAACTTATACTTGACTGTGCGTTCGTTGAGGACGCGATAATCCACGCACAAGTGCCAGGAAGAGTCCGACTTCTTGACCAGCAACACCGGCGCAGAGAACGCCGGCGTACTTGGATGGATGACGCCCTGGGAGAGCATGGCGGCGCACTAGGACTCCAGTTCATCCTTCTATAGCTGTGGATACCTGTAGGGGCGTCATGTTGGGCTGTAGATGTATCCTGTGATCACAGGAACGGGCCGGTGGCAAGCCTTGTGGCTCGGCGAAGATGTCCTCGAAGGACTGGAGCAGGCGCTCCATCAGAGCCCGCCCATCTTGGCGAACGACATGGAGGCGCTGGGTTGACTGGACATCATGACGCGTGGAGCCGATGCCGCGCCAGAACACCCGGCGACCGCCGCACGAGAACGCCATGCACAAATCATCGAACTCCCACAGGATGGGCCCCAATGTCCTCAGGAAGGTGTCGCCGAGGACCATGTCGTAGCCGCCGATTGAGATGGAGTAGCAGTCGATGGAGAACTATTCGTCGGCGATGCGAATGTCGATGTCCTTCGCGAGGCCACAGCAGGCCACGCGTTCACCGTTTGCGATGATGACCCCAACGCCCGGGCATAGGTGGAACTGAAGGCCGATGCGGCAGGCAACGTCGCCGCGCACAAAATTGTGCGTGGACCTCGAGTCCAAGAGAGCGACAAACTACTCATTGCCGATTTGTATGTAGAGCTGCATGGTGGTTGAATGGTGGAGGACCTAATGCGGGCGCATCCGGCGCGTCGTTGGAGTCCTCCGGCTCCTCGACGATGTAGTCGAAAGCCTCCAGATAGAAGAGCCAGGCGCACTTATGGCCGCGGACGTATGGCTCATCACAATTATAGCAGAGCCCCTGCTTGCGGCGCTCGGCCATCTTGTCTGGTGTCAGAAGCTTGAAGGGACGCGGCGTGGCCACCGGCATGGATGTAGCAGGAGCTGGAGTCGAACTACCAGGCGCGGTCAACGCGGGTTGGGCACCCGTGGCGCGTCGAGGCGCCCGAGACGGCGGCGCAGGCACGGCGATGAGGGCCGGGGCATTAAGCCATTCGTACGCGCGCGCTAGCCACATGGCACGCTGGAGATCCTATGGGTGAATGGGTCATGGAGCTCGACGTCGACCTGAATATGGTCCGGTAGGCCGCCAGTGAAGAGTTGAGCCTTCTGGTAGGGCGACAGGCGGCTAGCGTGCGCTGTGCGGGCCTAGAACGCCTCCATGTATGCATCCATCGATGTCATGAAGGGCAGACATGCCAAGTCCGCCAAATGGTTGGTGCTGAGTGGCGGCCCAAAGCATTGATGGCACAGCTGCAGGAACTCGTCTCACGACGGCATGCCCGCATCGCTCTCAAGGACGAGGTACCACTGCTGGGCCGTGCTCGTGAGGTGGTATGACGCCAGCCAAGCTCTGTCAGCGTGATGCGTCTGTTGGCCGCAGAAAAACTGCTCACACTTGTTCAGCCAAATGAGCGGGTTGTCCTTGCCATCGTAGGTTGGAAACCAAAGCTTATGGTAGCGGGGGACGGCCGGGCCCTCTGGCTCGGGTGGAATGTGGAGCAGTGGCGGCGGCGAATGCATGGGCGCGGTGGGCAAGGCAGTGGAAGGTGGCGTGAAGGATCCTTGCATGATGGATGACAGGGAAGGCACTGGTGATGGCGAATGCAGGAAGGAGATTTGGGTGATGGGGACTCCCGTCAACGGCGGCGGTGGAGGCTGGGACACGTCCCCGGTGGCAGCCGCTGAGGTGTTGGAGGCCTGTGGTGCAGATTGGCCAGCGGCGCGGAGAAAAACTCTGAGATGGTTGGACTGGATGCCAGCAGCGCAAGGGAGACCACCGTAGCCAAGCAGACCGTATTGCATGAACGGCGGCGCGGAGGAGATGGCCGACTCTCGACGGCCGCCAGGCGCACCGCCAAGTCTCCTATCTGGCGTTGCATGCTGTAGATGGCTGCCGTCAGGGCGTTGAAGGCCTCCGCGGGAGATGCAGGTGGTGGCAGCTGTGGGGTGGTCAGTGGCACTATGGTGGAGATGGCAGCGGTGCTCGTTGGGGGCGGTGGTGAAAACCGGAGGCGTGGCGGTGATGGTGGCGGCGGTGGTAGGAACAACGGCGGCAGAGGACGAACCAGTTCCAGACATGGCTGATACCAGGTTGTTGGAACTCAAAGACCGTAGAGAATAGGAGTGGGAGTGAGGAGGCCGAGGCTTGAATCCTCGGCGACAGGCTGGCGGCGCCTGCTGTTGTCGGGCAGTGAATAGTACGCGGAGGCCAAAGAGCGAGAGAGGTAAACTCAATCTCCGGCTAAACTCTATTACCCCAGAATGTTTGACACTTATACCAAATAGATAACAAACCTCTCCTCAATCTAAGGGCTAACAAACTAGATGCAACAAACTCCAATCAAATAACAATTCCAATAAACTGACTCCTACTGAGCCGGATGAAGCCAACTGACCCCGATGCCTGAACTGAACCTGGTGATCACGCGCTGGTGCGCTCCTCCGCTTGGCCCGCTCAGCCACTAGTCTTGTTACCGCTCTGGTACACCTTACCAACCATAAGATCAGATGTGGGCCTTACTTCACATTTTAACAAACTATTATATTATACAAAACTGTTGAGAAGATAAAATATAAAGGTTGCTTTTTCTTTTTATTAACTTGCTAGATTTATCAGGCGCGCGCTAATCACTAACGTTTCTTTTATTCAAAGCCAGCACCCAGCAGCGCTCACCCCGCAACCGGTGGCGGCCGAGAAATTTTGAAATCTAACCCGTTATTCGGGCGCCTCTCATAATATAACCCTTAATTCACATGCCTTTTGAAATATAACCCATGTCCTGCGAATTATTTTGAAATTTAGACTTTTCGAGATTTTGTCCATTTAGGAATTTCAGGGCCCTCTTTTCATTGGTTACAACACTGAAAAAGACTAAGACTGCCCCTCCAAATTCAACTGGGTTCGCACCTTTTATTGCTATCGCGACTCGCGAGTCAGAGCCGCGACCGCGACCTGGAGCGCCGCCGCCCGAGCTTCATCCCGCCGTTTCCATCAGAGTTCGCACCAGCCGACCCCGTCCGCGCTAGCAGGATTGCAGGAAGCGAGATCACGAACAGAGCCAATAGCTCGTGCGACCTCCCATGGTTCATGGTTGCTATTGCGTCGAGTGCCTGAAGCTTTGTTTCTTGGCTGATCGGCATCAGAGGCCATTGTTCGCTCACGTAGCGGCGTCATCGCATGATGCCGCGCATGCATGCTGTCGCTGTCGTTCATGAAGCTATGGCTATGGGCACGGCCATGATCCTCTTGCACAGCTCGGCGTAGGCCACACGCGGCCACTGGACTTGCCTCCAGAGCACCCCGACGTAGGCCACTGCCAGAACACCCCGACGTAGGCCACTGGACTTGCCTCCAGAGCACCCCGGCGTAGGCCGCAGTCACGACTGCGCCCCTGCGACACTGTCATCAGTGGGAGCAGCACGCCAACACCACGCACGCGTGCGCAGTCAGGGCCGCGCCACTGGACTCGAGCCTGCGGCACAGGTGAGGCACTCGACTCCTGTCCTGCGTCAGGGACGGCCGCGCGGCATCGGAGGACACGAGAGTGGCCAGCGTGGCCACGGCATGCACCGGAGGTCCCTGCCGCCGCTGGAGTCGAGCAGCGCGACTACCGCGGAGAATGCGCAGGCCCCCAAATGCGACCTGGACAGAAGGAGAAGGCGCAGTGGGGCGGGTCGCTGGAGGAGGAGGCAGCTGGGGGCGGGCGCTGGCCGGCGGCGTCGAAGGACCGGCGGCGTCGGAGGAGAGGTTGGAAGTCCCCTAGATTTTCTAAATGAGAAAAACCTCCAAAAGTCTAAATTTTAAAATAATTCGTAAGATATGGGTTATATTTCAAAAGATATACAAATTAAGTGTTATATTGTGAGAGGCGCACGAATAACAGGTTAGATTTCAAAATTTCTCGCGGCGGCCCGCGACCTTCCCCATCCACCACCGGCGGGGTCATGCAGGGGAGGCGGAGCCTCTCCAACCCGGCGACGGCGGCGGCCCATCCCCTCCACGCCCGACCGCGGTGGCCGGTCCCCCACAACCACAGTCTGGCCATGCCCGGGCGCACACCACAGGTCCACAGTGGTGCGACCGGTGGCGAGCTACCTCCCCCCCACCCCTGGCACGGCGGATCCGGAGCAGACGGGGGCCCATGAAGGTGCTTCAATGGCGCCTCCTTCCTCCTCGCATCAACGGCGGATCCGAAGGCTCGGAGTATCGAAGACGGAGGTCGGGCGGTGGCCTGCCCCTGCACGGAGCCGCGGATGGCGGCCGGCGCGCGGTCGTGCGGTGCTTGCCTTTTGCTTGCGGTAGCTGCTGATGGTGTCCGGCGGCCTGCACGGTGGCGGGTTGGGAGTGCTGCTGATGGTGTCCGGCGGCCTGCACGCTGGCCTCTAGCAGATCCAGTTGAAGGCGGCGGTGGCACCTTCCTCCCCTGGCGGCCCGTTTCCCCAACGGCGGCGATGCCATCTCCACCGCCATGGATCTTGTGTGGAGCGGTGATGTCCATCCCGGGCTCCCGGAGAGGGGCCGTCGACCTGCTCCTGCTCTGATTGGTATTGGTCTCTCGTATTGGTCGATGGAAATTGATTTTCTATGTTCCATTTGCTAAATTACTATACTTCTTATTCGGATATGATTCAATTATCTTTGGATTGTTATTACTGATGATTTGATTTCAGCATGTGAGTATTACATTGGTGTAATTTTCTCAAGAAAAGTATATACACATACTCCCTTGTCACAAACGTATGCTCAGATTTGGTGTTGAAAGTTTGTATTTTTTTTCTATTATGTCTATCTGGAGTGTTTAAAAAATGGAAGAAAAGTATACGGTGGTAATTCATCCACAACTTGTATATAATGATACTCAAATCTAAACCGTATATATGGTCATACTCACATATAAAACTTTGGTATACAATCGTACTCAAATCTGAATCTCTTAGGTATACGATCATACTCAAATCTGAATGTTGTATCTGGTCATACTTGCATCTGAAACTTGGTATATAATAATACTCAAACCTGAATTGTGTACACGCATACTATTACATTTAAAATGTAATCCATCCAGAAAAAGTATGCGTACATACTCCTTTTAAAAAAAGTATGAACAAATACTCAGTTCATGAAAAAATAAGTATACCTATATACTACTCTTCAAAAAGTATGAATATGTACTCATTATATCAAAAAGGTATGTGTATATACTCTTCTCCACGCATACTGTAGAGACTGAGACGCCGAACTAAAATAATACCGTGAGTATATGGATATATACTCCCAAGTATATGGGTACACTCCCAAGTACAATTAGAAATAATACTCATTTTTTTATTAAAGTATGCGTCTATACTTCCTTACGTTCTAGTATATACACGTACTTTTCTAATTAAGAAAACGGCCATGCAAGCAGCCGCAAAAAAATCCCGTGATTAACACTCCTAAATGGGTTCGGCATGCAGCATGTCTGTTCATTCTCCTCGCACCCGTTAAGCTTTCCATTGGCTGCTCAACGACAGAGGGAGTAACTATTCCCTGGAGTGTATATATATATATTGCAAAAGCACAGTTGATTATAGATTATAAACTTAACACATTAATAACAGCTAGCTACCAATAGAGAGAGACCGCAGGTAACAGACATTGGTACCATGTCAATAGTCAACACCTTTAGGGCCCGTTCATTTGAGCTCAAACCAGGCCAGGAATGATTCCCCTTGACAAAATTTATTCAAATTAGACAAGAAATCCAGCCAGGAATATTTCCAGGGGGTCATTCCCCTTCAAACGAACAGGCCCTTACTGACACTAAGATGCTCAGGATTGTTGTGAGCAAATTCTCTCTCTATCTGATGGTCTATATCTAACAAGGCTTGAGTAGGCAACAGATACATCAACAATGGAGCTTCACTTGAGTAAAAATAACACTGCAAGAACATATTGTTGCTTAATTATATGTTTTATTCTTCTCAAAATTCAATGATAGGAAGTCATTTGGTTGTGCTTGCCACCACTATTGCTCACCCCTTAAGTCAGATTTTAGGTGACACTGGATAACCACAAGGACACTGAAAACTAAAACGACATACACTTTATTCCCTCACAAGACTTTTGATGCTTTTGCTTGCAACCATAAAATAGTCTTCAGACACAATTTGTACATAAAAAGATTTAGTTTTCAGCAGCCTGATTTAAGGGTTATTGGCTTCTACATATTGAGTAAAAAGATTTCAAAAATTGGAACAATACAAAACAACCATAATCTGAGTTTATTAGCTTCTACAATGGTAAATTAGCGGTTTTATTTTCACTTTTCACTGCTTATGAGGATAAATCAGCAAATTTGGTAAGGGTGTATGTGTATATGCAAATAAAGAAGCAAGAATACCATCTTAGGGCATATAAGAAGCAATTCCTACTATAAAAAAGCGAGTTTTTTAAGGGATCTTCCTATTGAATCTGAACTTCGTGCTATTTGAGTCATCCATACGTGATTTTACATCTTATAAGATATAACCCTCCGGAACTCAATCTCATCCCACACCCCCTAACCGTGTCCAACATGGACACGCTGCCCAGAGATGGACGCTGTAGCGGCGCTTGCACTCGTCATCGTACAAGTCTCGGTCACGTAGGCCTCCTGGAGTCTCGGTTACGCCTAGCAATACAATCCGTGAGCCATACACGGGGCTACTTTGATTTGCTCGCTGATCGGTCGCCAGTTTGGGTCCTGCTATACAGAATTAGTTAGGGGATGCTATATACAGAATTAGGGGGTGTTTAGATGGAAAAATTTGGAATTTGGTTACTGTAGCATTTCATTTATATTTGGCAATTAGTGTCCGATCATGGACTAATTTGGCTCAAAAGATTCATCTCGTGATTTACAACAAAACTGTACAATTAGTTATTTTTTTATCTATATTTAATACTTTCTATAGATTCGGTGTGATGGAGAGAGTATAAAAATTTGGAATTTAGAAGCCATTTAAACCAGGCCTTAGTTAGCCCACGCTGGCACATTGTGCTAGGGTCGCCGTCCAGGCATGACCTTCACTCGGGTCGGGCTGACACAGGCCCAGCAACAACCATCATGCCATGTGCCCATGTCGTGTCTAGGCCGGGTCAAAACCCTGTGCCATGGGCCACTTCTATTCATTCCAATATTTGTCTTTATTTACAATCTAAACATGTTTGTTCCTCGAAACTAAAAAATAAATAATGAAAAAAAGGTCACGCAAAAAGGAAAAAAACATAAGGTTACGTTGTTTGTGTGGGCAAAAGGTAAAAAACATAAATCTATACCTAATAATAAAATTTTTGGTCTGTTCATTTGTTTGGGTCCGTCTCTATCAACTAACAGACAATGGAGAGTTTCTTCTATCTGAACTTATCTATACCTAATAATAAAGAGGCAAAATTTCAGACTTTTTTTCGTCCATCAATTTTTTATCCGTCTTCGTCTAACTACCGAACAATAGAGAGTTTCTTTTGTCCGAACTTATATATATAACTCGTGCTCATACGAGTTAGAATAGCTCGCGTCTAAATCAATATGGAATAGGAATCCTAACCTAAATAGATCCTCAGATCTCGATGACTCTAGATAGAACTCTTAAAGAGTTATGTTCTTTATTTTACACCATTTTTTTATTTACGTACGAGTTAGAATAGCTTGTGTCTACACGGATATGGAGTAGGAATCCTAATCTAAATAAATTCCTCAGATCTGACACAATGTTGTGTATTTATTTTTCTTTGACGAGATATATACGGTAAATTATAGGGATCGTTTTTTTAATGCTGGGAACCTTCTTTCCCCAGAAAATGTTAGGAACTTTCATAATAGACCAAAGTCCATTGTTTTTTTATGGTGAAAGACCGAACAATATAATCAAAAAAATAGAAAAGAAAAAAAGTACTATAGTTATATCATCTTTTTTATCCACTTTACTTTTTTTTTCTCTTTCGTCCTAACGTGTTCTCTTTTTTCATCCTTGCAAGCGTGTGCTGTGCGGGCATCTGTGAGAGCATTTTACGGAGCGTTCACACAATACCCGTTCATCTAAACAATTGTTTTTTTTCTCCTATAAATATAAAAAACAAAAGGACTAAATTCAACCGTCATGGATGTTTGAACTCTTGATCCTTCCCTATATAAAATAGAGAAATATTTTCTATACGAGTTAGAGCACTGTGCCATACATGGTGTGAAATCTGATTCCAAAATGAATCGAAATGGATGATATAATCCGTAGAGTATGAATAAAAATGAATTGGAATACCTAATGTAATTATTGGATAAATATATAAGTTTCCAATGTACATACGAATTAGAACAGTGTACATCTAGCAATAGTATGGGGTCTGATTCAAGACGAATCATACACATGATGAAGCTTTTATTAAACAAATTTCTTAGAAGTTGAAACGGCCAAGAACTTAGACTGAACACAATAAAATAGAAACATAAAAGAGAAACATATAACAAAAAAGGAATCGAAAGGTTAAACATAGAGTTCGATGCAAAGACAAATTTAAATATACGATGCAATCTTAAATATTATTCAAAATCCGATGCTCGATCATATATAAGAGTTAGAGTGTCACATGTTTGTTGGATAAATTTTTAACCTACAAATCATCTAGATAAATTACACAACAAATTGAGTCTCCCGTTGCAACGCACGGGCACGTTTGCTAGTTATGTTTAAGTCATAATAATTATTTTGCATCTAAAGATACTTGTTTATTTATATCTCTTCATTTAATAAAGTCATAATCCCTCATATTATTTGTACGTGCCTATAATAAACATTGGGTAGCTAAGTATGAAAATGATAACTGCAGAAAACATATAAGTAGTAAGTTCACTCTAAGATGAGGCTCTCTTCTTTAACCTCCATACACTCTCTAGTAGCACAACTGATATTACGCAAGCTTCTCCACCCTTACGAGGACGGAGGTTCTCCACCCATACAAGGATATAGGATAATATAGGGGCAAAACGAGCCGTTCAAATAGGTCGAGTCAAAGTACAGTGATATATACAACTGAGGCATCCTAATTAATGAACTAACAATTTGAACCTTGTTCTACAAGACCCAATCAAATCGATCAAGCACTTACCATCTACCTTTATTGTATATCGAAAATTCAATTAACATTTCCATTGCATTTCAAATAGTTTTTAGAAATATGTGCGTGTCGCATGTGCATATTTGCTAGTTTGCATAAAAACATGATTATTCAATGGCAACATCTATTGGGCACATCTAAATAATGCTAATATGCTGTTTTTTTTCTACTACACTCAGCATGCACAATAATTTCAGGATAGTTGGCAAAGACGGAAGTAGAGATTATCATATATATAGGTTAGTTCTTCATACACTGAAGAAACCAGCCAATCAAGTTTATAACTCACAAAAGACTATCATATGGGAACACTGATCAGAAGGAATCCATGTCGGAGAGCATAGCTGGGGCGATCAACTATTTTTCACTATAGTGTTGTTGACGGTAGATAAGTATCATTTTTAACCTCAACATAGCATGAGAAATGATCTAAATACAAATACTATCTAGATATAGGGGTTACACTGACAGAATTTCACGAGTTTTGGTGAATATCTATTTCTGCAGGGGGTTATCAAGAAATAAGTAAAGGAGACCCACATGTCAGATTTACATAGAGACAAAGGAGCTACACATAACTTTTCTGAAATGTGGAAGGTACGAGAAGACTCTAGAAACAAATGGGAGACGAAACGGGCTCAGAACAGGGGCGCCCGCCCCTCTCCCTGGGCGCCCGCCCCTGTGGTGTGGCCAATTAGGGTCAACCTCGTGGATTATGCCTCCACCGCCTTTGAAGATCAATAATAATCGTTCATCAAGGTCGGTTTGATCCAAGGGCTGTGGTGCTTCCTAGAGGGCTATATAAGCAAGGCCCCAAGCCCCAGGAGAAACCCTAATTCCTAACTGGAATTCATTATTCATCTCATTCAGAGAAGCCCTAGAGCCACCATATCAATTAGATCTCTAGTTTAGCATAGCTACATAGGATTAGAACTGGAATGAGCCAAGCATTGCTTGATTTCCGGATCTATCGGAGAATACTTGGTAATTCTCTCCTACTTTTGTATTTGTTCTTATATTATATTATCTAGTTCATCATTTGTATGAATATGACTTTAGTCTATTCTATCATATTGGATATGACTTTGCTTTATTTTCTTATATTCTCAATTATATTGTTCTTAGTCTACTTTGATTATATGCTTGGCATAGTTCGATCAGACTTATATTCAAGTATAGGATCGTATAGCGCTTGCTCATTGATATCATGGGTAAGTGGTAAACATTGTGTAGGCGTGGTGCCTATACCGTATTTACCTACGATTGTACCCTATATTCCGGATCGTGTGGTAGATCACGGGAGTGACAGTCCTGTTGAGTCCTCTGTAGTCCATCTCCCGAGTATAGGGCAGGTAGAGCACAATTATTACAGGGAAGTTATGGCTATGTTCTATATCTTCCTTAGTAATATCATTATGCATAGATATAACCTTTTCTTGCCATGATTGCCAAGTGTAATTGCATTAATCATTGTATGCTTTGACTTTATAGTTAGAATAACTTAGGATTATCCTGATAGTTCGTCCTAATCCATGCTAGTGCTATATATCTAGAGTAGTCTATTAAGATGTTTATCATTATATGGCTATGTGCTTACCAGTTATTCTTTATTATATATATATTATTTATCTTGTGACACTTACCCTGTATGAGAAGATAGATAAAGACATGGTTATGCTCTCCATTAGCATATGCAGTGATGCTCATTGCTTATTACTCATTATCCTTAGCATCCCTTCCCAGTGGTAAAAATATAAATAACGATACCTGAATTACTCCCAATTAAAATGCTACATCGGTATTATCTGTGCGCTTGCAGATTTCATATTTATTTTAGAGGAGCATTTACATATTTTAGTACCACACCTTTGGTGTCATGCTGGGGAAGACAACCTAGCTTAGGTGGCATTAGAGGTGTCAACAAGTATTTTTGGCGTTGTAGCCAGGGATGGACTTAAAACCTCCTTACTTGGTGATTGCGTTAAGAAATGCCAACAAGCATTTTGGCGCCATTACCGGGGAAGGTTGAATTGCTATCCAAAGGATAATGAGCCATCACTTGCATCCACTAATGTGATCAGGAAACCATTGTCCTTCTCTTCTCATATAGCCTTACCCTTGTCTTTTGTCTATTTTATATATTATATACAGGGTAATGTATGAGCAGGTTTGGCCATCCAGATAATTTCATCGATAATCCAGAATTGTTATTCAGGAGTGCAAGAGCCAAGCTAAAGAGAGTTCAAGCAGAAACATCATCATCCCAGCTTGAAGCTCCACTCTCTGATTCGGAAGGCCAACCAAGCATAGTTCAAAATTTAACACCAGAGTTCAACGCTATGGCAAACAAGTCACTCCGCGAGTTCTCAGCTCCAACTACAGCTAACATTCAGACTGGACCTGCGGTGGAGATTGAGTAGAACTTTGAGCTAAAGCCGACGTTGATCAACATGGTACAAGCTAGCCAGTTTTGTGGGAAGGCACATGAAGATGCTAGTGCTCATCTCCAACACTTCCTAGAGATCTGCAGCACTTTCACCATCAAGGATGTCCCTAGAGATGCCATACTACTTCGCCTCTTTCCATTCTCACTCTTGGGGAGAGCGAAGTAGTGGTTCTATGCAAATAAGGAAAAGAATACTATGTGGGCACTCTATTCCACCAATTTCTTGGCGAAGTTCTTTCCCATGGGCAAGACAAATGCTCTTCGTGAGAAGATATCAAGTTTTCAGCAGCAACATGATGAGTCAGTCCCAGAAGCATGGGAGCGCTTTCAAGACTACATCCTAGAATGTCCTCATCATGGAATGGAGAATTGGCTACTTATGCAGACCTTCTATCACAGGCTTACTAATAGCACTCGTGAGACTATGGATGCTGCCGCTGGAGGAGCATTCTTATCACTTACAATCAATCAAGCCACAACTTTTGTGGAGAAGATGGCATCCAACCAAGGTTGGAACAAAGAAAGAACTCAAACCCGCAAGAGATATGGAGGTATGCACCAGTTGAAGGAGGTGGACATGCTGTCTGCCAAGATGGACCTGCTTATGAAGAGGCTTGATGAGAGAGCCGAAGAGAAGAAGGAAGTCATGCACATTCATGATTCCCGCATGACTTGTGAAGAGTGTGGAGACACTGGACATTCAGGAAGCAATTGCCCAGAGCTACAAGAGGATGTGAACTACCTCAACAACAATAGCAACTACTATCATCCTCAATAGAATCAAGGTTGGAATCAGCAGTAGAGGTCTAACTACTCAGGTAATTATCAAGGTAATAATTCTTTCAATTAACCACCTCTGAGACAGTTAGTGCTTAATCAAGGAAAATTAATGGATAGCCTGTCTAAGAAATTAGCATCCAATGATAAAACGCTAGAAACAATTAATAATAGAATGGATAATTTTTCTACTGCCATTAAAAATCAGCTTAGTTTCAATAAGATGCTAGAGTCTCAGTTACAATAGCTTACCAATATTGTTCCTGCTAACCAAGGTAAAATTCCGGGACAACTGGAAGATCTAGAAACTACAAATCTTGTAGACATATTTAATGCAGGAAGTTATTGGAGTGACCCTATCTCCAAAGGATGGAACGACGAGACTATCGATTAAGAAAGGTGATCTAGGAAGACCTGTCATCCCGATCTCCATTGGAAGCATGAACTTTAATGAAGCTATCTGTGACTTTGGTGCAAGCGTCAATATCATGTCTAAGATAATCTATGACAAAATGTTTAATTATCCTTTATTGTACACAACCATGTGCTTACAGCTTACATACCAGTCACTTTGTTACACCAAGGGAATTCTAGAAGATATATGTGTACGAGTGGGCAGCTTGTATGTTCCTGTAGATTTTGTAGTAATAGAGACAGGTGGTGATGAGAAGTCGCCCATCATTTTGGGACGACCGTTCTTGAACACCGCTGGAGCTATCATGTACGCCAACACTGCCAAGATCTGTTTCAACATCAAAGGCAAAAGAGAGACCTTCTTTTTCAAGGACAAAGTGCTACAATTCCCTGTACACCCTCAACATCCCTATGAGCCGAGGAAGAAGAACAATCGGAGGAACAAGAATAAGAATAAGAATAGGAAGCCACAACAGATGGAGTTAGTGAGAATGATCACTGCAGTCGACAGAGAGCATGATCATCAGCTCAAGTCCCCATATTTGCTCAAGAAAGATGACCCAGGTGTTCCAACCATTAAGTGCACAATCAACAGAAGCTCCTTTCAGAAAGCTGTCTGTGACACTGGATCGGGCATCAACATAATGGCCAAGGTAACTTATGAATATCTATATGGTACTATGCCTTTAGACCCAACCTATGCGTAGCTGCAGATGGCGGACCAATCATTTCGCTTCGTGGACGGAATAGCGAAGAACGTCCCTATGCAAATTGATGACCACTTCATCCCGACTAAATTTTTAATCATCGACATGGGAGAAGATGAGTACGATCCACCGATCATCCTAGGGAGACCGTTCCTAAGCACCACCAAGGCAATCATCTACCTTGCAATAGGAGAAGTACATTTCCAATTTTCCTTAGAAAAGTTACACCGTTATTTCAATAATAATTATATAGTTGATGAAGAACCCAAGAAGAACAGAACCAGAAGAAGGCGTCACAACCGCACCTAGAGGAATCAGATCCCCAAGGATGGATGGGCTGACTATCAAGGAGAAGTATGAAGATATGAAGATCAATATCCTGAAGAAAAGATTTATCTTGAGGAGGAAGTTATACCCCCAACAAAAAGTGAACCAGTCACTGTGGAGAATAATGTCGAGAAGATAGTGCAACCAACTCATCCCTCAAAGTCAACCTCACCTACAAAACAGGTATGGAAAGTAAAGGTTAATTCAATATCAGACTCAGCACAATCAGAGGCACCACTCGATCCATCCGAGGTGCCCCAAAATATTTAGAGCAAATAAGAGGTTCTGTTCGGAGAACCCAAATCACCGAACGCCGTGCCAAGAGGTAACTTGGTAGTTATCAATATTTCCCTTTTTTAGTTCTGCATTTAATTTTCTGCATCATATTTACTTTTCTTCATTATATGTTTAGTTATACTTTATTTCTGCATAGGAAAGAAAATAAATATGTCTCGCAGTGCATTGTAGAATTGCTAAGCCCCATGTAAATAAATTTGTGGCATAAAACCCATAAGTCTACTTGCTGTGGTGGCATAAAAATAAAATAAATAAGCATAAATCATTTTATTTCTTGCATAGTGTAAAAACATAAAAATATGGTATAAGAGATTCTGCTAGAAAAATACATATGTTAAGAGGTTCTAGACACTCAAGGCTTAGAGGTTTATCACTAACACTTAATCAAGTTCCACAAGCTTTGTTGTCTATTTGAGCTTCATAGAATTTGAAGGATCAAGGAAAGCAAACACACAAAAAGGACAATCTGTTCCCTGTCGGAGCGCTGTCTCAACAATCATCATCATAAGCACCCCGATGAGGGGAAGTATACCTTCATTATCTGCCAAGCAAGACCATGTCAACATTCAGCTTGGGGGAGAGCATCTCCTATGTATCTAGCTAAGTATTTTCTTACCTACTTATTTATTTATTTTTTGTTTTGATATATGAAATAAAATAAAAGATGCATAACTTATAGAAACCCAAATAAATGTTTTCTTATACATATATATGTTTTCTGTATAATATTTAAGTTTGATAAATAAATATAGGAGAGTGTGCTAAGTTTCATCCTGCTAAGTGAACCCCTAGAATAAACTCTTATACGGAAATAATGAATAGTTGCTCTACCGTAATTCCTTTCAAGTATCTAGTTTTCAGCCTTGAACTCTCCCGAGTTTTGGATACAATTGTTTTGATTTAAGATTTGCTCTAAACCTAAACTTGTGAGTAGCAAATGTTTAATCTACGTCTAGGTAGTTGACGGATATGATATGAGAAGGTTTTGAGCTGCTGTCTATCATGTTCCTAAAGATACTAGAGTTCTAGAGAATTTATCTTTTGAAAATTAACTTGCTACATGATGAGTTCCTGTATGATGAGAGTTTAAATTCCTACCACAGCCATATACATGCTTGTAGATTAGGAAGCCTTACATTCATATTTACTATTTATGAGCATTGAGTATGGTCAGGCTGTGTCGATCCTTAGGAACTGGTCATGCGGTTAAAATCGAGATCCACCTATACACTCTACCTATATATGCTGCTTCTACCCTAGAATTATGCATCCATATCCACCCATATATATCCACCCATATATTCTGCTTCTACCCTGAAAGTATGAATCCACATATATATCATTCAGATCCACCCCAGAAAATAGTTCTACTCTTACATTGGGAGTGAACTGCAAAAATATTCCTATTATCCATTTTATCCCTTGCTAGCCAATAAAGCTCCAAATATCTAGTTATGCTACCTCTTGTTATTGTGTTCTAAAAGAAGCTTGGGTATTTTATTAAAAAAAGAAGAGAGAAAAAAAGAAAGAGGACAAATGTCCCACTCAGAAATAAAGAGAGATTTAGCAGCCCAAGTTCTTCTCAAATTCTTCAAGTTTTCTAAGAGAGGTATATGAGAAATTTCTCGAAGGAGCTAAGTATTCACCATCATCATCCCTTTACCCCTTATAGCAACTTCTACTCCATTTACCATTTACCACCATCTACCATATAGCCCAAGACACATGCATATCTTAATTTGACTTTATGACTCATTCCTTTGGATCCATAGTTTTGATTATGCAATATATGTTTCGCTGTCTCCCCACCTATGAGCTCCACATAAGCCTATTAGAAGTAGGGTGAGAGAGAGAAGGCATAATATTACTATGCTACCAAAAATACCACATATTTTGAGAGGAGAGAAAAGACATACACCATAAATGCCTTGGAGAGGATCCAGAAATACCACAAAGGAGAGACTTGGAAGGGTCATACATAGGAATCTCTGAGTTTTATTTTGAAAATCTTGTAAAACTCCAGAATAATAGTTGATCAAAGAGCTTGAAACATGGCGCTTGACTTGACCGTTCTGTCTTTCAACTACTCAAGACCCAAGTGACGGCTACAAGCCCCATGGTCGAAGGTAATATGAGTAAGTTTTTTATCAGAATAGTTTACTCTAATCCGGAGGAGAGTTCTTGTTTGAACGTATGTGTACCCCTAAGGAGTGAAAGTATTGTAGCAATTCCTGATCCATCAGTGAGTCTATCTTTGCTCAGGGACGAGCAAAAGGTAAGCTTGGGGGAGTTTGTTGACGGTAGATAAGTATCATTTTTAACCATCAACATAGCATGAGAAATGATCTAAATACAAATACTATCTAGATATAGGGGTTACACTGACAGAATTCCACGAGTTTTGGTGAATATCTATTTCTGCAGGGGCTTATCAGGATATAAGTAAAGGAGACCCACATGTCAGATTTACATAGAGACAAAGGGGCTACACATAACTTTTCTGGAATGTGGAAGGTACGAGAAGACTCTAGAAACAAACGGGAAATGAAACGGGCTTGGAACAGGGGCGCCTGCCCCTCTCCCTAGGTGCCCACCCCTGTGGCGTGGCCAATCAGGGTCAACCTCGTGGATTATGCCTCCATCGCCTTTGAGGATCAATAATAATCGTTCATCAAATTCGGTTTGATCCAAGAGCTGTGGTGCTTCCTAGAGGGCTATATAAGCAAGGCCCTTGGCCCTAGGAGAAACCCTAATTCCTAACTAGAATTCATTATTCATCTCATTCAGAGAAGCCCTAGAGCCACCATCTCACTTAGATCTCTAGTTTAGCATAGCTACATAGGATTAGAACTAGAAGGAGCCAAGCAATGCTTGATTTCTGGATCTATTGGTGAATACTTGGTAATTCTCTCCTACTTTTGTATTTGTTCTTATATTATATTATCTAGTTCATCATTTGTATGAATATGACTTTAGTCTATTCTATCATATTGGATATGACTTTGCTCTATTTGCTTATGTTCTCAATTATATTGTTCTTAGTCTACTTTGATTATATGCTTGACATAGTTCGATCAGACTTATATTCAAGTATAGGATCGTATAGCGCTTGCTCTTTGATATCATGGGTAAGTGGTAAACATTGTGTAGGCATGGTGCCTATACCGTATTTACCTGTGATTGTACCCTATATTTCGGATCGTGTGGTAGATCGCGGGAGTGATAGTCCTGTTGAGTCTTCTGTAGTCCACCTCCCGAGTATAGGGCAGGCAGAGCACAAATATTATAGGGAAGTTATGGCTATGTTCTATATCTTCCTTAGTAATATCACTATGCGTAGATATAACCTTTTCTTGCCTTGATTGCCAAGTGTAATTGCACTAATCATTGTATGCTTTGACTATATAGTTAGAATAACTTAGGATTATCACGATAGTTCGTCCTAATCCATGCTAGTGCTATATATCTAGAGTAGTCTATTGAGATGTTTATCATTATATGGCTATGTGCTTACCAGTTATCCTTTATTATATATATATTATTTATCTTGTGACACTTACCCTGTATGAGAAGATAGATAAAGACATGGTTATGCTCTCCATTAGCATATGTAGTGATGCTCATTGCTCATTACTCATTATCCTTAGCATCCCTTCCCAGTGGTAGAAATATAAATAACGATACCTGAATTACTCCCGGTTAAAATGCTACATCGGTATTATCTGTGCGCTTGCGGATTTCATATTTATTTTAGAGGAGCATTTGCATATTTTAGTATCACACCTTTGGTGTCATGCTGGGGATGACAACCTAGCTTAGGTGGCATTAGAGGTGTCAACAAGCATTTTTGACGCTGTTGCCACGGATGGACTTAAAACCTCCTTACTTGGTGATTGCGTTAAGAAATGCCAACAAGTGTCTCTGCTAACGCTATGGTTTTACATCGGTTATGCACACAAAAACAACCAAAAGATGTTATTATTTCATAGTTCATGTTTACGTATTTTTTTTGAGGGCAACAAGTTTCGTGCAACTGTTAAATAACAAGGCATAATAAAGTTATGTCTCGCTTGAACCATTGATGACAAAAGAAAAAAATGTATTTGAAGCTACAGAGTGAAAATAACAACACTTTATGCATGCAACTCATCTTCAAATCACCCAAATATGAATCATCTCGCTGGCACCTTTGCCCCACCATGTGAATGACATATTTATGCTTAGTACATCAACACTATCCTCCCAGTATTATGATTGCACTATCTGGCCGAAAAATCATATCCATCCTCTTCATAAAAAGAGTAAAATGCACCAGCGGCTCCTAAACTTGGCAGGGGGTGTCATCTAGGTCCACAAACTCTCAAAATGCACATCTAGATCCTTAAACTTGGTAGAATATGTCATCTAGGTCCCTAAACTTGCCAGGGGTGTCATCTAGGTTCCCAAACTCCCAAAATACACATCTAGATCATTTAACTTGGCAAAGTGTGTCATCTGGCTCCCTAAACATTCGTATTAAAAAAAGTCAAATACCATCATAATCCGTATCAGCAAATAACAAAGTACCCTGTAAAATCATCTAAAACTTATATCTATGACTAATTACTAATATAAATAATATCAAATTTAATATAATAAAAAATATTCCTCATTTAAACTGTTTAGAACTTACCTCTGTGACTAGTAATATTATTATTAATTATATATAAAGGTTAGTTTTAATATGGCTAATCATATTAGTTTTATGTACTTTAAATATGTATATATTGGTGATATATTTTAAATCATATTAAAGTATATATAAAAACTAACCTTTAAAGTACATATTGGTAATTATTTAAAAATATATACTTTAAAATAACTTTTAAAGTACATATTGGTAATTATTTTAAAGTATACTTGAAAATAACTTTTAAAGTACATATTGGTAATTATTTTAAAGTATATACTTTAAAATACATATTGGTAATTATTTTATAGTATATATTTTAAAATAATTACTAATATGTACTTTAAAGGTTAGTTTTTATATATACTTTAATATGATTTAAAATATATCACCAATATATACATATTTAAAGTACATAAAATCAATATGATTAGCCATATTAAAACTAACCTTTATATATCATTAATAATATTATTACTAGTCATAGATATAAGTTTTAAACAGTTTAAATGAGGAATATTTTTTAT
This sequence comes from Saccharum spontaneum, assembly GCA_022457205.1. Classification (NCBI taxonomy): domain Eukaryota; kingdom Viridiplantae; phylum Streptophyta; class Magnoliopsida; order Poales; family Poaceae; genus Saccharum; species Saccharum spontaneum. The sequence continues at coordinate 5,099,923 of CM039582.1, read as the reverse complement.
TATATTAAAGTTGATATTATTTATATGACTAATTAGTCATAGATATAAGTTTTAGATGATTTTACAAGGTACTTTGTTATTTGCGGATACGGATAATGTCGGTATTTGACATTTTTTTAATATGAATGTTCAGGGACCTAGATGAGACACTCTATCAGGTTTAGGGATCTAGATGACACACTCGCCCAAGTCAAATGATCTAGATGTGCATTTTGGATGTTTTGGGACCGAGATGACACCCCATACCTAAGTTTAGGGATGTAGATGATACACTCTGCCAAGTTCAAGGACCAAGATGTGCATTTTGAGAGTTTGGGGCCTAGATGACACCCCCTGCCATGTTTAGGGCCGATGATGCATTTTACTCCCATAAAATATGTCTGCATCACTCCAACCGATTTTGACACAAACATTATTAATAGAAGATACAATTTGCCTGTGCATTACCAACACAGAAGAAAAGATAGAGAACACACACTTCTTATATAAACCAAAGATGTCATTGCCATGTACCGAGTTGTATTACACAGTGTATGTTGTGAATCCTTCTGACCTACAAAAGTACAATGCCGTACTTATATATTAATTAATGCAAACAAAATAAATTAAAATATGAAGCCCACAAAATAAATTTGTTTTATCAACATGCCCAAAAATAAAAATACCAAGCACGTGTCCAGCAATATATATTCACATGAACACTGATAAAATGGTTCGAGTATACCCACCGTTAATCACCAGTTTATGAGGTATTTATAAACAATATTCTTGGTGCTCTTCCCTATAGGATCCAATTCCTCTTTTTGTTTAGGCAAAATTCTTATTGTTGATCTTGATACCCCCTTGATAAACCAACATAGAGCTATCCATGAGAGAACATGGGTTCTCGAAGGTAGATCCCAACATTAGGGATAGTTTGTCCCTACAATTTATTTATTGTCATGAAAAAACTTAACCGTACTAGAAATTGTTTTTTCTTGAACTTGAAAGAAAGAGAAATATTATCTGAGGGGACAATGGGAGCCTTGGTATGAAAACTCTTTTCTGCGCATGCTGTCCACCAATGATCTCAGCATCAGTTGCATTGTCTTGCAATGCTCTGACCAAAAGCCTTGTTTCATTGCACAAACTGTTGTTAGGATCTAGGCTGCAGAGAAGAATCATAGGACAGTTGATTTTAGCTTCAGCTCGTGTGGGGAGGCCATTCAAAGTTATTCAGTTCAAAAAATCAATAGGGAAGTGATTCTAAGGATCGTCAACAATAGTGTCGAAGCTATGGTAAACCTTTTCCTCACCTGGAAACCTCTCAATCATCATTGCGTTTAGCCTATCAACATGTTTATTTTGGTCGATAGAATGGCATGGGAGCTCATATATGCGGCTGATGTTGCATGTTCTTCAAGTGATGGGAAAACATCTTGAATGGGTTTGTTGACAGCCACCTCGTGTCATTAAACCAATTACAATGTCATCAGGGAGTCGAATATAATCATCTCCAATTGTTTTCTCAGTTCCATTTCCAATTCGTATCAGGTAATCTAAAAACCAAGGGTCAGACTGTGCCCTCATGTTACGTGACAATCTTATCTTCCTTATTTTCTTCCACAAATAGGATCTTTGCAACATTGCATCAGTTACCTGTGGTCTTGTCTCATGTTTTACCACATGAAGGACCTGTTTGAAGTCTCCACCAAATACATGACCTTTCCTCTAAATGGCAAACCGCATTCCATAATATCCTATAGCGACCTATCAAGTGTCTCGATACACTGATGCGTGGTCATGGCAACTTCATCCCAAATAATCAAAGATGCCCTGCGAAGCAACTCTACAGCGCCACTTTGCTTCGTAAAGCTGCACATGCTATTGTCCCTAATTTTAATTGGAATTTTAAACCTTGAGTGTGTAATGCATCCCCTAGGCAATATTGATGTTGTTATACTAGATGTGGCTGTTGCAATGGCTATTAATCCTTCGGACCAAACTCTAGCAAGGAGGGCCTTGTATAGGAACATCTTACTCGTGGCTCCAGGACCATCTATGAAAAAAACTTGGCTCTTATTAGCACGGACATGCTGAAGGATTTCATCAAACCCTTCACGCTGCTCCTTGTTAAGAGATTCATAAATATATAAGTGTTCTTGGTCTATAGAGATGTTCTGTTCCCCTCTAACCTCTTTCATCATGTCATTGGATCTTCGACCCTCATCGCAAATAGGTGGCAGACCATAATCTCGGATATCCTTTCCCATTGAGTAAATCATATCCCATATGTCTCTAAGCACCATTTGCTCCACTGCGGACGCGTTGCTTGTCCCATTTGAAGTCTTCACCAAGAGCATTTTTATGCTTGTCCCATAGTCCGCGTATGTTAGTGGCCTCATAGAAGACAAGAATTGTTGCAAACAACCTTCGCAAGGCACACGACATCTTAAAAGTGGTGGCCTCAGTCAAGCAGTCGTCGATTGATTTGTCCATCTCAATAATTCCTCTTTTCTCGCATGCTTCCCTGAAAGTAGAGTAGGTGACACCAGCCACTGTTCTTAAATCCTCATATGATGTTGCACCTCTCATATGATTCAATATAACTCTTAGAAAGTATCTCTCCCCTTCAACAGGGTTTGCATAGATAATTCGCCCAATCTGTCCTGCCATTTGTTTCCTTATTTGCCACACTTTTTTCCTTTGACCCAACGGTAGTGTTCTGGGAATTGTCTATACAATATTTTAATTACTGCCCTATCTTCACGGTTTTTACTGAAATACTCGGTAAGTGTGGTCCTATTAGAGCATGGGCAACTAACAACATCCTCCAGGTTTTCCTCCTTATTGTGTCACAGACTGCATATCAGGCAAATGTAGTTGTAATATAGCAGGATAGACTCCAAACATTGGGAAACCACAACTTTCGGTGGAGATATGCACTATATTGTCATATCTCATTGATGACACCATCATCTCTATCATGTTGATCTTCATTTACCGAGAATGATGCTTGGTCATGGACTTTATATACATACTTAAATAGATACTTCATAGCTTTAATGCTCAAGCATGCTTCAAGATTTATGTGACAGTTGTATTTTATGAGCAGACCGGGGTTGTAGGGCAGTAGGACACCACCCACCTATTATCTAACTTCGCTCTCCTAATCTTTACTCGACGTCCATCATCCGTTCTCCTGTATGTTGGATATGAGTCATTTCCTTGTTGGGTTACCTCACAGAACTGTCGAGGATAGTGAAAGCGAGACTCTCCATCCACCATGCATGCCCATTTTTTGTTTAGCACGCCACATGATCCATGTAACATATAACTGGTAACCAGACCATGCAACTCTAGGTATCTATCCTTGTCTGGTATCTCGACTGAAATTACTCGATCATATGCATCTGGGGTTGTCAACTTACTCCTTGACTTCATGATCAGTAGGAAGTGCTCATGTGGCAGTTCCTTTTTTTGCAACTCGCTAACATGAACGTATGCTGCAATATCATCAAAATACTTTCTCTTGATCAGAAGATCTTTTAGATCTCTGAACTTTGCCCTCTACACTCTTGCAACCAGTTTTGGCCTGTCTTATGATTCCTGGCCAGGTTCGAGATTGCTTGTTATCTCTTCCCAATAGGGATTACATGTCATGGTGATGAAGTAATCAGGCCTTCCAAAACGCTGCACAATAGCCATAGCATTAAGGAACCTTTGCTGCATGTCTCGATCGCATCCTGGCAATGATCTTGATAGCACAATTCTCTTGCCAACCTTAGAACCCTGGGTCTCTCCAGCAGAGATAACATCAACCAGTCCCTTAGAGTACGTACAACATTAGCAAAAGACAGTAATAAAGTTGCAAAAGTTCATAAACAAATAAACAAATAGTTTGAGTGGTTACCTAGTATAGCTCTGCCCGTATCAGCTTTTGGTTCTCGGGATTAGAGTACCAATCTAGTCTTATGGACTCGATTTTTATATACATATCTACAACCCATTGCTGGAAAAGATGTCCTCAAAATAATAAAATGTTAAAAAGTCCCGTCTAACTTTCAACTTGAAGCAATAGTATTCTCGTGCAGTCACATATCTTGAAGATTGTGCTGCTTCTGCAACTCTACTTAGCTAGTCACCTTCTTGTACGTCATTGTCGCCTTCTTCCGCCTGATTTTCATTATAATTATCAACTGCAACATATATGAAATGTCAGACCTCTTTTTTAATATATACTTATTACACCATAGTAGGATTATTATATAGCAAAAATTATTATATAATATATTTATTCCATAGGAGTATTGTAACAGAGATAATACCGGAGATAATACCTTGATCACCACCAGTAGTGCCCTCATCCCTGCAACTAACATCAGTAGAAGCCGGGCTTGCAAATGGTTGAGTAACTGGATTAGCACTGTATGGCATAAACTTGTTCCAGCTTGTTTCCCCTCTCGGGTTGCATAGAGGACAAGCTAATGGGTCATAACAACCATGGTATGCTCGGATATATGCGGACGACGATCCATCCTTCCACATACAACCACACTTCTATCAAAACATCTCTGTGGATCGTTCTCTTCCATCCAGATAGCAGCAACTTGTGATGCTGTTGGGGCATTGTACCTTCTCTTGTCAGGCGTGACATTTGTATTGAGTTCAATCTGGTAGCCATCCAAGTTTGGAAAGCACCATTTCTCTTGAAATTCTAAACATATGAGTTATCCTGCAAAACTGTAAGGAAACACATGCATATTAGAGACATGCAAGGGCTGGAGAAGGGGCGGCTGGCTACCGAGCATGATGGGAATGGGTGTCTGAGACTAGGCACACCGACCAGCACAAGGGCAAGGATGTGGTACCTAGCTGCGGTGACAGCGTGTATGGGGAGGGTCAACTAAGGGAGCCTCGCCGATGGAGAAGGACCATTTGGAGGCGCGTAGAATGGGCAGTGGCCATCCGAGGGAGACGTGCCAATGGGGAAGGCCTGTACGGAGGCGCACGGACGAGGCAAGGGATGCAGGGAAATGCACGGATGGGGGACGGAGGTGAAGGGCCGTCTAAAGGCAGCTGCACGGACGAGGGAGGGTACAGAGATGGCGTCGTGCTACAACACGTGGGAAACAATTCTCCTGTGGCATGGGAAGGGGAACGCAGAGTAGAATTTCGCGCAGGGAAGAGAAATAGCGAGCTGCTGCGGAAGGCTACCTTTGGATAGCAGATTTCATGAGATAGACGGCTTCGTATTTTGGAAGACTGGATACATAACCAGTTGGAGGCCTGTTTTTGTTAAAAAAATCTAAATTTTGGCTTCAAGACAAATATACATCATCTCTTGGAGTTGCTCTTATTCTTGGAAGAACATAAGAACACCATTCCTCATCTTCTAGTGTCAAGTTTAAATCCAAACCATTATGGGGTGCCTCCAAGTTCAAATCAAATCCTATTAAAAAAGAAACTAATAAGAAACGATTGAATATGAAACAACGCTTACACGGCAATAGAAGAGATGCATTACTATTGACATGTTCTAGTGGAGGCTCCTTGAGATCTGCCATGTGAAAGGATGGTTTGCACGGTAGAGAGAAGACAAAAGAGGTGGCTTACAGGCTTACGCCCTGTTTGCTTGGCTGAAAAGCCATGGCTGTAAGTACTGTTCACTGATTTGTTGTGAGAGAAAAACATTGTTCATTGGCTGAAAAAGTATGGCTTATAAGCGAAGCGAACACAGCGTTAGTTTGTGGCCCTTAAATAGAACACGCAAGTATCCCAAACATCAGATGGGGCCAAATGAGCGCCACGTCGTGCGAGCAAAATAAAACGCACCAAAACGACCTTGGAACGTGCCAACACACGCCACACGGTCGAGTGAAATGCACGAAACGTACGCGCCAACACGAAAATAAATGAAACTGTGCGAAACGTATGTGCCAACACGTCGCTAGGAGCGCTGCATGTGGCTACGTTTAGCATGGTGCCATGCAAAATTCACGAGCTCTGCAAACATACCACACCTAGGAGGGGTCGAACTATGCTTACCACTTTAGCTACGAACGTTTGTCAAATGAGAGATACCTGCAATCCTTTTAATAAGAGTGGATAGGAAAAGATACACCCTAGTTAATCACTTCTTTGTATCCTAAATCATGTCTAAAACAAACGTATTTCTAGGGTGGAGGGAGTATGTGTTGTCGATCTAGATTTGGAATATTTTTTTATTCAATATATAGGCATTGCTTGACTTCTCAAAATATTTATTGTGATAATTCTGCATCCATTATAAAGAAAATGTTTTTGATATACATACATTACAACACGTTAAAAGGTCCTTGTTTGCTTTTGGTAATTAAGTGGCAACTTTAGTGGACTAATTATATTTTATGTGAGATACATAGGTGATTAGTCTACAGGTACATGTATGTGAGCAACTGTTGATAGTTGTTAACACACACAGAAAAGGGATCCGCAAGCGCACGGATATCAGTGAGCATTTCACCCAGGAGATATTTTCAGAGTATCGTATTTGTTTACCCGCAAGGAGAAAGCGTGCGATGACTAACCTAAATCTATACTTAACCCCTGGGCCACACTACAAGGTAGCGAAGATATAAGCGATTAGAGAAGACTACGACGATAGTCTAGTTCCAACCTATGATAAGCTATGAAACTATTGGTCTATGGGGACATACCGATGGAAAAGAGACACCACAGAGGATGCTTAACCAGGGTACTTAAATCCTACCAAACCTTCTGACGGGAGGAGACTCCAAAGGTAATAATGGGATTGTCACGTCCCACGCTACTACTCACTAATCCGGCTAGATAGGGGATATCTACGAGTATCTCTAGCCTAAGCACCACGCTTACATTATGTATGATTACCCTTCCCTCTACCACGGAAGAGAATAAAGTAAACTCATAAACCATAGAACAATAATAACAATGTACTTACTTAGTATTGGAAGTTGAATTACCGAAGAATCCTAGAACCAAGCCTCGGGTTAGGAGACTTGATCCCGTAGGTACAAGCCGGAGAGGAGACACCGACATGCCGGGCTTCCTCCATCTCATCCCTCCACTCTAACTCTCTCAATCTAGAAGAAGAACTCTAATCTCACATGGAGACTACAAAGCTAATCTCTCTTATATGTGCCCTAAGAGGGAGATCCATTCAAGGGACCCCTCTCAGCTGATCCCAACTAGAAATAATGAATTAGGGTTTCAAGGGATGCCTCCTCTAGGGGCCAGAGGCCTTGCTTATATAGCCCTCTAGGAAGCACCACAGCCCTCGGATCAAACTGACCTTGATCTACGATTATTATTGATCCTCAAAGATTGTGGAGGCATGATCTAGGAGGTGGAGCCTGATTAGTTGAGCCACAAGGGCGGGCGCCCAAGGAGGGGGGCGGGCGCCCCACTTACGGGCCCGTTTCACCTCCCGTTTGTTTCTAGAGTCTTCTCGTACCTTCTAGATTACAGAAAAGTTATGTGTAGCCCCTTTGTCTCTATGTAAACTTGACATGTGGGCCTTCCTTGGTTTTTTTCAGCTGACACCCTACAGAAATAGACATTCACCAAAACTCATGGAATTATGTCAGTAAACCCCCTATATCTAAGTGGTAATTATTGTTTAGTCCTTTTTCATGTTATGTTAACGGTTAAAAATGATACTTATCTATCGTCAACAAACTCCCCCAAGCTTACCCTTTACTCGTCCCTGAGCAAAGATAAACTCAGTGATGGATCAAGAGTTGCTACAATGCTTTCACACTTTAAAAGTACACATACGTTCAAACAAGAACTCTCCTCCGGATTAGAACGAATTATCCTGACTTCAAACTTACCCATATTACCTTTTACCATGGGGCTTGTAGCCGTCACTTGGGTCTTGAGCAGTTGAAAGACAGAACGGTCAAGTCAAGCGCTATGTCTCAAGCTCTTTGATCAACTATTATTCCGGAGTTTTGCAGGTTTTCAAATAAAACTCAAAGATTCCTATGTATGACCCTTTCACGTCTCTCCTTTATGGTATTTCTAGATCCTTACCAAGGCACTAATGGTGTATGCCTTCTCTCTTCTCTCAAAATATGTGGTATTTTTGGCATAAGGCATAGTAACATTATACCTTCTCTCTCATCCTACTTCTAATAGGTCTATCTGGAGCTCATAGGTGGGAGACAAGGAATCCATACTTGCAAACATTTATTGCATAGTCAAACACGTAGATCCAGAGGGACAAGTCCGGCCATACAGTCAAATCAAGATGTGCATGTGTATAATCCTAAATATGGGCTGAGTGAATATGTATATAGTGGTAATGATGGTGGATGTAAGTGGAAATGAAGGGGTAGAGGAAAAATGGTGAATATCTATTTCTACTTTTGCTCCTTGAAGAAACACATACCTCACTTTGAACTTTGAAGACTTTAGGGAGAACTTGGACTGCTCAAAATTCCTCTATGTTGGGACATTTTTCCTCTTACTTTTATTTTTTTCTTTTCCTCTCTTTCTTCTTCTTTTTTTAGAATAGAGCACCCAAGTCTCTTTGGGAAATATTGATGGAGGTAGTAACAAAGGGATATTTGCACCTTTATTGGATAACAAAAGGGCTAGCAATGAATGAAGGGAAAATTTTGATGCTCACTCCCAGTATAGGAGTAGAACAATTATGAGATGTGTCTAAATGGAAAGTATGTGGATGCGTACTTCTAGGGTAGAAGCAGCATATATGGGTGGAGTGTACGTGATCTTGATTTTAACCACATGACTAATCCCCTAGGGTCAACATAGACTGACCACACTCAATGCTTATAAGCAGCTAAGCTAACAAGTGAAAGTCTTTCCTAATCTAATAAGCATGTATATATGGCTATGGTAGGAATTAAGCTCTCATCATACATGAACTCATCATGCAGGATTTTTAATTTTCAAAGATAAATTCTCTAGAACTCTAGTATCTCTAGGAGCATGATAAACAGCAGCTCAAAACCTTTCCATATCATATCCGCCAACTACCTAGACTTAGATCAAGAATTCGCTACCCACAAGTTTCAGGTTCAGAGCAAATCTTAGATCAAAACAGTTGTGTCTAAAACTCAGGAGAGTTCGAGGTTGAAAACTAGGTACTTGAAAGAAATTACAGTAGAGCAACTATTCATCATTTCCATGCAAGAGATTATTCGAGATTCTTCTTTTATTAACAACTTTAAGAACAAAGACAAGCAAACTAGACATACCCTTTTTATTTTGTTTCTATTATTTTAGAACATTATTATTACTAAATAAGAAAACTTATAAAGAATAAGATAAAACTGAGAGAAGAAATACTTAGCTGGATACATGGGGGTGCTTTTCCCCAAGCTGGATGTTGACGTAGTCATTCAATCTTTTGAAGTAGCAGGCTGGCAGCGGGGACATTCTTCCTCCTTTAGTGGAGCATTAATTGATGTTGATGATTGTTGAGACAGTGCTCCACCAGTGGATAGAACATCCACTTGCTTGTTGGCTCTTCTTGGTCCTTCAAATCCTGTGAAACTCAAATAGACAACAAAACTTGTGGAATAGATTAAGCGTTAGTGGTTGGCCACTCAAGTCTTAATTGTCCAGAGTTTTTAAGATTGTTCTTGATTCTTTTAAGCAGAGTTCCAATAGGATTTTCCTCAAATACATTTTATATTTTTATAATGCAGAGAAATTCTAACAAGATGAATGCATATTTATTTTTATTTTATGCCACCACAGTAAATATTCCTATGGGTCCATGCCACAAAATTATTCACATGGGGCTTATAATTTATGATGTAGCAAAGCAAACATATATTTATTTTATTTTCTAATGCAATGCTAATGCAGAAAAGTAAACATGCTAAAAGGAGAATGATTATGCAACTGCTGGAAAGTAACTATGTGAAAAGGGAAACTGATGTAATGCTACAAAAGGGTAAATATGGATAACAACCGATTTTACCTTTCGGTAAGGGTTCAGTGTTTTTAGGTCCCCGGAACAGGACCTCTTACCATGTTCATTCTATAGGTGCACCATATGGTCCCATAGTAGAGACCTTGATAGCTTGTACCTCTTGAGATGATGTTACCCATGTTCCTTGCTCTTCTAGCAGTTTGAACTGGCAGCATCTTGCTCATTGTACATGTTCGTAGGTCCAGGATCTTCACTTGTAGGATTCTTGGGGAGTTGACAAGCTCCTCTACTTGTGGAAGCTTTCCTTTGTTGGTCGTTCTTGTTCTTTTATTCATGCGCCAATGTCTTCTCTGTTTCACTCCTTCTTTCTTACATTTAGTAATGCCATGTTTCGTTCTTTCTTTAATTTGTGCTTGGACCATTAGCTCTTCTTATTATTTTATTCCTACGAATCATTAGTGGACACATATACCCGAAGGAGTATACAAGTAATGATAGGGGTATTGTTGTCACAAAGCTAAGGGTCAGATTCTATGCTATAGAAGAATTTATTTCAACATACTAGCACAAAAACATTTACTATTACTTCTTTTCTAGAGGATTAATTTTATCTTATATTTGATTATCATATATAGGTATTATGAAATAACTCAAACTTATAGAAATAAAGCAATAGTTAATTGAGAGATTGCAAACCAGTGTGTAGAGCGATGAGAGCATGATAGGAGGAAGGTCATGGTTGGATCATCTAAAGGAGTTGGTCTTCCTTCCTCATGCATCAGCTTCTCAATCTAGTGAGGGTGCAGAAAGTTGCATGCTCTCCTCTTGTCAATTTCTAGAAGTGCTTTGATTATGGATCTTTTTTGTGGCACTCTTCTTCTTTCTCTTTGGCTATGAATGAGTTGTGTCTCCATTGTGCAAGATTATTGTATCTCTCTTCATCTCTAGTATGAGTTCATCTCAGGACTTTCCCAATTTGAATTTGGGAGTTTCTCTGCAGGGGTTAGTCTAACAAAATATCTAATATCTACTATAGCATACTATCGGCTCAAAAATCAACCTAGACACCACGTCTAATTTGATTTAGGAAGGCATTCTAATGGTGCGCAATTAAAAGCCTTTGAAAGTAAGATCACTACCTCCTAAATTAAGCACCATGCCTTTTGTTGACGGTCCTTAAGTATCAAATATAATTGTCAACTAAACATGGAAAAGGATCAATATGCACCAAACATCTAGAATTATGGTTTTATCTGACAGAATTCCATGAGTTTTGGTGTTTATCTATTTCTGCAGGGAGTTATCAGATAATATGGAAAAGAGGTCCACATGTCGGGTTAATGACGGGAAAATTACTTGGCACGTAATTATCTTACATCTAGAAGACTCCAGAAGCCACAGGAACGAACGGGAGCCGTAACGGGCCAGGACACAGGGCGCCCGCCCTGTGCCCTAGGGCGCCCGCCCTGCCCCTCGGGCCAATCAGCTTCTGCCTCGCGGATTATGCTCCACCGCCTCTCTAGATCAAGGAAAACCGTCCGTTCTAAGTCGGTTTGATCCGACGGTCCAGATTCATTTGAAAGGGCTATATAAGCAAGGCACCACCACCCCAGGGGAGAGGAGAAATCATTATCAGAGGAAGCCAGAAAAGTTAGGGTTTAGGAAGTTCTCTCCCGCATAGAATTAGAAGTAGCTACTCCATTGTTCTTCAAGTCTTATAGGTTTGATTAGATAGAATTAGAGAAGTAGAGCATTCAAGCTCTGGATTTCGGATCTTCATCAATAAAGATTGGTATTATTTCATATCATTCTCTACTGCTTTATTTTAATTGCATTATGTCTCTGTTTATTATGTTCTTAGTTTACTCTAGTTCTATAATTGATATAGTTATGATTGATAATGAGTTTATGTATGAGTTTGCAAAGCGCTTAGCTCTTACCTCGAGGGAGTTAAGTGGTAGATCATATGTGGCCGTGGTGCTTAGATATTATTTACCTGCAAATGTATCCTATTGGCCGGGTTGTGTGGTAGTTCGCGATAGTGACAGCTTCGTTGATTCTTATATAGTCCACCCTCCGTTGATAGGACAGGCAGAATTTGTATTGCGGAGTAAGTCTTACTATGTTCTGATTTACTTTAGCAATGTTCCTTATACATAAATAAAGAGTCTTTTATGCTATATATGATCTTGTAGAATGTTTAGAGTAGATTATGACTTAGTAGATAGTAGATACTTAGAATCCATTCTCTAGCTAATCCGACGTCACCTTATATCAATATGGAGTAGTCTATTTCTAATCGCTGTGTTATTTACCCATGAGCTTATAATTCATTATCTTTATTTATGGCTTACCCCCAGCCAAAGCAAGTGACTGTGTGACGAGTTTCTCATTAGTAATCATGTTTAGCAAAGTTGATCTCTAGTCTATGTCATTCTACACCTGCTTTCACCGTTCTCTTAAGCAAAATATAAATAACGATACCCGAAATACTTTTCCTAGTGAAATGCTACAATGAGGTATTTTATCTGTGCGCTTGCGGATAGAATAGATTATCTTCTAAAGAGCCCTTTACATTTATAAATACCTATGTACACTCTGGCACCATGCTGGGGATGACAACCTAGTATTTAAGTGGTGTTAGTAAGTGTCAACAAGCATTTCTGGCGCCGTTGCCGGGGATCGGTAATGAAAGTCAGGAAGTCATCAAGGTTATTCACATAAAATTTTTTAAACTAGACTATTGAGAAAAATTGCAAAAACAGCTACTAAGTGAGAAATCATAACATGGCACCTCTACTTTGGCAGGATTCACCCTGTTGTTTTTCTATGTTTATATTTTTATACAGGGTATATCAGGATTGACTTTGGTACATTCAACTCTTCATCATCAGAACCAAAGCAATCAAAAAGAAGAAGCTAGTCACCATTTGTTGAAGCTATGGCACAAAAGATGTTACAAGAATTCTCTGCTTCAACTCTTGAGAACATTCCAACTGGTCCAAGAATTGAAGCAGAAGAAGAAGAAGCACCCGAGTTTGAGCTCAAGTCAAGCCTCATCAAATTGGTGCAAGCTACACAATTCACTGGAAAGGTACACGAAGATGCAAATGCACATCTGTAGAATTTCCTGGAGATTGGAAGCACAATCCGCATCAACGGTGTTCACAAGGACGTCATACTACTTCGCCTCTTTCCATTCTCATTAGAAGGAAAAGCGAGGAAGTGGTTTTACACTCATAAAGACAACATCAATAACTGGACGGACTTGTCAGATGCCTTTCTAGCAAAGTTTTTCCCTATAGGCAAAACAGCTGCCAATATTGTCAATTTCCAGCAGCAGAAGATAGAAGCCATTTCAGAAGCATGGGAGCGTTTTCAAGGATACATATCAGATTGTCCTCACCATGGAATGGCTAGATGGTTACTTATGCAGACCTTCTACCATGGATTAACTCAGAAGGCTCGTGAGTGCCTAGATGCATCTGCTAAAGGATCATTCTTGGAGCTTACAATTGGACAAGCTGAGACACTTTTGGAGAAGATATCAGAAAATCAAGGCTGGTTCTAAGACAAAGCTCAACAATGTCATCAAACTAAAAAAATACCAGAAGAAGTACATGCAATATCAACCAAGATGGAGAATTTGCTCCATTGGATTGATCAGAGGGCCAAGTTCAAAGAAGATCAAAGAGTCATTGAAACAGCACATAAACCCACTGTAAGTCAACCCAATAGTAAAGGTATTAACTTAGGTAATTCCTTCAAGCCACTTAAGGAAATAATAGCTCAACAAACCAAAATTAATGATAAAGTTAAACAAAGGCTAGATACAAATGAATCATCTCTAACAGATATACATAATAAAATGGATTTTCTATCAGCTGCCTTTGATGAGCAGAACACTATTAATAAAAGGGTAGAACTTAAATTAGCAAAGCTAGCTGCTGCACTGCCTGTTGCTACTAACCTTGAGCAGGTAAAGAACATAATTACCAGAGGAGGGAAGGCCACTAAGGATCCTCCTTTCCCAAAAGAGAGGCAAAGAAAACCAGCATCAGTGCAACCAGCAGTGATAGAAGAAAACCCTGTTGAAGCAGAAGAGCTGCTACGATCACCAAGAACTGGAGAAATGATGAAAGATTTTTACGACACCAACTATTTGCCATTCCCTAGAAGAAACAGAGGACCACAGTCGGATGAGCAGTTTGGTAAGTTTGTGGAGGTAATTCAGAAATTATATGTCAACATACCTCTACTTGATGCCATACAGGTACCCACATATGCAAAGTACATTAGAGATATTCTTAACAAGAAGAGGCCACTGCCCACCACTGAGGTGATCAAGCTGACAGAAGAGTGTAGTGAGGCCATCCTCAACATACCATTAAGAAAGAAGAAAGATCCAGGATGTCCCACCATTGATTGCTCGATCAGAGACCAACACTTCAACAATGCACTTTGTGATCTCGGAGCAAGCGTCAGCGTGATGCCAGCATCAGTCTACAAGAAGCTCAAGCATACAACCCTTGAACCAACATCAATGTGTCTACAACTAGCAGATCAATCAATTCGACACCCGATGGGCATCGCCGAAAACATCCCAGTCAAGATAAGAGACTTCATTATACCAGTAGACTTTGTGGTACTGGACATGAGTCCCGACTCAAAAGTGTCCATTATCCTTGGGAGGCCATTTCTGAGTACCGCCAACACCCACATTGATGTCGGAAAGGGAGAAATCAAGTTTAACATAAACGGACAAGAAGAACACTTCACATTCAAACCCAGACCAGAGAGAGACTCCACAGTGAAGGAAGTTCATGAAGAAGAACCACTGGAGGCACCATCTCCGGAGGAAGGTAAATTAGAAGATTGAAAGATTTGGAGGTCCAGCTTGGGGGACCTAAAATTCCCAAACCCTCGCCGGGAGGTAAATCGGTATTTATCCAAAGCATAGTTCTAGTAGAGAAGAGAAGAGAGAGTGAAGAAGGGGAAGAGAGTGTGAGAAGGTTAAGAGCTCTTTTGAGTAAGAGAGCTAGGTCACTTAGTCAGCAGTAATCCCGCTGTCCAGCGGAACTAAAAGTTGTTAGGGGGAGGCCCTGTTAAAATTAAAACTTGTCTTGAACGATTAACCCCCGGACGACTGACTTTTGGACGGCTAACCGCTGACATTTTTCTAACATATTCTCCACTAGTTGTGTTGGTGTCTACTCTTTCTTTTTACAGGATGTTGAGGAAGATCAAGAAGGCTAGCAAGGCCATCAAGAATATCGGGACAAGGAGTTCGTCCCGACACTCCTCCCGCCACTCGGAAATGAGCGTCGATCCGGCACCCTAGCAAGCTCCATCATCCTCCTCCGCTCCTAGGATCAAAGTGCTCCTCAAGCCAGGAGACCTTGATCTCAAGAGCCGTAGAGAGAAAGACATCTACCAGCAGTTAAAAGGTAGGTACTTCATCCATACCCCCACTCTTGATCCACTGCTTTTACTAGAAATGGGGATGGGCACCGAGTTTGATCTTATCTTTCGTATGCTGGAGTGGACTAATTTTTGGGATATCACAGAACTGGGTTCTCATCTCCTCACCATTGAGTTTTTGTGCACTTTGCAAATTTGTGAAGGGGGCATTGTTTTCCGGATGTTCAAACAAGACATCATGTTGTCTTGGAGAGAACTAAGTGACCATCTTGGTTTCTCTCCAAGATGTCTTTTAGACATTGATACCGGTTTACCAAATTTTGATCGGAACCAGTTTTGGAGAGAAATCTCTCGAGATCTGTCTTTCAACCAGCCCCGAACCAGTGACATGGAGCATCCGACTCTAAGGATGTTCCACAAATGGCTCGGGTATAATTTGTTCTTTCGTGATGACATTAGGAAGGTTAGGATTGGAGATTTGCAGCTTCTCTATGCTGCCATTAACAAAACTGCCGTTTCACCCGTCATGCTTTTAGTCTCCCATTGGCTTGCTATCCCCACTCTTCAAGGTCCAGTCGGTTGTACCTCGCTTGTGACTCGCCTTGCCACAAATCTTAACTTATTGGAAAATTCATCTCTTGAATTTATTGATGAATCAAGAACATATCATGGCTATGACACATTCCGGCAGGCGAGGATGTTAAAAAGGGAAATTGGAATTATGTATATGTTGTACGACAATGATGTCAAGGTTCGGTTACCTAACCCGAGCCTTGGCCTCTATGCCGTACAAAATTATTTGATTGATGTTGCAGCAGAGCCAGTGAACCAGCGTGTACCACAACGCGTGGCATCCGAAAGGATTACCACTCATCAAAGACACGACTGGTCTGGAGCTGATCCTGGACCGGAGGAAGCAGCACATCTTCACTATCGTGATTACAACCCCCGAGTCCTTAGGGACCCATGGGTTCAATCCACGCAGCCGCCTGAACCAACACCGGAGGAATGGCCGGAGGGCCAAGACCATCAGTGGGCTAACCCACCATACACTGCAGGCAGATTTTCTGCTGATCCCTATGGAGCCTCAACCTCCAGGACCCAGCCCCACTTTGATGCAGGACGCTACTCCGACGCCTCCTATGTGTTCACGGGTGATTATTACTATGATACCCGTGCATTCCACAACCGCACCGACAACGCCCTGCTCAACATCCAGAATCAACAAGCGGATCAAATGCGCCGCTGGGAAGCCCAAGAGAAGTGGAACCAAGAGCAAGCTGCCCAGATACAAGGCCTAAGGGAGGATACGGCTACGATAGAAAATAACATTGCCAGCATGATGAGTTTCTTCAACATTGAATAAAGACGTCGCCAACATCTAGCTTGGGGGAGTTTCCTCCCCATTTTACCAAGTAAGTTGTTAGTTGTTTTTGTTATTTATTTTCTGCTTTAGTATTTCATAAAAAAATTCCTATAAATACTTTCTTTCTTGCTTTAATTTAATTTACTGCTTTCCATAAAACATGAAAACAAAATAAAAAGAGTGTGTAGATAAGTGTGCTTTAATTTATCTGCTAAGTTTTCATCTCTAGAAAAATAAAAAGACCAAAAAGATGTTTGATGAAAATGATGAATAGTTGCTCTGTTTGCTTACTTTCAAGTACCTAACTTTCATATTAAGTTCTCCCATGAATTGCTAAAACTAATAAATCTTTATTCTGTGGGAAGCATGAACCTAAAACTAAAGTCTAGGTAAAAGAAAGACATGATATAAAGTTTTGAGCTGCTGTTTATCTTGTTTCTACTACACTAAGTTCTGGAGATTTATTTTGAAAATTTACAAAATCACATGATGAGTTCCTAGCATGATTGGAAAAAATTCCTACCACAGCCATACTTGCTATAATTGCTATATCTTTTACTACTCATTCGCCACATTGAGTTTGATCGAGCTGTGTAGACCCTTAGGAGCTTTTCATGTGGTTAAATCAAGATATTCACTTGCACACATCTATTACACCATTCATCACCATTCATCAAAAACCTGTTAAAAATATTGTTACTACTTGTTGTCCCAAGTATTGTTATTTTCTCTCTTCAAAAAGATTCGATGCAGAAGAGGCATGGGTTATGCAAAAATTTATATATGAGGAAATAAAAAGGGGCAAGTGCCCGGAACCTCAGAAAAAAAACGAGGAAATAAAAAGGAGCAAGTGCTCGGAACCTCGAAAGAAAAAGAAAAAGCGTGAGACGAGAGGTAAAAATGGACAAGTGTCCGACAGTAGAATTAGGGGTACAAAGATACCCACCTAAGGAAAAAAAAGAAGATAGCCCATGTTCTTAAAAGCAAAGATCAAGAAGGAGGAGAGATAGCAATATGAGGAGCAATGAGAAGTAAGTTTATTATTTATACATTATCACCGTCATTATCATTTATTCCACCACACATGCACATCTTGATTTAATTATATGCTGGGTTCCTTTGGATCCCTGGCTCGATTAGACAATATATGAACCATTTTTCACTCTTATGAGCTCCACATAAATATTTCATCAGTCATAAGAAAGTGATCTCTTTGGTAAGGATCCACAAATACCACATATAGAGAGACTTGAGAGAATCATGTATAGGAACTCTGAGCTTTATTTTTTTGAAAACTTATGCAAAACTCCAGAATAAGGTGAAGTATAGACAGGAGGAATAGTGCTTGACTTAATTACTTTGTCTTTTCGATTACTCAAGATTTAAGTGCAGGTACTAAGCCCCATGAACACTTCACTCTAATCTGGGAGAATTTTATATGAAAGTATGTGTGCCTGACAGAAAAGTAAACATCGAAGCAACTCCTGATCCATCTGAGTTTGTCTATTTGCTCAGGGACGAGCAAAGGTTAAGCTTGGGGGAGTTTGTTGACGGTCCTTAAGTATCAAATATAATTGTCAACTAAACATGGAAAAGGATCAATATGCACCAAACATCTAGAATTAGGGTTTTATCTGACAGAATTCCACGAGTTTTGGTGTTTATCTATTTCTGCAGGGAGTTATCAGATAATATGGAAAAGAGGTCCACATGTCGGGTTAATGACGGGAAAATTACTTGGCACGCAATTATCTTACATCTAGAAGACTCCAGAAGCCACGGGAACGAACGGGAGCCGTAACGGGCCAGGACACAGGGCGCCCGCCCTGTGCCCTAGGGTGCCCGCCCTGCCCCTCGGGCCAATCAGCTTCTGCCTCGCGGATTATGCTCCACCGCCTCTCTAGATCAAGGAAAACCGTCCGTTCTAAGTCGGTTTGATCCGACGGTCTAGATTCATTTGAAAGGGCTATATAAGCAAGGCACCACCACCCCAGGGGAGAGGAGAAATCATTATCAGAGGAAGCCAGAAAAGTTAGGGTTTAGGAAGTTCTCTCCCGCAGAGAATTAGAAGTAGCTACTCCATTGTTCTTCAAGTCTTATAGGTTTGATTAGATAGAATTAGAGAAGTAGAGCATTCAAGCTCTGGATTTCGGATCTTCATTAATAAAGATTGGTATTATTTCATATCATTCTCTACTGCTTTATTCTAATTGCATTATGTCTCTGTTTATTATGTTCTTAGTTTACTCTAGTTCTATAATTGATATAGTTATGATTGATAATGAGTTTATGTATGAGTTTGCAAAGCGCTTAGCTCTTACCTCGAGGGAGTTAAGTGGTAGATCATATGTGGGCGTGGTGCTTAGATATTATTTACCTGCAAATGTATCCTATTGGCCGGGTTGTGTGGTAGTTCACGATAGTGACAGCTTCGTTGATTCTTATATAGTCCACCCTCCGTTGATAGGACAGGCAGAATTTGTATTGCGGAGTAAGTCTTACTATGTTCTGATTTACTTTAGCAATGTTCCTTATACATAAATAAAGAGTCTTTTATGCTATATATGATCTTGTAGAATGTTTAGAGTAGATTGTGACTTAGTAGATAGTAGATACTTAGAATCCATTCTCTAGCTAATCCGACGTCACCTTATATCAATATGGAGTAGTCTATTTCTAATCGCTGTGTTATTTACCCATGAGCTTATAATTCATTATCTTTATTTATGGCTTACCCCCAGCCAAAGCAAGTGACTGTGTGACGAGTTTCTCATTAGTAATCATGTTTAGCAAAGTTGATCTCTAGTCTATGTCATTCTACACCTGCTTTCACCGTTCTCTTAAGCAAAATATAAATAACGATACCCGGAATACTTTTCCTGGTGAAATGCTACAATGAGGTATTTTATCTGTGCGCTTGCGGATAGAATAGATTATCTTCTAAAGAGCCCTTTACATTTATAAATACCTATGTACACTCTGGCACCATGCTGGGGATGACAACCTAGTATTTAAGTGGTGTTAGTAAGTGTCAACACCTTTTTTAAGAGATGAATGAAACTACTCCAAACCTAAACATATACAATAGTAAATGGAGGCAACATTAAAGCATAATAGAGATTTACTCAAACAATGATGAAAGAGCATGATTGTTGTTTAGCAAATTGAGCATGTCTTAAAGGTAGGGACAACCACGATAATGTAGCAACATGGCAAGAAATGTATTTATGGAAGTCTATTCCCCAAGCTTGAATTTTGCAAAAAATTAAGATTGGATGAATGTAATTCAATGTTGCATAATGATTGGTTGGACATACCTTGCATTTGTTGTTTCTTCAATCTTTTTGCTCCAACCTAGAATGGTTAGTGACAAGAATACTCGAAGGAATATTTTCACAATTATAACACTATGCTCATTTCACAAGGACAGCGTAGTAGAAAGGTGAATACTCATGTCATGGTCTGAACAATACTTGTTTTAGGACACTAAGCTTGTCCTTGGGGAACCTTCAAGATATGAATTGGCAAAGTGGTTTCCCCTCTAGCACTAGTTTATGTGTACTAATCTCAAGATTCAACACAACGAGATCTACAATATTTATGATAAACATATGTGTCTACATCCACCCTTTCAAAATATTTAGGAACAAGGAGCATAAGGGGGTTGAAGATCTCGTGTGGGTCACTGTTAGAGAGACTAAGTGAATCAGGAAATTTCTTATACGAGCAAGGACTTGATAGGGTTTTTATAAAGTAGCTTCCTTGTTCATTGAAGTCTCCATCATTTTCAACTTCCAAGGGTGATTCAGCATAAATGTCCAAAATTTCCCTTGTATTGCCTCTCGAGTAGGTCTCATATAAGGACTCGCCTACACATTCCATGGAAATAGCACATAGGTTTTTAATGCTCTTTTGCCATTGATGTTGCTCTTCTCGATCCTCCTTATGGTCTTGATGAATCCTATGCTTTGGATGTTTCGATGGATTTCTAGGATCATCATGGGAAGATTCATAGGGATCAAGGATGGGTTTAAAGATGGGTTTGAATTTCATATCTAATGTGGGCATAAAAAGGGAGAAGATAGGAGTGGATTCTAGATGGCTTCGCTCTCCTTCTATGGCATCACTTGACATGCCATCCTTGAGTCTTTCTAAATGTCCTTCAAAGGGATTTGATTTGGAAAGCTTCCAAAGAGATCCGTTCTTGAAAAGATTCAAACTATATGTACTAAAAGGTCTCTTATGAAGCAGGAAGTTTATGCTCTTCTCAAAATCATTGGAAAGGATTTCTAAGGGTATAATTACTTCTTCCCTCAAATGATTTTGGAGTACAACTAGTTTAGGATGGATAGCCAAATCATGGGATTGGAAAGTTTGTAATATGGCTATGAAAACTTTCTCTTCTAGTTTGGGGGATGATTCCTTCTTTTCCTCTAGGAGTTTATCATGAAGGCTAGTGCAAGGAGTGTGTCCACTAATATGGACAAACCTTGCTCCACTAATGGATAAAGAAAGGAAAACTCCTCCAAAGGCGATATTATTAAGACCCATATAAAAATATGGAAGAAGAACAGGGTCTTGTAAGGCTAGGTCTAAACCTAAATTTATAAGACGCTTGAAAGATTCCCTTAGTGTAGCTAAAAGTTCATTATCTCCTTGATCAGAAAATAGGACCTTTGGTTCATTACCTTCTTGATTAGAAGATAGGACCTTGTGTTCATTATCTTCTTGATTAGAAGATAGGACCTTGGCTGTAGGAAAGGGTTGGTTTTGACCTATTGCAACCAAACATGGGTGTAGCTCATAGCTAGATGTGAGAATCATGTGTTATGGTGGCTCTAAGCTTTGGTTCATGGGTGTAGGATATTGATAGATAGGCGTGGAATTTGGGTTATCCATAAGGATAGAAAAGAAAAGGCAAAAGAAAAAGATAAAAGAATAATACAAGGTTAAGCAAGACTTGAGGTTAACTCAGCTGACATCTTTCTCCCCGGCAATGATGCCAGAAATGCTTGTTGATAGTTGTTAACACACACAGAAAAGAGATCCGCAAGCGCACGGATATCGGTGAGCATTTCACCCGGGAGATATTTCCAGAGTATCGTATTTGTTTATCCGCAAGGAGAAAGCGTGCGATGACTAACCTAAATCTATACTTAACCCCTGGGCCGCACTACAAGGTAGCGAAGATATAAGCGATTAGAGAAGACTACGATGATAGTCTGGTTCCAACCTATGGTAAGCTATGAAACTATAGGTCTATGGGGACATACCGATGGAAAAGAGACACCACAGAGGATGCTTACTTAAATCCTACCAAACGTTCTGATGGGAGGAGACTCCAAAGGTAACAATGGGATTGTCACGTCCCACGCTACTACTCACTAATCCAGCCAGATAGGAGATATCTACGAGTATCTCTAGCCTAAGCACCACGCTTACATTTCATATGATTACCCTACCCTCTACCATGGAAGAGAATAAAGTAAACTCATAAACCATAGAACAATAATAACAACATACTTACTTAGTATTGGAAGTTGAATTACCGAAGAATCCTAGAACCAAGCCTCGGGTTAAGAGACTTGATCCCGTAGGTACAAGCCGGAGAGGAGACACCGACATGCCGGGCTTCCTCCAACTCATCCCTCCACTCTAACTCTCTCAATCTAGAAGAAGAACTCTAATCTCACATGGAGACTACAAAGCTAATCTCTCTTATATGTGCCCTAAGAGGGAGATCCATTCAAGGGACCCCTCTCAGCTGATCCCAACTAGAAATAATGAATTAGGGTTTCAAGGGATGCCTCCTCCAGGGGCCAGAGGTCTTGCTTATATAGCCCTCTAGGAAGCACCACAGCCCTCGGATCAAACCGACCTTGATCTATGATTATTATTGATCCTCAAAGGCGGTGGAGGCATGATCTAGGAGGTGGAGCCTGATTGGCTGAGCCACTGGGGCGAGCGCCCAAGGAGGGAGGCGGGCACCCCACTTCTGGGCCCGTTTCGCCTCCCGTTTGTTTCTAGAGTCTTCTCGTACCTTCTAGATTATAAAAAGTTGTGTGTAGCCCCTTTGTCTCTATGTAAACCTGACATGTGGGCCTTCCTTGGTTCTTTTCAGCTAACACCCTGCAGAAATAGAAATTCACCAAAACTCATGGAATTATGTCAGTAAACCCCCTATATCTAAGTGGTAATTATTGTTTAGTCCTTTTTCATGTTATGTTGACGTTTAAAAATGATACTTATCTATCGTCAATAGCAACATATGCCATGGAGGAGGAAATGACTTAGAGATGTTGCAAAGCTTGCACATGTGATGATGGAGGAGCTTATTGCATATGAGACATAATATGGAGTCATGTGACCAAGGTGGAGAAGATCAAGATGAGGCTTGGCTTGTTGGACTGGTTGCAAGTGTGAAGGGCAAGTCGGAGGCTTTGAAGCAAGGGACCGCGTGTGATAGTGGAGCTTGAGCAAGACTTAGAGCCGATGGACCGACGCAATGGTGAAGAGCAAGTGAGGTCAAGATCGATGAACCAATACGGTCATGTGATGATATGAAGTGGATCATATCATTTGGTGATTGGTTGGTACATGTGTTGCGTCAACATCGAAGGAGATGGAATAGAATGCACAATGCAAAGGTATAACCTAGGGCATTTTATTTCACCGGTCAAAGGTTGTGTAGACAAGTGCATGACCGAGTTTAGAATAGATGGCCATACTATCAAGAGGGGCAAACTTGTTTGTATAACAGTCATCTAGTGCCACTCGAGTGATCTAACTTTGCATCATTGCTAGAATCGAGTGGCATAGCTAGTTGAGTGGCTAACTCCTTTGAAGAAAATGATTGTAAAAATGCTAACACATATCCACATGGTGGTGTACACTTGGTGGTATTAGCACTTTTGTGAAGGCGGTGGAGTTTGAGCGGTAGAGAGGATTTGGTGAATTTTTGGAAGTGTTCATCACTGTTTTTAGTGCACCGGACGCTGGCCCCAGCGTCCGGTTAGTTGTGCAGCGCAGCGTCTGGCCAGTTTTGGGTCACCGGCGCGTCCGGTGCAGAAAAGGGTGTGAGTACCAGACGCTTGTCGTCAGCGTCCGGTGTGAGTGACGTAGGGAGCTGCTGAGTGCCTGTGTGGACCGGAAGCTGCGGTGCGTCTGATCACACCCCACCGGACGCGTCCGGTGTACAAAATGCATCTCTGGAACCTCTCTATTCTGCATCGAATGCTAAGGCTTCAGCGTCCAGTGCAGCACTGTGCTGCGTTCGGTGTTTAGGTGATCGGACGCTGGCTGGGCGTCAGGTGCTTAGCACCTGCGTGTCCGGTGCACTGTGTTCTAGTGCGGTGCGTTTCAAGTGACCGTTAAGATCGAACGAATGAGATTTAAACGATGACAAATGGCAGCGATCTAGCGACTAGCGGGGTGGTCACCGGACGCTAGTTAGCATCCGATGCGTGAGCACCGGCGCGTCTGGTGCACCCGCATAGAGAAGGGTTTAGTGCCTAATGGCTCTATTTTGTTGGAGACCCTTATAAATATGTAGTGGCTAGCCTTGGCTGTGGCAGAGCACCTTGGGGATGTGTTGCCCTTGTGTGTGCTTGGTTTGAGAAGCTTCCAACTCATTTGTGCTTGCTAGATTGTGAATCAATAAGCAAGTGAGTGATTCTAGTGCAATTGCATCGTGAGGTTGCATCGGGTGGCACTAGGTGTTCGTGTTACAAGCTGGTGGTGCTTGTTACTCTTGGAGGTTGCCACCTCCTAGATGGCTTGGTAGCTTGTGGCTCTGTCAAAGCTCGCAAGAAGATTGTGCGAGGCTCCAGAGAAGATTTGTGAGGGGGATTGTGCTCACCCCGCGGGATCACGAAGAGCAACTCTAGTAGAGCGTGTCATTGAGCTACCACACTTGTGGTAGGTTTTTGCAGTGCCTTTGGGAGGCTTGGTTGTGGATACTGATTAGCCACTAAAGCACGGGGTGTTGATCGACACAACGGGGACTAGCATGGTGGCAACCAAGTGAACCTCGGTGAAAAAATCATCATGTCAACTTTGTGTATTTCTTTACGGTGGTTTGCATCCTCTCTACGCAAGGTTGTATTTAAATTATATACTTAAGTGCTTGTGTATTTGCTCTTGTAACTAGTTTGCTTGTGTAGCTAGCTAGTTACCTTCTTGTTTGTGTAGCTAGAAGTATCCCCTTTGCGTGGTTAATTTGGTTTGTGTAACCTTGTTAGTCACATTACTTAGATTGTGTAGCTAAGTAATTTACACTCTCTAATTTGGCATTGGTTGCATTGTTATTGAGCATTGCTAGTGAGCTTAGGGGCTTTGTGCATTTGCTTCGCTAGTTGTGTAGGAGCTCCCTCAATTGGTAAAAGTACTAGTGCATAGGTTTGTGTGACCTTGCTCTAGAATTGATTAGGTGAGTTCTTGCTATGCTTGGCACCTTAGTTGCTTAATTAGGATTTTTGCAAGGTGCTAGAGAACTTAGATAGAGGGGTGTAGTCTTGGCTAAACCGATAGTTTTAATTCTCCATTTGTTTCGGTTAGCCGGAGCGATTAAGTTTTAGAAATGACTATTCACCCCCTTCTAGTCCGCCATCTCGACGCTTCACACATCTCTTAATTAAAGGCATTTTTATAAAACTTCCTTAATTTATTTTTACATAAAAACATTCTTAAAAGAGGCCTTTAAAACAACTTTTATAGAGGCAAATATAGAAAACGCTTTTAATTAGCCGTAGCATTGGAAGGGTTTTTTTAAAATGCCTTTAATTACCTTACCTTTGGAGGCGTTTTTTAAAAAACGCATTGCTATATATCCTATAGTAGAGTTAAATGCACCACAGGCTCCTGAACTTGTAAGCGTGTGTCACATAGGCCCCTGAACTTTGAAAATACGTTTCTGGCCCCATAAACTTGTTAAGTGGTACACATAGGCCCCTGAACAGTAACTTTTGATATTTTTCCAAAATGTTTTTAGAAATCCAACTTAAGAAGCAAGGATAAGATGCTATGATGAGGATAAAATGATAGTGTAGCTTGGCTAGAGTAGTAGGAGGCCACCAACGGCATGGTTGGTAGGTAGGGGCGTAGAGTAGTAGGAGGCCACCAACGACATGGTTAAGGGGGTGTTTGGTTCCCCTTGTTTTTTAACACCTATCACATCGAATGTTTGGACACATGTATGGAGTGTTAAACATAGACTAATTATAAAACTAATTGCACAGATTGAGAAATCTATTAAGCCTAATTAGTCTATTATTGGTATCCGAACACCCTATGGTCAACCCCATGGTCAACACCTGTTAAAGTTTAACAGGGCAAACCAAATAGGCCCTAAGCTGATGCACGTACGGTACCCTTATACGGATGGATCGATAGAGTACGCTGCATTGCTCATAATTCACAGTAGTAAGATACGTATGGTGGCAGGCTGGCAGCAGGTTCGGGCGGTGATTATTGCTGTTGGCGCATATTGAAATCTTCTCCGGGACTCCGGGCAGAGGTAGTTGCCTCGGAACGGCAACATACGAAGTGCGTACCGTCGAATGACGCTGCTACCGCGCACATTGAATGAGTGTGAGATGGATTGCTCCCAAGACCCCATGCAGTTCTATTTTGGCATCGCTGCATCATGAATCATTTTTATTCTCTCGTACGTCTGCAACTCTGCAATGGAAACCCTAGGCACGCTGTAAGATAATACTATGCCTTGATCAGTTTTCTTTGGGTTGTGCAATATTAATGCATGGCCGCATGTGCCTCACCAACGCTCTGTATGTACTCTTACGTCGGCAAGAGCATGCATGTATGCACTCAGATGCAGCTTAACTTACGCAGCCATGCATGACAGCACATGTACTTGTGCTGCTGCTGCAGATGACAACCATGCACAAGGACGAGGCAGCCTGTAGAGCTCCGGCGTCACGTCGCATGCAGTGTTACTGTTTAGGGGCTTGTGGTCTACCACTTGACAAGTTTAGAGGTCTAAAAATACATTTTCAAAGTTTAGGGGCCTAAGTGTACCACTTAACAAGTTTAGGGGGCCAGAAATAAATTTTCAAAGTTCAGGGGCCTATGTGACACATGCTTCAAGTTCAGGGGCCTGTGCTGCATTTAACTCCATGTAGTATACCGACACAACGAATGAATCGACTTCAATGCACCCACCTCCCAACGCACGCGCTCTCAATTCCATGGGAAATTTAAATATTTTCCATCCTTTCGGTTGCCACTTCCTCAGTTGCTAGCTTTAGAATGGAAATTAAAGTTGCCACCTGAACAGTGTCGGAGCTTCAAATTTGCTAGTTTTTGGGTCGTGGCAGTCCAGATCAGCCTGCCACGGTGGATCGGGCAGGGGAAAAGACATCCCTACCCCTAGCTCGTTTATGCCCTGAGCCTAGCCTAGCGGTCAGCTCGTCCCCATTCATTCCCCACCGTCACCCTGCTCTTCCATGTTCCCCTCTACCGACCCGAGCTTCGCGGTGACCGCGACGGAGACGCTTGAATCCGGCGATGACGGTGGCTCTAGCTCATTTGAAGCCCACGGATGTGTAGTTCCCCTAGGCGCTCCAAACGTTAATCAGGTTAGTGAGGACGTTCCCCCTTTCTTGTGCCGAACTAGGGTTAGGGTTTCATGGCAATTTGTCCTGCAATGTGCGTATTTTGCTTGAACTTGTCCTGTTTGTTTGCTATTCAATCATAGGGGGGTGATGTAGTGGGTGCTGGTGTCGGTTCTATGACCATGGATCCCCACCTTGATGGTTGCCCTCCTTGGTAAGTCCTACTCTTTGTCTTCTACTTTGGGTAACAGAATGGCGGTGGTGGGGAAATTGTCTAACTGTGAAATGTTTTTATGTCAACATTCATGCCAGGATCGAACCTGGCAATGCGTTTAGATTATTAGTTAAGATTGCTAAGTACACCGCTGATGTTGAATATGAGGGTCAGGTAGAAATGGTTGACCAAGAGCATGAGCTGTGGCTAGATAGGAGTATTGGATATAGTCTAGCTCAATTCCATGAGGATTTGGCTTCAAAGATTATATGGGGACCTAGCTAGACGTTGTCATTCTAGGTTTTGGACACTGATTCTGGCTCTGAATGGAAAATTAGAAGGGATGAACAATGGCAACAAATGATAGTGGACAAACAGGATGAAAGGATGGCACACATTGCTGTGGAGGTTACTATCAAAGCTGGATATGAGAACAGAGAGAGTTCAGTGGCATCTAAGGTTAGCAACACTACTAATCCTGCTAGGTCTGGTGTTACCACTGCCAATGTTGATGGGGCTTCGACTGCTGGAACTAATGCAGAAGGTATTGGTGATACATGTTACTCTCCACCACAGGATGCTGATGAGCCTGTTCCAGTGGACTAGGCTACACTGACCATCATACCAGAAGAAGCTGAGGATGGTGAGGACAATGCAATAGCTGATGAGGAAGCATTCTATGAGGCAATGGGGTTCAAAGCAGCTGATGAGAGGGCTGAGGAAGCCACTAGAGGAGAAATTCCCATTCCAGCCATGACTAGTGAGCTTTAAGGACAGATGGATGAGGCTGCAATTCTTGTTGATGACACAGATGCTACTGAGCCTCCTAATGACTGGGATAGAGACAATCCTGATATGTCAGTTGGCACACACTATCCCTGTATGTATGACTTTAGGTTGGCAGTGAAACAACATGCTGTTGTGAATGAATTTGAGCTTGGGACTGAGAAGTCAGACAAAAAGAGGTTCAGGGGATTCTACAAAGCAACAGGGTGCCCATGGATTATTAGAGCTAGGACTCAACATGATAAAGAGTGTCAGGGTACTTTTTCGAACTAACTGTTTGTTGTTTCACAATTTGTTTATTTCCTGTGCATTTGTTTATTTGACTGAGATGGTTTCTTACACTCTATGTTTTGTTGTGCAGATTCAGATCAACAGTGGAGTTCACACCTATCCATCTACCTCAAGGGTTCTTTGCAATATGGTCAATATTAATTGGGTACCAAAGAGAGCTATTCCTCTACTAAAAAAGCCAAGAATGGGTGCTGGTGTAGTTAAGGAGGAACTTTAGGACAAGTACAAGATCATTATCAACTACCAAACTGTGTGATATGGGAGACAAAGGGCTACAGATAGGCTCTTTGGTAAGTGTCTGAGTCTTATGATTGGTTGTATAGATTCAAAGCTAAGGTGGAGTTGAGGTCACCTGGTAGTGTTGTAGAAATAGACACAGAGGCAGTTGATGGCAAGGTACATTTCACTAGATTTTTTGTGCCTTCAAAGCTTGCATATATGGATTTGTGTATGGGTGTAGGCCTTACATTAGCGTTGATTCCACTCATTTAACTAGGGAGTGGAATGGGCAAATGCCATCAGCTTTGGGATTAGATGACCATAATTGGATGTTTCCACTTGCCTTTGGTTTCTTTGGCATAGAAACCAAAAGAAAACTGGATATGGTTCATGGAACAACTAGCAAAAGCAATAGGACCCCTTCCTAGGTTAGCTGTTTGAACTGATGCATACAAGGGACTTGAAGCAGCAGTCAAGCAAGTTTTCCCATGGGTAGAACAGAGGGAGTGTTTCAGACATCTGATGGAGAACATGAAGAAGTACTACACTAGAGAGATTTATGGCACAAATATGTGGCCTGCAGCAAGATCATACTCTCCACATAGGTTCAAGTACTTTTTTAACAAGGTTTTGGCAGCAAGCCCAGGAGTAACTAAGTGGCTACAGGAGCACCATAGTCTGTTGTGGGCAAGAAGTAAATTCAGTGCAGACATCAAGTGTGACTACATTAACAACAACCTAGTTGAGTCTTAGAATGCTTGGATCAAGGAGCTGAAGGATTTACCTCCTCACTGTTTGGTAGATGCTTTGAGGGAGAAGATAGTGGTGCTCTTTGAGAAAAGGAGGAGGATCTCCAGGGCCTTATCCCCTAGTATACTGCCTGTTGTGATACACCAGCTGAATGCAGCATCTAAGGGGCTGGGACACCTTAAGGTCACCAAAGGACATCCTGAACAAGCAGAGGTCACTGAAATTTATAAGGATGAAGAAGTGAGAAGACATGTTGTATATCTTACAGAAAGGGCATGCACTTGTAGAGAGTGATAGGTAACTGGGAAACCTTGTCCACATGCTCTATTAGTGATCACAACCACAAGGCAACCAAATATGGATTTATTTGTGGACAATTATTACTCTGTTAAGAGATTCCAAGTTGCTTATGCAGGAATTGTCTCACATATTACAAACAGAAATCAGTGGCCTGAAGTGGACAAGGGGTTCCATCTTCATCCACCAATTGCCAAAAAGAGAGGGCCTAGGAGACAGAAGAAGCTAAGAACCAAACTAGCAGCAGAGAGAAAGGGCAAGGCCACCAGACAACCCTTATGTAAAGGCTATGGTGAATATGGTCAAAAGCAAGGTAGCTGGAGGTGCCAACTGACAGGAACTAAGAAAAGGTATAAACTAACTGTTTTATATCTCTTTCATGGCAACATTCTATTAACTAGAATTTTGTTGTTGTTGCAGAAAAGAATAAACAAGACAAGTGTAAAGGCTGGAAGGAAGAAGGTGAAGAAAGGGGAAGCATCAGCTCTAGAACAAGCCACCCTGAGGACCAGAGCAGCAGTTGCTAGGGAGGCAGCAGTGAAGGCAAGGCTAGAAGCAGAGCAAGCTGAAGCCAAAGCAAGAGTAGCTCTGGAAGCTGCTGAAGCAGCATCAAGGGCAGCCAACAGAGAAATGCCAGCTGAACCGGTGCCTCTCTAGATTGAGCTACCACTTCCAGCAACCCCAACAGGTCCAACAACTAGGAGGTATACAAGCTCAGCCTTTGTTTTAATCTTTAATGTTGTGAAGATGTGGTGTCCCTTACTTTCATAATCTGTTATTTCCAGGAGATTGTCACTTGATGCAGCCGAGGTTGGACCATCAGTTGCTGACGTAGAGCAAGTTGTGCAGCCTGTTGCTAAGAAGATAACACCCAGAAAGAAGTAATTGGCCTCAAAGATCAGGAAGGCAAAAGACAACTGAATGTTCTGGAGATGAAAAGAAGCTTTTGTGTTGCTTTCTTGATGTTTGGCTAAGTTACTGATAACTGGCCCCTATTGTTATTTTGTTGGAAAAAACTATTAAATGGCCCCTAGTGATCATCTGTTGGTCAAAACTTGTTAAATGGCCCTTGGTGTAAGTCTGTTGGTTGGCCAAAACTGTTAATTGGCCCTATGTGTAGTTCTATTGGCCACAACTGTTAGTTGTCCCTTGCTGTGACAACCATGAAACCCTTACTGGATGGTACCTTTAATGTAAGTGCACTATTTAGCTAATGGTTTTGGCTTTCCTGTCGATGTTTTATTTGTATTTGAATTGGTTGATTCATACTTGATGTGGATGTTTCATATGTTATGTCCATTGACACACAAGTAGTGAAGCAACAACAGATATGCAATGCTTCCATTGGGACATTGTTGTTACATCATTACAAAAGGGCAAATAATTTGCCATTGTTCTAGATCATTACATATTACAAAAGGGCAACAATCAACCACTTGCAACATCTACTTAACTACAACTAAAAGCACCATCTACTTGGCTCCAACTACAAGGTACATGATCACTGCACCAAGAAAAACTGCAAAAACTAACATCAAAAGGTCGAACTTCCACATGACAACATCCAGCTTTTTCTGAAGCTTTGTCTCCTTTGCAGCATCCTTCACTGCCTCCACCTTCATCTCTCTAATCCCAAATGTTGCATCTTCTCCCTTAGCTTCTTCATCGGCAATCTCCAGTGGGGACGTGCGGATACTAACAATGCCTAGCCTTTTCAGTTCATCCAAATACTCCCTTTGAAATTTGTAGAAGCCACAGAGTTTAGGAAACTACAAAAAAAGGGACTAGGGTCTTAACCCTAGCTGACACAAAGAAGAAGGAATGGATCATAAGAACAATCATATGTTGACCCCATTGCGTGGACACTTGAAGAACACACGCAGGAAGTTCTTTGTCGTCTCCTTCGCTGAGCGCCTCTCTATCACCCTCGCTAGCCCACAATCAGGGCACGGGATCAAGGGGAGCTGATGAGGACATCTCAGCCATACGTGCTTCCTTAAGTGATAATCATTCACCATCCAACATGAATATCACAAATCCAGGACCACTTACAAGAAGTCGTGCTAAGAAACTACAAGAGCAGGTGAATTCGTTCCTAACTGATCTTAATTCTAACACTTGTGAGAATATTATACTACATAAGAATGCTACTTTAGTTGTACTTAAGAAAATACATGAAGAGGAGGAAGAATCCGACCACCAGCTCGGACCAGACCACCGACCACCAGCTTGGGCCAGTCCAGCGCGATGGAACCAGCAGAAAGAATCAGCCATAACTCTTGATTCACAAAAGCTATGAAGGTCTATGAGGACATTTTGGAAAGCTTATCAAGTCTATTTTCCAATACAATAAGCCCCGACCAGATTGGAATTTTCCCCATAGCGTCCGACCAGATTTAGTGAGACTGTTCAGGTGGTCGACAGCATGCATGTTGTTCAAGTTCCCGTGCAAAACTGTACCAGTCTATGATGTTACATAGTGCATGGCATATATGGATGGAAAGCTTGTTGAGTCTAGTTTCACACTCAAGAAACGAATTGTCATTTGGACTTCCCACTAGGGAGTTATGACACTTTTAGTGGAGACTGCTTTGGAAACTGACAGCTGCGTGGACTCCTGAAAACTCATTTCATGGAAGCCTTTTCACATTCTAGTCTTTTTATTTTCCATCTCGTGATCACACCTATACAGGAGGGTTGTTCCTTGTATAAATACTCCTATGCTTGTAAAGAAAAGGGGACTTTTGATAATCTAAATACAGACCACTTTGTTCAGTTGTGTGCTAACAAAAAACCAGAGAGAGATCTCTACCCCTTTGCTCTTGTGTCTTCCTTCGCGGAGATTACAGAAGCGGCCACGTCATTGGCACCCAATCCGTGCTCCTGGTCCATTGATTCCAGGCTGCATAGGTTGGTTTCTTTGAGAGTATGGTTGGGCGAATCCTTGGTTCAGGCTACCATATAGAGACGGTGGTTGGCTCCTTGTGCGTGTTGTCAGGTTGCACTAGTTATCGCTGCTTGCAGCAAGTTATCGGCTGTTATCAGCTAGTTATCAAGATCAAGATCCTACGTCGTGAAGATCAGGATAACAACCTCATCATTTGGTATCAGAGCCTTCGTTACCACGGTAGGAATCTTTACCCTTAGCTACATATATATCGTGTTCGTCCTATCCACCAAAAAATCAGAAAAATATTTTGCTATAGCCCTTTGTTTCAATCTGTTATTCTTGTGAGTTTTGTTAAGTTTCGGTCCATTAGAGTCTTTGTTTTAGTTGCTGATCATATTATCCTTCGTGTGTCCTTTGTGCCTCTTTATTTTATATATATCTGAATTGTCCCCTATATATATAAAAAAATCAGAAACCCGTATCATCCTTTGCGTTAACTTTGATCCTATCAAGTTATAGCTGACAGTTGTGTCTTGTTTCTACAAAAAACAAGTGTGCACGTGTTATATCTGATCTTGTTCTTAGTTATATAAAAAAGTGTCAAAAAAAAGAAAGTTAAAAAAAAAGAGAGTTGAGAAAATAGTGAAAGAATAGTTGAAAGATCAGTTTGTTATATGCACAAGTTCTGAAATTTTCATCAATTACACAACCAGATAGCTATCCTTTCTTTGGTGCAAACGTTTGCTTGGGTTTGATTGCAACACTTGCATCCTAAGCATACTCCTTGTTTGCATCAAATCTGAATTTTCTTTGCGCGTGTGTTTGATCTATTTACATCATTCATAACTTGTCGTCAGCACTAGGCATTGAACTTCTAGTTTGGACTGTGATTTAGCCTTACAATATCTAGAATTCAGATTGCATTCCTTGTGAATTTTTTCCCATCAAGCTCCACAAAAAGCCATTGTCATAGGAAAACTGATCTTATATTCGCTTAACCATCACTTTCTTGTTACCACCTCGTATTGGCCTTTTGTAATCCGCAGGAATTCATAAGAGCTTCGGTTGGTAAGAGAGGTGAGGTTGAGAGATATATATATATTTTCTATTCTACATATATTGTTGTTTGGCCTAGCTAACTTTATAGGAAGATGAGTAGAAATGAGATTGAGGATTGTGTCACTATGGCACAATTTAATGAGCTGAAGCAAAGTTTGGAAGATAAGCAAGATCGATTGTCACGAGATTTTCAGACTCTTATGGCTGAAATCAGAGATCAACGCCAACCTCGTGATGGTGTAAGCAACCATGGAGAAGATGTTAATGAAGCTGAAGAAGAAGCTGCTGCTCGACTTGCAAGAGAACAATGGAGACGTAGAGAGCGAGCTGTTGTACATGCGAGAAGGCCTCCACCTCCAGGGCGTCGAGAAGGTGGTAGAGGTGCTGATCATGATCGTGGGAGTGTTGGCCTAGAAGAAAGTGGGACTGAACAAGAGGATGAAGAAGAAGAAGAAGAAGAAGAAGAGGAGGAGGTTGAACAACCCCATAATGATGGCCGTCGTCACCGAGGTAATGTGGGCGTAATCGGCCCAATGAAGAGAGGTTTGGCAAATTAAAATTCAACATGCCTAAGTTTGATGGAGGATCTGATCCTGAAGCATATCTTACATGGGAGTTGAAGGTTGATAAAATTTTTCGCTTGCATAATTATTCTGAGCAAAAGAAGATGGCCATGGCTGCTCTTGAGTTTGATGGATATGCTCTAATCTGGTGGGAACAAATGCTCAATGACAGAGAAATCTGGTGGGAACAAATGCTCAATGACAGAGAAGAAGCTGGGCAAGGTGCAGTCCGTTCATGGGCTGAAATGAAAAGAGAAATGAGGGCAAGATTTGTCCCCAAACATTACCGTCGTGATTTATTTGACAAGCTGCAGAATCTGAAGCAAGGAAGCCTTAATATTGATGAGTATTATAAAGAGATGGAGAAGGCAATGATTCAAGCCAATGTATAAGAAGATGAAGAGCAATCTATTGCACGCTTTATGTCAGGGCTGCATTGTAATATTCAGCGCATTGTTGAATTTCAGCAGTACCGTAATCTCATTGAATTGGTACATCAAGCTAGCAAGGCTGAGCGTCAATTGCAGCAGGACATGAAGTCCAACAGAGGAGTATCTTTCAGCACAAGAAGTACGCCAAGTGGTAGCAAATTCACACCAAGAGGTAGTGCAAGCAGAGGTACAATTTCCAATACAAGTGGTGGTACAAGATCAAATAATTTTGGTGCTTCTAGTGGGAAGGAGCTAGCTGCTCCAAATGAGAAGAACAAATCAGCAATCTCATCACCTACTTCAGAGGGTTCTTCAACCAAGAGTAGTGGAATTCAATGCTTCAAGTGTGGAGGTCGTGGTCATGTTATACGGGAGTGTCCCAATAATAGAACCATCATTGTGAATGACCAAGGAGAATATGAATCTGCTAGTGATGAAGAACATGAAGATACTAAAGGAGAAGATAATCCTGAAAATGAAGTATGTGCATTTGAAACTGGTGCTGCTCTTTTTGTAACTCAAATTTTGAGTGTGCAAATGAGTGAAGCTGAAAATGGACAGCGGCACAATCTTTTCCAAACTAGAGCCAAGGTTAAAGACAAGGTGTGCAAGGTAATCATTGATGGTGGAAGTTGCCACAATCTTGCTAGTAAAGAAATGGTTGACAAGCTTGGTCTAAAGCTACTGAAACATCCTCATCCCTATCATGTCCAATGGTTAAATAATTTGGGTTCCATTAAGATTGCACAAAGAGTGAAAGTTCCTTTCAAGATTGGTGAATATGTTGACACTATGGAATGTGATGTGGCACCCATGACAGTGTGTCATATGCTGTTGGGAAGACCATGGCAATATGATCGGTCATCTCTGCATTATGATCGGACCAATGAATACACCATCAAGTGGAAGGGAAAGGAGTTGATACTTAAACCCATGACACCACAGCAAATCCTAGCTGAGCACTTGCAAAAGAGCTCTGTTGTGAGGAATAAGAGTGGAAAAGAAGGAGAGAAAAAGAATTTGAGTGCCTTCCACAAATCAGAGA
This sequence comes from Saccharum spontaneum, assembly GCA_022457205.1. Taxonomy (NCBI): domain Eukaryota; kingdom Viridiplantae; phylum Streptophyta; class Magnoliopsida; order Poales; family Poaceae; genus Saccharum; species Saccharum spontaneum. Next base: position 5,064,113 of record CM039582.1, on the reverse strand, counting down.
GTGAGAGCCACAAACCAAACATGAGAGATAACAAAAAAAGAGAGGGAGAGAACGTACTGATGATAGCCACCAAATCTGAAATGAGAGATGTGAGGAGAAACCCAGATCAAGTATTAATCATACTTGTGTGCAAGGACACATTGCTTTCAGCTAATGACTTAACTTCTGTCCCTAGTGTTGTTGCACGTGTTTTGCAGGAATATGAAGATGTTTTTCTAGAAGAAACACCTGCTGGACTTCCTCCTTTGCATGGCATTGAACATCAAATTGATTTCATCCCTAGAGCTGCACTCCCAAACCGTCTAGCATACCGCACCAACTCCGAAGAAACCAAGGAAATTCAAAGGCAAGTACAAGCACTTTTAGAAAAAGGTTATTTGCGTGAAAGTTTAAGTCCTTGTGCTATCCCTGTGATTTTGGTGCCAAAGAAAGATGGTTCATGGAGGATGTGTGTAGATTGCAGAGCCATCAATAACATCACTGTTCGTTATCGTCATCCTATTCCTAGGCTAGATGATATGCTTGATGAATTGAGTGGATCTATGATATTTTCTAAAATTGATTTGAGAAGTGGTTACCATCAAATTAGAATGAAAATTGGAGATGAATGGAAAACTGCATTTAAAACAAAGTTTGGGTTGTACGAATGGTTAATTATGCCTTTTGGTTTGACTAATGCACCTAGTACATTCATGAGATTGATGAACCATGTCTTGCGAGCATTCATTGGAAAATTTGTTGTTGTTTACTTTGATGATATCCTAATTTACAGCAAGACATTGGAAGAACATGTTGATCATATTCAGCAAGTGTTAGACGTGCTCAGGAAAGAAAAAGTATTTGCTAACCTAGAGAAGTGCACATTTTGTACAGATCAGGTTGTGTTTCTTGGTTTTATTGTTTTAGGTTCAGGAATTGAAGTTGATGAATCAAAGGTGAAAACAATCAAGGATTGGCCAACTCCTGAAAATGTAAGCCAGGTGAGAAGTTTTTATGGACTTGCTGGTTTTTACAAGAGATTTGTAAGAGATTTTAGTACAATAGCTGCTCCATTGAATGAGTTAACGAAGAAAGGTGTTGCCTTCCAATGGGGTGAGCCACAAGAGAAAGCTTTCCAAGAATTGAAGAAAAGATTGTCCGAAGCCCCCTTGCTTGTGTTGCCGGATTTCACAAAAACCTTTGAGGTTGAATGTGACGCAAGTGGGATTGGAATTGGAGGAGTTCTCATACAAATTGGACAGCCTGTGGCCTACTTCAGTGAGAAGTTGGGAGGATCACAACTGAACTATTCGGTGTATGACAAAGAGTTGTATGCTTTGGTAAGAGCACTTGAGACTTGGCAACATTACTTATGGCCAAAAGAATTTGTTATTCATTCAGACCATGAGACCTTGAAATATTTAAAAGGACAATCAAAACTGAACCGTAGACATGCTAAATGGGTTGAATTCATTGAAACTTTTTCATATATTGTGAAATATAAGAAAGGTAAGAAAAATATTATCGCTGATGCTTTATCTCGTAAAAATGTTTTGTTAAATCAACTCGATGTTAAAGTGCCAGGACTTGAACACATAAAAGAATTATACTCTGCTGATCATGACTTTTCAGAACCTTATGTAAAATGTACAACAGGTAAAGGTTGGGAAAAATATCATGTACATGATGGATTCTTGTTTAGAGCTAACAAATTGTGTGTTTCCAATTGCTCTGTTAGACTCTTGTTGTTACAAGAAACACATGCAGGTGGATTGATGGGTCATTTTTGATGGAAAAAGACATATGACATGTTGGCTGACCATTTTTATTGGCCAAAGATGAGAAGGGATGTCGAAAGATTTGTGCAAAGATGCATCACTTGCCACAAAGCTAAGTCAAAACTGAACCCCCATGGTTTATATACTCCCTTGTCTGTTCCTAGTGCTCTTTGGGAAGACATTAACATAGATTTTGTTTTAGGTTTACCAAGGACAAAGAGGGGGAGGGATTCAATTTTTGTTTTTGTTGATCGGTTCTCTAAAATGGCATATTTTATACCATGTCATAAAAGCGATGATGTTTCCCACGTAGCCTCTCTATTTTTCAAGGAAATTGTGAGGTTGCATGGCATGCCTAAGACGATTGTTTCAGATCATGACACTAAGTTTTTGAGCTACTTTTAGAAGACGTTATGGGCAAAACTCGGTACAAGGTTGCTGTTTTCTACCACTTGCCACCCTCAAACAGATGGGCAAACTAAAGTCGTGAATAGAACACTTTCTATGTTGCTGCGAGCCTTGATCAAGAAGAACTTGAAGGAATGGGAGGAGTGCTTGCCACATGTGGAATTCGCTTACAACAAGGCAGTACACTCTACAACTAATATGTGTCCTTTTGAAGTAGTATATGGTTTCAAACCACTTACTCCGATCGATTTGTTGCCTTTGCCATTGCAGGAAAGAGCTAACATGGAAGCCTCCAAGCGCGCATCTTATGTCAAGAAGATTCATGAGAAGACCAAAGAAATAATTGAGAAAAGGTCCAAGTACTATGCTGAATGGGCGAACAAGCATCGCAAGAAGGTGACATTTGAACCTGGAGATTTAGTTTGGATACACCTTCGTAAAGACCGCTTTCCAGAGAAGCGCAAATCCAAGTTGATGCCACGAGGAGATGGCCCATTTAAAGTGTTGTCCAAGATCAATGATAATGCTTACAAGATTGATCTCCCTGAAGATTATGGTGTTAGCAAATCCTTCAATGTTGCTGACTTGACACCATTCTTCGGACTAGAAGAATCAGAGTCGAGGATGACTCCTTTTTAAGAGGGGGAGGATGATGAGGACATCTCAGCCATACGTGTTTCCTCGAGTGACAATCATTCACCATCCAACATGAATATCACAAATCCAGGACCACTTACAAGAAGTCGTGCTAAGAAACTACAAGAGCAAGTGAATTCGTTCCTAACTGATCTTAATTCTAACACTTGTGAGAATGTTATACTACCTAAAAATTCTACTTTGGTTGTACTTAAGAAAATACATGAAGAGGAGGAAGAATCCGACCACCAGCTCGGACCAGACCACCGACCACCAGCTTGGGCCAGTCCAGCGCGATGGAACCAGCAGAAAGAATCGACCATAACTCTTGATTCACAAAAGCTATGAAGGTCCATGAGGACATTTTGGAAATCTTATCAAGTCTATTTTCCAATGCAATAAGCCCCGATCAGATTGGAATTTTCCCCATAGCGTCCGACCAGATTTAGTGAGGACTGTTTAGGTGGTCGACAGCATGCATGTTGTTCAAATTCCCGTGCAAAACTGTACCAGTCTACGATGTTACATGGTGCATGGCATATATAGATGGAAAGCTTGTTGAGTCTAGTTTCACACTCAAGAAACAGATCGTCATTTGGACTTCCCACTAGGGAGTTATGACACTTTTAGTGGAGACTTCTTTGGAAACTAACAGCCGTGTGGACTCTTGGAAACTCATTTTGTGGAAGCCTTTTCACATTCTAGTATTTTTATTTTCCATCTCGTGATCACACCTATACAGGAGGGTTGTTCCTTGTATAAATACTCCTATGCTTGTAAAGAAAAGGGGACTTTTGATAATCTGAATACAGACCACTTTGTCCAGCTGTGTGCTAACAAAAACCAGAGAGAGATCTCTACCCCTTTGCTCTTGGTGTCTTCCTTCACGGAGATTACAGAAGCGGCTGCGTCATCGGCACCCAATCCATGCTCCTGGTCCATTGATTCCAGGCTGCGTAGGTTGGTTTCTTTGAGAGTGTGGTTGGACGAATCCTTGGTTCAGGCTGCCGTATAGAGACGATGGTTGGCTCCTTGTGCGTGTCGTTAGGTTGCACTAGTTATCGCTGCTTGCAGCAAGGTATCGGCTGTTATCAGCTAGTTATCAAGATCAAGATCCTACATCGTGAAGATCGGGACAACAACTTCATCAGGAGCCCGGATTCATCTCCAAGTGGAAACTCCTCCATATGCAACCTCGAGATCTACTCAGGGACGGGGTGCGAAACCATCCTCGATGATCCACTTGCATCGGAATGAGTAGCCGAGCTACCGAACCTGGACATGGCGTTGTCGTCGTAGTTGCTGCAGAGCTCGGGTCAGGAGAGGGGAACGGGGAAGAGGAGGGTGACGGTGGGGAATGAACGGGGACGAGCTGACTGCTGGGGCCGGGCTCAGGGCATAAACGAGCCAAGGGCAGGGATGTCTTTTCCTCTACCCGATCCACCGTGGTAGGCTGATCTGGATTGCCACGACCCAAAAAATAGCAAATTTGAAGCTCTGGCACCGTTTAGATGGCAAAACTTTAATTGCCATTCTTAAGCTAGCAACGGAGGAAGTGGCAACCGGAAGGATAACAAATATTTAAATTTCCCCGGTTCCATTCCCACCTCCCTCCCTGTTGTTTTTCTCCCCTTTTTGTTTTTTCCCATCGAAACAAAAGCTCACAACATCGTTGTCCTCCTTCCCCCAATCACACGCCACTGCCGCAGAAATGCCCACCCAAATTCCTTTCTCGCCCTCCTCGCTGCCCGTAAACCCTAGCAGACGCGGGCGTGGAGGCCGTGGGGTCGCGGCGGCGGCGGCCCTCGACTCCACGACCGGCGGCGGCCTTGCTCCCCTCGACCGACGGCGGCGCTGCCCTGTGCCGACCGACGATGGCCCTGCTCCCCGCGACCATGGTGGCATCAGGCCCTTCGCCAGCCGCTGCTGCCTGGTCGCGGTCGCGGCCAGGCCAGGGATGGTGAGAAGCAGCGCGTATGGCGGATCCGGCGGGTCGGCCTGGATCTGGCTCCTGGATGGCGAGAGGTGGCTATTGCTGAGTTATTCGATCTCGGTTGACCATCTTGCCGCCGCCAGAGCCATCCTCCCGGGGAAGCTCGTCGACGGCCCCATACTCCCCGACTCCTCCGCATACCGCTGCAATGGTACCTCCTCCTGCCGTTGACCCCTGAATTCTCTGGGCAGCCAGCTGAGTTGTTCGATCTCCTTCCCCACAGCCCGCTTGATTTGTGTGTGGTCTGCAGGTTTGCTGTCGCTCCTGCTGCTGCCATTGATTTGCGTGTGCTCTACAGGTTTGCTCTCGCTCCTGCTACTGCTATTGATTTACTGTTGCAGGTTTAGCATGCCGATTTCCCTGAGTCTGCTACGTGCTACATGGAATCAGATCTTCATTTTGCATGGTTTAGGATTGCTAGCTTGGTTTGAGGCCAGCTTATGTAGGTCATTCTCCTTTGGATTCCAATTTGACAATGGGTACCTAGGAATAGGATAGACTAAACACCATGGTTTTTAAGGCGGGCCTGGTTTAGATCCCTAAATTGGGGATCCCGAATTACTGTTTGGCACTGTAACATTTTTGTTTTTATTTGGTAATAATTGTCCAAACATTGATTAATTAGACTTAAAATGTTCATCTCGCAAAGTACAACAAAACTGTGCAATTAGTTTCTGATTTTATCTACATTTAGTACTCCATGCATATGCCGGTATTTTGATGTGACGGAAAATCTTCTTTTTGCATAGTGCATTTTGGTGGCAAACTTGGGAAACTAAACATGGCCGCGGTAAGGCAAGACGTGGCGAGCCACGCATTTGAGTCGACTAGGCGATGCCTAGGCGATCGTAAGGCGAGGCAAGGCGATGCCATGTGATTTAGAAGAAACTTCAAAGCAGCAGCACAGAGAGGGGATAAAAGGAAAATGAAGAAAAATAAAAGAAGGACAAGGCAAAAAAAAAGGCCCAGCCCCGCAGCCAGCCCATAAAGCCTCCCTGACATGTTACGTGACCTACTTGAGGTCCTCCCCCAACTATCGTGAAGCATCTGCTCTTCTTCCTCTCCCTCCCGATCCCCGCTCTCATGTCCATTGCTAGTGCTGCCCCCTTCCAAATCTCCCCTCCCCTTCCTCACGCCCCCTTCTAGATCTGCCCTCCCCTTCCCCACTACTGTTGCCGCCCCCCTTCTAGATACCCTATGCGAGATCCATTGCTGCTGCCCCTTCTAGAGCCCCTCCCAGATCTCAAATGTCGCAGAAGATGGCTGGTGAAGAAAGCTACGATGCCCACAAGAACCAGAGCCGATGGGAATGGGAGCAGAGATGGGTGCTTAGCCTTGCCTACTCCTCCTCCAGTTCTTCCTCTCTCTTCTCCCTCTCCTGCTCTTATTTTTCTGATTTTTGGTCGTGGCGACGAGGACGCCTAGGTTTTTTGAGCGCCTGGACGCCTAGGCAATGATTAGGCGACGACTTAAAAACCATGCTAAACACCATGTCAACTTAACTTTGGTCCATTTTTCCTTCTTCTGAACGCTATCTGTTCCTTATTCAGTTACCACTAAGCATGATCTAGGATGAAATTGCTTTGTTCTCTATATAGGTACAATCATATCTAGATGGAGTAATTGGTGTGACAGGAAAATAATCTCTTCTTGCCTGATTGTGAAATATCAGATGAATTAGGTACATTAGCCTTCTAATTAATGTGAACATAGGATTACAAGATCAGGTTCATATATCAAGCAGCTGTGATTCGGAGTTTTGCAGATATGAGCCTCTTCATCTAAAAAAATGAATCTGATCCTGATGGTACTTCCTGTCTTGCAGTTATGAAGCAGATGGGATGACTACAGATTTGAACAATACTTCTCTATTCACCAAGAGGTAAATAGATTTAATAGTCACTGTTTATTGTTTGAATGAGTGGCAAGTTTATTTGATCCATCCACCTTTATCCTAGTTTTACTTTTGTGGAGAACACAAGCACATACCATGAGCACAAAAGTTTGCTTCAATATGTGAATACTAAAAGCTGGTTGTGCCATATCATTTACCTTCCAGTTCTAGCCTGCTTATTGCATATCCTATTATCCTACACTATATCATATAAGATCTTTAGTTTCTGAGCCCCGGCTGCTAAGTCTTTAAGAAAAATTAGATATGCTAATTTGGGCTGCAACTAAGTGCTATTATTATGATGCATGCATCTATCTCTGAATTCACATTGCTATATGGTACCTCCGTGCTCGGTTCATGTAAAAACCGTTTGTGGCAATTATCGCCTCTACAGATGCTACATATCTTACCCTTGCCTCATCAATGAGGTAATATGGTAATATGAAAGATAGCTTCTGATTCGTTAAGCTGCCAAAATAATATAATCTTTTTTCCTGGGGAAACACATATTGGTTCTGACGGAGCACAATGTTCTGTTCTCGCAAAAGTATTCTGCATATTTCATATATGATATATGAATCTTTGTGCTTGGAACTAAAATCATTTCCCCTTGTCAAGCAATTGATTGCATTTGGGTCAAAACCCTTGGTTCTAGGGAATTTATCCGCTACTATCGCCAGAAAAACCACGGGTTTCTGTTGCAGCAGACCGTGCGCTTGCACTTTCACTGGCTTCCAGGTCCGAATCTTTGTGCTGTCCCCTTGTCCATTCCATTGTCTCCGTGTTATTTCACTAGCTTTTGGTTTGACACCATTATTTATGATACCTGTTGTTACTGCAGCTACAAGAGCATGGGTTTAGTTTCTGAAAATATTTAGCTATTCACTTTCTTATGTGAGATTTCAGCAACTTTATAGTTTTGAATAAAACCATGCTCTGTTTTCTATTATGACATATTAGACTTTTGCAAGTTAGCGAAGTCGCTCCCTGGTTTTCTAGTTACTGCTATTAAATTATGACTGCCCTTTTTCTGCTCTGCAATCTTTGTGTTTCAGTTTTCATTAAACGGACTCCTTCCTCACATGATCTCTTTTCTGATCATCCAGTGATGGATGACGAGGACACTGAACTTTTCAAGTGGGAAAGGTAAGCATAATAAAGCCTCATGCATATTATGGTAATAATACTTCTGATGTTTCTGTCATTCTTGTCTGGCACCCGCCAAGTAAGAAAATATCCAACTCAAATAACATTTGCAGTCCATCTGGATAGTCTTTTGACATGGTCTACGATTCAGAGAAAAGGAGCCCAATAAGGTGTTGGAGGATCTACTTGTAACTGTGTCTGAATGGGTTTGTAGCACCCGGTTTTAAGAACAAAACCAGAATCATCATATGTGTGCCCAGGAAGTCCACACATACAACAACAGAGTGAATAGTATCAGAAACAATGTTATATAACGGAAATATACTCATATTTAACACTTACATCAGAGTATCGCGAAACGAGAACTAATCTTTAGGCTCCATTCTTCACAAGGGACGGCTGACTGGGGGTAACATACGCCTAGCACTCCTTAGAAACTTAACCAAGCTTCACCTTCTGTTACCCATCCGGGATTTTTATCCAAAAATAGAAAATAAACAAGCGTGAGTACATTTCGTACTCCACAAGCATAACATGGGGATTCATGAGGCTCAAAAGGTAGACACGGTTTACTGCATTTAGCATTTTAGTAGGTCAAGATTTTATCATTGGCTACTATCAAGTTATGCTTAAGCTCCCATATTAACCCACATGATCATATATTAGAATCAAACAAAACCATTTGAACATCATTATAACATCATCATTCATCATCATGAATTAACAACATAACAAGTATCTATTTATTCTGTGAGTTTTCCGGGCCGCTCGTGACCGTGAGCACGGCTGTTATAACAGTTTTAACACTCTGCAGAGGTTGTACATCTTTACCCGTGAGTCGTGTTGTCCATATGCCCGGGTTAATTACTCCCATAACACTTCCGAGGTGAGCGGGCAGGGTACACTATGAAGCCTTCCATAGGTCTCTTCTAACAAGTTAGGGCCGCGAGGTTTCCTCGGCAGGCAGATATAGAGAACCCCCTTTCTATGGCACAATTCCCGCAGGCTATACACACCAGAACAGAGGCAGTTCTATACCCAAAGTGGCAAGCCCCTCTTGCGCCCTTTCGGGTAACCTCTAACAAGTTAGAAAAGATCCTATTACTGAGCTAAAGTCAGAGCCATGAAACTCTCACGGTTGCACTGTATGTCCCAGCTTTTGCCCTACAGATAAGTCCTTACGGAAGGTTTAGGGCAACATGATCGACATCATTTGCACCATCACCTTATAGTTCAATTATTACCATCATGTTTATCCGTTTGTTCCATTAATCATAGTATTGATCATGTTTGAATAGAGCACTAGCATTCTACCCATATGCAATAAAACCCATAGGCATCAAGGTATAAGTCATCAATGGCTAGGATGTCCTTATAGTCGAGCAATATTAGACACATGCATAATGAGTAGATTATATAATGAATAGGAATCAAGGTAGGCCCATGCTATACTTGCCTCAACACTTGCTCAAACTTGCTCATACTTTGCTCCTGGTCGTCACCTTTCGATCTTCAATGCTCACAAACAGTTTTGGTTCTACTCGTAGCAAGCACCACACAACTCGAGCAACATATATACAAGCAAACAAGGTAGACTAAGAACACCACACCACACAAGAGAAAACATCATACTAAAAGAGAACTAATTGCTATGGTCAAGAGAATGCAAGAGACGCTGAAAACGAAGCTACAGTGCAAAAGAAACTACTATCGAAATATTTATATTGTAAAAGAAACAATTACGAGCTTTATTTGTTTTAATTAAACAAAATAATTGAAAAGTTATTAGCTCAGATTAGAAAATCTAAATTTTAACACAAAAGCCGAGTTGAAACTAGTCAAGTTTTATTTATAAACATTATCGCATAGTTTTAAACAAGTGAGACTTTAATTTTTGCAAAAATAAAGTAACATGTCAGAACATTTATTTGAATTACACATGGTGCGTGTTTAAACTAATCAAATTATCAGTTAGAAACACATTTATATTTATATTAGTAATTAATTACTTAATATATGTATTATAAACACCAAGTATAAACCTACGTTGCTTTTATTACAAAACTAGTTTCATGCAAATTAATCAAGTTAATACTTTAATTATAAACATATGTCACGTGACTTAAAACTTCACTGCTGCCACATAGATTATGTCGACACGAATCCAATGCAATTAGAATGAACTACATTAGAGTTAAAACAAATGAGCGGTGGCTATTTGCGTTCGGTGGCAAAACTATAAATTGTAGCATCTTCTACCTTTGGCTGTGCAGATCGTGGCCTCCATGGAGCTCCGGCCGTGAGGATGGATCGGGCTGGGGTGGAGCTGAAGCAGGGACGGCTGACGCCGGCTGCACGCGCGTGGTTCGCGCACCAAGGCCGAGCCGCGGCGGTGGCTGTGGTGGCTCTGCCGCATCGGAGCGGCTTGACCGGCGGCCGGTTGCGCAGCTGCACCGTCGCGCGCGGGCGCTGCACCAAGAAAGCGCAGGGGCTGGCCAGCGCGAGGCGGCGACTTCGCACTGCATGGTAGTGGCCGGCCGGACTGCCCGCGAAAGCAAGCGTCGACGGCCGAGGGTGGCCGGAGACGAAGAAGCTCATGCCATCCTGATGGCGGAGAAACAGTGAGCGGCGTGGTGCTGCAGCAGCATGACGGCAGTTGTTTCAGGGGCTATGGAGCAGCAGCCTGGGGGCACTTTTGATCCGGGAGCCGGGTTGCTCCCTCTGCTGCTCGCTGCTATTTATAGAGCAAATGACAGGGCGATTTCTCAGCTAATTGGCGTTCTTTCATTTGATTTTTGTTGCCTAATGACACCGTGCGCCAGAATTTGAACTTGAGCGCGCGGCCTCGAGTCCGGAGATCGTGCAGTACGTGAAGATGACCATGGTCACTGCGGCCAGTGCCGCGCCTTCGTTCAAAACGCATGCGCGCCAGGAATTTCCCACGCGCTTAGCCTGTGGAGGTTTCATCCGGTCCTTTTTTCTTTTTCTACGATTAATCAAAATGATTAGGAAAAGAAAAATCTATTTATATATTTCTTAGCCGGACGTCACAAAACAGACCATCATACGCGTATGCTTGTATCTTTGTCGATATGTGCCACGCACGCTTGACTCTGTTGTTTTCCTGCATGAGCCGGTGCACAAAGGTAGGCAGGTAGCCATAGATATGCATTTCTGACGTGACATGCACTCATTTCTCACACGTGCTTCCTCTATTTTCATATATCAGTACGTTACTTGCATGGTGGATTAGGCCATCAAATCATTTGGTTATTTATTTAATCAACAAAACATCGTATATTCACATGAGTACCTGATATTCAATCTATACGCAGGAGCACATATGTCGCACGTCTTCACTCATGCCAATTTGGGTGTACTAAATTTCATAGCCAATATCATTTCTCCTATTATTCATTTCTTATTTATATGGGATTTGGCAACATATATCTTTTACATTTATTTAAAGCAAATATTGCACAAATTATAATTATAGGTGAGTCAAAAACCGTGTCAACACATCCAAGGAGGCGATCGTCGGCATACTAGAGAAGAAAAACAATGGGGATTTAGTTGGCACAAACAAGATCACTAAAGCATAGAACGACGAGAGTTGCCTTGTGCTGGTATTGGTTCTCGCCGGAGATGTCCGAAGTGACCTGAAAACCTCACCAGAAGTTCGTCGGAAACCTAGATAGGCAGAGCTTCGGCGATAGATTTGAGACGCTATGGGTGGCGGCTCACAAAAAGGAATTTGGATCTGGAACAACCGCGACGATTGAGAGATTGATTGAGAGATAATGAATCCAAATGAAGTATTTGGAGCCCATGAAAAAGGATTTTAGAGCATCTAGAAATTAGATTAAGCTCTAGGAAAATGGGAAAATGCTCTGGAAAAGTCCGAAAAATTCATGGGAAGGACTGGACGACATCTAACGCGTTTTGAAAATTTTACACGCACAAAGTCACACAACAAGCTGACATCACATCACGACAAGCCTATCAAATTAATATGAAAAGTTTGAAACCACAGTTTTCTAAATTTAAATTAGCAGAACTTAATTAATCTTGAAAAAATCTTATATAAATATTGAAATCATTTATTTTATTTAGTGTTTTCCATGCACAACCCAAAATCAAAAATTTTGGGGTGTGACAAACTACCCCACTTAACAGGAATCTCGTCCCGAGATTCGAAGAGACTAGGGAGAAAGATAAAGCAGATCTTCATGCCTCCTCACTTCCTTGATTCGAGATTTATGAGATAAAGGAACTTGCATGATGAAGTAAATTCAGGAGTTGCAAAGGATAGCAAGGAAGATTAAGGTCAACGATGCTTTGTAGAGGTTGCTACCCCACTTAACAAGGGCCTTGCTTGACTTCGAAAACTTACATAAGAACATCGTTTTGTTGGTGGTCTTCAGATCCTTCCCTCGATCACATAGATGGGGCAGCAGACAAGCAACACACCAAGAAAGACAACACACATGACACCACATCGACACTAATTGTACTTATGTAGCAATGATAGGCATCCTAAAGAGTGGATGTAGATGATGATAGGCCATCGAGGTTTTCAACAAGGTGAGAACAGAAAGTTTAGTAAAATAACAGAAACAATAAATCAAGGAGATAAGCATAAATAGCTCAAAGGAAGCTATCAAGGAGAACATACAATAGGACAAGGATGAAAAAGTCAATGCAATGGGTCAAGGAGGTAGAAAAATAGTTTTATAACAAAAATAAGTTTCAAAAGACGACCAGTGCTACTAGGCATACGTCCTACAGTCAACACCGCTCTGATACCACTTTGTAGCACCCGGTTTTAAGAACAAAACCAGAATCATCATATGTGTGCCCAGGAAGTCCACACATACAACAACAGAGTGAATAGTATCAGAAACAATGTTATATAACGGAAATATACTCATATTTAACACTTACATCAGAGTATCGCGAAACGAGAACTAATCTTTAGGCTCCATTCTTCACAAGGGACGGCTGACTGGGGGTAACATACGCCTAGCACTCCTTAGAAACTTAACCAAGCTTCACCTTCTGTTACCCATCCGGGATTTTTATCCAAAAATAGAAAATAAACAAGCGTGAGTACATTTCGTACTCCACAAGCATAACATGGGGATTCATGAGGCTCAAAAGGTAGACACGGTTTACTGCATTTAGCATTTTAGTAGGTCAAGATTTTATCATTGGCTACTATCAAGTTATGCTTAAGCTCCCATATTAACCCACATGATCATATATTAGAATCAAACAAAACCATTTGAACATCATTATAACATCATCATTCATCATCATGAATTAACAACATAACAAGTATCCATTTATTCTGTGAGTTTTCCGGGCCGCTCGTGACCGTGAGCACGGCTGTTATAACAGTTTTAACACTCTGCAGAGGTTGTACATCTTTACCCGTGAGTCGTGTTGCCCATATGCCCGGGTTAATTACTCCCATAACACTTCCGAGGTGAGCGGGCAGGGTACACTATGAAGCCTTCCATAGGTCTCTTCTAACAAGTTAGGGCCGCGAGGTTTCCTCGGCAGGCAGATATAGAGAACCCCCTTTCTATGGCACAATTCCCGCAGGCTATACACACCAGAACAGAGGCAGTTCTATACCCAAAGTGGCAAGCCCCTCTTGCGCCCTTTCGGGTAACCTCTAACAAGTTAGAAAAGATCCTATTACTGAGCTAAAGTCAGAGCCATGAAACTCTCACGGTTGCACTGTATGTCCCAGCTTTTGCCCTACAGATAAGTCCTTACGGAAGGTTTAGGGCAACATGATCGACATCATTTGCACCATCACCTTATAGTTCAATTATTACCATCATGTTTATCCGTTTGTTCCATTAATCATAGTATTGATCATGTTTGAATAGAGCACTAGCATTCTACCCATATGCAATAAAACCCATAGGCATCAAGGTATAAGTCATCAATGGCTAGGATGTCCTTATAGTCGAGCAATATTAGACACATGCATAATGAGTAGATTATATAATGAATAGGAATCAAGGTAGGCCCATGCTATACTTGCCTCAACACTTGCTCAAACTTGCTCATACTTTGCTCCTGGTCGTCACCTTTCGATCTTCAATGCTCACAAACAGTTTTGGTTCTACTCGTAGCAAGCACCACACAACTCGAGCAACATATATACAAGCAAACAAGGTAGACTAAGAACACCACACCACACAAGAGAAAACATCATACTAAAAGAGAACTAATTGCTATGGTCAAGAGAATGCAAGAGACGCTGAAAACGAAGCTACAGTGCAAAAGAAACTACTATCGAAATATTTATATTGTAAAAGAAACAATTACGAGCTTTATTTGTTTTAATTAAACAAAATAATTGAAAAGTTATTAGCTCAGATTAGAAAATCTAAATTTTAACACAAAAGCCGAGTTGAAACTAGTCAAGTTTTATTTATAAACATTATCGCATAGTTTTAAACAAGTGAGACTTTAATTTTTGCAAAAATAAAGTAACATGTCAGAACATTTATTTGAATTACACATGGTGCGTGTTTAAACTAATCAAATTATCAGTTAGAAACACATTTATATTTATATTAGTAATTAATTACTTAATATATGTATTATAAACACCAAGTATAAACCTACGTTGCTTTTATTACAAAACTAGTTTCATGCAAATTAATCAAGTTAATACTTTAATTATAAACATATGTCACGTGACTTAAAACTTCACTGCTGCCACATAGATTATGTCGACACGAATCCAATGCAATTAGAATGAACTACATTAGAGTTAAAACAAATGAGCGGTGGCTATTTGCGTTCGGTGGCAAAACTATAAATTGTAGCATCTTCTACCTTTGGCTGTGCAGATCGTGGCCTCCATGGAGCTCCGGCCGTGAGGATGGATCGGGCTGGGGTGGAGCTGAAGCAGGGACGGCTGACGCCGGCTGCACGCGCGTGGTTCGCGCACCAAGGCCGAGCCGCGGCGGTGGCTGTGGTGGCTCTGCCGCATCGGAGCGGCTTGACCGGCGGCCGGTTGCGCAGCTGCACCGTCGCGCGCGGGCGCTGCACCAAGAAAGCGCAGGGGCTGGCCAGCGCGAGGCGGCGACTTCGCACTGCATGGTAGTGGCCGGCTGGACTGCCCGCGAAAGCAAGCGTCGACGGCCGAGGGTGGCCGGAGACGAAGAAGCTCATGCCATCCTGATGGCGGAGAAACAGTGAGCGGCGTGGTGCTGCAGCAGCATGACGGCAGTTGTTTCAGGGGCTATGGAGCAGCAGCCTGGGGGCACTTTTGATCCGGGAGCCGGGTTGCTCCCTCTGCTGCTCGCTGCTATTTATAGAGCAAATGACAGGGCGATTTCTCAGCTAATTGGCGCTCTTTCATTTGATTTTTGTTGCCTAATGACACCGTGCGCCAGAATTTGAACTTGAGCGCGCGGCCTCGAGTCCGGAGATCGTGCAGTACGTGAAGATGACCATGGTCACTGCGGCCAGTGCCGCGCCTTCGTTCAAAACGCATGCGCGCCAGGAATTTCCCACGCGCTTAGCCTGTGGAGGTTTCATCCGGTCCTTTTTTCTTTTTCTACGATTAATCAAAATGATTAGGAAAAGAAAAATCTATTTATATATTTCTTAGCCGGACGTCACAAAACAGACCATCATACGCGTATGCTTGTATCTTTGTCGATATGTGCCACGCACGCTTGACTCTGTTGTTTTCCTGCATGAGCCGGTGCACAAAGGTAGGCAGGTAGCCATAGATATGCATTTCCGACGTGACATGCACTCATTTCTCACACGTGCTTCCTCTATTTTCATATATCAGTACGTTACTTGCATGGTGGATTAGGCCATCAAATCATTTGGTTATTTATTTAATCAACAAAACATCGTATATTCACATGAGTACCTGATATTCAATCTATACGCAGGAGCACATATGTCGCACGTCTTCACTCATGCCAATTTGGGTGTACTAAATTTCATAGCCAATATCATTTCTCCTATTATTCATTTCTTATTTATATGGGATTTGGCAACATATATCTTTTACATTTATTTAAAGCAAATATTGCACAAATTATAATTATAGGTGAGTCAAAAACCGTGTCAACACATCCAAGGAGGCGATCGTCGGCATACTAGAGAAGAAAAACAATGGGGATTTAGTTGGCACAAACAAGATCACTAAAGCATAGAACGACGAGAGTTGCCTTGTGCTGGTATTGGTTCTCGCCGGAGATGTCCGAAGTGACCTGAAAACCTCACCAGAAGTTCGTCGGAAACCTAGATAGGCAGAGCTTCGGCGATAGATTTGAGACGCTATGGGTGGCGGCTCACAAAAAGGAATTTGGATCTGGAACAACCGCGACGATTGAGAGATTGATTGAGAGATAATGAATCCAAATGAAGTATTTGGAGCCCATGAAAAAGGATTTTAGAGCATCTAGAAATTAGATTAAGCTCTAGGAAAATGGGAAAATGCTCTGGAAAAGTCCGAAAAATTCATGGGAAGGACTGGACGACATCTAACGCGTTTTGAAAATTTTACACGCACAAAGTCACACAACAAGCTGACATCACATCACGACAAGCCTATCAAATTAATATGAAAAGTTTGAAACCACAGTTTTCTAAATTTAAATTAGCAGAACTTAATTAATCTTGAAAAAATCTTATATAAATATTGAAATCATTTATTTTATTTAGTGTTTTCCATGCACAACCCAAAATCAAAAATTTTAGGGTGTGACAGGGTTCTAGGCTCCTGATTCCTTATTGTTCTTTTGTCGTGCAAAATTATTAGGAATTTGTTGCTGATCTTTTCAAAATTGTTCTTTGCAGTGAAGGATCATGCTCATCTGCTGGTTCATGTTTGCCTTCGAACAGGAGCAATTGCCAAGTGAGGATGGGGAAGGCTGGCAGTGAGGCAACATATAGTCAGTTGGATTTACACTTGCATATGTATATAGCTGTGGCGTGAACATGTTAGGCTTTTTATCCCTCTTAAAGGGAGCAATGCAATGTGGTACAAATGTAACTATGTATGTCTACAAGATTAAAATGTTTTGGAGTATATAGTGTGCACGTGCTCTTATTGGTTCATTCTCGAATGGATTGTGTCAATTTTATCTTGCTAGCAGTTCCATATGGATAGCTTGATTTTGGAGGCATTTCTAATAATGCCTCCATTAATGTTCGAAGGCGTAGTACAAAATGCCTATAAATAGTATTTTAGGCAGTAAGAAAATGCCTTTAAATGTTGATATTAAAAGGCGTTTTGGAAAAATACCTCAAAAGACCTTTTACTTCCAAAATGTCTCAAAAGACCTTTTACTTTCATGTTTTAGATGGCGTTTTCATAAATGCCTCAAAAGATCTTTGAGGTCGTTTTAACCATTTCGTTGAGGTCGTTTTAACCATTTTTGGAGGCATCTGTGAACGCCTCTTATAATGGGATGTGCAGTAGTATGCTATGTCACATGTGTTTTGTCTACTAGTTTAAGCAAACTAGCGATCATATATTTTGTCTATAAAAATAGTGGTGATCATATATCATCGTATCATTGTATTTATTATTATATAAAGTTAAAACGGGCTACACCATAACACGAAGGAACAGTATTACAGTATTATTTTCTCCTCAGGCTCCGCACTGTCCTTTTCAGTAAAATAAAACGTCAACCGCTCCACGGCTTCAGGCAAACTTGACAATTCGATGGAGGCTTTTCAATTGGTTCCTGAAAAGAAATATTTTCCGCAAATATGAGTTGCATAGCCCGGCAGGTGAGCAGTAAAAACAGAAAAAGAACAGAACAGAAAACACAAAGACCTCTACAGACGGCTGCGATGTGGGGGCCAACGGGAAGCACCCCATCGCAGATCGGGTACATCTTCAAGATCATGTTGATGTTGAGCCTTGTGGCTGGGAAATCGGGATCTTCTACGACGAGGCAGATACATGGGACTGGATCGCCATATCCAATGCCGACTGCAGCGACAACCATCTGACAACATGTCTCGGAGGGTTTCCCTAGGTCCCATCCGCAGGAGTCTGCCATCCTAGCAAGTAGCGTGGGATCACACGGTGACGAGGCAAAGACGGCAGAGAGTAGGACAAGATAGGAGAGCACGAACACAAGCTGCTTGTGACGCTCCATGGCCACACTTCACTGGCCGGATCGCAATTGCTACCTTAAAGCCTTGGCAAGCTCAGCTAAGTGCGACACGCGCCACCAACCTACCCACCCAAAAACGCCAAGGGCGTGATTGGCCCGGCTTGGTGTACTTGATTGGTTGCCAATTGCATGCATCCCGGCTGGTGATGAGTGAAGGCCTTGACTTTAGGGCTAAATTCTACTATATAAAAAAAAATTCTCATCACATTAAAATATCAACATATGTATTGAGTACTAAATGTAGATGAAATCAAAAACTAATTGTATAGTTTTATTATACTTTATGAGACGATTATTTTGAGCCTAATTAATCAATATTTAGATAATTATTACCAAATAAAAAAATACTACAGTGCACTACAATAATTTAGCCATCTCCAAATTAAAGAACTAAACAAGGCCGAAGTTGTTTGGTTGCTGCTCGCACGTCCCGCATCGCTGCTCTCACTTCATGGCGGCGCGTGCACTCTGCACTAGCCCGGCCAGGCTAAGGAGAAACCGATTTCAACTACGTTTTCACGGAGCAAAGCCCGTGGATGCCTCGGTGCATCTCTCGAACGTTCCAAACCTGAGTCCCGCGAGCCAGGGGAGAATTTTTATATTTTAATCATTTTTAATAAATATTTTAATATTAACCGTCTCAGAAAATATTTTATATCAAATAGCCTATTTAGTCGCACCAGTCCCGTTGGCCTGACTAAATAACATAGTCGTGCCACATGTGTTGACGCGGCAAGATATAACATATTCGACGGCGTTTCTGACATGAAAAAGCTTGTCGCGCCACTCCCGTTGGCGTGACAGTATTGTCTTATCACGCCACCAGGAGTAGTGTGATAAGATTGAACTTCCAAAAAATCATAACTCTTCGATACGACGTTGGATGAAGATGATTTTTATATGAAAATTATAGATCTCGATAAGATATACAACTTTCTAGTTTTGAGTTTTTTCATTTGACAACGTTAAGGTGCTCAAAAAAATTATATAAAAGTTTAGTACCATTATAATCACATACTTCTGCTTGTCGCATTAGAAAATTAATATGTTTTTTGTATGCTGTCAAATGAAGACACTTTTTATATCAAAATTGTAGCACTTAAAGAGATCTGCATTTTTATAGTTTTGAGTTTTTAAATTTGATATTGTTATGATGTTCGAAAAAAATAATATAAAGTATCAACAACTTAATATGCTGCTGAGGATTTATACTATTTTCTCAACATCTTAACAACTTCAAATCTAAAAACACAAAACTACAAACATGTAGATCCCTTTGAGAGCCACAAATTTCTTATAAAATGTGTCTTCATTTGACAACATACAAAAAAGATATTAATTTTCTAATACGACAAGCGGAGTACGCGATTATTATGTTGCTGAATTTTTATATAACTTTTTGAGCATCTTAACGTCGTCAAATGAAAAAAACTCAAAACTAAAAAGTTGTAGACCTCATCGAGATCTATAATTTTCATATAAAAATCATCTTTATCCGACATCGTATCGAAGAGTTATGATTTTTCGAAAGTTTGGTCTTGTCGCGTCACTCCCGTTGGTACGACGGTCGTGCCAACGGAAGTGACGTGCCAAGCTTTTCCACGTCGGAAACGCCGCCGAATGTGACATATCTTGCCGCGCCAACGCATGTGGCACGACTATGTCATTTTGTCGTGCCAGTGAGTGGCTATCTGATGCAAAATATTTTCTATATGATTAATATTAAAATATTTATTAAAAAGGATTAAAATATTAAAAAAATCTCCGAGCCAGGCGGGGTTGCGCTAGTATGGTATTATATATATATATATATATATATATATATATATATATATATATATATATATATATATATATATATATATATATATATATATATATATATATATCTTCACACCTAAAAATTTACTAAGCCTATCGTCGTGTCGCCCCGCTCTACGGCCACGTTCGGATAAAAAAGAAACCCCGATTTGGTGCATGAAAGGAAACGGAAGCGGCGTCCGCATGCAGAGTCCGCGTCCGCGTCGGGTGCACGAAAGGAAACGGAAGCAGCGTCCGCACAGTTTATAATCCCCTTCCCCTTCCCCTTTCCCTTGCAACAACTAAAAAGAATAAAAGTAAGACTCTCATTTGGTGCGATAATTTTATGGGTTCACCTCCGCGGATACGACGTGCGAAACCACGCACCTCTTCTCTTCCTCGCGCCAACAGGTGGGACCTCCTGCCCGCGATATCTTCCTGCTTGCCTTCACCCTAATCCGCGCAGTTTATAATTCCAAAAGCCAAAAGCACAGGCGGGATTAGTTTAGTTTCCAAAGCAGCACGTACCCAAGCCAACGCTTGCCGTGTGCGCTCCGCTTCACCGCGCGCCTTAGCCCGTGTTTAGATCCTGAAAAGTTTTTGAAAAAATTTTGTAACACTTTCGTTGTTATTTAGTAAATTTTGTCTAACTATGGATTAACTAAACTCAAAAGATTCGTCTCGACATTTTTCAGACAAACTATACAATTAGTTATTTTTTTACTATATTTAATACTTCATACATGCGTTCAAAGATTCGATGTGACGGCTACTGTAGCACTTTTTAGAAAAGTTTTTACCTAAAAATTTACTAAGCCTATCGTCTGTGTCGCCCCGCTCTACGGCCACGTTCGGATAAAAAAAGAAACCCCGATTTGGTGCATGAAAGGAAACGGAAGCGGCGTCCGCATGCAGAGTCCGCGTCCGCGTCGGGTGCACGAAAGGAAACGGAAGCAGCGTCTGCACAGTTTATAATCCCCTTCCCCTTCCCCTTGCAACAACTAAAAAGAACAAAAGTAAGACTCTCATTTGGTGCGATAATTTTATGGGTTCGCCTCCGCGGATACGACGTGCGAAACCACGCACCTCTTCTCTTCCTCGCGCCAACAGGTGGGACCTCCTGCCCGTGATTTCTTCCTGCTTGCCTTCACCCTAATCCGCGCAGTTTATAATTCCAAAAGCCAAAAGCACAGGCGGGATTAGTTTAGTTTCCAAAGCAGCACGTACCCAAGCCAACGCTTGCCGTGTGCGCTCCGCTTCACCTCGTCTCGACATTTTTTCAGACAAACTGTACAATTAGTTATTTTTTTACTATATTTAATATTTCATACATGTGTTCAAAGATTCGATGTGACGGCTACTGTAGCACTTTTTAGAAAAGTTTTTGGGAACTAAACAAGGGCTTAGCTCCGGCCTGCATCGGCGGCGGCAGGCACCTGCAACCTGCTGCCATTCGTAGTCTCGGTGCGTACATGGGAGCACACGTCTCGCCATGGACGCGGTGCTGCAGTATGGACCGGCAGCAAACGTGGCGCTCTGCGAAGTGCTCACCGTGTGCGCTCCACTTCACCGCACGCCCTAGCTCCAGCCTGCGGCGGCGGTGTCGTGCAACTGCCACTTGCTACCGTGCATAGTCTCAACGCGTACACGGGAGTGCACGGCTCGCCATGGATGCTGTGGCAGAACCGCCCAAGTTATATGGCCCACATATGTCTGTCCTTGCCTTTGAGGCTTCTGATACAACACATGTAAACCCTACAACTCCGGTAGTCTGTTGGGTCTCCTCGGGGAACCCCGAATCATCCACTTTTGTTTCGAGCAGGATCCCATTACAGAAGATATTGCAGTATTACAACAATTGTACAAACATACAATATATTACGTCAGAGTAAATAGTGGAAGTATTACAATACTTTAAGTTTTACAAAAACAGTATTAAGTTATTACGCAGTGGCGAAGCTAGAGCAAACTAGAGGGGGGTGCACTTGCCTTGTAGGTGCATAGACTTTTGCTATTGGGGTGCATATACGGTGAAAATCTAGACAAAACCATTGTTTTACAAATTTTGGGGGTGCATTTGCACCCCCTATCCACAACCTAGCTTCGCCCCTGTTATTACGTACCAGTAATTATTACAAACCATAAGTTTTTTGCCTACAAGGCAGTGGGGTAGCAATAGCGGTACCACATATACTACAAACAAAAGATCTTTACCCTGCCCAAGGGTGCACACCAGTGTGACTCTACTGCTAGGACTCCTCATCCAGCACTGTCATGCAGCAGGGACAAAAGCGAATCTGCTCATAAGACTCTCTTGCAATAAGAGTTTAACAAACCCTGAGTACAAAAATACTTAATAAGACTTAACCGACTAAAAGGAAGACTATAAGGACATGTAGGCTCTACACGGAATCAAGGTAAGCAGGAATCAAGGTAAGTCTATAGAAAGAATCAAGAATAACTTTTGCAGAAAAAGCTTTCTAAAGGTGAATCATTACTTTCAATGTTTTAGCTCAAATTAAATAATTATAAGTCTCTTATTAGCACCTGATCTATATCAATCACTTCTTAAACCATCTCAACATATGATCATAAGTATCACTGTTTCGTTTATTAACTACGATGCAGGGCAGAGGATCGAGTCTTCTTCTCTGAGAAGCAACAACGATTCAAATCGGTTAGGCCCAGCTGGGGTTTCCTTACCACACGACAAATGAACAAGCCTACACTCGTCAACCCTCACCAGATCCTCCAAAACATGAACGGGTCTAGCGCTACCTAAGAGCACAGTACTCCGTTGCTCTGTGCCACTGCATGTGGACAACACCGAATGGGTACGTGCTACGTCAAGTCTAAAACTTGCCGCATGCCAAGATTCCACTCGGTCTCATATTAAAAACATGATCATCCTCATACTTCAGGTTCATCAAAGTTTTTGTATAAAACTTGCTTTATCTTATTCTAACAACTAAGCAGGACTAAGCATTTGAAAAGACTATCATCTTAAACATGATGACTTGGGATAAGTAATTTGTAGTCAAGGTTAGATATGCAACAACGGTATATCAATCAACTCCTATTTCACTTAATGCATCAACATAGACTTATGTGAATAATATTTTATAAAATACAAGGAAAGTGGTTTATGCTCCGGGGCTTGCCTACGATGTCAGGGTTATCAGCTATCTCAACAACACAATCCTCCAAACCAACTTCCACAGAGTGAACACCCTCCTCTGTGGCTTGCTCAGCAGATGGTTCACTACTCTCGTTCACAAGACATAAATAATATACATGCTTAGAAAATTATGACATGACATATGTAAAGCAAAGCATAGTTTTGAGATGACTTAACATGTTTATTAACTTGAGTACAACTTTCCTTCGCATTTAAACAAGTTAATTATTTTACTAGGTAAATATGATTAATCATGATTAAACCATTAAAGAACTAATTATAAAACTTCATTATTTATTTAACATTGATCAATTTAATCATAATAACACAATCAACAAGTAATTGCCTTGGAACAACAATGTTTAATGTGCCAAGGTCCACAATCAACCCAAAATTTCACTGAAGTCATTTCAGGTATTATTTTAATTACTAAGCATTTATTAACTATTTAATTAAAGGCATATTATTAAGCATTTAATTAAAAATTATCAAAACAGTACCATAATTTTTTTGAAGGTAGATATAAGCAATAAAAGCATGCTCACAAAGTTTCATAATTTTTGGATAATTATTTTAGCCTATAAAAATTCTAGAATTTGCATTTATTAATTAATTGAGGTAATTGTAAATCATACAGAAACTATTCATTTTCACCATTTAATATTTTTATTATGTATAGAACAGAATAAAAATCTTACAAAAAAAATTCATAATTTTATTATGCTTAATTATTTAGTTATGAATTTTACAAGATACTGAATTATTTAACATTTTCAGAAAATAGAACATTTTCTTCTCCTCTATTCTCTCTCACTAACATCGGGCCCCAGCGGTCAGCACGGCCTCTGACCGGCGAAAGCTCGCCGCCGGTGAGGTCTCCGGCGATGCCACCGGTACCAACGCGATCACCTCATCCTTGCGCACCTCCTCAGGGCACTAGCCCAAACCCTACCGTGCTCCGGTGAGCTCGCCCTCGGCGGCGGCGGTGCTGCGCGACTCCGGCGACATCACGGCAACCAAACGAGGCAGCTCCGGCCACGTTTTCTACTTCTAATCACTCCTTTCAACGCCGCGAACAAGCTCAGGACGACGAACTACCCTCTACTGCACCGCAGAAAGCTTGCCGACGGCCATGGCCGTCAGGCGAAGCTCCGGCGCAACGGACCGGGCCAACGGCTCAATCCCGGATGACGCGAAGGCTACCGGTGAACTCCTATTTCTCTCACGAACTCAAACAATGAGCTAAACGAGCATGCGCGGCCTCCCAACACACGCACTCGAGAGCACGGCGGCGCTGGCAAGGCAGAGCACGCCGGCGACACGACGTTCCGGGCATATAGGCCCGTTAGAGCTTACAGAGACTGTCGTTTTCACCCAAGAGGCTCACAACGACTTCGATGCTCCTGCTGGTTGAACCGGGGAAGCAGTGGAGCTCGCTCGACGGCGTCGGAGGTGATGGCGGCGGCGCGAACTGGCGGCGAAGGTCCGTTCCGGCTCATCTGAAGCACGTCTGAGAAAACGGACAGGCCGATGAGTAACATCACAGCATAAGGAAGCTAGATCAAGAAAAATAAGGAAGAGAGATGCTCTGAGGTGATCTGGCCACGGTGCTCACGGCAGTGCTGAGATCGCCGAGAAAGAAGACGACCTCGTCTGGGTGATTCCGGCGGTGAGTGGTGCTGCTAGTTGATGAAATCGAAGCGCAAGGATGTGGGAGAGATGGAGGCGAAACGAATTGGAGCGGGGTGGCTCGATGGTGATGGATTGCTTCGTCGAGTTCGTCGGCGGAACGACGGAGCAGAGGGAGAAGAAGATGAAGTCGACGGGCGGCTCGGCTCTTATCGGCAACGCGAGCGTGGGCGAAGCGACCAGGCGAGGCCAGCAGCTGCTTGCGACGCTACAGGGAAGCAGCTGCGCGTACTAACGCGCGCGAGCGGTGGCGGTCGGCGGTGAGCAGGTGAAGCAGAGAGACAGGCAGGTCAGGGATGAAACAGAGGACGATGTTGCAGATGTTTCAACCCTGCAACAGCTCCCTTTCTCCATCTTTTTCTCTGGATTTTTCTCAAGAACTTGAAAAACTCCTAAAAGCAAAGTTGTTTCTCAGTCCAAGATCTCCATCTTTGATTGATACAAGAACATCTAAAACTCCATGGATTGGGAGATAGAAATAAGGAAGAAAGAATCTAAGAATGAAACATCATGTTTCAAGGTTGAAACATCATCGGTACAAATTAGGGTTTTAAAAATAGTTAGTTTACTTCTTTTGCTTAATTAATTAGTGAGCATATTGATCAACCAATTCTACCACTGTTTAGTACAAAGATTATACTAAACAATGATGCCATAGTTGACACAATTTTATTTCTGTAAAATCATTTTAATAAATTTCCCAAAAATGAATCTTTTGCTGATTTTCCAAGACTTAGGCAGAGTCTGACCAAGTGTTGGAATTTCAACATTATTTCACTTTTGGAGCAACTTTTTTTAGGGTTTTGTACTTGGATTCAAATATAACCATTGACACTAGTGTAAAGTACCTCATTTACACTACATTGTCTATTAAGACTTATTTCCAAGTACTTAATGAAATTCCCAAAATATAAGGTCACAAAGTACCTTCATACACATTTTTGAGTTATAGCACAAACCACCCATAAAGTAATGCAAACCTAATAAATAAATATTATTTTTAGTGAGTGCAACACATGATGAGCTACTAAGAATTATGCTTTTATGCTAAATGATGACATGTCCATATTTTAGTGATGTTTAACCCCTAGGGTGTTACGGATGCGGTGCTGCTGCAGTACAGGTTGGCGTGGCGAATGCAGCGCTATGCAAAGCGCTCGCCGTGTGGCCTGCTTCGCCCTGCGAGCGCGCCCTAGCTCTAGCATGTGCCGCCCGCAGCGTGCACCTGCCAATGCTTGCCCGTGCGCATGTGCCCGCACGTCTACGCTCTGCTCTCGCCTCGTGCGCATGTGCCCGCATGTCTGCTGCACCCCTCTCGCCCTCATGCCAGAGCAGGAACGAAGGACAGAACGGACAAACCTCCGTTTCGTAGTGATTAGCGTCGTGCCCGCACGTCACAGATTCGTTTACCACGTACTCGTAGAACAAGGAAAACATGGATGAATTTATAAATACTTTAGGGTTACTAATGCAAAAGTGAATATTATATTTTTAATGATTTTTGAAAATATATAATAATAAGTCACACAAATACTAATTACAAAAATAAAACCAATTTTATTAGGTTCCTATAAACAAGATCTACACGATACATGTCATAAAGATCATGAAATATGCTTTATGTACTCAAATTTGTATCTATATTAATATTAATATGTTAGTCCAAAAGACAAACCAACATGCACAATCTTAGACATGGATAAAAAATTTAAATATGCTCGTCTAAACAATAAACCACGTGCATCGTCATGCGGATAAAAATTTGTTGCCCCGTGCAAGGCACAGACATATATCTAGTACAAAAATAATTTTTGCAGGCGACACCAATTTCTAATAGAGACAACGACATAGGAGACCGTGTATAACCATGACAGCGATAGTGTAGCTAACAAACTGCTGCTAGAAATCGATTTGCAGGGACGGTTTCATTAAAAACCTCCCCTACACTATTACAGATCAATTTATCACTGTTGCCACTTTCGCTGTTGTCGCAATGAAGTGACGGTGTTATACCTCCACCATCGGTTGACCGATAGCGCGGCCTCCTAAGGAAGCAAACCGGTAGTTGAAACTGCTACCACCGGCTCTGGCGGTTCATGGTCCGGGTTTTCCGGCTTTAGGTGGGTTTGTAGCCCAAGCCGCACGCTCGTCCTTTGGTCTGGTCTGGTTTGGTTTAGGTCTCCACCGGTTTGAGATAGAATTAAATTATCTATTGGGTTGGTCTGGTCCGGGCAGTAAGCGGTTAAGTATTCAATAATATATACTCCCTCTGTCCCACAATAGTGGTCGTTTTGGCCCTTCATTCAAGTGTCCAGGTTCACAGGGGAATCAATGCACCTCGTAAACACCAGCGTCCAGGTTCATGACCGAATGAATGTACCTCATTGAAAGCTAAAGCGTCCAGTATACTGGGACGGAGGGAGTAATATCTACAGATGATGACATCCAGCTGACGTCGTTCTTAAAGGAAAGCACCTGCAGGCGAGGGGAGGGCGCCGGCACGACGGGGCCACCGCGGCTCCGAGACGACGGCCTGGGTGGTCATACATGCGGAGGCCACCGAGAGGGACAGAATGAGTACGAAGACTACCATGGCAGCCAGCACAACGGCCGGAGCCGCGGTCGCACCCACTGCCGTCGATACCGCCGCTGTGCTCACGCTCGAAGCCGCGGTCACGCCCATCGCTGCTGCCGCCGCTCCCGCACTCGATGCCGCCGCTGCACTCGCGCTCGATGCCGTAGCTAATAATAGAATAAGAATAAGAACAAAATGAAGAACATGACATGAATCACAATAAAGAACACTGTATTGATCATACCAAATATCTTTAAGATGTTCTAGCTCTTTAAAGTAGCTTCTCCTATCTCCAACTACACTACTAAAAATAGTAAAAGAGATGCAAGTGGAGGGAGAGAGGCTCTTGTGTGGTGTGTGTCAAAATGAGAGCTCCACCCTCCTATTTATAGCTGCTACATGTAGATTTGCGCTGAGGTAAAAATGGAAACCATGCAAAACCGTCATTACATGCCGCCATGCAACCGGTGGTGGTGGTGCGCCCGCACCCTGTCTGACATGCCTAGCCACCGTCCTTTTTTGGTTAGTTGTTGGGTGGGCCTGGGCCGTGTCCACGCCGGTGCTTGGCCCAGATTTGTAAGGTAGGTGGGTTTCTCTCCTTATTTCTCTTTTACGCTTTGTCGAAAAGCATATTTTTGCCACCTTTTCCTATATATGTCCGGTAAAACAAAGATTCTCCCATACATGTGGAAATAGGTCAATATTAATAACATATGTGTGTAATTTTGCTTAGGTCTCCTATTTTCTTATCTTATTTGGTGGTCTAATTTGGACGATAAGGACCGCCAACACGGGCTAGCTCGATGCTAGTCCTAAGGTGGTGAGTGTCATGCCACCGGAGGTGTCTCCCCCTCGCCGGAGAGGAAGGAGACGGTGGAGGAACTGCCGAAGCTCCCCCGAGGATTGCTCTGCTCTGACCGATAGAGTAGAGAAGGCAGTGTTGTGTGTGGCAAATGTGTTGTATCTGATCTGTTTCATTGTTTCCCTCCTATGGATCTGACCCTGTCCCTTATATATAATGGGAGGGGTCCGGTACAAGGCGGTTGTGATTTCTAGCCTACGATCTACATGCACCAGAGTCCATGGAGGCCTTGCAGCGGAGCGTCGTGGACCGAGGAGGTGTCTTGGTGCCAAAGAAGCCTGGGCGTCGTCCGGCTGTTCTGCACTGACACATTGAGTGTCAGGTCTTATCGGCTTGGACCGTCCTCCCCTGGGTGAGACCTTCTGGAGTCTTTCGAGCGACAAGGGAGGTCGGCTCCAGGGACTGATGTGCGGGCCTAGAAGCCCACCAACCCCCGGAGGCCATTGGGGGGCTTTGTCTTCTTGCGTCACGTCCTGGATGTGAACCTATCGGAGGAGCAGCTAGCAGGGGCGCACCTCAGGAGCATCGCCAGGGAGCCCCGGGCATCGGTAGCCCAGGTGCTTGTCTTCATGCGCCCGGGCCTTGGCTGGCATCGGTAGCCGGGCAGGAGCCAAAGGCCGAGCATGGTGGCGGTGCAGATCGGGTGCCCAGGGCTCGGGGCAGCCCCCAAGCCTTAGGCTGAAGGTGTCGAGGGGTTAGGTTCGGCCGAACCCCTTGGGCGGAGGGCGTGCCCGAGCATGCCTGATGGGATCAGCCCCCAAGCCCTCGGGCCATCTAGACGGGATAGGCCGGGGAAATTCCAGATGATTGGGAACCACCTGAAACTGAGATTTGACATACTTGGATGTTATGATCTCGACACCTGGGGGCTGACCCACGAGGCTAAAAATGCGCGTGATCTGTAGGAGCGGTCAGAGTGGTGAGGGATGATTTGCAGATCTAGCAAGATGCGAAAGGAAACCGAGAAGTTTGATGCAAGTTCTCTTTCCCTTCGCTCCCTAGTCGTGAACGGATGGGCTTCCCGTTTTCTTCCAGGCTCGCGTGCAAGTGGCTAGTGTTGACAGTCCTTAAGTACCAAATATAGTTATCAAATAAATAAAGAAAAGGATCCAAATGCAACCAACACCTAGACTTAGGGTTTTATCTGACAGAATTCCACGAGTTTTGGTGTTTGTCTGTTTCTGCAGGGGGTTATCAGAAAATACAGAGGAAAGGCCCACACGTCGAGTTTACATAGAGATAATAACGTGTTCACCGATTTTCTATCATCTAGAAGACTCCAGAAGCCACGAGAACGAACGGGAGGCCGAACGGGCCCGGAGGCAGGGTGCCCGCCCTGCTCCCTAGGGCGCCCGCCCTGGCCTGAGAGCCAATCAGGCTCCGTCTCACGGATTATGCTCCACCGACCTAAGGGATCAAGGAAAACCGTGCGATTAATGTCGGTTTGATCCGACGGCTCACGTTCACTTGAGGGGGCTATATAAGCAGGACCCCTGGCCCCTGGAGGAGGCACTCCCTCATTCTCATTCTTCAAACCCTAACCTCAGGAGGAGAGTCTCTGATCAAGCCCTAGAGCCACCACATCAACTAGATCTCTAGTATAGCATAGCTACATAGGATTAGAACTAGAAGGAGTCAATCTTCGATTGGTTTCCGGATTTGTCAAGAGGATTCTTGGTAATTCCTTTACTGTTCTTCATTGTTCATCTTTGTTCTTCAATATTATGAATACAACTTTGTTCTATTTCAATATATTGATTATGACTATGCTCTACTTGTTTATATTTGCGATTATATTGTTCTTTCGTAGTTATACGCTTGGCTTAGTTAGATTGGAATTATATACATGTTTAGGATCGTATAGCGTTTATCCATCGGATCCATGGGTAAATGATAAATATTGTGTAGGCGTGGTGCTTAGACCATATTTATCTGCGATTGCACCTTATATGCCGGATCGTGGGGTGGTCCGCGATGGTGACAGCTTCGTTGGTTCTTATATAGTCCCCCTCCCGTGTGTAAGGCAGGCAGAGCAACATTATTACGGGGGAGTGATTGCTATGTTTCTCATCTTCCTTGATAATATCACTATGCATGGGCGTAGTCCTTTCTCGCAATGATTGCCAAGTGTACTTGCACTAACTATGATATGCTAGACTTTATAGTTAAGAATAACTTAGGAAATATCCTTGTAGTTCATCCTAATACCATGCTAATGACTTGCTAGAATATCTGTTGAGGTGCTTATCATTATTATATGTGGCTAGCTGATCAGATTAATTATCTTTGTCACCATTCATACTTTATCTATGTTTTATGTGACACTTACCCCTGTATGCAAGAGATAGATGAATGCTCTCACTTATACATGCAATGATTGATACTCATTCCTATATTCCATTCCATAATCAACATTGATGTTAGTAATCCCTTCCCAGTGGTAAAAATATAAATAACGATACTTGGAATACTTCCCGGTTAAAATGCTACATCGATATTAATCTGTGCGCTTGCAGATCTTATTTATTATTTATTTAGAAGAGCAGTTGCATATTTCAATACCGCGTCTCTCATGTCATGCTGGGGATGACAACTTGGCTTAAGTGGCATGAGGGATAGGTTCGGCATTTTTGGCGCCGTTATCAGAATTAGAAAACTAAGTCTACTTTTGGTAATGACGTTAAGAATGCCCAACAAGCATTTTTTGGCGCCGTTGCTGGGGAAGGTTGATTTACTAACAAGGAATGAATACGGAATTTGAATCATCATTCGCATCATTAAGTGATTGAGATCATCAATTCTCCCATACAGATTTACCCCTGTATTTTTCCATTCTTATTGTTTTGCAGGGTGATGTATGAATAGAGGACATCTTCCAGAAAATTTTGTTGACAACCCCGAAGCATTAATCAGAGAGGCAAGAGCCAAGCTCAAGAAGTCAACACTTCGACGCAACACTTCATCCAATTCAGAAGACCGCCGAAGTTTCATCCGAAATTTGTCAACAGAGTTCGCAGCCATGGCGAACAAGACGATCCGCGAGTTCTCAGCTCCCACTACGGACAACATCCGCACTGGACCTGCCGCGGCCATCGACAAGAACTTTGAGCTCAAGACAGGGCTCATAAACATGGTACAAGCCAACCAATTTTGTGGGAAGCCGCACGAAGATGCAAGTGCTCATCTCCAACACTTCCTAGAGATTTGCAGCACATTCACTTTATTAGATGTTCCCAGAGACGCCATACTACTTCGCCTTTTTCCATTCTCACTATTGGGGAGAGCGAAGCAGTGGTTCTACGCGACGAAGGATAAGAACACTACGTGGGCACTCTGCTCTACGAACTTTCTGGCTAAGTTCTTTCCCATGGGCAAGACCAATGCTCTCCGTGGGAAGATTACAAGTTTTCAGCAACAACATGATGAATCCGTTCCAGAAGCATGGGAGCGCTTTCAAGATTACATCCTAGAATGTCCCCATCATGGAATGGAAAGCTGGCTACTTATGCAGACTTTCTATCATGGGCTCATCACTAGTGCTCGTGAGACCATGGATGCTGTAGCTGGAGGCGCATTTCTATCACTCACCATACCACAAGCTACAGCCCTTGTGGAGAAGATGGCGTCCAACCAAGGTTGGAACGAAGAGAGGACTCAAACACGCAAGAAGGGTGGAGGTATGCACCAGCTCAAGGAGGTAGACATGCTGTCTGCAAAGTTAGACCTACTCATAAAAAAGCTCGATGACAAAGCTAGAGACAAAAGAGAAGTCATGAACGTCTACGACTCTCATATGACTTGTGAGGAATGTGGAGATACTGGACACTCAGGCAATCACTGCCCTGAGATGCTTGAGGATGCAAGGTACATCAACAACAACAACAACTACAACCGTCCTCAACAAAATCAAGGTTGGAATCAACAGAGGCCTAACTACTTAGGTAACTACTCAGGTAATTATCAAGGTAATAACTCTTACAACAACAATAATAATTTTCCACCCCTGAGAGAGTTAGTGTCTAATCAAGGAAAGCTAATGGATAACTTGTCTAAGAAATTGGCATCCAATGATAAAATACTAGAAAACATAAATAATAGAATGGATAATTTCTCTACTGCCATCAAAAACCAAATTAGCTTTAATAAAATGATTGAATCTCAGTTAAATCAAATAGCTGCTGCTGTTCCTGCTACTAACCCCGGTATACCATCACAACCGGAAGGATTAGAATATGCAAATCTTGTAGACATGTTTGATGCAGGTAACTATTGGAGTAATCCCGCTGTCGGAGTACATAATGACCTTCTGCCAGTCAAGAGAGGCGATCCAGGACGCCCCGTCATCCCGATCTCCATCGGCATGGTGGACTTTCCAGAAGCACTCTGCGACTTTGGCTCCAGCGTCAACATTATGCCCAGGGTACTCTATGAAAAATTCTTTACATATCCTTTATCAGAAACAACTATGTGTTTGCAGCTTGCAGATCAGACACTAAGCTTTCCTAAAGGAATATTAAAGAACATGTGTGTCCGAGTTGGTACCTCGTACGCTCCAGCTGACTTCGTGGTGATAGAGACCGGGTCCGATGAGAGGTCACCAGTTATTCTGGGAAGGCCATTCCTGAACACCTCGGGAGCTGTCATCTACGCCAGCGCTGCGAAGATCAACTTCAACATCAAGGGGAGAAAGGAGACGTTTTCCTTCAAGAACAAGATTACACAAATCCCAGAGCAACCCCAACATGAACCAAGGAAGAGGACCAATAGGAGGATCAAGCAGAACAAGAACAACCAAGGATGGACCGAATCAGCTAAGATGGTCACTGCAGTTCAAGGAGGTCAAGATGGTCGACTCAAGTCGTCCTTCCTGAATAAGAAGAACGACCCAGGTATGCCAAGCATTGAGTGCTCAATCAATGGATACTCCTTTCAGAAGGCGCTTTGCGACACTGGATCAGGCGTCAACATAATGGCCACAGTCACCTATCAGCTCTTGTACGGGACCATGCCCTTAAAACCAACATACACTCAGCTCCAGATGGCAGATCAGACATCCCGAAAGGTCGAAGGTATAGTAACCGATGTCCCTGTTAAAATTAACGATCATTTTGTCCATACAGACTTTCAGGTCATTGACATGGGAGACGACGAGTACGATCCACCCATCATCCTAGGAAGACCGTTCCTAGGCACCGTCAAAGCAATCATTTACATTGGAACCGGAGAAGTCCATATGCATTTCCCCTCTGAGAAGGTATGCC
The DNA here is from genome assembly GCA_022457205.1 of Saccharum spontaneum. Classification (NCBI taxonomy): domain Eukaryota; kingdom Viridiplantae; phylum Streptophyta; class Magnoliopsida; order Poales; family Poaceae; genus Saccharum; species Saccharum spontaneum. The sequence goes on along the minus strand of CM039582.1, from coordinate 5,030,730 downwards.
GCTACTTTAATGACCCTAACTATATAGTTAAAGATTCTAAGCAGGTCAGGACAAGAAGAAGGCGACGTAACCGTAACCAAAGGAGGCAAACCATCAAGGACGTATGGGCAGACTATGAAGGAGAGGTCATAAGGCCCGAGGATATACAACAGGAGACCGAAGCACTAAGTCGGGTATGGAAAGCGAAGACAGTTACACAAGAAGAGGAGGCGCTGCCGGAACCACCGTCTACGCCACCCCAATCCCAGGACAGCTAAGAAGAAAAGAAGTCATGTTCGGAGGACTTAAAAACACCGAACGCCATGCCAAGAGGTAAACTTGGTAGTTATCATTTTTCCTTTAATTATTGCTCAGTTAATCATGTTCATTCTGTCTAAAAAAATGTTGAAAACAGTAAGCCCCATGTGAGTATGCGAGTGGCATAAAACCCATAAGTACATTCACTGTGGTGGCATAAAAAAATAATAATATATTTTTTCTGTTCTATAAAAATGAAAATAAAAATAGAGAGTGACATTTATCAAGGAAGCTCAAACATGATAAAGGCTAGATATTTATGCTAACGCTTAATCAAGTTTCACGAAGCTTTGTTGTCTATTTGAGCTCCACAGAATTCAGGAAGACTAGCAGATGGAGGACATCCTAATCGCTGTCAGGGTGCTGCCGACATTCAAATACACCTCTGCACCTGCTAGCTACATCAGAAGAAATTACATCAAGATCCAGCTTAGGGGAGAGCACCCCCATTTATCCCGATAAGTATTTTTATCTACATTTATACCTATGCTTTATTGAAATAAAAAGATGCATAATCATGAAAACCCAAATAAATATTTTGTGTTTATATATATTTGCTTAGTTTAATAAATAAATAAAGTAGCTATGCTAAACTGAATCTTGAAAATAAAACTCTAGCATGGATATGATGAATAGTTGCTCTGTCTAATTTTCAAATTTGTTCTCTCTCTAGTTTAGACATAACTGTTATAATTTAAAACTGGCTCTAAACCTGAACTAGTGGGAAGAGAACTTGATCTGAAGTCTAAGTTGTTAACGGATATGATATGGGAAGGTTGAGCTGCTGTTTATCTGTTCCTAGAGATGCTAGAATTCTGGAGAATTTTATCTTTGAAAATCTTTAAAATGTTGTATGATGAGTTCATGTATGATGAGAGTTTAAATTCCTACCACAGCCATATATACATGCTTGTTAGAATAAGAACCGCACTTTTACTACTTACTGCTTATGGACATTGAGTGTGGTCAAGCTGTGTAGACCCTTAGGAACTTGTCATGTGGTTAAAATCAAGATTCACTTGCACGTTCACTCATACATGCTGCTTCTACTCCGGAAGTACGCATCCACATATATCCACTCATTTCCATCTCCAGATTCACCCAAAATTATTCTACTCCTGATCCGAAAGAGAATAGCCAAAAACATTATCCCATTCCTATTATTCCCTGTGAAGTTAATGCTCAAGTCATTTCTACTACCACTTGCTATATTTTCAAAAGAGGGAGATTGCTCTAAAAATATATATATATAAATACGAGGAAATAAAAAGGAGCAAGTGCTCGGAACCTCGAAGAAAGAAAAAGTGAGACGAGAGGTAAAAATGGACAAGTGTCCGACAGTAGAATTAGGGGTACAAGATACCCACCTGAGAGAAAAAAATATATAGAGCATCTCATTCCCCTCAAAAGTTTTAAAAAGCAAGAAAGGTATGTATTCCCTCAAAAAGAGCATTAGACTTTTGTTATCACCATCATCACCATACACCACTCATTCACCACACATGCACATCTTGATTTGACTTATTGACTTGTTTCTCTGGATCCATGGTTTGACTATGCAATAAATGTTCTATGAGTATGTATACTGTATCTTCCACCTATGAGCTCCAGATATCAAAGCCTTATTAGAGTAGGGTGAGAGAGAAGGCAATGTCACTACGCCTTATACCATAAATACCACATACTTTGAGAGAGAAGGCATATACCATTACTGCCTTGGTAAGGATCCAGAAATACCACAAAAGAGAGACCCGAGAAAGTCATACAAGGAATCCCTAGTTTTATTTAAAAAATTTGCAAAAACTCCAGAGTTATAGCTGATCAAGAATAAGAGACATGGCGTTTGACTAGACCGTTCTATCTTTTAACCACTCAAGATGCAGGTGACGGTTGCAAGCCCCATGGTGAAAGGAAAAATGAGTAAGTTTTAAGTCTTGACAGTTTACTCTAACTCAGGGATGAGACCTTATTTGAAAGCATATGTACCGTCAACGTTCAAAGGCGTTGCAACAACTTCTGATCCATAATGAGTCTATCTTTGCTCAGGGACGAGCAAGAGGTAAGCTTGGGGGAGTTTGTTGACGGTCCTTAAGTATCAAATATAGTTATTAAATAAATAAAGAAAAGGATCCAAATGCAACCAACACCTAGACTTAGGGTTTTATCTGACAGAATTCCATGAGTTTTGGTGTTTGTCTGTTTCTGCAGGGGGTTATCAGAAAATACGGAGGAAAGGCCCACACGTCGGGTTTACATAGAGATAATAACGTGTTCACCGATTTTCTATCATCTAGAAGACTCCAGAAGCCACGAGAACGAACGGGAGGCCGAACGGGCCCGGAGGCAGGGCGCCCGCCCTGCTCCCTAGGGCGCCCGCCCTGGCCTGAGAGCCAATCAGGCTCCGTCTCGCGGATTATGCTCCACCGACCTAAGGGATTAAGGAAAACCGTGCGATTAATGTCGGTTTGATTCGACGGCCCACGTTCACTTGAGGGGGCTATATAAGCAGGACCCCTTGCCCCTGGAGGAGGCACTCCCTTATTCTCATTCTTCAAACCCTAATCTCAGGAGGAGAGTCTCTAATCAAGCCCTAGAGCCACCACATCAACTAGATCTCTAGTATAGCATAGCTACATAGGATTAGAACTAGAAGGAGTCAATCTTCGATTGGCTTCCGGATCTGTCAAGAGGATTCTTGGTAATTCCTTTACTATTCTTCATTGTTCATCTTTGTTCTTCAATATTATGAATACAACTTTGTTCTATTTCAATATATTGATTATGACTATGCTCTACTTGTTTATATTTGCGATTATATTGTTCTTTCGTAGTTATACGCTTGGCTTAGTTAGATTGGAATTATATACATGTTTAGGATCGTATAGCGTTTATCCATCGGATCCATGGGTAAATGATAAATATTGTGTAGGCGTGGTGCTTAGACCATATTTATCTGCGATTGCACCTTATATGCCGGATCGTGGGGTGGTCCGCGATGGTGACAGCTTCGCTGGTTCTTATATAGTCCCCCTCCCGTGTGTAAGGCAGGCAGAGCAACATTATTACGGGGGAGTGATTGCTATGTTTCTCATCTTCCTTGATAATATCACTATGCATGGGCGTAGTCCTTTCTCGCAATGATTGCCAAGTGTACTTGCACTAACTATGATATGCTATACTTTATAGTTAAGAATAACTTAGGAAATATCCTTGTAGTTCGTCCTAATACCATGCTAATGATTTGCTAGAATATCTGTTGAGGTGCTTATCATTATTATATGTGGCTAGCTGATCAGATTAATTATCTTTGTCACCATTCATACTTTATCTATATTTTATGTGACACTTACCCCTGTATGCAAGAGATAGATGAATGCTCTCACTTATACATGCAATGATTGATACTCATTCCTATATTCCATTCCATAATCAACATTGATGTTAGTAATCCCTTCCTAGTGGTAAAAATATAAATAACGATACCTGGAATACTTCCCGGTTAAAATGCTACATCGATATTAATCTGTGCGCTTACAGATCTTATTTATTATTTATTTAGAAGAGCAGTTGCATATTTCAATACCGTGTCTCTCATGTCATGCTGGGGATGACAACTTGGCTTAAGTGGCATGAGGGATAGGTTCGGCATTTTTGACGCCGTTATCAGAATTAGAAAACTAAGTCTACTTTTGGTAATGACGTTAAGAATGCCCAACAGCTAGCCTTGCCTAGGAGTTGGTCTGTTGGGCTGGCCAGGGCGGCCTAAATGAGAGGTCAGGATACATGTCGCAGGCTCATCATGGCTTTGGGAGCGGTTGCAAGGCGCTCGGGAAAGGGTCGCTAGGACAGTGACAAACAGTGCTACTATTGACATTAATTAACGCAATCGCTAAATTGCAACGGCGCTAAAAATGCATGGTAATAAATTAACATGTCTCTAAATACTAGTCACCTTTTATATTTACCTATATTTCTTAGCATGGAACTAGGTTGTCATCCCTAATGAATAAAGCTTAGAAGTATATAAGTGGCACTATGATTTTATATGACTGGGCAGAAATATAAATGATATAAAGATATGAACAATTAAGAATAAGAACAATTAAGAACATCTACAAGCGGACAGATAATTATACCATTGTATCATTTTACCTAGACTATTTCCAAGTTGTCATTTATAATTTTACCACTAGGAAGGTCTAGCTAAACTTCTATCTAGAGTATTGATAAACTTTATATTCATGATAAATAGAGTAAATCAATGTTATGCACTCTTACTCAATACAGGGATAAGTCACATGATAAAAGATATATATATATATATGATAAGTAATGATCAATCATCATAAATAAATAAGTAGATACACTCCGAGCTTCCTAACTATTACTAATAACGTAATCCAATTAGAATATTAGAGGAATAATTCCTAAGTATTCAAGTTACATGTCAAGCTACTACAACAAATAATAATCATCAAGTAATACTACCATATGTCCCAACCATAGTGGAGCCATGAACAAGAGAAGTTGAGTTCAGAAACCTCTGATATACGAATATATCCTTAACCCGACAATGCTGCTCTACCAATAGTCGACTACACATGGGGGGACTACAGAGGACTCAATGGGCCTATAAAAGTCACACTCACGATCTACCACACGATCCTGAACAACTGGAGGCATTCGTATATATGCAAAGCATCTAAACACCACGCTTACATAATGCATACCAGTCATCTTATGGTCAAAAAGACGAGCGCTATATGAACATGTGATCAAACTAAATAGCAACCTAACTATACTAGAATTGAAGTAGACAATGAACGATGAATTCAAGAACATAATAAAGATGAAGAATAATGTTGGCATTGCAATAAATGTGCCAAGACAGATTTACAATAAGAGTGGGGAACTAGAACATTACCAAAACTCCACGCTCGTCAACGATCGGGAATACAAGCTAGGTTGACTTAGCTTGACTTCCTCTAGACCTGATCTAATTATGCTAAAGCTATGAACTAGAGGAACTTTGATGATCTAGGGTTTCTGGCTCTGGATGAACTGATCTTCAAATGACTTGATGCCTTCAGGGGGTCTACCCCTATATTTATACCCCAGTGGGACGCACACGAGCCATTGGATCAAACCAACTTCATGTAGGGCTAGAATTGATCCTCAAGGTCGGTAGAAGAATATTCTAGAAGCTCGTGGAAGGGGGGAGAAGGGGGTGGCCACCCGGCCACCCCCTAGCCGGTCGGCCCCACTTGGCAGGCACTCGGCCTTCGCTTCGTTCCGGTGTCTTTTGGGGTCTTCTATAATATACTAGTATTTATCTCATGGTGAAATTCTAAAAATTCTTTTAATAATTAGGCATCTCTCTCCACTTTTCTGCATAACTCCCTGCAAACATTAGAATTCAACAAAGCTCGTGGAATTCGTCATATAACACCCTAAATGTTTTCATGTATTTTGACCATTCTCTCATGTTTATTTCACTATATATTGTTGACGTTAACGACCGTCAACAGCTACGTCATGGAACATGTAGATGCACCTTCATGTAGGGCCTCCGCGAGTGAAACGTGTCTGGCTGCTTGTGCGAGTCGGATCAGGTCACTTCAGGAATTCGGGCAGCTTTAAGGTGAGGTGTGCGAGCACACTTTTCTGTGGCTTGCTCCGTGGATTGGTCGCGTTATTCTGGGGACAAGGGTGAGCCTGCATGTGTATGTCGATATGTGTGGGTAGAGCGGCTAAAATCTGAGATAACGTTAGTGATCGATGTTTCGAGAGCTGCTGGTGAGCTGATCGCCGTAACTCGGGGTGCGTTGAGCCCCCGAGCACTTGCTCACGATAGAGTTGTCATCGTCCCTAGCCTGCAAGCTGATGGAGACACTTCTTCGTCACTTGGAGCGGTCGTAACTTGCGTGGATCAACCTCTAGGGCAGCCTTGGGCTGGTCCTTGCTAGCTGGACGTCCTCGAGGGGCTTACAAGCCCCCGAGGATGGCTTCTTCACTCCCAACTTGCTGTGGCTTTTGGCAAGGAGGACTCGTGCATTCCGGTGCCTGAGTCTTCTTGGCGTGACAGCGTCGTTGTCGCCGCATCTCCGTTTTCGGGGGTAGTTGACGCTTTTGGCAGAGAACTATTGGGACATGTCACTGTGGAAGCTAGCTTGAGCACAACGCAGTTCGACCCGCTCACGACGGTGCGCGGTGTGATCAGAGAGCCCACTTCCTCAGATGCGTGTGCCTCCAAGTGATGGTCAATAGTTCACCGAAGCATGTCATGCAACTTGCCCATTGTGCAGGATCAGGTCCTAGTCTCGGGTTTGGCTCTGTATGGCATGGTGCTAGCTAGCTGTTGGATTGCTGGTGACGATTCCATGTTGTTGCGAGTAGTTCGGATGCTTGTGCATGCCTAGGTCGTTGTGTTCCGCTAGCAGAGACGCTGTCCGGGGCATGATTCTATAGCAGGGTCCAATTTTGCCACGTAGCGAGTCTGGATTGGGTAAGAGCTGGTGACGAGCGTTACCCCACTGGTTCGGGCGATCTTGTGGTTCCCTAAGAAGATGTGGCCATCGCAGGCCATCTGAAAGGTCTTGATGGCTAGAGGAGGGGTGAATAGCCTAATAAAATTTTCTACAAAATGTGCTAGACAAGTTGATTAGTAATAACAATTTGCAAGATGCAAGTTTTGCCTAGCCTAAGAGGAGTTTGCAAGCCGCCTATCCAATTAGCAATTATAGTTTTGATTCACTCAACCGCACAAGTTTAAACCACAAGAGTGACAACTAAGAGAAACTACTCTACTCAAGCTAACAAGGCAACTAGGCAAGACAAAGACTATAACAAGATAGTAACAAAAGTAATGCAAGAGTAGGTTTAGAAGTGATTTCACCGAGGGGCGATGAATAGAGCGAACCAATTGATATATCCAAATGATGATCCAATCAAGTAGCTAATCACCGAGATAAACCAATCACAATCACGAATTGATGACAAATGTTTTGTCCTGAGGTTCACGTGCCTGCCGACACGCTAGTCCCCATTGTGTCCCCTTACACCACGTGGTTCGGTGGCTAATCAGTCTAACACACCGAGCCTCTCAAAAGGTGCCATAAGAACCTACCAATGGCTAAGAGTTGCAATGACACAAGCAATCTACTAGAGTTGAAATTCGGCGCTCCACCGGGGAACCACAAGAACCCCTCACAAGACAATCACCGGAGCCGGCCACGAACAATCACCAATACGTGCCGGACCTCCACCGCTTCTCCAAGCCATCTAGGTGGCGGCAACCACCAAGAGTAACAAGAAATCTCGCAGCAAAACAATCCCTCAAGTGCCTCTAGATGCAACGCAATGATCAATGCACTTGAATCACTCAATTTTACACAAAGATCGCAATCGAATGCAAGGAGATGAGTGGGGAGAAGTGTGAGGGCGTTGGCTCAGCTCAAGATGCTCACAAGTATGTCAAAGTGCCAAGAGTGAGAGCCCAAAGCCGGCCAACAAGTATTTATAGACGTACCCTTCGAAAAGAGCCGTTGTACACTGGTCGGGGTCGCCAGACGCGTCTGTCGCAGTTGCAACAGACGCGACACACCGTGTCCATCGCTCGGATGAACGCCACGTGTCCTGCATCTTCAAAGTTCCAACAGTTCAAATCCTCTTCAACAGACGCGTTTGTTGCTACATGCTCATGCGTCTATTGCCTCACAGACACTATACAGAGAGCTCCGAAAACATCTCTAGCCAACAGACGCATCTGTCGCGAGGCCATCAGACGCGTCTAGCGTTTGGCGCAGCTGAGTCCTCCGAGGGTGCTGACATCGAAGCCAACAGACGCAGACTCCATGCGTTTGTCGCTCGACCATCAGCGCGTCTGGTGCTCACACACCAGCACAGCGTACCTAGGGTTAGGCAACAGACACGGTGGCCACATCTGACGCCTCCGAAGCCCGCGTTCGACGCCCCATGACTTTGCCTCCTTTTTCATCCTTCGGCGCAATGGAAAATAAGTGTTTCATCTCCACAAAAACTCCTGACCCCAAACCCCTCTCTACCGCTCAAACTCCACCACCTTTGCAAATGTGCTAACACCACCAAGTGTACATCACCATGTGCATATGTGTTAGCATTTTCATAATTATTTTTCAAAGCATTACGTTAGCTCTTTACTAGATCCTAATGCATATGATCAAAGAATGACACCTAGAGGCACATGTAGGACTCAATTGCAAAGAGAATTCCCCTCTTCATAGTACGACTATGTATCCTATGTTATCCACACCCTCTATAGTGTCTTGGATGCAAACCAAAAAGTCCTATCATATACCTTTGCCTTGAGCATCATGATTTGGCTTTGCACCTCCATCCAACTCCATCATGGCAAGCACTTGATCACATCACCATTGCTTGATCCTTGCTTCACCATGTCGTTGCACCAACCACATCATAGCTACACATGTCTTTGTTACGTGGTTAGTACTAGGTATTGTCACTAATTACCAACACCAAACATAGGACTTTCACCATCCCTCAGGTGAGGTCGCCTTGAGCCATGGCCATCTAGCTTCCTGGGTGGAAGTCCTAGCCATGGCCAGTAATGAGAGAAGGCACTGGGCCCTCTACGTGGGTGAACTGCAAGATGCAGCCCCCGTGGGCAGTTCTAAGAGTGTGTCCACTGTAGGCTGCGGAGCCTAGGTTTCCAAGGTGGAGGTTTGGACCGCGGCTAAAGGCGGGCGTGGGCACTAGCCTTTTGACGCCAGTAAACTCGTAGTTTTCTCAGTGGATGTGGCCGTCGCGAGCCATTCCACCAGCGAGCTCACCGATCATGCAAGGAGCCATCGCTTCCTTCCTAACAATCGAGAGTGTACGACCGAAGGGTCGTGAGCCTGAGGGAGGTCCTAGCTAACTTGGCTTGCAAGCTATGTCGCCTTCTAGTGCTTGTCCGGACGTGGCTATCGTCATGGTCTTGTGGCCGCATCGCAGCAGGGTGTGACGTGGTGTTACTGTGCTAGCCATGGCGGCACTGTAGACACGGTAATGGTTCGTTAGCCGTCCTACGCAACGTGGAGTATGTTGTGGTCTTCGTCATCGTCTCCTGACTTCTCGGGGCTAGAGACCACGACCCCGATCATCGGGGTCAGGGCTTTCAACTGACTTGAACGGCCTCCAGGTTGAGTCCCTTGTCGTGGATCCCATCCCGTAGTGGGTGGGATCATGCATACGTCTTGTCGGTCCGTATCTAGATGGTGGGTTGCGTACTCGTTGCTACCGTCGTGCGGTGTTGTCTCGTCGGTGCGGCATGGCATAGGGATGGCGCCTGACCGGGCCGAGGTGACCGTTGTCCCCTCGGTCCTTGCGGGGTCAATGCGGCATGCTTGCTCTTGTTAGAGCAGGCACGTTTGGCTTGGCGTGAACCCTCTCCATCCCTTCTAGGGGTCGTGACGGCCGGGGGAGAGATCGTGCGTCTCATGGGCGCCGTGTGGATAAGGCCGGTGAAAAGGGGTTGTGGCCGGTCCTGGCCTTGGTGTCTGACTTGGCATGCCTGGCTTATCTGGGCCTCGGTCGTTCGCGGCTTCACTAGCTAGCGTGTTGTGGGCCACGTGACCTGCTAACTAATCGGTGTCGTGAGACGCCTCGGGGTTATAACCCCAAAAATGCATCTTCTTGTTCAGGAGTTTGTAACATTTTACCTATGTGGAGTGCAGCTTGTGAGGCTTATTGTCCTCAATATTGGTTCACCGAATCAATACTTTGTGAACAAAGTCCATGAGCTAAATGAAAGTGTACCAATGGATGTGGACAGGATTGTAGTGGTCAAGGCTCGGAATGACATCGTGTCACACCTTAAATTTTCTATTTTGGGCTATGAATAGAAAACACTAAATAAAATAAATAATTTTGTAATTTTATAAAATTTCCAATATTTAATTAGGGTCTTTACGATTTAAATAATGCAAAATGGAACTTTCTCAAACTTTTATAACGTAATTTAAATGGTTTGCTGCATTCATGCCGGTGCATTTAGTTCAATTGTATGAAAAATGAATTTTAAAATTCGATTAAGTCTCGAATAGGTTTTGTTCTATTTTCAAAAATTTCAATACAAATTTCAATTTATTTTATCAAAATCAAGTTTCATTTATTTATTATTTATTTATAGAAAATATAAAATTCATTTTGTGTCAAATATCTTCCTGGACTAATCTTTATTCCATGTAATAAGATCATCAAATCTAACCCAATCTTTTCCTTCTTTTTCTGTACAGGAAATTTTTAGGCCTTTTCTCCTTTCTTTCTTTTCTCCTTGAGCCACTATTTCTTTGCACGTGGTTTAATCTATGCATGAAAGAAAACTAGTATAGTGTCTATGCTAACGCCACAGCTTCATTTAAGGGATGCACATAAAAACAATCAAACGGCGATATTTTTCATGCAAAGGAGGAAGAATGATGTTTGATCAATCATGCTGAACGAGTTAACATTGTTATTCAAACATTAATATTCTTAGAGAAAGTGAGAAACCATATCTACTAAGAATATGAGTAGATGGGAAATGCATACAAATCTACTGTAGTAAGAAGACTATTTCGTACTCCTATACTACCTAGCTTCTTATATTTCATCGGACACATGAAGATATCGAGGATAGGCAACCGTCTTTTGCACCCTTTATTTCAGCTGTCAGCATGCACATGGCTGTTCTTCATATCAGTTTTGAATTCATATGCTTTCTTCATGGAAACGCAAGCCAATTACCTACGGGTGCCATATACATCTTTCCATCTTGTCCTGTTAAATTTTTCAAAGGCGGAAGGTACAGTTAAGATTTTTTTACGAATATGTACTCAATAATCACCAACACTTGAACTCAAACAAATAATTCATTTGATCATGAAGACTGGCAGTAAAAGCAGACAGGTGGTATGTAAAACAGGCGTGATCTCAAGTTTGGAGCTTTGAAAAATAGATTGTGTAGTCATGAAAATGGAAAAAAAAAAGAATCAGTCTTTGCAGCTAGTAAAAAAAGCACTGCTACAACCCACAAGCCACAACACAAAGTCATGACTTACCACCTTTCACACCATTGCTTACTATCAAGGTAGGTGTTAGGGTATCCAAACCCTGAAAAACATGATTGTCACAACTTAATAATCTAACATAAAGACGATGAACAAAAAATCGGGAGATGGCTGCAAGTCATGATATTCAATGATCGAATGACATAGACATAACAAGTTAATCGCAGAGATATAGATCCGGAGAAGAACAAAAACAGGTAGATCATACATTGGCTTTGGTTTCTAGGCGTGCATCATGTTCGAGGAGTAGATATGTTGATCCGCAAGAACTGTTCTTCACTACCATATGCAGAGGAGTCTCTCCATACTGTCAAAAAATAAGATAATTGCTATATGTATTAAGCTCGATGCATGAATGAAGTGTGGCAGGGTACCCAATCAGATGCAAAAGAAATGTGGCAACAAGTACCATGTTCTTTGCCTCCAGACCAACTGTTTCCGCACCTTGTTGGTTAAGCAAGAACTTGACTAATTCTGTATTGTTGTAGCCAGCAACAACATGAAGTGGTGTTTGACACATCTGCAAATTATTATATTTTCAAAGAGGCTAGATTGCACAATGTTTCATATAGTACTTATTAAATCTAATTAGTTTATGTCTGTTAATGACTAAGGCAATTAAAGGCACAATTGCCAGCAAACAAAGTCAGGTTAGTACATTAGAGCTGCATAGGGTAATCAGGTCACAAAACAGAAATGTATAAACTCTAGATCAGCAAATGCAAGTTCTATAAATCAGTAGCTAAAGAATAAATTAGCTGATGCGAATCTGTGACAAGCACCATAGTTCTATGTGAATCAGACTCTACAGTTTCAAGTTCGTAAGTAGTAGTTTTTGGTCATATCAATACCTCTACAGTTTTAACAGCACACCTCAAATATTGCATTTGACAGCTAATCAACTTCACCTAGAACAGACACATCGTGATTAGGTTCGCAACAAAATTACCCCAGCACATCACTTCAGTCTTCAACTCAGGAGTACGAGTTACAGTCAACTAACCACACGATAAGTGGCTCACTTACCATGGTTGCGTGGATCGACGGGTGACCGGAGCCGAGTGAACGCTAGCGCCCACTCCTCCCTCCCGTGCCCTGGGCGGCGGTGGCCCCATTGTGCACCACCACACTGTGTGCAGCGCGCCGAGCCCGCGGCCGGGCACCGCCGCCACCCCGCGCAACCCGAGCCCTGTGGCCAGGTGCCATAGCCGGGCGCACACGTGGAGAACTGCGGCCGGGCGGGCTGAGGCGACAACCACTACAGCAGGAATGTACTGTAGGGGCGGCTGGTGAGGCTTTGTAGCCGCCCCTGCCATACCGTCTCTACAAATCATGTATTTGTAGGGGCGGTTCCCACAAATCAATTTGTAAAGGCGGCTACTGTTATCAGCCGCCCCTAAAAATCAATTTATAGGGGTGGCTAGTAACACCAGCCGCCTCTACAAAAATAATTTGTAGGGGGCGGTTGTAACACCAGCTGCCCCCACAATTCTAATTTGCACGGGCGGTTCACTCTAGAACTGCCCCTACAGTATATTTTCCGACAAAAAAATGAAATTTGAAAATTCAAATCTGACCAGAATATATATAATTCACAACGACAAACAAACCCACAATAATTTAGACCAGTTCGTTACAAACACATAACAATTTGTTCATTACAAACCATACTAACAAGAGCAATTCATTATTACAACCGACAAGAGTTTAAGTATGTAGAACTTCCCAATGCCGTTGTATGTACTCGCTGAAGTGCACATCATTGATTTCATAAGCCAAAATGCTACTGATGTAGCGCAATGCATTCACTACTTCACTCTCATTTGCTTCACAAGTTCGGTTAAAAGGTCTACTGACGACGATCAAGTATGGTCGGCCTGCCCCCCCTACCCACAAGAATTTTTATCTAGATTCCCTCGGTAGTTTCCACAGGGGTACCATATTCCCATTCAAAATGACCCATTCTCCACAGGGCTTGGTTTAGGGTGCTTTCAAAGCTACAACCTGCATATGTGTCATCAGTCTTCTCAATCTGCAAGTATTGGAAAAACTATGGTTATCAGCACCATAGATATATATAGACATAACAACTAATCTGGATATAAGTTATGAGACTTACCACATCATCTATGTAGGCCTCAGCAAGCTGTGCACAAAACAGTCCAATATCATGGTGGAGGCCCACATTCAAAGATGCAATTCTCATGGAGGAGTATGTAGGAATATTGTACCCAATATTTTAAAGGGCCATTAAACAATCTTTCACAACATTTCTTTGGGCACAAATTTCATAATAATCTGCCCTTCCCGTCCTCTCGATGTGTACATCCATACCTTGTTGGGGACCCACCCTAGCTTCAATAGTAAAGCCAAGTCGACATTGCTTGAGTCCACCATCAACTAGGAATGTACCCACATTGATGTAAGGAACTTCGAAATTTTCAATTGTCTCTATGAACCATGTTATAGGTTGAATTGTCTGCATTTAATAATGATATATATTAGAACAAGATATCTACAGAGGTGTCTTTAAAACATTTTACTTACTATGCTAGGATATGGGTGGTTTCTTCTCGCCAATCTTGGTCAGAAGCCCAGGTCATATGCATAATTATTTGGCAGATCTGACGAAGGGAGTTCAGCTATCTTTTCTCCTAAATTTATGTCAAGCAAAACAGTTATAGTAGAGGATGACAGGAGAGGAGAGGAGTAGTAGGAGCAGAGGACAGGAGAGGAGAGGAGTAGAAGTAGGAGCAGAGGACAAGAGAGGAGGGTCTACAAAGCAGCAGGTTCCTCCCAATGGAGAGTTTGTAGTAGTAGTAGTAGTAGTAGGACAACAGCAGTAGTATTAATAGTAGGACAACAACAGCAGTACTATCAATAGATGGAGTTGCATTACAACCAAAATAAAGCTTACAATTAGTGTTATCCAAACTAATAGGCCTCAGACATCATAATTAAATCATCATACGACCACCTACATAGACCATTTAATTGTGTCATCACAGGCCTAATTATTGCAGATGCATTTGCAGCTCATGGGCCTCATCCAAAGTGCAAGCACCATCACCAACAGACTAATAAAGTAATAATAACCACATTCTTCCAAGACCAACTATTACCACCCTGAGGGGTGCTCATACCACCCTGATGGGGGATGCTCTCACCACAATTAGTTGTGACCATGGTAGGGGTGCTAGTTGTTGCTGCAACATAATCATTGAAATCTCTAAGTGCATCTTCATAGTTGTTGTACTTCATGTGTTTAGCATGTCTGACCCCAAGTACATGTTCACTACCCTCATGCCAAGAGCTGTAAATCCTAGGTTTCTTCCCGTAGAAAATAACATAGCCATGACCCATTTCCTATGAGTAGAATTGAAGAAAATAGCCATCAATCAGGAGTACTAGTGGCAGCAGTAGTAGCAGTAGGACAGCAATAGTAGTAGTAGTAGTACTACTACTAGTTAGTAGTAGAAGTAGTATGGAACAGGAGTAGTGGTAGGGTAGGAAAGCATAGTAGTAGGAGAGGAGAGGAGAAGAGTAGTAGAAGTAAATCCAAATTCAAATTCAAATTTAAAATTCAAATTTAGAAAATACTTGACAGCAATAGATCACAAAAAGAGTAAAAGTAGAGGCCTCTGAAACATGTCAATCATCATTTGATTAAGAACTTGGAGCATAAAGGCATCATAAAAACAGTGAGCATATCGAAAAAGAGAGTAGGGGCGGTTGGTAATGATGCCAAGTTCCTCACAAGTTCATGATCATCAGCTCATATTCCAGATAATTTCTAGAGTTGGACAATTTCATCATTGGCAAAAGAGAGAGGAGAGGAGAGTTGGCAAAAAACAATAGATGTTGCTTCCCAAACAAAGGGGAGAGCAATAGGTGGCAAAAAAAGCAGTTGTTGCTTGCCAAACATAGAGGATTGGAAAGGTGGCCAAGAAAAGCATTTATATGTTCACTATGTTTATATATGCTCACTGTTTTTTATATGCAGGCAATAGCTGCTACCATATATCACAAAAAGAGTAGTAAGAGTAGTAGAAGTGGTACAGGCCTTAGAAAATGTCAATTATCATTTGATCAAGAACTTGGAGCATAAATGCATCATAAACATAGTGAGCATATCAAAAAAGACAGTAGGGGCAGAGTAATGATGCCAAGTTCCTCACAAGTTCCAGATCATCAGCTCATATCCCAAATAATTTGTGGAGTTGGACAATTTCATCACATGCCAAAGAGGGGAGAAGAGCCAAGTTCCTCACAAGTTCTAGATCATCAGCTCATATCCCAAATCATTTCTGGAGTTGGAGAATTTCATCACAGGCCAAAGACGGGAGAGGAGAAGACTAGGCAGTAGGGTACATAGAAGAGAGTAGTAGAAGTAGGAGTAGTAGGAGAGGGAAGGAAAGTAGTAGTAGAAGTAGGAGAGTGAGCATATATAGTGGTTGCTTCCTGTGAAAAGGAGCATATTTAGTAGTTGCTTCCTGTCAAAAGGAGCATATATAAACATAGTGGGCATATATAAAACAATCAACATCTATAAAAATAGTGAGCATATGTAAAAACAGTGAGCATCTATAAAAACAATGAGCATCTAAAAAACAGGAGCATATGTAAACATAGTGAGTATATATCAAAACAATTAGCATATATAAACATAGTGACCATCTAAAAAAACAGTGACCATCTATAAACAGTGACCATCTATAAATACAGTGAGCATATGTAAACATATTGAGCATATATCAAAACAGTTAGCATATGTGAGCACCCATGTAGTACCATCCAAGCAGACTAAGCATCATGCCTTCCCTTTGATCTGTTCAGACAAAGCAAACAACGTGGGGTAATCATTGGTGGTAACAAAGATCATGACTCTACATATGAAGTCCTCCTTTCAGAATGCATCGTACATCGGCTCCCCATACCTCCATAGCCTCTACATTTCTTGCATCAAAGGCTCGAGGAACACATCTATATCAATGCCTGCTTGTTTCGGACCCGAAATGAGAATAGTTAAGAGAAGGTACTTTCTCTTCTGACATAGCCACGTTGGGATGTTGTACATGGTCAAGATCACTGGCCATGTGCTATGGTCGTTGTTCCTCTCATTGAAGGGATTCATTCCATCGGTACTCAAGCCAAACCATACATTCCTCGGGTCCTCGCTGAAATCTTTGTGCTTGTCATCGAAGCACTTCCACTAAGTACCATCGGCTAGGTGTGCAATCACATCGTCATCCACCTTGTGCTCATCGTCCCACCATGTCATTAGTGCGACTTCCTTAGGGTTTAGGAAGATACGCCTCAACCAGTCGACCACTGTCAGGTACCACATTACCAAGGCAGGAATTCCTCTCTGCTTTGCATCATTGCCTAATGGAGTGTCATCTGTGGGTTGAGAATCTTGTACCACCTATTTCCAACCTTTCTTCCTCTTGTTCCCCATGGAGGTTTTAGTCCTGTCATAAAGGTTGTTGTTCTTGTACTGGCTGGCCCCACAACGGGGACATTTATCCAGTGACTTGAATGTTTCACCATGAAAAAGAATACAATGATTGGGGCATGCATGGATTTTTTTCAACCCCCATTGTCAGTGAACTTATAACCTTCTTTCACTTGGTATGTGTTGGCGGGAACTAAGTTTGGCTTTGGCAGCAACCATGATAGGAGACGCAATTGATCATTGAAACTACGTTCTGACCAGCCGTACTTAGCCTTCAGGATGAGTAACTCAAGCACAAAACGTAGCAATGTTCAGTGTGTCAGAAACCCTTGTCAACACCATACATAGCCTCCTTCGATGCTTTTTTCACCCTTTCATAATTTTTAGACCTTTTGGGCTCTTTAGTAAAATCTCTGGTCTAATGGCCCGAAGCATTTCCTCTAAATGATCAAAATCATCTTCATCACTAACATGTGCTTCGCCATCATTGTTGGCACCACCTTCATCGTTACCATCTCAACCACCAGCATCACCACCTTGTTCATTGCCAAATTCGGGATCCTTTGTGCATCAAGCTTTGCTGAATATTAGGACAGAGATTCTATGGCTTCGTCGTTGTATTCCTCCTCATCGTCATCGTCAACACCAACCTTTTCACCATGATGAATCCACACTGTGTGTCCTCAACAAATCCTCGCACAATCAAATGTTCTCTGATCATCCTCATATCTATCCATGTCATATGGTTCTTGCAATCTTTACAAGGACAAATAATTGTATCCTTATTCTCTTTCAACATCGTTTCATGCTTCTCTGTGGATTCAATAAATTTATCCACCTCTTCACGGAAACCTGCCTTGAACCTTAACGAACCATACATCCAAGATTTCCTGTACCCCATCTTTTACAACAACAAGCAAAGAAAATACATTAACGGACAACTTATTAAGATATATATGTAAGGGACTCAAATTAAAAATTACTTGAGAATAATTGTATATACTCCAGATATATATACATATAAATCAAATATAATTACATCAAGCACAAAAACACACCATGGTGGAGGATAATTAATTAATGGCCTATTTATCCATAACTAAATAAAAATACATATTTATTGATTATAAAAAACAATTTCAAAGATAACATTTAGCAACAATTAATATTTTACCCAATATCTTTATGCCAACCATAGTCCAGTTTCATCAAACATAAATTTATAAAAATGAAATTAATAAAAAAACCAAACCCTAGATCTAGATCTACATGGACATGAAACATCCATAAAACTAACTAATTATTCACTAAAATCAAGAAACATTGACCAAATAAGAATATGATCTAATTCCCATACCTAATTTACCCTAGGACATTCAAAATTTGGATATAATTTGCTTCATAAGTAGCTCAAGCACCATAGAAGAGAGAGAAAAGCAAAACTCTAATTACTCACTAACCAACCACTAAAACTTCAAAATAAAGTTTGGAATAGCATTTCCTTACCTTCTACAACCTCTCCCTTAAAGGATTTGAGAGCAAAATCTCCTCCATTAGTAGAGCAATTTTTGAGAGGTGCCCAAGGCCTCCCAAGCCTTTTTTCTCATGTTTGAGTGAGTGACCCGAGGAGAAAGAAGGGGTTGCAGCCTTATATAGAGGGACCATTTCTAGGGGTTGCCGCCTCTACAAATGGCAACACTAGGGGCAGCGAGCCGCCCCTACAAATCTACCCATTTGTAGGGGGTGTCACCAGCCGCTCCTACTTTGCCATTTGTAGGGGCGGCTGGTCTCGTGGGTCCCGAGCACGCCCACTGTAGGGCTGCCTCCATCCCCAACCGCCCCTACAAAAAAGTGAGCCGTTGCTAAAAACCATTTGTGTAGTAGTGAACAGAGAGTAGTAGCAGGAGCTGGCGGGTGGCCCGCAAGTGCGATCTAGGGCGGGGTGGCCACTCCGCGATTGCGATCGCGATGGGGACGGGGGTGGCTGCCACTGGAGCTGGGGAGATGCAAGTGAAGGGACCAAGGAGGCGGCGGCAGAAGTGGAGGAGAGGCGCACGGCTTGTATACCTCGAGTGGAGAGGAAGAATATATTTCTTTTTTTTGGGGAAACGAAAGATGCCTGTATGTGGGATCGAACCGTGGAAGGAGAGCTCGGGCGTGGGGGCGGACCGGCTGAGGGAGGTCGCGTGTGGGCGATGTAGGGGCTGAGGAAGCGAGGAAGATGATACACGCAATCTCGTCCGCCGATTTGAGCAAGGAGAGAGAAGAATTAGAAGTAATCTCAATGGTTCATTTAAAAGATGTTGTTTTTCTAGGTACATTTGTTTGAGTGGATGGAGGAGGAGCTTCTCCGTGGGGGTCATTTTTTGGGTGGGTTTAGCAATGAAAATGTCGGTGCATTAGTAGGGTAGAATAGTCATGCCATAGGTCTATGGTAGTCCTAGGGCCCGATCTTTGTTTCCAAAGATGACAATTGGAAATTTTCTTTTAGGATTAAAATTCTAAAAAATTCCCATTTTGTTTCCCTTGTTCCAAAGGGGCACTAACCAGTTTCATTTTCATTTGACAACAATCGTTGCACTCATACCAACTTCATAGGAACTTTCGATCAGGAACCCGTCATTAATAGTTATCATTTAGTTTTTCTATATGGTGTGCATACTCTAGAGAGCCATTTCAGAGGATAGTTATATTTAAATAACCACTTAAAGAAACTATTGGAGGATATTTTTTTATGAAAATATCTATTCCTACCGGTTAGGGAGGACGCAGACAGTCTCGTGCCACAGCTACAAGAGGCACAAAGGCGGTTGTGATCGACCAGGTGGACCTGCTAAGATGAAAGAAACGACCAAGGAACCTTTTGCATGCATGGTCCCATCTATCTCCGCCGCATCCCAGGCACAACATGTGGTTCTGCATGCCGAGTGCATGGTACAACATGGCTCTTGTATGGTCCAACTTGCTTCCATCAGTAAAATTTGAATAGGGTAAGACATACATCATCGTGAGGGCTATGTGAAGGTGAGAGACAAAAAGAAAGATTATTTTATATATTTTTATTTTTTATGTACTATTGGATTTACGTGTTCCTCTCTCAAATTCTTGGATTACGTGAAATAAATTAGCTATTTGTTCGTCGCTAATGACGGCTCTCTCCTACTTTTTTCCTATCCATGTTAGAATAGCTAGCCAAATAGGTAGCTGTAGGGGATGCCCTTAGTCACACAATTAAACAAAAGGGTTTAGTTAACAAGTTGAATTTTAACTTGCTTCAAAAACCATTGTCGCCGTTGTCATTGTCGTTATCACCGCTGTTCCCCACGGGTGGCGGCCGAGGAGCACCCCAGTCCTGGAAGGTGACCACGCGGATGCGCACCAAGTACTGCAGACCTGGAAGCTCCGCCGAGGCGGCCTCAATGGGGCTGAGTAAGTGTGGCTCCGGGATGAAGACGATCTGCTCATCGGGGATGGAGCATGGGTGTCTGCACCAGGCGGTGACGAAGAACTCACGGTCGTCATTCAGCGGCACATCAGGGGCGCGTTTGCGAGGGTGGCCGTAGCCGGCCTGGCTGGCCCAACTGACCCAGGCCCGAGCAGGCCGGTCTCAACTGGTACAACTTACCATGTTTGTGCACCCTGTATCAAATGAGCCCGACCCAAACGAGATTGTGTTTGTCACCCAGAGCTCAGCCGGGCTAAGAGCCCAACTACCATGAACCGCCACCAACTGCCAAACCGAGATTGTGTTTGGCAGGTGGCTGAGGCCGGCCTGGCCCAGAGCCAATTCACAGATTTCAGCATGAATACATTTAGAGAAAACAGTTTCCAGCTTGAGCATGAACATTTGAACCAAAAAATTAAGGACTTGGCCTCAGACAAATAAAGTTCAGTACTTCTTATATCATTGTTGGCAACAAGTTCACAGGAAGCAAAGAAGATGGCAACAAGTTCACAGGAAGCAAAGAAGAATAGCAGGTGAATAAGTTCATAGAAAGATATATGAGAAAGCAAAATGACAAGCAGCCAGCTAATGAGCACAATCATCTTGTCATCATCGGCCTAGAACACAGTTTCACTTATGGCACATGAACAACATGTAGCATAGACATGCCACAACCAGCAACAAGATCAAGATGACCACATTCTTCCACCACCCCTGCTTACCATCAGAATGAGGATTGGTTGCACATCTCTCATTTGCCAATAGCATTTGGGATGCTGTTGGATCAGCAGAGGTGTCAGCACTTGGTAACAGCTTAGGTGGACCAGGAACCCTATCATTGAAAGCTCTAAGAGCTTCATCATAACTGTTGTACTTCTTATAGATAGCCCCTTTCTCCTTAAGCACATACTTAGCACACTCATGCCAACTAAAATAAATACCAGGTTTCTTCCCTTCAAATACCACATAGCAAGGTGGCATTGTCTGAAATTAAACAGATGTAACTCATGTAAGTGCTCTGAATGGGAAGCACTAACTTGGACATGCCTTAGTTTTGACATCATAGGCTTAAAGAGCACAAGATTGGCCTCAGCTTTCAATTATGGTGGTTTTTTTATCATGTCATTGGCGGCTGCCAAATACAAGAAACCAGGATATAAGCAACAATAAAAGAACAGTTGATGCAAGCCATAGAACCATTTGGATCAATGCACTCTCTGCCATCAGCCATCAAACAATGATGTTGTTGCTAAGGAGTACAACTGAACTCAAGTGATTCATGACAGGCATAAAGAACAGAAGACACAACAAAAACCAAGAAAACATCAACAAGGCAGCCACCTCATGTAAGTGTTTTGCATCACAGGCCTTTTGAATCCCACATGTACCACCAAATCAAATAGAGTATGTAAAACCAACAGATTGCAACCAAAGGCAAGCAAATATGAAATGAAAGTAGCCAACAGAGGCTACAAATAAGTTCTTACAATAACTTGTTCAGCCCAACAGCCAAGGGCTCAAATGTTTTCCACATCCTTACCTATTGTTACCCACACTCCCAGCCAAACTACACCACTAAGGGTCAGGTGTCAAAAGAGAAACAAGACTGCACAAAAGCCAGTATGGTCAAAAGAAGTGACAGTGGGTGAGGGGGTGGAGGAACTATACATCTCTACAGTCAACCCCCTCCTGCCTAGCAAGAGAATGATCTAGTGCACCTAGATGTAGTAGTTTTTGGCTAGGAAGTTCCTAAGCCAAATGGTCCTATGGCCCTCACTCATGTTCACAAAGCTCTTGCCTTAGGCCTTGTTGTCCAGGAGGAAGGTGTAGGCAACAATAAGTGTCTCCTGAGAAAAGTCAGGCATCTCCATCACAGCAAGGTAGAGGTTTGCATCAACATGCCCAGGACCAGTCTCCCTAATAGCATTAGCAACATTGTTGACAGCATCAGACATGTTGGTGATCATCAGGATCTCCTCCTCAGAGAAGTTGGCTCTCTTTCTCTTGTTACCAGCAGAGGTGGGGTTATCTGTGGCCTTGCTACCCCTTGCAGGTGCAGTGGGAGCCTGAACAGTAGTGGGAGGGGCCAAAGGAGGGCCCTCCATCTTGGCAGCAACACTGTCAGACTGGTTCTACCCTAAGGCTTCCCTAGACCCAAGTGCAAACCTGCGAGTGGCCAAAGCATTGCCAAAAATGGCCTCCATCTCAGTGTAGAACCTAATGGGGGTGTTTAGGTACTCAGCATCTTTAGGATGGTCCTGTAGTTAGTGCATCATATAGGTTTAGGCAAGTAATAGGTAAGTATTAAAATGCATTGTTTTTCTACCTTGGTGTGGCCAAGGTAGTGGTCATGGTCAAGCATGATAGCATGCACTTGGTCATCCCAAAGTGCACCACTAAGATCCTTGAGCTTTGTCACCCTAGCCCACTTCTGCCTCCACTTCCTCAAGTGGTTGTACACTTGGGTTGGGCTAACAACCTCCCCACACCATTCCTTAAGGGCTTTGGCCACTTGATTGACATCCTTGTCCTTAAAAACCTTGTCTGGCCTGCTACCATCAGTCACAAGTGCAGCCATCCTCCTAAGAACAAAGCCTGAAGTGTTGTTGGACCACCTCATGGCCCTAGCACCACCAGCCACAGCGGCAGGAGCAGGTTCAGCAACACCTGGAGCAGCACCAGCACCAGCACCAGCTGCCACATGGGCACCAGCACTAGCACCAGTGCCAGCTTCAACAGGAGCAGCTGTCCCCCCATTGATCAACTCATCCAACACATCAGCAGCAGCCATAAACCCACCCTGACCACCAACTGGGACTGATGGCATCCTAGGAATGATGTGCAAGTATAACAATAGATGAAACAATTATAGAATGAATCAATTATAGAACATTGTGAACAAACACCATAATGAAGAGTGCCAAATGAACAAACACCATAATGAATAAAGAAAGTAGGAAATTAAATTACAAATAAGTGGTCTCAGCCTTTTCCATCAAATTATTACACCATTGTCACAAACTAAAGTTCCATAGGAGGGTAGACATTCTGAATTCAAGTACAAATTACATGCATCATCAAGTCCTATTGTTTCCCCTTCCAGCCCACATAGCATTGCAGATGGCATCCCTCTTTGCAACCATGTCAAGGGAGTCTTGCTCAACATGTTCAGGGGGCAGGTCATTAGGATCAGGTGGGGAGCCAGTGAAACCCTCCTCAGCCGGCACTACTTCATCAATGCCAAAGCCTAGGATCCAGTTGTGCAAAATGGCACAGGCAACTACCGGCCTCACTTGGGTCCTATACCTGTGGAAGGGCTTATTGTCCAGGATCCTAAATCTACCCTTTAGTGCACCTATAACTCTCTCAACTATCACTCTAAGTGAAGAGTGCCTCAGGTTGAACAGCTCCCTCGCAGTGGTGGGTCTGTTACTGCTCCCAAACTCAGACAAGTGGTACCTCACTCCCCTGTATGGAGGTAGAAAGCTAGGCTTGCATGCATATCCAGCATCTACCAAGCAAAATTTACCTACAATTGGACATCTAGTGTGAGAGTGTGTGACATAAATTGGTCATCTAATTAAGTGCAAAGTGTGTGTGTGGCCAATTACCTTCAGGCACATGAAACCCATCTTCCCTAGCAATGGCATCTGCTAAGACAGTTGCATCATGGGCAGATCCCTCCCAGCCAGCAAAGACATAAGTGAACAGCAGGTCACAATTGACAGCTACCATCACATTTTGAGTGGGGTCCTTTTTCCTACCCCTAAAAACTTGTTGGTTCCTCCTAGGTACCCTTGCCAGAAAATGTGTCCCATCTATGAAGCCAACACAGTCCTAAAATATGTGTGTAAGATAATGGAGCATGTGATATTTTACATTAAGAACTATAGCTAAACAGTTACCTTGAGATAAGGATTCCATCTAGGGCTCCCAACGATCTTAGGATGAGTGGATGTGCTAGGTGCCTTGATCAGTTCATTTCTAAGCTCACCAACTGCATACAAAACCTGGTGGAAGTGTTTGTGCACTGTTTGGATTGACCTCCTAAAAGATTGGTGCACAACTCTAAACCTTTGGTTGTGCCCAACAACATGCAAGAACATGGCAATCTGCTCCTCAACTGACACTCCCTCTCTATCACTTACCAAGCTCCTCTCTCTAAAAGTTTTGACTAACTCAAAAAAGGGAGCTCTCCTCATCCTAATCATGGAAATACACTCAGTATCATTGCACTGGTAGATCATCCTAAGTGTCCTCATTCTGTGCTGCTCATTCTCATCTCTAATAAGTGCAAGGGTTGCTGGGTCAGGTTGTGGGGTTTCATCAGGTTCAGGATTTTTCCTTTTGATCCTACTGGATACAAAGGAAACCATAACAACAGTCAAAGCAGCTGCCTTTCTACACATCTGCTCACGGCTCAATGAGGGATCCATCTACAAGCATATAAGTGTAAACAGGAAAACAGATTATCAGGCCCCGCTACGGCGTCTACTAGTTTGTGACATGAGTAAGGATTGCAGTGCACGGCTACATCATGTACTGATGCCTCCCAGTGCCCACAAAGGACAACATCATCGACCACATTTCAGAAAAAAAAATAACAAACCACCATGTACCATCATCGACATCATCTCATATTAGATCAAGAACAAGAACAACATGTAGTAACAACAAGAACAAGAACAAGAACAGAGACAACGTCATCTACCAAAACAATAACAGATCAAGAATATGAACGGACCAGCATGAATCAAAAGGCATCAATACAGTAACAACATGAATAGATCAAGAACATGAACCAAAACAGTAACAGCATGAATAGAGTAACCCTAACTAATCGGAGCAAGAACATCACCATGATCGAAACCATGATCAAAACCCTAGCACAAGGCGCATCCAGGAAAAAGGAAGGAAGGGGATTGTATTTCACCTTGGGTTCGGGGTCGAATCAAAGCAGAGGAAGCAGGTCTGAAAGTAGAGGAAGCAGATCGGCCTCAGGTCGAAGCAGATGGGGTCGGAGATGGGGAAGAAGACTGTCGCCTCAGAGTCCCAGCAGCAACACGAGCTCACCGACGGAGGGTACCGCCGCCGGAGGTCACCGCCGCCGCCAAGCACACGAGCGCACCGCCGGTCTCTCACGAGCGAGGTGGAAGGGGAACGAGGGGAGGAAGATGAGGAAGGGGGAGTGGCTGCCCTTATAAAGGCGTGAGGAGTCGCCGGCGGATTGGCTTCGCGTGCGGCGGCAAAGCATGCGCGGAAGTTTCACGTTCCCGCGTGAGCCCGCGCCAGCCATCCCGAAATCCCCCGCCGCCGCCCCGAAATCACCCGCGAGCGCCGCGCGTGGCCGAGCTCGCCAGAAACGAACCCTAGCGGCGTTTCTAGAGGGCCAGGCTGCGGCGTCGATTTTGGCTCCTGGGAGCCGGTCTCCAAGTTGGGCCAGGTGCACAAACACGGTGGGTTGCACCCCACGGGCCACCCCCGCAAACGCGCCCCAGATGGCCGGACCACGTCGACCTCCGCGCACGCAGTGCCGAGAATGTGCTGCACAGTAGCCGCGTTCCGGGCATGGAGGGGAACCCGCCTCATGCCCACCAAGACCCTGAACCGGAACATGCCACCGTTGGCTAGCGACATCCGGCGCCACGGACACCAGACCAGGGATAGAAGGGCACCACCCGGCGGTGTGGTGAGGATCCGATCCCTGTCCGCACGCAGCCGGAAGCGCACGATGAAGTCCTCTGGATCGTGTCTGCAGACATCTGCCTCCTCCACCGTGATACCGAAGCGGTCGAAGATGAAGCGGGACACCATGGCTGGAGACACGCGCGGCCTGGTCCCACCAACCATGGGCGTGATTGGTTCGTTTCTCTGCTGAACCTGGCTCGCACGACGGAGCCAGGCCCCGCTTGGCCAGGCCCGACGCATGCATGCAGGTGGTGATTGGCTTCCATCTGCGTCCAGCCAGGATAGGAAAGGATGGTGTTTTGTTGGACAGTGTACCTGCACGCCTGCTCTCTCACTCGGGCTCAATCCGCGTGCTTGCGCTGCACAAAGCCAGCCAGGCCCGGTAGGAACGGAACTCACCCGCGTTTCCAGCGAGCCTGGCTCGGCGTCGCCTCGTGCATGCGGCTGGCCTGGCCCGAGAAGCAAAACAGCCTACCAATCACCTCGTTCCTGCATGCGATGGGCCATGTACGAGTGGAAGCAGCATACCAATCACACCCCATGGCGACAAGCGCAAGCCCAAGCACAAGCACGTCCTCCGCCGCCTGCAGCTCCGCCGAGCATGGGACGAAGACGAATCCCGTGACACGCGGCCAAGTGGCATGACCACCGACAGCTACGGCCTCCCCGCCGGCAGTAAGGACCAGTGGCGGCGGTGGTGCCAGGGGGTGGCGGTGGGGAAGGCGTGCAACAGCGCGGGACTGAGGGGGACCGGCCCATGGAGGCGGACCAAGCTGACGCCGTGTCCTCGGAGGCACCGCACTGCCAACCGCGGCCGTTGTTCGGACGACGACGAAGCGCCCGGCGTCCCTCCCCTCCCCCGGACCCCGACGGGGAGCGGCCCCACTTGGAGGCCCTAGGCCGGGTCGGTAGGGGGCACGCCACTGCATGGTGGCCCTCGCACCAGCAGTTGAAGCACCTCGCAGGGACGCTGCAGTCGGCCTTCACGTGGTTGTTCGCCAAGCAGTTCTGCAGTTGAAGCATAGTCCCACCAGAGCGGGGGGACGGGTCGTGCCGGCTTAGGCGGCGAGCGACGACGGCTGCGGACCTGATAGAAGCCATCCGCGTCCGGGATCCCGCGAGCGCGGGCAGGGTGTGCAGCCGGCGAGCGCTGACGGGGGGGGGGGGGGCGCCGCCAGGGGCCGGGTCGATGCGGGGGTGGGAGCGTCTGGCGGCAGCCATGAAGTCCCCCGGGCTGCGTCGGCGGCGGCGTACACGGCGCGGCCGTCTGCGCGGCTCCGGCGCTCCGCAGCCCCCTTGCCCTTCCCGTCCCCAGGTGGGGAGGGGGGCTCGGAGTCAGAGTAGTCTTCGTCCGAGTCAAAGAAGGAAATCCGCTCCTCGCGGCCGCAGCAGCGGAAGGCGTCGGCGAGGAGGCCTGGCGACCCGGCACCGTAGGGCAGCTCCTCCGCCTCATCGGCCCAGCAGCGGCGAGATGGGGACCCCTCCTCCATCCAGGCATGCGCGGTCCCGGGCGGGGTGGTGGACGGCGGGACCAGGGCGGTTGCCGGCGAGGGATGGGGTGGACGCCGGGGCCGGAATGGCCACCGGCGGTGGGGTGGAGGCGGGGCTCAGCTCCTCAGAGATGCTGCGATTGAGTCAACTCATAGTAGTACAGTTATCCAATGGGACATGCTTGTTGTGTCCGTTTATTTGCCATGTTCGCCACTTTATTTTATACATACATGCAGCATACTGCTTTTGCTCAAACGCCGGCTGATCCATGGCCATGGGTTCTTCTCTTGCAGCGTCTGTACACAGCATGCTCAAGTGAGTGACATCGTGACCGCGTCCGCCGATCATCGCCGAGCTGCAACTCCGGCGGCCGGCGACAACAAACCAGCTACCCCTCTCAGATGGATCCAGCAGCTAATAAGACAAGTAATCTGATCAAAGTAATTTAACTGCAGCAACATCACTGAAGTACCATGGCCGAAGACAGCAAGGTCAGCAGGCCGGTCCAATACAAATTTTGTTCTCCAAAGGCCGAAGGTCACATGACCAGCAGGCCCGAACTGAAAAAGTAGGAACAGGCGGTGATGGTGACCGAAGGCAACATTGCCAGCAGGTCCATATGGAATCCCTGATTAGTCCAGCCAAACAATCTCAAGTTAAACATCCAGGCCACTACAGGAGCCCTCGTTCCACTGGGTTACGATAGCTGTAACTATCTCGGATAGTTACATCTTTGCTGACCATCTTGGTCCTTATGCCGCCCGAACGCCTGCAACAGGCTTCACCTTCTTGCCGGCAGGAGTCTTCTTCTTCATGATCGAACTCTCCTCCGCTAGAGTCTTGAGTGCCTCCATCGTGGTTCTGGTGAGGGGCTGGTCAAGGTGCTGCACAAAAGAGTTAAGATCAGCTTCTGCATTAGGTTCTTGGATGCTTGCTAAATCTCCAAGCCTCTTGATCAGGAGATCTTGTGCTATTTTGATTGTGTCCTTTCCCACTCTAGTTGAGGCTTTCCCAGCTAAGCGTACACTCTTTGTGAGTTTTGTGTGTCTGTTGCGTCGTCGCCGGAGCTGGCGGTGGAGTCGTCGAAGGACTCGCTGACATCCTCCTCCGTGGACGAGAGCTACGCCGCGACCCGCGGGGCGGCGAGCACCGCGGCGCGCGCGCGCGGCGTCGGCGGCGTGGAGGAGGAGGCGGCCGCGGGCGAGAGCGGCGGGGAGGAGGAGGCCGAGGAGAGCGACGACGCGTCGTCGTCGTCGAGCGAGGACAGCCGCGCGCTCACCAGCAGCGCCACGGCGGCGCGGTAGGCGAGCTCGCCGAGTCCTAGTAAATTTTGGATTCGAAGGCGTCCGCTCCGCTGGTTTCTGATTAAAAAAACTGAATTTTTTTTGTTTATTTTTTGCGGGAGCTGGAAGGGAAGGGAAGGGAAGGGAAGGGAAGGGAAGTAGCGAGGCTTGAGGAGAGTTGGATTCCGATTCGGTTGAGTTGGGGTGGGTGAGCCAAGGAGCGCGCGACGGGGATGGCTGCGGCGGGGGAAGACGGAGTTAGGGTTTGGACTCTACTGCGTCACGTGCGGCTGGGCTTAGCTGCTTAGATTTCGTGAGGCTTTTCAGGGCCTTTTTCTCTTCGTTTTCGGTTAGGATTTGTGGCCATGAGATTTGCGAAATCTTGTGTGTTTTCTCATCTTTCTACGGTGGTATGTACTGTGCCTAAAAAGTTTGGGGTACAACTCCATCTCCATGGTTTACTAGTGTCCAAACTTTATGCTTCTCCATTTTAGCCGTAAAAAACATGCCGCTGGAGTTTACATGGACAGCAGAGACCAGTTTTAATGATAAGAAAGTCTTTCCTTCCATTTTTCACTAAAATTAGGTGCATATTTAATATTTTCCTCCTCTGTAGAATTAAATTCATTCTTCCTTCTATTATATCTAAGGACACAAACAATCAGGTGATAAGACTATAAGATGATCAGCAATCAGCATGTCATGGGCCAACGTGCCCTTTTGAGACAAGCTTCTGCTCCCTCTGTCCCTATTTAAAGTGTTGTCATGAGATTTGTGTCAGTCAAAATTTCTCAAGTTTGACTAAGTTTGTAGAAATATTAACAGCATTTGTATCTCTAAATAAATTTATTATGACAATAGATTTAATGATCTATCGAACGATACTAGCTATTTAAACAAAGTTAAGTATGTCTGACTTCTCGAAAGTGAGAAAGATGGATAAAAGGGGTCACAAAAGAGAGTATTTCTATCCAAACATGCAGCTCCTCAGAGTGCACATGGTATCCTAAGAGCCTTTCAGTCAAGGATGGCCCATATATAGTCAGATGTATTAGGCAGAACATATATTATTTAGTTCTCCAGAGAATTAATAAAGGTATAAGTTCCTCAACTTTTAGTCTTTATTATTTAATTTATATAATATTAGTCTACAGACACTCCCTAAGGAGGAGTTTCCTGTTCACGAAACGCATACAATTAGTCATTTAAACACACACACACATATACAATTAGTCAATTTTTTAAATACTCCTTCCATTCCAAATTTTTGAATATAAGACGTTTTGGTCTTTTTAGATACATAGCTCAGTATCTAGATACATAATAAAAACAATGTATTTAGAAAAGCCAAAACGTCTTATAATTTGGAACAGAGGAGATAAGATCAGTTGCGAGCCCAGGAATTTAAGGTTGGGTAGTCAAAATATAAAGGGATGTCAAACAAATAATTTTACACTCTAAAGCCTAATATTTAGTGTGTATAATATCACATAATTGTAATTGTATAATATATAGCAATATAACACATAATTAAATATAATTTCATATATTCATAGAATTGTGCACATAATTTAAAATTAATAAACATAAAGATGTACCAATTGTTCAATATACCAAAGTGGCAGCACTTGAACTATATAAAGTATACGAAACAACAAAACGGCCGGTAAAAAGCATACAAATTATAGGTCCTTCATACTTGGAACCTAAAAATTAAAATCATTGATTTAAAATAAGTAAGTTACTTATTCTCTGTATTAAAATGCAAAATCAATTGAGTGATGAGCAGAGAGCCATGATAGGTTCAGTCACCCATAGCATGTGCGCTTGTGCCAAAGGGGCACAATCGTACTGACGCAGTGATGAGGGAGAAGCTGGTCTACTGACCATTGGGCCTTGTTGGGCTAATGAGTGAGGAGGGTTAGGGATTGGAAAGGGTTTGTTTTGGGCTGGTTTCAGGAATTCTCTATTATAGTGGCCTTATCTTCATATTTTCTAATATATACATCTATGTATACACTATATGTAAAAAATATTCTGATAAAAATAATGGGTATTCAACTGAATACCCTTGAATAAAGGTGGGCCCGCCCCTGGTTGTACACCGGTGTGGACTCCTCGTATTGAGCGATTCGGCAATTGGTTGTATGAGGAGGCAGAAGCAGTTGGGTAGAGCAGCAACTGACGCAAAATTCATGCTAAAGCCTGTCTTCTAACTGCAGTAAAACAGAGGTGTGGTTGCTTACAGTCTGTGTCGTTGCGCGGTTGACGCTGTCCGGAAGGATCTTGCTGCCACCCTTCATAGCATGCGGTTGGAACCAGTTCTTTATGTTGCAGTTGTCGGTGTCAGCCGACTTCATGCCCGTGGCCCCTTCATAACCAGAGAGAACGGATTCATCAAGCACGGGGTCAGAAAAACAGCGGGCGAGGTCCAGGGCGCATAAGAATTTCAGCTTCAATGTTTTGTGTGCGCTTACTCTTTGTCGCTGGAGCTGGTGCCACCTTAGAGTTTCCCGCGGCAGATCGGAGCAGGACGTCGAGTTGCGTCTTTGCAATGTTCGCCTTCTCCAAAGCTTCAAACTCCTTGCCAGTCACCCAGGCTCCTTCTTTCTCTGCCACCAGGAGGGCGCAAGATAGACGCCTCCATTTGTACCTCTGCAGGCACACGTTGACACGGTACAAGTAGTGGTTGTAGCCGTGGCTCCCGGTGCTCAAGTCGAAGTCAACCACGCAGTAGGGCCTGTGAGCGAGTGCCAAATACAAGACAATATGAAAAGAGCATTATTCCCGAATCCAAGTGTAATCATATACTCTCTCCATATTGGATTTAGAAATCGTTTTGGATAAGGTTTGAATCAAACATTGGAAATATAAATCATCAATAACTTTTAAGTTGTCGAGTTTACAAATGTAAAAATTATATGAATAGATTTGTCTTAAAAAATATTTTCATAAAAGAATACATATATCACTTTTCCATAAATATTTTTTATAAAAACAAGAGGTCAAAGTTGTGTTTTGGAGATCGTGTCGCTGTCCTAAACGAATTCTAAATCCGATACGGAGGGAGTATGTCTAAAATATTGGCCCTGTTCGGCAGACTGTTTTTTTGGCTTATAAGCCGGCTGTGGCTGATTTGCTGTGAGAGAAAAACACTGTTCCACGGCTGATAAGCCGTGCTGATAAGCTCAGCCGAACAGGGGGATTAGTGATGATAGAATAAGTAAGTGTTTATGTGTTGAGAATCATATTCAGATTAGTAACTCGCTAAGTCCCCGACATTAAGTTTATTGCTTGGTAGCCTATGTGAGAAATTGAAATATAAAGAAATTGTGATTCCAGAAATATATTTATTTATTTTTCTTTTCAAATGTGCACAAAAGGTTAAATAAATGAAGACACATTGCACAGTAGCAGTGAAAAATTGTGCACTATAATAACTGGGTTCTTCAAACTATCACAATCTATTTGCCTTGGTATATTGTTTTTATTAATAAAGAGTAATTTTAAGATACATAGCAGTAATCTGGCTACAAGTAGTCTGATAGTAGCTAGTAGGTATCTGGTTGTTATGATTTTGAATCTTGGTTTACTATTCAACTGAGTGTTGACCTTATTTTAGTCCTTATTATGATCAAGGAGAATGATTCAATGTTCGATTAAAAGACCAGTCATGAAGTCCTAACAACCCCATCCGTCCATGTGAATGGGGGCAAGCAACTAACAGTGGGTCGACCACACTTTCCTAAAATATATATTAACGATTCTAAGCTATCTATGTCGTCAAGACTAATAAAGAGTGAAAGAGACCGACTTACTCGTTATGGTCGTCCAACAGTTGGGGCAGCGACGGCGACGGCTGCATGGCGAGCTGCTCCTGGCTGTTGGTCGTCTCCCACACGATGAGCTCCTTCGCCTCGGCTCCTAGTGCCAGTCCCAGCTCGCCAGCTCCGGGCCCCGACCCGACCCACGGCTGCGGCGTGTGCGCCCAGGACGCCGCAGGCAGGTGGTGCGCGGCCACGAACGCCAGCCGCCCCCTGGCCATGGCGGCCGCGTCTTGGTCATCAGTCGCTGGCGCCGCGGGCTGCTGATGCCCATCAGGCGGCGTCAACGCCAGTTCGGCGGAGGCCGCGAGGAGGTGGAACGTCGTCGCGACGGCGATCACAGCGAAGGCGCGAGCGCGATCCATGATTAGTGGCTGGCAACTGGGTGCACTGCGTGCAGTAGGGCGGGGAGCACTGCAGATTAGGGAGGACGCAGTCAGTCTCGTTCCACAGCTACACGAGGCACAAAGGCGGTTGTGATCGACCGGGTAAGATGAAAGAAACGATCAAGGAACCTTTTGCATGCATGGTCCCATCTATTTCTCCGCCGCATCCCAGGGACAACATGTGGTTCTGCATGCCCAGTGCATGGTACAACATGGTTCTTGCATGGTCCAACTTGCTTGCATCAGTAAAATTTTAATAGTGTACGTCGTTCGTAAGGGTGTTAGGTACGTAGCTAGCTTACGTGGAGGTGAGAGACAAAAAAAAAGAGATTATTTTATATATTCTTATTTTTCTATATATTATTGGACTCATGTGTTCCTCTCTAAGATTTTTGCACTACGTGCAATAGATCAGCTATTTGTTCGTCGCTAGTGACTACTCTCTTCTACTTTTTCTCTGTCCACGTTAAAATAACTAGCCAAATATGTAGCTGTTGGGGACGCCCCGAGTTACACAATTAAACAAAAGGGTTTAGTTAACTAGTTGAATTTTAGCTTGCTTCAAAAACCAAACGACAAAAATCTAGGTCTGTTACATGTGCAACCTTACACAGAACCTCAATAACCGGAGTGAGCATTTGGTCCGGTTGATCATTTGAACTAACGAATCTCTTGCATCATCCATCAGTAAATTCTTTAGCGGTTTGGTTGTAGGAGTAGATGGCACACAGGCTTGCTAGCAAACTGCAGTTATAAGACCTCGACGCAAGCAGTAAGCAGGACCCCAGGAACCTTTTTGACTGACAAACAAACATGGGGTGTGTTTAGTTGAGAAAAATTGGGTGAAAAGATATTGTAGCACTTTTTGTTGTTATTTGGTAAAATTTGTCCAACCATGGATTAATTAGACTCAAAAGATTCGTCTCGAACTTTACAGACAAACTATGCAATTAGTTATTTTTTTTACCTACATTTAATGCTCCATGTATGCATTCAAAGATTCGATGTGATGGGTGGAAGAGGAAATATTTTGGGTTCGCATGGCAAGTGAACACAGCCATGGAGTTCTGGCAGGGAGGCGTGGTGGGGTTCTGACAGTGGATTTGCACCAAGAAGTGGAGTACTAATTTTGACTGACAATCAAACATGTGGTTTTGCCCAGTGCATGGCCGGGGCACAGCATGGCTCTTGCATGATCCAACTCACTATATACTAGTACAGTTATCTTTTTTTTTTTGAAAACGTGCGCTGCACGTGTCTCATTAAGGAAAGCAAGAAGGTTTCTTACACAGCCGGTTTCCGTTACATGGCGAGGTGCCATGGAACGTGAGACGGCCACACACAACACATGTCGCCGGCTTTAACGACGCAGCTCAAAGAGTGTACTAAACAAGATACAATTTTGCGACTGACGAGCATTGTACCGCTAACGTGCTAGTCCGCAACGAGCAGGAGCGACAGTGACGCCAAACACAGATAGCCCGTGGCAATGTAGTCGTTGAGCCCGGCGGTGATCGCGTCCAGCACCTGCGACGACGTTCTGGCCGTGCAGTCGAACACCCTTCCATTGCGCTCCTTCCAAATGATCCAAATGCCCATCAGCCGGCGTCAGCGCCAGTTCGGCGGAGGCCGCGAGGAGGTGGAACGCCGTCGCGACGGCGATCACAGCGAAGGCACGAGCGCGATCCATGATTAGTGGCTGGCAACTGGGTGCACTGCGCGCAGTAGGGCGGGGAGCACTGCAGATGAGGGAGGACGTAGACAGTCTCGTTCCACAGCTACACGAGGCACAAAGGCAGTTGTGATCGACCGGGTGGACCTGCTAAGATGGAAGAAACGACGCCCTTGTTCAGTTCCTGAATCGGGGGCGCCCGAATTGCTACAGTGCGCACTGTAGCAATTCGTTTGTATTTGGTAAAAATTGTCAAACTTTGACTAATTAGGTTCAAAATGTTTATCTCACAAAGTACAATAAAACTGTGTAATTAGTTTTTAATTTCATCTACATTTAGTACTTCATACATGTACCGATATTTTGATGTGACGAGAAATCTTCTTTTTGCATAGTGAAATTTGAGAAGAGAAGTTGGAAACTAAACAAGGCCGACCAATGAACCTTTTGCATGTATGGTCCCCTCTATCTCCGCCGCATCCCAGGCACAACATGTGGTTCTGCATGCCCAGTGCATGGTACAACATGGCTCTTGCATGGTCCAACTTGCTGGCATCGGTAAAATTTGAATAGGGTACGACATACATCTACGTGAGGGCGTTCACAAGGGTGTTAGCTACGTAGCTAGCTTACGTAGAGGTGAGAGATAAAAAGAAAGATAATTTTATATATTCTTATTTTTTATGTACTATTGGACCCATGCAGGTTTTACACATGTAACACCTCTGGTGTTAGTCACAAGCTAAACAATGGGTTTGAACTTAAACACAAGATGTCAAGTGACCAGTTCAAGGAGCTGTTTGGTTGCCGGCCGATGTGCGCCACGCCACACATGTGGCCGCCACCAAGAACTAGGCTGCTGTTTGGTTCCTGCCGACGTGAGCCACGCCACAGACTGTGGCTGCCACCGCTTCAGTGGCTGCTGCTTGATTCCCGTGAAAGCAGCTGAGGCTGCCACTGCTACTCCTTGCACAAAACCATGCCATAGCTGCGGCACGAAAATTCATCGCCTAAGGTTCGGCGTTGCCATCGTTGCGGAGTGGCGAGCCACAGCCAGAAACAAAAAACTACAGCGGCGCCACACATGCAGTGTCAGGCTACGCCGGCCAACCAAACATCCCCAAATCTTTCAAAGTGATAATGGTGTTTGGATCAATTATTTGAAAATATATAGGCCCCAACTTAAATTTTTTAATGACGAAGACAACATTGTATTGCTTACATGTTAACCTTTTCAGTTTTGTGCATGAGTAGTGTTAACCATGTCTCTTTTATGTGCATCACATAAGCATAAGCATAACCCCAAGTTGATCCATTGGTTCGATCACACTACTATAGAAATCATTTTTAGCGACGCCACCCTTTTTTATTAGAGGCAGTTCAACTAGCACGTGGCCTCTAACCGCGCTGGTGAGCACTGTAGCTTCATGACCCGCCTCTAAAGATCCATCTTTAGGGGCGGTTCTATTAAGAGAACCGCCTGAACTGCCTCTAATAGGCGTCCATTTTCAGGGGCGGTTGCGTAAAGAGAACCGCCCCCTGATAACAGATCTTCAGAGGCGGTCTTCTTTACAAAACCGTCTCTAAAAATGTCATATTTTCAGTGGTGATTCCTTAAGATAACCGCCCCTACAAATGAGTTAACAGAGGCAGTTCTCTTTAGTCAACTGCCCCTAAAAATGGCGCCCCCTAAGTACCTTCTTCCTCCTCAGAATAGTGTGCATGCTGAGCAACATTAGCTCACTTGGAGGGCGGGAAATAGCAAAAATAGAGGGGGGGGGGTTTGCCCTTTGAACCTTTGAAGGAGTTGGGTTTTAGCGGTGAGACAGTTGGCATCCCTAAACTCTTTTCAAACTTTACATGTTCATTTCTTTCAATTGGAGATCTAGAGAGAGACATGCATGATGTTAGATTTTTTTTATTTTTCCTAGCAAGTTTGACTGATTTTTGCCCAACTTACTTTGTCTCACATGAACTCTAGTTAATTTCTATATTTATTTTATCATTTTAAAGCTTTAGGTGTAGAATAATGTAATATTTGTATAGAAAAATAGACATCAATTGCTTCAACATTTATATGCGAATAATACCTTCATGCAAATATACCTTTTATTTTTGAAGGGCACATATGGACACATCATGGATGTACACGAAAAAAGATATGAAGCTTCCTACGTACAAGATGTGAATGGTTTTATTGAAGCAGCTAAAAGGCACGCTTTGATTAAGCAGACAAAGGATATATATTGTCCCTGTGTTAACTGTCGGAACCGTATAGTATGCCGAGATCCAAATACGATAAGATCACACTTGGTAAGAAGGGGTTTCATGGATAAGTACGAGATTTGGGATCATCATGATGAGAGACGTACAGAAGCAAGCAACATAGAAGGTACAAATCCACCAAAAGTAAGGGAAGATGACGATGCCCATCGTGTCATAATGCATGATGGTCCAGGAGATGACGCTGTAGGCGGTGGCGGTGGTGAAGGGTGTGGTGGGGAGGATGATGGTGGTGGCGAAGGCTATGGTGGTGGTGAAGGCTGTGGTGGTGGTGGAGACGGCAGTGGTGGTGAAGACAACGAAGAAGATGAAGAAGAAGACTTCCTAGATGACATGTTGTGCCACGTAGAACAAGAATATCTATTGAAAGGACTAGATAACTTGGAGTCGGTGGGGAAGGCAAGGGAAGAACGTTTGTACCCGGAGGAAAAGGGTTGTGAGAAAAGATGGTCGATGCTATGTTTTGTGCTAGACATACTGGTCTTGAAGGCTAAGTATGGCTGGTCCGAAAGGAGCTTCAACGACCTATTAACTCTGTTGGTTGTTGTGCTTCCTAAGCCAAACTTTGAGCCTACCAACATATATTGAGTGAAGAAGCTTATCATTCCACTGATGATGGGTGTGGAACGTATACATGCTTGCCCAAACCATTGTATCCTTTATCGTCAGGTGTTCAAAGACCTAACGAAGTGTCCAACCTGTGGTGGTAGTCGATACAAAATAAACGAAGACTGTAGTGAGGGTACTAACACTAAAAAAGAGAGAAGGGCGGAAAGAAAAATGATGCTTCTCAGAACGTTGAAGAGGAAAACAACACCATAGCAGTAGACGATACTAAGCAAAGAATTCCTGCATTGGTTATGTGGTACCTGTCACTGATTGATCGCTTGAGGCATTTGTTTTCAAACCCAAGGGACTCAGAGCTCATGCGATGGTGGGCTTCGAATGAACGCAAGAAAGATGACGAAGTGCTACGTCACTGTTGGCGGTCCTTATCGACACTTTTATACCGCCAATATAAGCCCAAAAAAGGAAAGAGCCGCATGTTTCTACACACATATACCTTTGCTACTAACCGAATTCCACTTGTATCGAAGCGCCCGGCGTCCCTCCCCTCCCCCGGACCCCAACGGGGAGCGGCCCCACTTGAAGGCCCTAGGCCGGGTCGGTAGGGGGCACGCCACTGCATGGTGGCCCTCGCACCAGCAGTTGAAGCACCTTGCAGGGACGCTGCAGTCGGCCTTCACGTGGTTGTTCGCCAAGCAGTTCTGCAGTTGAAGCATAGTCCCACCAGAGCGGGGGGACGGGTCGTGCCGGCTTAGGCGGCGAGCGACGACGGCTGCGGACCTGATAGAAGCCATCCGCGTCCGGGATCCCGCGAGCGCGGGCAGGGTGTGCAGCCGGCGAGCGCTGACGGGGGGGGGGGGGGCGCCGCCAGGGGCCGGGTCGATGCGGGGGTGGGAGCGTCTGGCGGCAGCCATGAAGTCCCCCGGGCTGCGTCGGCGGCGGCGTACACGGCGCGGCCGTCTGCGCGGCTCCGGCGCTCCGCAGCCCCCTTGCCCTTCCCGTCCCCAGGTGGGGAGGGGGGCTCGGAGTCAGAGTAGTCTTCGTCCGAGTCAAAGAAGGAAATCCGCTCCTCGCGGCCGCAGCAGCGGAAGGCGTCGGCGAGGAGGCCTGGCGACCCGGCACCGTAGGGCAGCTCCTCCACCTCATCGGCCCAGCAGCGGCGAGATGGGGACCCCTCCTCCATCCAGGCACGCGCGGTCCCGGGCGGAGTGGTGGACGGCGGGACCAGGGCGGTCGCCGGCGAGGGATGGGGTGGACGCCGGGGCCGGAATGGCCACCGGCGGTGGGGTGGAGGCGGGGCTCAGCTCCTCAGAGATGCTGCGATTGAGTCAACTCATAGTAGTACAGTTATCCAATGGGACATGCTTGTTGTGTCCGTTTATTTGCCATGTTCGCCACTTTATTTTATACATACATGCAGCATACTGCTTTTGCTCAAACGCCGGCTGATCCATGGCCATGGGTTCTTCTCTTGCAGCGTCTGTACACAGCATGCTCAAGTGAGTGACATCGTGACCGCGTCCGCCGATCATCGCCGAGCTGCAACTCCGGCGGCCGGCGACAACAAACCAGCTACCCCTCTCAGATGGATCCAGCAGCTAATAAGACAAGTAATCTGATCAAAGTAATTTAACTGCAGCAACATCACTGAAGTACCATGGCCGAAGACAGCAAGGTCAGCAGGCCGGTCCAATACAAATTTTGTTCTCCAAAGGCCGAAGGTCACATGACCAGCAGGCCCGAACTGAAAAAGTAGGAACAGGCGGTGATGGTGACCGAAGGCAACATTGCCAGCAGGTCCATATGGAATCCCTGATTAGTCCAGCCAAACAATCTCAAGTTAAACATCCAGGCCACTACAGGAGCCCTCGTTCCACTGGGTTACGATAGCTGTAACTATCTCGGATAGTTACATCTTTGCTGACCATCTTGGTCCTTATGCCGCCCGAACGCCTGCAACAGGCTTCACCTTCTTGCCGGCAGGAGTCTTCTTCTTCATGATCGAACTCTCCTCCGCTAGAGTCTTGAGTGCCTCCATCGTGGTTCTGGTGAGGGGCTGGTCAAGGTGCTGCACAAAAGAGTTAAGATCAGCTTCTGCATTAGGTTCTTGGATGCTTGCTAAATCTCCAAGCCTCTTGATCAGGAGATCTTGTGCTATTTTGATTGTGTCCTTTCCCACTCTAGTTGAGGCTTTCCCAGCTAAGCGTACACTCTTTGTGAGTTTTGTGTGTCTGTTGCGTCGTCGCCGGAGCTGGCGGTGGAGTCGTCGAAGGACTCGCTGACATCCTCCTCCGTGGACGAGAGCTACGCCGCGACCCGCGGGGCGGCGAGCACCGCGGCGCGCGCGCGCGGCGTCGGCGGCGTGGAGGAGGAGGCGGCCGCGGGCGAGAGCGGCGGGGAGGAGGAGGCCGAGGAGAGCGACGACGCGTCGTCGTCGTCGAGCGAGGACAGCCGCGCGCTCACCAGCAGCGCCACGGCGGCGCGGTAGGCGAGCTCGCCGAGTCCTAGTAAATTTTGGATTCGAAGGCGTCCGCTCCGCTGGTTTCTGATTAAAAAAACTGAATTTTTTTTGTTTATTTTTTGCGGGAGCTGGAAGGGAAGGGAAGGGAAGGGAAGGGAAGTAGCGAGGCTTGAGGAGAGTTGGATTCCGATTCGGTTGAGTTGGGGTGGGTGAGCCAAGGAGCGCGCGACGGGGATGGCTGCGGCGGGGGAAGACGGAGTTAGGGTTTGGACTCTACTGCGTCACGTGCGGCTGGGCTTAGCTGCTTAGATTTCGTGAGGCTTTTCAGGGCCTTTTTCTCTTCGTTTTCGGTTAGGATTTGTGGCCATGAGATTTGCGAAATCTTGTGTGTTTTCTCATCTTTCTACGGTGGTATGTACTGTGCCTAAAAAGTTTGGGGTACAACTCCATCTCCATGGTTTACTAGTGTCCAAACTTTATGCTTCTCCATTTTAGCCGTAAAAAACATGCCGCTGGAGTTTACATGGACAGCAGAGACCAGTTTTAATGATAAGAAAGTCTTTCCTTCCATTTTTCACTAAAATTAGGTGCATATTTAATATTTTCCTCCTATGTAGAATTAAATTCATTCTTCCTTCTATTATATCTAAGGACACAAACAATCAGGTGATAAGACTATAAGATGATCAGCAATCAGCATGTCATGGGCCAACGTGCCCTTTTGAGACAAGCTTCTGCTCCCTCTGTCCCTATTTAAAGTGTTGTCATGAGATTTGTGTCAGTCAAAATTTCTCAAGTTTGACTAAGTTTGTAGAAATATTAACAGCATTTGTATCTCTAAATAAATTTATTATGACAATAGATTTAATGATCTATCGAACGATACTAGCTATTTAAACAAAGTTAAGTATGTCTGACTTCTCGAAAGTGAGAAAGATGGATAAAAGGGGTCACAAAAGAGAGTATTTCTATCCAAACATGCAGCTCCTCAGAGTGCACATGGTATCCTAAGAGCCTTTCAGTCAAGGATGGCCCATATATAGTCAGATGTATTAGGCAGAACATATATTATTTAGTTCTCCAGAGAATTAATAAAGGTATAAGTTCCTCAACTTTTAGTCTTTATTATTTAATTTATATAATATTAGTCTACAGACACTCCCTAAGGAGGAGTTTCCTGTTCACGAAACGCATACAATTAGTCATTTAAACACACACACACATATACAATTAGTCAATTTTTTAAATACTCCTTCCATTCCAAATTTTTGAATATAAGACGTTTTGGTCTTTTTAGATACATAGCTCAGTATCTAGATACATAATAAAAACAATGTATTTAGAAAAGCCAAAACGTCTTATAATTTGGAACAGAGGAGATAAGATCAGTTGCGAGCCCAGGAATTTAAGGTTGGGTAGTCAAAATATAAAGGGATGTCAAACAAATAATTTTACACTCTAAAGCCTAATATTTAGTGTGTATAATATCACATAATTGTAATTGTATAATATATAGCAATATAACACATAATTAAATATAATTTCATATATTCATAGAATTGTGCACATAATTTAAAATTAATAAACATAAAGATGTACCAATTGTTCAATATACCAAAGTGGCAGCACTTGAACTATATAAAGTATACGAAACAACAAAACGGCCGGTAAAAAGCATACAAATTATAGGTCCTTCATACTTGGAACCTAAAAATTAAAATCATTGATTTAAAATAAGTAAGTTACTTATTCTCTGTATTAAAATGCAAAATCAATTGAGTGATGAGCAGAGAGCCATGATAGGTTCAGTCACCCATAGCATGTGCGCTTGTGCCAAAGGGGCACAATCGTACTGACGCAGTGATGAGGGAGAAGCTGGTCTACTGACCATTGGGCCTTGTTGGGCTAATGAGTGAGGAGGGTTAGGGATTGGAAAGGGTTTGTTTTGGGCTGGTTTCAGGAATTCTCTATTATAGTGGCCTTATCTTCATATTTTCTAATATATACATCTATGTATACACTATATGTAAAAAATATTCTGATAAAAATAATGGGTATTCAACTGAATACCCTTGAATAAAGGTGGGCCCGCCCCTGGTTGTACACCGGTGTGGACTCCTCGTATTGAGCGATTCGGCAATTGGTTGTATGAGGAGGCAGAAGCAGTTGGGTAGAGCAGCAACTGACGCAAAATTCATGCTAAAGCCTGTCTTCTAACTGCAGTAAAACAGAGGTGTGGTTGCTTACAGTCTGTGTCGTTGCGCGGTTGACGCTGTCCGGAAGGATCTTGCTGCCACCCTTCATAGCATGCGGTTGGAACCAGTTCTTTATGTTGCAGTTGTCGGTGTCAGCCGACTTCATGCCCGTGGCCCCTTCATAACCAGAGAGAACGGATTCATCAAGCACGGGGTCAGAAAAACAGCGGGCGAGGTCCAGGGCGCATAAGAATTTCAGCTTCAATGTTTTGTGTGCGCTTACTCTTTGTCGCTGGAGCTGGTGCCACCTTAGAGTTTCCCGCGGCAGATCGGAGCAGGACGTCGAGTTGCGTCTTTGCAATGTTCGCCTTCTCCAAAGCTTCAAACTCCTTGCCAGTCACCCAGGCTCCTTCTTTCTCTGCCACCAGGAGGGCGCAAGATAGACGCCTCCATTTGTACCTCTGCAGGCACACGTTGACACGGTACAAGTAGTGGTTGTAGCCGTGGCTCCCGGTGCTCAAGTCGAAGTCAACCACGCAGTAGGGCCTGTGAGCGAGTGCCAAATACAAGACAATATGAAAAGAGCATTATTCCCGAATCCAAGTGTAATCATATACTCTCTCCATATTGGATTTAGAAATCGTTTTGGATAAGGTTTGAATCAAACATTGGAAATATAAATCATCAATAACTTTTAAGTTGTCGAGTTTACAAATGTAAAAATTATATGAATAGATTTGTCTTAAAAAATATTTTCATAAAAGAATACATATATCACTTTTCCATAAATATTTTTTATAAAAACAAGAGGTCAAAGTTGTGTTTTGGAGATCGTGTCGCTGTCCTAAACGAATTCTAAATCCGATACGGAGGGAGTATGTCTAAAATATTGGCCCTGTTCGACAGACTGTTTTTTTGGCTTATAAGCCGGCTGTGGCTGATTTGCTGTGAGAGAAAAACACTGTTCCACGGCTGATAAGCCGTGCTGATAAGCTCAGCCGAACAGGGGGATTAGTGATGATAGAATAAGTAAGTGTTTATGTGTTGAGAATCATATTCAGATTAGTAACTCGCTAAGTCCCCGACATTAAGTTTATTGCTTGGTAGCCTATGTGAGAAATTGAAATATAAAGAAATTGTGATTCCAGAAATATATTTATTTATTTTTCTTTTCAAATGTGCACAAAAGGTTAAATAAATGAAGACACATTGCACAGTAGCAGTGAAAAATTGTGCACTATAATAACTGGGTTCTTCAAACTATCACAATCTATTTGCCTTGGTATATTGTTTTTATTAATAAAGAGTAATTTTAAGATACATAGCAGTAATCTGGCTACAAGTAGTCTGATAGTAGCTAGTAGGTATCTGGTTGTTATGATTTTGAATCTTGGTTTACTATTCAACTGAGTGTTGACCTTATTTTAGTCCTTATTATGATCAAGGAGAATGATTCAATGTTCGATTAAAAGACCAGTCATGAAGTCCTAACAACCCCATCCGT
Source organism: Saccharum spontaneum (assembly GCA_022457205.1). NCBI lineage: Eukaryota > Viridiplantae > Streptophyta > Magnoliopsida > Poales > Poaceae > Saccharum > Saccharum spontaneum. Next base: position 4,987,092 of record CM039582.1, on the reverse strand, counting down.
CCATGTGAATGGGGGCAAGCAACTAACAGTGGGTCGACCACACTTTCCTAAAATATATATATTAACGATTCTAAGCTATCTATGTCGTCAAGACTAATAAAGAGTGAAAGAGACCGACTTACTCGTTATGGTCGTCCAACAGTTGGGGCAGCGACGGCGACGGCTGCATGGCGAGCTGCTCCTGGCTGTTGGTCGTCTCCCACACGATGAGCTCCTTCGCCTCGGCTCCTAGTGCCAGTCCCAGCTCGCCAGCTCCGGGCCCCGACCCGACCCACGGCTGCGGCGTGTGCGCCCAGGACGCCGCAGGCAGGTGGTGCGCGGCCACGAACGCCAGCCGCCCCCTGGCCATGGCGGCCGCGTCTTGGTCATCAGTCGCTGGCGCCGCGGGCTGCTGATGCCCATCAGGCGGCGTCAACGCCAGTTCGGCGGAGGCCGCGAGGAGGTGGAACGTCGTCGCGACGGCGATCACAGCGAAGGCGCGAGCGCGATCCATGATTAGTGGCTGGCAACTGGGTGCACTGCGTGCAGTAGGGCGGGGAGCACTGCAGATTAGGGAGGACGCAGTCAGTCTCGTTCCACAGCTACACGAGGCACAAAGGCGGTTGTGATCGACCGGGTAAGATGAAAGAAACGATCAAGGAACCTTTTGCATGCATGGTCCCATCTATTTCTCCGCCGCATCCCAGGGACAACATGTGGTTCTGCATGCCCAGTGCATGGTACAACATGGTTCTTGCATGGTCCAACTTGCTTGCATCAGTAAAATTTTAATAGTGTACGTCGTTCGTAAGGGTGTTAGGTACGTAGCTAGCTTACGTGGAGGTGAGAGACAAAAAAAAAGAGATTATTTTATATATTCTTATTTTTCTATATATTATTGGACTCATGTGTTCCTCTCTAAGATTTTTGCACTACGTGCAATAGATCAGCTATTTGTTCGTCGCTAGTGACTACTCTCTTCTACTTTTTCTCTGTCCACGTTAAAATAACTAGCCAAATATGTAGCTGTTGGGGACGCCCCGAGTTACACAATTAAACAAAAGGGTTTAGTTAACTAGTTGAATTTTAGCTTGCTTCAAAAACCAAACGACAAAAATCTAGGTCTGTTACATGTGCAACCTTACACAGAACCTCAATAACCGGAGTGAGCATTTGGTCCGGTTGATCATTTGAACTAACGAATCTCTTGCATCATCCATCAGTAAATTCTTTAGCGGTTTGGTTGTAGGAGTAGATGGCACACAGGCTTGCTAGCAAACTGCAGTTATAAGACCTCGACGCAAGCAGTAAGCAGGACCCCAGGAACCTTTTTGACTGACAAACAAACATGGGGTGTGTTTAGTTGAGAAAAATTGGGTGAAAAGATACTGTAGCACTTTTCGTTGTTATTTGGTAAAATTTGTCCAACCATGGATTAATTAGACTCAAAAGATTCGTCTCGAACTTTACAGACAAACTATGCAATTAGTTATTTTTTTTTACCTACATTTAATGCTCCATGTATGCATTCAAAGATTCGATGTGATGGGTGGAAGAGGAAATATTTTGGGTTCGCATGGCAAGTGAACACAGCCATGGAGTTCTGGCAGGGAGGCGTGGTGGGGTTCTGACAGTGGATTTGCACCAAGAAGTGGAGTACTAATTTTGACTGACAATCAAACATGTGGTTTTGCCCAGTGCATGGCCGGGGCACAGCATGGCTCTTGCATGATCCAACTCACTATATACTAGTACAGTTATCTTTTTTTTTTTGAAAACGTGCGCTGCACGTGTCTCATTAAGGAAAGCAAGAAGGTTTCTTACACAGCCGGTTTCCGTTACATGGCGAGGTGCCATGGAACGTGAGACGGCCACACACAACACATGTCGCCGGCTTTAACGACGCAGCTCAAAGAGTGTACTAAACAAGATACAATTTTGCGACTGACGAGCATTGTACCGCTAACGTGCTAGTCCGCAACGAGCAGGAGCGACAGTGACGCCAAACACAGATAGCCCGTGGCAATGTAGTCGTTGAGCCCGGCGGTGATCGCGTCCAGCACCTGCGACGACGTTCTGGCCGTGCAGTCGAACACCCTTCCATTGCGCTCCTTCCAAATGATCCAAATGCCCATCAGCCGGCGTCAGCGCCAGTTCGGCGGAGGCCGCGAGGAGGTGGAACGCCGTCGCGACGGCGATCACAGCGAAGGCACGAGCGCGATCCATGATTAGTGGCTGGCAACTGGGTGCACTGCGCGCAGTAGGGCGGGGAGCACTGCAGATGAGGGAGGACGTAGACAGTCTCGTTCCACAGCTACACGAGGCACAAAGGCAGTTGTGATCGACCGGGTGGACCTGCTAAGATGGAAGAAACGACGCCCTTGTTCAGTTCCTGAATCGGGGGCGCCCGAATTGCTACAGTGCGCACTGTAGCAATTCGTTTGTATTTGGTAAAAATTGTCAAACTTTGACTAATTAGGTTCAAAATGTTTATCTCACAAAGTACAATAAAACTGTGTAATTAGTTTTTAATTTCATCTACATTTAGTACTTCATACATGTACCGATATTTTGATGTGACGAGAAATCTTCTTTTTGCATAGTGAAATTTGAGAAGAGAAGTTGGAAACTAAACAAGGCCGACCAATGAACCTTTTGCATGTATGGTCCCCTCTATCTCCGCCGCATCCCAGGCACAACATGTGGTTCTGCATGCCCAGTGCATGGTACAACATGGCTCTTGCATGGTCCAACTTGCTGGCATCGGTAAAATTTGAATAGGGTACGACATACATCTACGTGAGGGCGTTCACAAGGGTGTTAGCTACGTAGCTAGCTTACGTAGAGGTGAGAGATAAAAAGAAAGATAATTTTATATATTCTTATTTTTTATGTACTATTGGACCCATGCAGGTTTTACACATGTAACACCTCTGGTGTTAGTCACAAGCTAAACAATGGGTTTGAACTTAAACACAAGATGTCAAGTGACCAGTTCAAGGAGCTGTTTGGTTGCCGGCCGATGTGCGCCACGCCACACATGTGGCCGCCACCAAGAACTAGGCTGCTGTTTGGTTCCTGCCGACGTGAGCCACGCCACAGACTGTGGCTGCCACCGCTTCAGTGGCTGCTGCTTGATTCCCGTGAAAGCAGCTGAGGCTGCCACTGCTACTCCTTGCACAAAACCATGCCATAGCTGCGGCACGAAAATTCATCGCCTAAGGTTCGGCGTTGCCATCGTTGCGGAGTGGCGAGCCACAGCCAGAAACAAAAAACTACAGCGGCGCCACACATGCAGTGTCAGGCTACGCCGGCCAACCAAACATCCCCAAATCTTTCAAAGTGATAATGGTGTTTGGATCAATTATTTGAAAATATATAGGCCCCAACTTAAATTTTTTAATGACGAAGACAACATTGTATTGCTTACATGTTAACCTTTTCAGTTTTGTGCATGAGTAGTGTTAACCATGTCTCTTTTATGTGCATCACATAAGCATAAGCATAACCCCAAGTTGATCCATTGGTTCGATCACACTACTATAGAAATCATTTTTAGCGACGCCACCCTTTTTTATCAGAGGCAGTTCAACTAGCACGTGGCCTCTAACCGCGCTGGTGAGCATTGTAGCTTCATGACCCGCCTCTAAAGATCCATCTTTAGGGGCGGTTCTATTAAGAGAACCGCCTGAACTGCCTCTAATAGGCGTCCATTTTCAAGGGCGGTTGCGTAAAGAGAACCGCTCCCTGATAACAGATCTTCAGAGGCGGTCTTCTTTACAAAACCGTCTCTAAAAATGTCATATTTTCAGTGGTGATTCCTTAAGATAACCGCCCCTACAAATGAGTTAACAGAGGCAGTTCTCTTTAGTCAACTGCCCCTAAAAATGGCGCCCCCTAAGTACCTTCTTCCTCCTCAGAATAGTGTGCATGCTGAGCAACATTAGCTCACTTGGAGGGCGGGAAATAGCAAAAATAGAGGGGGGAGGTTTTGCCCTTTGAACCTTTGAAGGAGTTGGGTTTTAGCGGTGAGACAGTTGGCATCCCTAAACTCTTTTCAAACTTTACATGTTCATTTCTTTCAATTGGAGATCTAGAGAGAGACATGCATGATGTTAGATTTTTTATTTTTCCTAGCAAGTTTGACTGATTTTTGCCCAACTTACTTTGTCTCACATGAACTCTAGTTAATTTCTATATTTATTTTATCATTTTAAAGCTTTAGGTGTAGAATAATGTAATATTTGTATAGAAAAATAGACATCAATTGCTTCAACATTTATATGCGAATAATACCTTCATGCAAATATAGCTTTTATTTTTGAAGGGCACATATGGACACATCATGGATGTACATGAAAAAAGATATGAGGCTTCCTACGTACAAGATGTGAATGGTTTTATTGAAGCAGCTAAAAGGCACGCTTTGATTAAGCAGACAAAGGATATATATTGTCCCTGTGTTAACTGTCGGAACCGTATAGTATGCCGAGATCCAAATACGATAAGATCACACTTGGTAAGAAGGGGTTTCATGGATAAGTACGAGATTTGGGATCATCATGATGAGAGACGTACAGAAGCAGGCAACATAGAAGGTACAAATCCACCAAAAGTAAGGGAAGATGACGATGCCCATCGTGTCATAATGCATGATGGTCCAGGAGATGACGCTGTAGGCGGTGGCGGTGGTGAAGGGTGTGGTGGGGAGGATGGTGGTGGTGGCGAAGGCTATGGTGGTGGTGAAGGCTGTGGTGGTGGAGACGGCAGTGGTGGTGAAGACAACGAAGAAGATGAAGAAGAAGACTTCCTAGATGACATGTTGTGCCACGTAGAACAAGAATATCTATTGAAAGGACTAGATAACTTGGAGTCGGTGGGGAAGGCAAGGGAAGAACGTTTGTACCCGGAGGAAAAGGGTTGTGAGAAAAGATGGTCGATGCTATGTTTTGTGCTAGACATACTGGTCTTGAAGGCTAAGTATGGCTGGTCCGAAAGGAGCTTCAACGACCTATTAACTCTGTTGGTTGTTGTGCTTCCTAAGCCAAACTTTGTGCTTACCAACACATATCGAGCGAAGAAGCTTATCATTCCACTGATGATGGGTGTGGAACGTATACATGCTTGCCCAAACCATTGTATCCTTTATCGTCGGGTGTTCAAAGACCTAACGAAGTGTCCAACCTGTGGTGGTAGTCGATACAAAATAAACGAAGACTGTAGTGAGGGTACTAACACTAAAAAAGAGAGAAGGGCGGAAAGAAAAATGATGCTTCTCAGAACGTTGAAGAGGAAAACAACACCATAGCAGTAGACGATACTAAGCAAAGAATTCCTGCATTGGTTATGTGGTACCTGTCACCGATTGATCGCTTGAGGCATTTGTTTTCAAACCCAAGGGACTCAGAGCTCATGCGATGGTGGGCTTCGAATGAACGCAAGAAAGATGACGAAGTGCTACGTCACTGTTGGCGGTCCTTATCGACACTTTTATACCGCCAATATAAGTCCAAAAAAGGAAAGAACCGCATGTTTCTACACACATATACCTTTGCTACTAACCGAATTCCACTTGTATCGAAAGAAGTGTCACTCTACAGGAATTTACATCAAATACAAGTGGAAAGAACCGAAAAGGTGCCACTCGGGAAAAGGAAAAGCAAAGAGGGGAAAGAAGCCCAACCAGAGGACAAAACATGGGCCAACCCACCACAGCACTGAGGCCCAGACCTAGCAGGCAGCCCACAGTGTGAAGGAGAGGACGGGCTGGGCCACCCTAGGCACAGGCGCGCTAGGGGCACGACCGCACCCTCCCCTCTACCGCCTCAGCCCACCTCGCACTGGCGGTTCAGTCATCAATAGGGGCTGGTAGTGCGGGGGTGTATTCAGGGAATATTCCCCCCAACCGACCAGGCCAAGCCCCTATATAAAGAGAGGGAGGGGTGTCTCACTCCACACACACCATTTGAGCTCACCTCCACCTCTCCACTCCTCACTCTCTAGCTTAGTAGTAGTAGTAGCAGTAGCAGTAGCAGTAGCAGTAGCAGTAGTAGTATTTTGGAGCTAAGCAAAGCTATCAAGTAGGGCTTGGCTCCTTGGAAAAAAAGGCTTATTGGTATGAATACAAATACGGTTTCTTCCAAAGTCATGCTCTCATTTCATATATATAGTTGTGCCATAGAACTAGAGTATAGTTTTCATGTTATAATCTTGACATATGACTAGCATATAGTTTGTGTGTTAGGATCTTAACATGTTCTTTTGACATGATCATAACATATGAACTAGACCATAGTTTCTATGCTATGATTTCGTCATATAGAACCTTATGCTTAATCTTTCATGCTATATATATGATGAGAATTAGAGCTAAGTTGAGGTGGCGGCTCATCATGCCTTCGGGTATGCCCATGTCCTATGCTTGTTGATCTGTAGGGTCAGAGTTCTAGGGGGATGTGGGTAGTTTTCTTGTAAGCGAGCGTGGTGCTCGACTACAAGGGAACAAGCGGATGCATTTCCCTTTCTCCGGTTGAGAGCTAGGTGGTAGGTGGTGACAGCCCTGTCCATCCCTTACAATCCCCCACATTCGTCTAGGGTGTAGGAGTCTAAATTGTCACATGAGGTTGCTGGCAGACCAATACTCGGTGGCCTCCCGACCCATCTCATGGCTAGTTCTAACTCTTAACCATGTATATGTATGATCATTAGCTGTTCTTTGCATGACTATATTAGATATGCCTGCTCCACTTAGAAATATTTTTTTATTCTTTGTTTTTCCTTTTATCCTTGAGGTTGGCCCAAGTGTGTGTCACACTATCTTAAACTTATCATGACTTACCCCTGTATTGAGTACTGGTCTATTATGCAGTCATATTATCTTGTCCATGTCCCTACTAGAGACTTTTACACCATGCCTTCCTTTGAAAAAATATAAATGAACGATACCCGAATACTTTCGGGTGAAATGCAACAATGATGGATCCGTGCGCTTGAGGATAATCTTTGTAAATGTTATGACCTATCCGTTGACATTCCTTAGTACCGTTGCTATGATACACCAATTCTAGTAGCGATGCTAGGGAATGCCAACAGGCGTTTCTGACACCGTTACCGTGGGTGGGCCTAAATCCCCATTCTTGGTGATCATGTTAAGAAATGCCAACAGTCTCTCATCCGACGCACAACAGTGGAAGGACTTTGATGACAAGTACCCAGAATTTCATGAAGATCTGGAAACATCAGGTTCGCTTTGAGCACTGATGGAATAAATCCTTATGATGACAGGACCAGCACACTGTTGGTAGAAATTAGGTGCAACTAAAATATGAAGGATTCCGCAAGCGCACAGAATATACCATTGTAGCATTTTTACCGGGAGTAAACCGGGTATCGTTATTTATATTTTACCACAGGGAAGCAAGAGTTAAAGAATCTGATAATTCACCATCATGTATCTACTAACTTAGTAAACCAACTAGACTAAAGCAGGGGGTAAATAATATATGATAGGTATATGAATAAAAGCACACATAGGAGAATTCTAGGATAAATGAGTAGCTAGCTAAAGTGAGAGGAAAACGGGAGAGATTAAGGTTCCTATATACTTCTTTATTACTTTGGTTCTTTAATAACTAAAGCATGAATAGATACAGCGATCATACACATGACACTTTGGAGCAACAGTACCTTTCCGACTTTCGAAAGAGACTGGGAAGAAAGTAGTCGAGGAAAGGCTGCCAAAAGCTCTACGAACATCAACCCGAACGTGGTGGATTACGAAGGCCTTACAGAGCTATCACCATGCCTATAGCGTGGGGTTGAGCACAACCTCAACTATACGTGGGGTTGAGCGCAACCTCAGGTAACCTATAGCCTAGACACCATGCCTAAACTATCGATTACTACTCTAGCCATGCGCAATAACTAAAGTACTCAATACGAGCTAAGATCCCATGCCAAGGTATAACAACTATACAAATCTCTGAAGACTTCTTCAGAACCGGAGTGCAGCTCCGCTCTCCCTGTAACACTCCTGGTGTTACTAGCTCGCTTAGCACCGTGGTTAAGGTCTAAAAGAAATTAACTAAACAAGTTTTCCGGAGGATAAATTTAAAACAAACTTGAAATGATACCCGAATCTTACATGACTCACTTTTGTGGTTAAAAAAAACGAGCATTGTAAGTTAGTTTATTTTAGGTGGAAATTGCTAATGTGATCCCACTGAGAAAAATAGAATAAGTTGTTTTAATTGTTGGCATGAAAAACAATTTTTATAAACTAAGGTGTAATATAGTTTAGGATTAAAAAGTGCCATTTTTTAGGATTATTTTGTGCAAGTCTCAAATTTTGCAGCAGGTGAACCTAACTAAACATAGGGTTAAGTTAATTATGACCGAAGATAAAAATGGAGTGCATGCCTTAATAACCATAAATAGATATACAAACTCAATTTATGCCAAATGTATTTGTGTATACATGCATACGTGTATCTCTTGGTTATCTATCTATGATTGTTTTATATAGTGGAAAAAATTGCTTCCTAAATAAAGAATCAATTAAGAAGAAAATATAACATGCACGCACACACTTTTGACTGACCCGCTGTTGTGCCTCGGCTGTGTTCTTGACGGCCGCGTGCTTGACGAGAGCGGCGCCGTGTCCTTTTTCCTTGCCGTGTTGGGCGCGTCCGAGCGTCATTATGGTGTGTGCTCGCGCTGCTGCTGCCGTGCTTGTCGCTGCGTGATGCCGCTGTGTTGCTGGCTCGCCTGCCTTGCGCTGCTGCCACTGCCAGCCACACGTACTGGCCTGTGCCAAACTGTGCGGTGCCTGGCCACTTCACCACGCTAGTCAACGTCACCGCGTGGGCCACTGCCGTGTCACTCACTGCCAAGACCGAGCCATCCCGTCCAACACTCCCTGACCAGCTCCCTGCGTACCCAATTATAAGGCCACCGCGTCGATGGGACTCAGCGTGCGTCCTCGCCGTGATTATGGACATGGCCAAGCTCTGCAGTCGGCAAATTTTGAGTCTTGCTCGCCGCCGGTCGAGTTCGCCGTCGTGCACTAGCGATTTCCGGGTAAGACTAAATTAGCCGGTAGCAGTTCAATTCATTGCACCCCTAGACCCTATGTGACCTCTTCTGTCAGGTGCTTGCCTCGTGTTGGCCAGAACTCCCGCCAACGACTAGCTGACGTGACCGCGCCATGCTCGGAGCGCCACCGCATCAGCCGCTCGCACGTCGTCAGCACTGCTCCGTCTCCCTTGGCCACAACCATCACCTCGGCTAGACCCGTGGTAAGCTCCTGTGGTCCCGCACCTCTCCGTTCACCTTGACGCCGCCCTAGCTGACCGGCGCAGCCGCATCACGGCCGTGGACTGCGCAAAATCACCGGCTACCGTGGCCAGCATGCTGCTGTGCCTCGTAAGTCACCTAGTCACCGCCCGTCGCTGCGCGTTGGCTCAGAGGTGGACATTGGCCCTCTAGGTGCGCCGAAGGGATTCCCCGATGGCCGGCGCAACCGGCCCGTGCCGGCCGGAGCCATGCCAGCATGGCGCAGGACCAACGGGGACCGCTCTATTGTGAAGGCAGGATAGTACGGGGGCATGTCCGCAAAACACGCCTATGTGGGAATGGTGCGCATGTGGCCGCGTATTAAACCGCTTAGCTGGGGGCGTTTTTGCAAAGGCGTGGGCGCGTGCGCGGGCTCCCCGCCCGGGGCCGCCTGCTGGGCCGGATGGCCGCGCGTGGTCGCATTTCGCATGGGCCGCACTAGGCCGCGGGACAGCTTTGCTGCCGCTGGTCTTTTTCTTTTCTAAAAAGCAATTTCTTAATTTAGTTCTAAGCAAAACTTGTGAATCTAATATAAAATTGTGTAGGTGTCCAAAAATGGTGAAACCAATTTTGTTAGTTTCCTAAAATCATGATCTAGATAAAGGTGTAATTGGTTCACGTAGTTTTATACTATTTTTAGGCTTGCTCTAATTACTTCGAGACGTTTAATATTATCAAACATGAACTTATAGGAATTGTTATGAATAATCAGTGATAGTATTAATCCTAGAAATTTTATAGTAAGCTCCTAGTATCATTATATGCTCACTGTGATCTTGTAGCTCCAAAGTAATTAGTTCGATAAGAAAGCTAATGAGCCTAAATTAGAATGTAAATATTAAATCAATAAAAGGTATAAAGCAACACTTGAGTTTGTATAACTAAAATAATATCTTAGTCGACAACGGGGATACAAAGCCTAGTGAGTTAGTGTGTGGCTAGCTCGTTAGCTTGTGAGACGTAGCCGTACGATGAGAGCTGCAATTGCTATCTTTTACTTATGTCTCTGCGTTGCATTCGCGTAAATCATAATAGGAACGGTGATGGATCGATGGATCAACCGGAGGACTTGGCGTTAACCCAAAAGATGGTGCCATGGTGAACGTGCCCCGGAGATGGCATACTAACATTTGGTTATATTTTTACCCAGGCAAGCCCCGGTGCATAACCCCTATTATTCTGCACTTTAATTTATGCTTGCGCATTAAGTTTAAAGGAGTTGAATGAAAACCACTTGCATATATATATCCTTATCCTATGAGTCTTACTAGTATGACAGGATCGTGTAGATTGCTATGCTACAGGACTCCGGTAGAAGTCGAGTGATTGCCTGTCACTCGCGAGAGATAGAAAATATATTATTGTTACTATTATCATGTTACTATCCTATGGAATAAATATGTATAATAATTGGAGACTGGGCGGAACGGGCTTGGATGGACTTGGACCTGGTTGGGCAACAGAGCGGGGCTCTGGTTGCATTTGTTCCGCCTGTGTCAATTAAGGACCGTTCGTTGCATTGGATTCCATAGTCAGGTCACAGACCTCCTTATCCCGAGCTTATACTAGCGGATAGGGGCTAGAAAGACTTGTTATTCTCTTGTCATGGGTTCCGGCTCCATCCGGACCAACTGAAGGTGGATTATATATGGGTATTAGGAGGTCTAAGCACCGCGAGAGGGCAGGGGCTTGGAGTCCTAGTATGGACGGGGACTCGGTTCTCTTAACAAAAGGATATTGGGTTGGTCCCGTTTGTACCTCGGTACGGGCGGGGCGTGTGTTTTTCAGGGTACCCAGCTAGGCTACATTGATTCGCGAATCGCCGTCAATTTGACGGTCTGACATGACTATAATCTGGAATCGTAGCAAAAACTATGAAAGATGGTAAAATAGTTATGATTGCTTACCCCTGCTTGAAAGTAGTCTTGGTGCTTACATAGAATGGTCGAATAATGAACTAATGATGACTGCTAATAAAAAGAAATATAAGGATGCACATTTAGTAATGCTTCTTGCAGATGCAATAAATCCATAAGCCAGAAAGTCTTGCATAATCCTTGGAGTCTTTTCTTTCCTCCTGACGGGTAAGTCTTGCGGAGTACAATTGAGTACTCAGGGTTTGTTCTACCCTGTTGCAGGTGACAGGTTTTTGAAGCTGACACTTGTGTGTGAAAACCTCCTGGTGGGCTCAGCGAGGATTTTCTTTACGTGCGGACGTAGAGTTTATTTAAATTCCCACCTAAAATGTTTTCAAAGGAAAGAAAAACTTATAACCTGTGATTATTACATGTATTTAAATGTTCATCGTGATAATATTTAACTCATCATTAAATGATTTTATTTCCGCTAAAACTCTGATAACATTTTACATTCCGCTGTTATAATCAAATAATGAATTACTCTGATGTTATAATAAAAGTGATGTAAGAAATGACAAAGATGTTGTAAGCTTTATCTCTCATTTATGATCCTGATGGAGAATGTGGATTTTCAAGTTCTCCCGTTGGGTGTGCTCAACGGAATCATAGAGTTTAGTGCTCTGTCTTGGGTACTTAGTGTCTAATGGAAGACAAGTACTTTTGGGAGGGCATTAGATTAGACGGTTCTGCCACACTCCCTAACTCCCATCTAGATTTAATCTACTACATTGGAATGTCTAGCCCTAATTCTCTAGGGAGGAGAGGTCATCCTTTCATGGGACACCTCTACCTCTGATCCTAGCTGAGAGATAATGAAATTAGGGTTTATGGGAATGCCTCCTCCAAGGGCCAGGGGCCTTGCTTATATAGCCCTCTAGGAAGCACCACATCCCTCGGATCAAACCGATCTTGATCTTCGATTATTATTGATCCTCAAAGGTGGTGGAGGCATGATCCAGGAGGTGGAGCCTGATTGGCCACCTAGGTGGGGCGCCCGCCTGGCCTTCAGGCCCGTTTTTTCTCTGGTTTTTTCTAGAGTCTTCTGGTATCTTCTAGATTACATAAAAGTTATGCGTGACCTTGTTGTCTCTATATAAACCTGATATGTGGGTCTTCCTTGGTTCTTTTCAACTGACACCCTGCAGAAACAGACATTCACCAAAACTCATGGAATTATGTTAGTAAACCCCCTATATATAAGTGGTAATTTTTGTTTAGTCCTTTTTCAAGCTATGTTGATGGTTAAAAAATGATACTTATCTACCATCAACAAACTCCCCCAAGCTACCCTTTCCTCATCCCTGAGCAAAGATAAACTCAGTGATGGATCAAGAGTTGCTACAATGCTTTCACGCCTCAAAAGTACACATGCGTTCAAACAAGAACTCTCATCCGAATTAGAACGAACTATCCTGACTTCGAACTTACTCATATTACCTTTTACCATGGGGCTTGTAGCCGTCACTTGGGTCTTGAGCAGTTGAAAGACAGAACAGTCAAGTCAAGCGTTATGTCTCAAGCTCTTTGATCAACCATTATTCTGGAGTTTTTGCAAGATTTTTAAATAAAACTCAGAGATTCCTGTGTATGACCCTCTCATGTCTCTCCTCTGTGGTATTTTTGGATCCTTACCAAGGCATTTATGGTGTGTGCCTTCTCTCTTCTCTCAAGATATGTTGTATTTTTGGCATTAGGCATAGTAACGTTGTACCTTCTCTCTCACCCTACTTCTAATAGGTCTATCTGGAGCTCATAGGTGGGAGACAAGGAATCCATACTTGTGAACATTTATTGCATAGTCAGACCATGGATCCAGAGAGACAAGTCTGGCCATACAGTTAGATCAAGATGTGCATGTGCGTGATCCTAAATATGGGCTGAGTGGATATGTAGTGGAAATGATGGAGGATGTAAGATGTAAGTGGAAATAAGGGGGTAGAAGAATAATGGTGAACATCTAATTCTACTTTTGCTCCTTGAAGGAATGTTATACCTCTCTTGAACTTTGAAGATCCTTGCTGAGAACTTGGGTTGCTGAAAATCTCTCTATGTTAGGACATTTGTCCTCTTTATTCTCTCTTTATTTTTTTCTCACTCTCTCCTTTTTTCTCTCTTTTTTTCTTTTTTTTAAACAACTGAATACGGCAGAATAATTCTCAAGTATCTTTTTGGAAACATAGATAAGCGGTAGCAATGGAAATACTGGAGCTTAAAATAAAAGGGGCTAGCAATGGATGAAAGGTTTTGTTCACTCCCAGTGTAGGAGCAGAACAACTTATTGGGTTGTGTCTAATAGAAAATATTTAGATGCGTACTTCTAGGGTAGAAGCAGCATAAATAGGTGGAGTGCACGTGAATCTTGATTTTAACTGCATGACTAATCCCCTAGGGTCAACACAGACTGACCACACTCAATGCTTACAAGCAGCTAAGCTAACAAGTGAAAGTCTTTCCTAATCTAGTAAGTATGTATATATGACTATGGTAGGAATTAAACTCTCGTCATACAAGAACTCCTCATGCAGATATTTTTAGTTTTCAAAAAATAAATTCTCCAGAACTCTAGTATCTCTAGGAACAAGATAAACAACAGCTCAAACCTTCCCATATCATATCTACCAACTACCTAGACTTAGATCAAGCATTCACTACCCACAAGTTTTAGGTTCAGAGCAAATCTTAGATCAAAACAATTGTGTTCCAAAACTCAGGATAGTTCGAGGTTGAAAACTAGGTATTTGAAAGGAATTACGACAGAGCAACTATTCATCATTTCTATGCAAGAGATTATTCTAGGGGTTCATTTTAGCAAGATAAAACTTAGCACACTCTCCTATATTTATTTAGCAAGCTTAAAGATCATACATAAATATATAGAAAGGGAAACATTTATTTGGCTTTCTAAAGGTTATGCATCTTTTTATTTGTTTCATATATCAAAGAATAAATATATAAGTAAATAGATAGGTAAGAAAATACTTAGCTGGATACATGAGGGATGCTCTTCCCCAAACTGGATGTTGATGTAGTCTTGCTTGATGAAGTTGATAGGCAGTGGAGATGTTCTTGATTCTTTCGGCAAGGGTTCAGTGTTTTTAGGTCCCCTGAACAGGACCTCTTACCATGTTCATTCTGTAGGTGCACCATCTGGTCCCATAGTAGAGACCCTGATAGCTTGCACCTCTTGAGATGGTGTCACCCATGTTCCTTGCTCTTCCAGCAGTTTGAAGTGAAGTACTAGTTGTGAAAACTGGTAGCATCTTGCTCATTGTACGTTCAGAACTTCACTTAGAGGATTTGAGAAATCAACTATTTATTTCCCTTCATTGAAGTGTGTCCTGCTTACAAAGACAAGGTAAAGATCAAGTGCATGGGTCCTGTTGGTGGAAAAACACCAATAGAACCATAACCTTATTTATTCTTCTTTAACCTTAGGCACATTAAACATGATGAGATTGATGTGTGTTGTTCATTTTTTAGGTGGCAAGATCAGAAGGATGAGCATGAATGTAGTGATTAAACACTTTTATACTTCTCTATTACTTTGGTTCTTTAATAACTAAAGCATGAATAGATACAATGATCATACACATGACACTTTGGAGCAACAGTACCTTTCCGACTCTCGAAAGAGACTGGGAAGAAAGTAGTCGGGGGAAGGCTGCCAAAAGCTCTACGAACATCAACCCGAACGTGGTGGATTACGAAGGCCTTACAGAGCTGTCACCTCTAGGGCTACCACAACTATACATAGGGTTGAGCGCAACCTCATGTAACCTATAGCCTAGACACCATGCCTAAACTATCGATTACTACTCTAGCTATGTGCAATAACTAAAGCACTCAATACGAGCTAAGATCCCATGCCAAGGTATAACAACTATACAAATCTCTGAAGACTTCTCCAGAACCGGAGTGCAACTCCGCTCTCCCTAACTCCCATCTAGATTTAATCTACTACATTGGAATGTCTAGCCTTAATTCTCTAGGGAGGAGAGGTCATCCTTTCATGGGACACCTCTGCCTCTGATCTTAGCTGAGAGATAATGAAATTAGGGTTTATGGGGATGCCTCCTCCAGGGGCCAGGGGCCTTGCTTATATAGCCCTCTAGGAAGCACCACATCCCTCGGATCAAACTGACCTTGATCTATGATTATTATTGATCCTCAAAGATGGTGGAGGCGTGATCTAGGAGGTGGAGCCTGATTGGCCACCTGGGTGGGGCGCCTGCCTGGCCTTCGGGCCCGTTTTGCCTCCGGTTTATTTCTAGAGTCTTCTTGTATCTTCTAGATTACAAAAAAGTTATGCGTGACCCTATTGTCTCTATGTAAACCTGACATGTGGGCCTTCCTTGGTTCTTTTCAGCTGACACCCTACAGAAATAGACATTCACCAAAACTCATGGAATTATGTCAGTAAACCCCCGATATCTAAGTGGTAATTATTATTTAGTCCTTTTTCATGCAATGTTGACGGTTAAAAAATGATACTTATCTACCGTCAACACACACACAGCACATGGCTAGTTATCCTATCGAGCTACAACCTCCCTCCATGGTTGTGTGAGAAGAGTAAGTATTTGTTGCTAACCTGTATAATTTTAGGGCCCAAAGCACTTGGCATCGACATAGATGTTTTCTCGAGACGTTGATGCAAGAAATGGAGACACTGTGGCAGAACCACCCAAGTCATATGGCCCACATGCACCTATCATTGTCCTTAAGACCTCTGACTGCTGCACATGAGAGCTAGATAACTCAGATAGTCTATCGGGTGTCCTCGGGAAATCTGAATCGTCCATATTTTATAACTCATATAGGATCAACAATGGAGTTACCACAACATTACAACATTTAGTACAAAAATAACTTACATCAGAGTGCGAAAGAATTATAACATTAGTTTAAAAAACATGTTCAAATGAGAACTTTAACTAAATTCCATAAGATGAGTAGAATTACGGAAGGAACTTAGATAAAGCATCTAAGGTAGAAGAGGTGGCCAGATCATGTCAAGCCCACTGACATGACCTCGACTAGCAGCTCAAGTTAGATTCTACAATAGGGGTTAACAAACCTTGAGTATATACTTGAGGGTACTCAACAAGTCTTACTCGACTAAAAGAAAAGACTCCAAGGGTATGAGTAGAAGCAGGAATTACTTTTGTAGAAAAACTCACTACATGTGGATCCTTACTTTCAATCTTTTAGCTGTGTATTATGTCATTACCAGTATCCAATTAGCACCTATTCTAGCTCAAGCACTTCATTAATCATCACATCTCTTCTCATCTCATTTTCACAAGTAACCATGTTCCATTGATTAACTATGGTGCAGTTCAGATGATCGTGTCTCCAGTTACAGTGGAGCAAACGACGATTTGTATCGATTTGGCCTAGCTGGGGTTTCCTTACCACACGACATTTACAAGTCTAGGTCTAGACCCAAACCTACATATATCAACCCTCACCCGGATCCTCCAAAATAAGAACGGGTCCAGCGCTACCTGAGAGCACAGTACTCTCACCATCTCTCTACTCCTAGTGTGTAGTTGTCTTTTCTCATAATAGAATAGCCGAGGTATTAGGCTTACCGAAGTATGTGGCCAGTACTACAAGTCACGATCACAAGCGGCCCTACAACGATCAGTCCTTAATCGACATAGGCAGAACGAGCATGACTAGGCGAACCTGTCTACCCAAGAACACTTACCTTAACATCAATTTCCGTCCGGTCTCAATTTAACATTATCATTTATCATGGTACTCACATGACCCAAAGGAGAGCTGAGAAGAACCAAGTGAACCTATCTCTCACGAACGATGAAACCATCATTCGACTTCTACCGAATTCTAAGCATTAAAGATAACGACCTATTCATACTAGCAGGGTAGAGCTAAGGATACATGAATATCAAGGTAATCATGCAGCAATGGTAAATAACCAACTCTTAGTTACTTAATGCACATCTCACAAGACTTAAGGTGTAATAAAGATTTGTAAATACTATAGAAGGGTGGTATGCATCGGGGCTTGCATGCGTTGCAGAGAAGGTTAGATTTCACAGATAGATCTAGTTAGTTAGACATGGCACCGACACCACTAGTGGATACACCTTCTCCGAAACTTGATCAACGCGAAACTCCCACTCTCGAACACTACACGTAATAAATGATGCTTTGCTTTAATATGATGGAATGCATGCCATTATGCATGATGATAGACACGCAAATGCATTAATAGAAACTAAACAAGATTATGAAAGTTGAGTATAACTTTTCTTCACTAAGAACCAGGGTTATGCTTCACAAAGCATTCTAATTAATTAGTTAACAAGTCAATCATGCTTATCAAGAGAGAACACATATTACTTTACTAAAGTCACACAAGACCGGGACTAGGCTACTTTCTAAAGATTTAAGCTCTTAGAAAGCATGGTATTTAACTTAACACTACACAAACCTATCATGCTAGGATAGCAAGGTACATTAAACTCACTGTTCGCCTACACGGCCGTGTAGGCCGTTTACACTGCGTGTAAACGCTACTCGATGGGTAACTGTGTAGGCCGATTAGCCGTGTAAAGCCGTGTAAAACCGTTTCGACCGTTTAAAAGGCCGTTTAAATGGCCGTGTATACCGACTTTTTGCTAAACGATGGGTGACCGACCGTTCACCGTTTAACGTTTAGGCTAACATTGATTAAACTTAGTTAAGCAAACTCTTCATGCAAACATGAACTATTTTTAACTATTGATTTACTTAATATTAACTAAAGGATCATAAGAGAGTTCAGGTGGACAAGATTAACATAAAGGAAACAACCACTTAACAGTAACTACTCATGCAACCATATTAACATATAAGTAAAACCAAGTGATCTCTACTTAATCTACTAACAAGACTAGTAATAAGGGACTAATTACATAGATCATAAATCACTATTTAGCATAGCTACTATCATAAGTCAAGACTAACATGAAACACCTAAAACACACTTCAATGATGAAGATTACATGTGAGTAACTCATCTACTAACAAGCTTGCACAAGCAACACACTTTACTAATTTTCATACTAACAAGAGATCATACATATTTATTACTCAAAAGATCAACTAGCATAAACATACTTGAGCAATCATATATGATTAGGGTATACAAACAGTAAGTACAGGAATCACACATATGCATCTACTATTTAAGCAGTTGAATAAATAAATCATTTCAATTATTAACCAACAAGTGGATTACAATCAAACCTTGAAAGTAAGCAAGATGCCAAGGAACAGTAGGGCTTTGAGTGTTCTAAGGTCCACAAGCAATATCCAAAATACACCAAAACCATTTAAGTATTTATCTAAATCATTTTGGTATTTATTAATTAATTAAAAGGTATTTAAACACACCTAAATTAATTAACCAATTTAGAATTATCAAAACAGTATCAAACTTTTTGTGGAGCTAGATATTAGCACATGACATTTACACAAAAAGTTTTTATGATCACAGGATTAATATTTTTATTTATAAAAATCATGCAAGGTCCCTTTATTAATTAAAAAGGCTAATTTTTAAGCATATCAAAAGTACTGAAAATGACCAGATCATATTTTTCCTAGGTAGAGCATAACATGAAAGGCTACACACAAAATTTCATATTTTTTATCAAGCACCCATAATTAATTATGAATTTATAAAGAAACTGCATTTTTAATCATTTCTGAAAAGGAGAAATTCATTTTTTTTCTGCGCGAAACCTTTTCTCACTCTCCCCTTACCCAGCCACAGTCACCGACAGTGGGTCCCCACTCGCGCCCACGTTTGACCGCGACACCGACGTCGCTGACCGGCAGGTTCTTACCGCCGGCGAGACCTCCGGTGATGCGGGCTGCCCCGACGTAACCCTCTCCCTTCTCCGCACCTCGTCGATGGCCTAATCGATCAACTAGGGCACTACGGCGAGCACAGCCGTGGCCATGGTGGACCGGCGATGCTCTGGCGCCGCGAAACACGCCGTCGGTGAGGTTAGCGGCAACGCGAAGGTCACCAACGTCTTCCTTACAACACTGTGAACATGGCTACACTACTGATCGAACGAGTTAGGGTTCGCGGTGTACTCGGCCACAGCCATGGCAACATGGCGGCGCAAAGCTCGCTGGCGCGGCGATGATTTCGTCGCTCCGATGCGGTAGGGGTTCGATTAGGCACCCAGGCAGCACGAGTAGCTCACTGTGATCACACGACCCTGCTCGGTGGTGACATAGGCAGAGCGGAGGTGGCTGCCATCGAGAAAGATGATGACGGCGGCGCAGACTGGGCAGCGAGCTCATGTTCCCGTGCGACCTGTGTGGTAGAGATAAGAACAAGGGCACGTGAGCATCACGGTGATGTGAGGATTCCAAAACAACAAGCGAGAGAGCGGGAGATGCTCCGCGGCGTGCTGGCCACGGTGAGGGGCGTGCAGCAACCATGGCGAACCACCGCGGAGAAGAAGGTGGCGCACGGGCGAGCCTGGCGGAGAGAGAGAGAGAGAGAGAGCGTGAGCTGGCTCAATAGATGCACAGCGACGAGGCGAGCTTGGTAGCTAAAGGAATTAGGCGATGGTCATGCGGTGGCGGTGAATTACACCGGCGAGGCAGGGCGTGACGGTGACAATGGGAAACAGAGGGAAAAAGGGAAGCATGGCGGCGGCTCGGCTCAGTGACTTAAAGCGAGGGCAGGGCATCGAGTGAGCGACAGCAGCTGCTTGAGCCACGCCATGGAAGCGGCTGCGTGTCACACTGTCACACACGTGCGAGGTGGTGAGCGAGGGCGGTGGACGGTGGCGAAGCTTCTGCGTGGCAGCAGCTTGCTGGTGCACTGTAGCAAACTGAAACCCCTCTGAAGATTGATCTTTTCCTGATTTTGTATAGACACTTGACTGGCTCCAAAAACCAAAGTTGCTCATCATGATATGCTCTCCAACTTTGCTTTAGGAACTCTCCCCTAATTCTATTTAGATAGAGAGATCAAGAGAGAGAAACAGAGATAGATTGAAACTGTTCAGCAGAACTTCAGTTAGAGTTTTGAAAACTGTTTTACTTAAACATTTTTGGTTAATTAATTAGAGGCTAAACATTGATCAATCATATCAACTAATAACATATTAACATAGCTCAAAAATTACACCAAGTGATAGAATAAAGTTTGGACCAATTTTATTTATGAAAGTTCATTTAATAATTCTCCAAAGTTTGGACTTATTAACTAGTGTTCAGGGACTTAGCCATGAAAATGACCAAGTGTGGAGCCAACATTAGTTCACTCTTTGAAGCTCCATTTTAACATGTTTGATTTAGAAATATCATCACTTTTTTATTCTACATTATAAAGCACACTTTGCACTACAATTTTTATTTTAACAAAATTTTATTTGCTTAAGCACATTCTCATATATAAATTCATAAAGAACCTTAATTGCTAATGGTGACACTATTTCATGAAACATGTGAAACATCCCAATTGCAACATAGACATGCAACAATGGAAGCATAGCATATGCAACATATGGAATACCTCATTTGCAACATTGCAAAGCTACATATGAAACATATGAATGCTATACTTGAAATATATGATGCATGTATGCCATGATACTTGGTGAATATCCTTGATGATGCTCATGGTCAAGATTTTAACTGCTTTTAACATCTAGGATGTTACAGACACTATGGAAGCATGGAGTGAAAATGTGAGATGAGCTTGCAAAGAGTACCTTCACATGCAAAGCCATCATTTTTGTTACCATCACTGACTACCCAGGACAATTTTTCCTTTCAGGACAGATCAAAGGATTCATGAGATGCTCGGAATACTTAATTAACATTGTAGGTCAGTTCCTGGAGGGATCCCGAAAGGTGGTGTACATGCATCACCGACGCTTCTTAGTGGAAGGACACAGGTATTGAAGCAAGAGAATGATGAAATACTTCATTGGTAGTACTATTGAGCAGGGCATATGCTAGAGAGGCGGGACAAGCATTACGCGTATAACATGGTGAAGAACATCAAAGTCGCCTATGGTAAAAACAAAAAGGATGCAAACAATCAATAAGAGAGATACGCCTCCGATTGATGGCGTGCCGTTCAAGAAGATGTCAATCTTCTACAAGTACCTGCCTTACTGGCCGGACTTGGCCATGTGCCATTCCATTGACGGCATGCACATAAAAAGAATGTGTTTAAGAGTGTCATTGGGATATTGATGGAAACTAAGGCGAAGACAAAGGATGGACTGAATTCACTGGAGGAACTAGTACATTTGGAGTCTAGACTGAAGCTTCACCCAGAAGACTGGGGGAATGGAAGATACTACCTTCCTGCAGCCAGCTACAACCTGGCAAATGATGAGAAAAGAGCAATCTGCATAAGCCTAAGGGGATTAAAAGTGCCGACAGGTTTCTCCTCCAACATGAAGAGACTAGTCTCGATGAAAGACCTGATGATAACTAGTTTCAATCTCATGATTGCCATATGATGTTGACATGTTTCCTTCCTATTGCAATTACGGCTATAAAGCCCGTATATGCGAGGATGGTCATCACCCGGATGTGCTACTTCTTCATCCAACTTGGGCGGAAGGAGATCTGTGAGGATGAATTAGTGACTTAAAGCATTTCATGGAGGAGACTATGGGCCAAATTGAGCAGTGCTTCCCACCATTGTTTTTTGATATAATGCTGCAACTCATGATGCACATGGTTGACCAGGTTAGGTGCCCCGGGCCTATGTACTTTCATGAGATGTGGCCGTACGAGAGATTCATATCTATTCTAAACCGCTATGTACATAGTCGTGCTCACCCAGAGGGATTCATGATAGAAAGATATTGTGCTGAAGAAGTCATCGAGGCTTGTCAAGATTACTTGTGGGAAGAGGACAGACGTGCACTTGGTTTGCCAGTAACTCATCATAAAGGAAGGTTGGCGGGGAAAGGCAGCAAGGGTAGGAAAACATTCATCGACAAGGAATACTCAAGTGGAAGAAGCACACTCCTGTGTGTTGCAATACCTATCGGTGATAGAGCCATTTATCGAGAAACACATTGCACTCGTAAGAGCAGAAAATCCAGGGCGCTCGGAGCAATGGATCGTTTGAGAGCAGAAGCGTCTATTTGGCAAGTGGCTTGGTGAACAAGACTTACTAGAAGAGGAAACCTTACGAAGGTTGGCTCAGGGGCCATCGTCCAAGGTCACATCTTGGCAGGCATATGATGTAAATGGATACACATTCTACACCAAAACAAAGGACCCGAAGTCAGTGTCTCAAAATAGCGGGGTTCGTATTGAAAATGTCAGTGCATTTGGGGAAGTTCACACACACTATGGTTTCATAGAGGACATGGGAATTAGACTATGGACCAAATATACAGATCACCATGTTTCGATGCCAATGGGTCAAATAGCCGGGTGGCATTGAGGTCGAGAAATATGGACTCATGTGTCAACCTCAACAACGTAGGTTACAAGGATCACATGTGGGGGTGCCTACTACTCGTGCGGCACAGGTCCTGTATTATGCTGATCCCGAGAATCCAAAGAGGCACGTTGTTATATCTGGGAAACTGAGATCCTAGGAGTAGACGATGTAGAGGATTTGGAGGAGCACAATCAGTACTGCAAAATGCAATTATTCACAGACCTACCAAACAAGATTCAATTTGTAGAAGCACAGGTGGAAAAATCAAATGTCATTCCATACCTACGCACTGATACGGAAGGCAGAGTTGTAATAGCTTAATTATTCATTTATTTCTGGAACATTTGTAACAGTATTAAGACCACGTGCCACATTGATGAACTGATAATTTTATCTGTATATTTTATTTTGTTGGCTCCTGCTTTTGAAGAATTTTTTAATAAACAAAACACAAAATATTACTACGGTAGGGGCGGTTCCATTTATGTCAATAAACAAAACACAAAAGTTTGACCTAACGTGAAGGGTAAAAAGATCGGAGCCGCAGAACGGTCCGGCCACCACTAATACAGATAGGCTGGACAAAGGGTTCGGTTAGTTAAATTTTAAAAAAGGAGAAACAGGACAGTCCGGCAGGAGCAAAAAAAAAAAACAAAGGCCGGACTATCCTATTTGGCCGAACAACATTTTTAGTAGCGGTTTTCTATGGAAACCACCTCTGAAAATGTTTGTCCTCTGTTCTCATGTGAATATTTTCAGGGGCAGTTTCCTTTACATAACCGCCTCTGTTGTTATTTTTAGGGGCCATTAACTTTACATAACCGTCTCTGAAGTTACCCACGCGTTACACGCAGGTGGTAACTTCTTCTTTATCCTCTGCGCGCACGCAAGGTTACTATTTCTGACAAGAGACCGAGAGGGAGACCGAGAGCGAGAGTGACGCTGGCCGGCGGCAAGGAGGCAGCGCCGGCAATCATACATACGTGGATTCCTCTTTCCCTCTCCATGATCTGGTAAGTGGACTTTTCTTTCACTGATCTAGATTATTCTCTGATATCGTGTATTAATCTTGGACAAAATCATGCACATGCATAGACACAAACGTGCACGTGCATAGACAAAATCATGTTCCACCTAACGTGCACGTGCACATGCATCCCTAATTTGGTTAGTTGACACCCATTTTGTCCATCGAAAAGTATGACACGTACTGATCTGATCTAATTAGTGCACGTGCTATTTTACCAATGTTCTCGTGCTGATCTGATCTGGTGATCCTCGATCTAGTGACCCCGATAACAATTAATATTGTTTCTATATATTGTCATTACAAAATAAATTATCATTTTTGTGTTGTAACAAACAAAAATCAGAAGAGAAGACATGGCCGGAGATCTGCCTACGCTAGATTTCATCTATGTCCATGACTATGGATTCCAACCAACCCTGCAACATGCAGAAGCCCCGTATCCAAGCATAGTAAACAACATATTTTTCGTAATAAATTTATATGTTATGAAGACACGCCTCTACAGATATTTTTCTGATATCTTTCTATGATTTTTAAATGTAACATAGACACCGGATCTACTGGTTACATGAGACACTTTTAAAATTCAGGGTCGAAGGCTTCTAGGTTGAGAGATTCCCTGTGCCCAGGGGCATGCAATGTCGAATTAGCTTTTCTATCCCCGCTAGGTGAGGTCAGCCTGGTCTGGTTCTACCAATCAGTGAGATGGGCATGCGGCAACCCTATCAGATCATGCCAGATAAACATGCTGTGCTGGCATGTTTAGGGACACTTGCGAATGTTGGGTATCATATTCCTTCATTTTCCTACATGATGCTACGAGCTTTGAATGAGGGTGTTGATGATGTGGCACGTATTTGTGCAAATGTTGTTGCACACAACCAAGCTGATGTGGTAAGCTTGAAGTGAATCTTATATTTGTTGGTATGTTTTGTATTTGTTGGTGTTTGGCATATTTAGATTTGTTGGTATGTCTATATGCATGGTTCTCATATCTATTTTACAGGTTCAGGAGTATGACTTAACCTACGCGACGTGTAGCTTTGAAGCCATTCTCAACTAGGTCATACCTCAATTGGGTCTGTTTCAATGGAAATATGATGGGCCGGTACTCACTACAAGCGGATTCCAGGACCGTGTGCATGAGACAAGGACTTCATCAGGTCGACGGCCTTCTCCACCACTGCTAACCATCGTTAGTAGAACTTGCTTACGATCTTGTGAAGCAAGGGAGAGTGCACTAGTCCATACGTTGCTCCACATCACTAATGGTCTATACTATGATATTAATGACCTGCACTACGCCGATGTCGCACCCGATTTTCCAAAGAATACCAAGCACTAACTATATGTGTGCCCAGGATGATGTCCACTTGACACATATAGTGACAAATATGGAGATTATCAAAGACAATGTTTTATTACATATCGAAACATAGTAACATCAAGACTTACATCTATTACAAAGCATAGCGGAAACTATTCTATATCTTCTCTTTGGGTCTCCAAGCTCCATATAACACCCCTGGTGTTATAGTAACTAAAAACCTGTCATGTCATCATTTGCACTGCAAATCATCCATGATTAGGTTAACAAAGTTATGCATCAACTAAAATGAGTTTGAATTCTTAGGTTGGATGTGTTTCTCGTTGTGTGGTTCGAAATCCGAAAACCCTAATTTCGACTATCACCGCAAATACTTAGTTTATGCCCTGCGTAATTTGAGGTGTACGACGGTGTTATACACTAGTGCCAAGTGTAGGGTATAAGCTCAAGTCCAACTTATAAAATAAAGCTTCAAGTTTGAGTTAGGGTTTGGAATCCAAAGCTTGTTACAAGTTTTCCCATTCGAATTCGAATTCAAATTTGAGGAATTATTAAAAGAATTTCTTAAGTCAAACTGGTCAACCTAGGGAGCCATTTGGTCAACCATGTGAGGCTTGACTCAATGATACCCTAGGGTGAGGGTGTGATCCCTAAGTAACCCAAGTTAAGAAAGAATCAAGTTTCAATTCAAAACTTTTCTGAAAATCCTGAAAAACGAAACCCTAGTTTTACCCCTTTTGGTATATATCAAAATCTAAGCAAAATTTGGGAAAAAGTGTAAAACCAAGTTTGTAGATCTTTTCAAGGGCTACAAGTTTGATGTTTTGAGTTTTCAAAGTTTCAGTGAAAAATTTGAAGTAATTTTGAAAAGATTCAAATCTCAAAATTTTCCCCTTTTCATTTTCCCTATCCAATTTCAAAATGGAGGCATAATTTGAAAATATTTTGAATAACAAAGTTGTAGGTCTGCCCTAGATGTACAACTTTGGTATTTTGAATTTTTGAAGTTTCAATACAAAATTCAAAGTAATTTTGGTTTTTCAAAATTCCAGAAAATGTCCCTTTTTGAATTCAAACTCAAATTTCAAAAACTAAGCCGAATTGGAAAATGTTCATATTGAGAAAGTTGTAGATCTTTGAAAATGGAACAACTTTTGTATTTACAGATTTTCAACTTCTATTGAAGATTTGAAAGTAATTTAAAATTTACTTCCAGTGGCAATTCGGTAATTTATTTGAAATCGCTGCCAACCACCGCACGCCACCTCCCGCCGACGCCGGCGAGCTTCGAACGCCTTCCAGGCGCATTTTCGACCGCCAGCTCTTGCTTCAGCGCCTTCTTGACTGGCCACCCGTCGCTTTGAGGTCGTTTGCATCGTCTTATAAATACCGAGCACGTCGTGGTCGAGTTTTCCTCTTCCTCGGTTTTTCGCCGCCACCGTTGCTCCGCCGCTCGCCGTAGCCCACGTCGAGTCCCCTCTAGTCACGCCAACTGCTCCACTGCAACCGTCTTGCTCCAGCGCACCTTCCCGCTCACCCGCGCCCACTGCTACCGCTTGGAGTGCCCGCACCGCCGCTGTCTTCCTCGCGGCCGAGCAGAGCACCGCCGCGGTCACCTCGCCGTGGTCCGGCCACTCCCGAGCGTCTCCGTCTCCGCCAAGATCACCTACAGGATCGCTCTGAGCCCCTTGTTGTTTTTCACGCCTTAATTGAGACGTTACCTCGCCGGTGACGCGTTTTCGCGGCTTACCGTGGCGGTGGTCCGCCATAACCATCGGTAAGGGGTCGCCGGTGCCTGAGCTGGGCAGCTGGGTGGTGGAGGGAGTTTGTAGGGTGGTGTAGGTCGTGATAGTGGAGAAGGAGTAGGACGTCGAGGTCGCGGTCGCCGGGTGGCCACCGTGCCGCAGCGAAGGGAAGGGAGAGCGGGAGGTCGGGAATGACAGGCGGGGCCAGCACGTCAGCGAGAGGGAGAGAGCGGGAGAGCGAACGCGGGCGGGCCGCGTTGACGGGCCGCGTTGGTGGGCCGAGCAGGTGAGAGCGCGGGGGAAACGCGGGCCGCGTGCGGGAGAAGCAGGCCGGGCCGAGAGAGAGAGGAGGAGAGGAAGCAGCCCATGTTGGGAAATTTTTGTTTTTCCTTTTTTAAAAATGTAAAATGATTTTCAGTTTTGATATTTATGTTATAAATTATTTATAATTCCAAAAATTGTGAAAAATTTTGAGTAACCCTTTTACACTATGTACTATTTAATAAAAATAATAAATATCAATTTTAAGTACTTTTTATAGATTATTTAATTAGTCCATTTAATTCTTAAGTGGTCCTTAATTGAATTTTCTAGGCTTATTTATTTATCCAAAAATCATGAAAATTGTTTTATCATCTAATTATGATATAAGCTTCTTAAATTAAAAATTTTAGCTTAATTAGATTAAGTTAATTTTTATTCTTAAAATATGCTTTGATTAATTAATTAATTAATTAATCAGGTAATTAGGGCTTAATAATTAATGTTGCTTGACTTTATGGTTGAGTGTTGACTTTAGGTCATTAACCCTTGATGACCTTTAGCATTCTTAATTGGTTGCTTAAGCTTTCCTAATCATGTTGTTAATTCTTGATTACTGTTATTTCATGTGTTTAACAAAATCCCTTAATAAGTTGTTTAGCGTAATCGGACCCTAGGTTAGGGTTAGGTTAGAAGCTTTTGTTGTTTAACTGTACCGTGAAGGGAAGTTGTACTCAAGTTGTTAACTCTGTTAAGCATCCATCGAGCATCATGTTTATTATCTCATCATCTTAAAGCATGCATTATCATTACGTATAGTTTCCGTAAAAGAGGAGGGTGCAGAAGCCGAACCCGTCCCCGCAGAAGAACCGACGTCCGTGGAAGTAGGGTTTGACATCCGCGGTACTGAACCCGAGCCTGAGTTTCCCGTCGACCAAGGCAAGCCCCGGTTACATCTAAACTTACCTTGCAATTTTAAAAGTTTTACTTAACTTTTATTACAGCTCTATTGCATTAAGTGCTAGGAATTGAGTGATAACCTAATTACTGCATTATCATCCTTGATATTCCAATACCATCCTTGTTACTGTTTTTATTTAAAAATGCTTAGTATGCTTAGCATTGCTTAATGAGAAAACTTTAAAACTTTTAAACAAAGTTTGAAGGGTTGTTGGACAATCACTTGATGAATGTTAATGTTAACCTGAGACCGGTCGGTGGACTTGCGTCGGGAAAGGAGTCCCAATGTAGTGTCTCCGACTGAGTCAGTTAAGGACCGTACCGTTGTTTGAATTGTGTGCGTCGAGACTTTGTAACTGATCACATGCTCCGGTAAGCCTAAGACCTCGGTAATGTCAACATGTGAACGGCCAACCGCGCACTGGGAGTGGAGAGATGGCGAGAGTAGTGTGTACCCTCGTAGTCGAGGGCTGGATTGGAGGTGTACTATACTCTCGGGTGGCGCTGGACCCGGTCATGCGTTGGAGGATTCGAGTGAAGGTTGATATATGTCGGTTAGAGTCCTACATATGTCGTGTGGTTAGAGATCCCCAGCTGGGTTTAATCGATTCGAATCGTCGCTGCTCCTCGGTTAAGGAGACTCGATTCTCTGTTCAACATCGTAGTTAAGAAATGGAACTTTGGTCGGAGAATCAGAAAGATATTGAATGAGTTATATGATCTAGATTAGGATCACTTACATTCTGTCAATAAATAATATTGAAATAAAATAGTGGTCTTAAGGATTCACTATTAGTAGCTTTTATGCAAAAGAACTTGACTTCCTGCTGGAACCTCACCTTGATTTCCCCTGAGCCTGCATGCCTGAGTCATTCCACTAGTTTTGTCGGTTAAGTCTTGTTGAGTACTTTCGTACTTAGGGTTTGTTAAACCCCTGTTGCAGGTGCGTCTCATGAGCAGGTGTGTTTTGGACCCTGTTGCATGACTGTCTTTGCGGCGAGCGACGACGAGTAGAGATGTTTGGCTCTTGGGCAGAGCATCGCGTTTTGGTGTTGTAATAATGTTAATAATGCTACTCCACTACTATGGTTGTAACACTAAACTTAAGTTTTATAAGTTTGGAACATCAAGTTTGTAAACTTATGTTATGTAAGACTTCCGTTTTTGTACTCTGATGTAATTTATTATATAAACTATTGTAATACTGTGATGCCTCTGTAATGTGATCCTGCTCGAAAGATTGTGGATGATTCGGGTTTCCCGAGGACACCCGACAGACTTCTTAAGATCTGTGGTACACTTGTACAATGGTTAGAAGTCTTTAAGACAATAACAAGTACAGGTGGGCCATAGTAATTAGGAGGTTCTGCCACACTCCACAAGGACAGTTGACTAGGGGTACACTCGCCTAGTATTCTTGTAACATCTTAGGGAACTCCTCCTTTGAATCACCATCTGGTACCCATCCGGGATTTTTGTTGATTGTAAAGCAAGTGTGATGGCACCATACTCAACAAGTATAACATGAGGGGATGCAAGGCTCAAAAGGCTTGACTTGGTTTGACTGCGGTAAGCAATTTTAGTTGGTCATATTTTATTTATTAAACCTATGTTGCTAGGTTATGCTTAAGCTTCCAAGGTGAAAGTATAATAATTATCATCAAGATTAATCATCACCCAAACCATCCATAGAACCATCTATCTCGAAAAGGATTCGGACCGCTCGTATCCGTGAGCATGGCTGATATATCAGTTTATACTCTACAGAGTTGTACACGTTCACCACGAGTCATGATTCCCATTTGCTCAGGGCAGTTCCCTCCCCAAAACACTTCCAAGGTGAGCAGACAGGGATCACTACGAAGCCTTTCACCAGTCATTCTAATAAGTAGCAGTCCCTAAGGTTTCAGTCTCCAAGTGTCATGGACACCTTCCTCCAAGAGTGGCACATTTTCTGACCTTGTCTAGCACACACCCTGGTAGGACCGGGCCCATAAGCAGCATGGTACCCCCCTCTTGCCCTTTCGGTAAGCTGCTAACAAACTAGAACATATCAAGATACTGGGCTAAGACTAGAGCCATGCGATTCTCGTGGTTGTACTGTAAATCCTAGGTTGCCGCTTTAAGATTCATTCCTTACGGAGGGCAGACTAGAGCACCCAAAAGGCTAATGCTCTAGCCCCCTTCTATCCATGTTGCTAAAAAGCATCATTTTAACATTGATTCCATAATCCACTAATCAAGATTAACATCATATAGTTTGGTGATTGCAAACTAAGCAAACTACCCATATGCATAACCCAAGGGTAATAAGGAATACAGGATATCAGAAGTACTAGGTAAAGTCCTTAGGGTTTATCATATTAGACACATGCAGATGAAAAAGTGATTAAATGGTTGTTAGGTAACAAGGAAACTCATGTTACACTTGCCTTCCAAAAGCTTGCTATCCAAACCTTCAAACTTCTCTTCTAGATCATCCTTGGAAAGCTCCTTCTAACGTCGGCAATCAATCGGAACAAGCATCACAAGAGAACCTAAAAACAATACACCAAGCATTACAAAATAGGATATAAAAGTTTTAAAACATGTAGGGCTTGGAGCAATGAACGTATGAGCGCAACAACAACTAAGAGAAACTACTATTAAAGGGCATGAAAGATCAAAGGTAGAAGCTAGAAGGTTCGATAAATATTAGGAATGGAATAAACATGATGGATACGGCCAACTTGGAAGATTTATAGAGCACAAGGATCTATAGATGAATTGTGGATGACTATGGATTTGTGTAGAGGACACATGAACATATTATGACAACTGGCTCCACTGAGGTGAATGCGCAGATTAACGAGGGACACAACTATAGTGAATTGTGCACCGGCTGAACATGCCCATGCAGCGAGTAGCGACGGCTGTGACCGTCAAAATGAAGACCTTTGATGAACTTCTATAGAGGATATCTGGTGGGATGTTGTGCAACTAGTAATCACAGAGTCACACTAAATGGCTCAATGATTCGAACACTAATTTAGTGTGGAACACGATGAAAAACCAGCGCGTCTAGAATGTGCACATCAGCGGACAGCGGGGTTTATGATCACAAGGAGCATGGTCATAGCAGCACCAAACGGTGATCTATTTTGTGGGGATGTTGCGCACCGTATGGAGTATGTGTTGGCAAAAGGGCGTACCATTTTGAGTGTTGGTTAGCCGAGGAACGCGATTGCAAAACAGGGTGGCATGGCTGTTTGGATAGTGAGGGAAACGAATGTTGTGGCCTCAATATCTTGGCCATCATGGCATGAATGACCGAACCAATTTCCAGAGGCATACTCAAGGATATGAAACACATTCGGGTCAAAAGGACTGACCACTGGAGTGACAAAACAGCGGAAACACGCATGCCAACCTACAGCACTGTGGCTGTGAGGCATAGGGCAGCAAGCACGACGACATCAATAACTTCGGCATCGTGGCTCCTATGACCAAACTGATTTGCAGAGGTATGTGCAAGTTCATGATAAACGGAGTAACAGATTTTCGGGAACACACGCGCCAACCAGCTGCAGCGTGGCTGCGGGGCAGCAGGGACAGTTAGCACAAAAAGAATGATATCTCTTTCGTCTTTGGTCCTATGGCCACGAAAATTCTCAGAGGCGCGTGCAAGTATATAAATTATGTTCTAGCCAAAGGATTCATCATAGATTTTGCTGGATCAACGAGGAACATGAACGCTAACCGGCAGCAGCACCACTGTCCAAAAAGGACAGCAACACGATTGCGGGAAAACTTTGCAGGAATTCAATCAAAATCGAATATGAGTACATGGTGCTGCAGGGACTATGAAAACATCATGGAGGATATTACAAGGGTTCTTACATTGGGGAATTTCAACAACTAGTGATGAGGTTGACGACAGCCGGTAGCAGCAACGGGTGACTATAGGGCCACTGACTGTTGAAACAGCGTCAATTCCACCTCGCAGAGTATCATCCACCACATGAGAGATTAAGATATGGATGAGAGAGTCATCGATGGCAGGATTAGAGGAGAAAGGAAGTGGCGACCTTGGTGTTTGGTGTGGGTCAGCGGCAGCCAGTGGTGATGACATTGAACGTTCTTCTGTTGCCGCTCTCCTCTTCCTCGCGCTTGTGCTCGCTGCTGCTGCCAGCGGTGGCGGCGACGATGCTGCGGCAGTGGAGGAGAAGCAATTCCATCCGCTGGCCTCCGAGCCCTACATGCTGGTCGCCTTCCACAACAAGGACGGCGAAGAGATCAGGCTACTAGCCGACCAGAGGTCCGAGCTAGCCTCCGGCGTCTCCACCTTCGCCAACCAGTCCGGCCACTGGTTCTACTACGCCGGCATCCGAGCAGAGGGCAAGCGCCGCCGCCGCCTCTTTCCCCACCCCCAGCCCAACAATAGGAGGTCCCGAGGCGGCAGCCGCACAGCAGAGGGCTTCTGGAACACGCTAGGTGTGCTGGTGAATTCCACGGCGGCCAGCGGCAATCAGGATTCGGCGGCGGCCGACGACGACGAGCGCTACATGGTCGTCGGCATGCAGACCGGCGGCGGTGACAAGATCAGGTTAGTAGTAGTAGCCGACCAGCGCTACTTTTTTATCACCGGCTTTGCCCAGGGGTTCTTCCGCCCCCTCAGCTGGTTCTTCCGAGACGGCGAGCGCCACCGCCACCTCCCGTCGTTGGGCAACGGGGGCAGCCACGCAGAGGTCGTCGCCTCGAACGTGCTTGCTGCAATGATGAAGGACGGCAGCTCATGCGCTGCTAACTAGCCAGTCTCACTCTCACGAGAATAATAAGCTAACGACGGCTAGCTAGCTAGTAGTAGTAGTATGGATTATGCTTTCATTGTCGTTTCTGTGTAAGTTGTTTAGTTTAGTTTAGTTTATTTAGTTTGTTTTCCAAGCTGTGTGTGTGTTCCAATTCCAAAGCGTTTTAATTACTGCTGTGTGTACATGATGCACTCCAGAGTGTTGCTGTTGCTATCAGAGTGTTGCTATTCGTGTGTATTCCAAAGAGTTTTAATACCACTTGCTATTGTGATCAGAGTGTTGCTGTTGTGTGAAAGTGGTTTAACGTGGATTAGTAGTGCCTTAGGCATCCATGGTTGAGTTGCGTGTTAATATAAATGGTGACACTACTGGTGATGAGTCAAGTTACCCCAAACGAATGGCTTTTTATCTGCTGTGATGACTCACTGCTGATATACCTCTGCAGAAATTGTGAACCACTAATGTAATAACCATCGAAATCGGCAGGTAACCCGGCCGGGACAAGCAAGCAATTAAGGCAGCTAGGATTATCACTTGTTTTCCAAGAGAAGCACGTAGTACCATGGGCTTGGAGTTGGAAAGGTGCTTCTCGGGCAGCTCCAGTGTCCGGTTCGATTCATGTGCTGAGATGGATTCTGAGATTCGGATGTTGCGCATGGTTCGAGCGTTGCAGTGTTGGTGGGGGCCACAGCGGAATAGAAAAGAGTAAAGAATGCGGCATCCATGCTGTTTCCTGTCCACACATACTGCAAAAAGGACGGCAGTAACTCCACTCACTCAATTTTTTATTGGCTTGGTTCGAACCGAAAGGATGAGCCGCTTCCAATATTTGCTCGGTTCGGTACCTGCAGTGGTGAAAGCGAACCATACTCCTCCTTCTCTCTCCCCATGGTTCGGTTTCAATGTACACTGGAGCTGCTCTAACCCAAGCGAATGAGCGATTGTGGTTCAGCAGCATCACGCAGAGTCAAAAAAAAAAATGCAGCAGCCGCAAGCGTTGTGTGCATGTCATTGTCGTCGACACTGATCCGCCGAGCAAATGGAGGCCAGGATGACTTGCAAGTTGCAACTGGATCTGGCCGGCCGGCTATCTTGTCTTCGCTTTGGTGAACGACGCTTCACACGAGGATCTGCACAACGATCAGCAAAACTTCTTTCAGAACACTTGTAGGCTTTGCACCTATATTTTATTTCTTCTTTTATTCGTTTGTCGATCAGTTGCCACTTACGGTTTGCGCTAAGCAAAGTTTAAAGTCTCAGAGAAGTTGAAGTTGGCGTCCTTTATTTGGAGAGTATCGACTACCGAGTAGGGTTCAGCATTTAGGCCAGCCCATCCTTTTGGAGGAAGTGGCCCAGCCCAAATGAACTGCTTGCTATGGAGGGGTTTTTTTTTTTTTGAGCAAGCTTGCTATGGAGGCATGAGGAGGAGGAGAGGGACTACTTTTAGTCCTTAAGATTTGGATTATCAGCCCAGACACAGTGATTATCATACTGAATCTGTATCTTATTTCGTGTAAGCTGAACGGGGACAAGGAACCAGCGGAAAGGGTATGAGGAGGAAGCGGCATACGTGGCTGGAAGGCCTTGATTTTTTTTTACAATTAAATTTTGAATTGAATTTCATGTAAGAGCCAAAATAAAATCCAACATATGGAGCTTCAAGGAGCCGGCCTAATAAATGGTTATTTTTAGACACCCATCACACTAGAGGCAATTTTCCCAACTATCCATATACAGAAATCATTTTCAACCATCTCTAAAGATGTTTTTTTTAGTATTGCCAATAAATCGATCGTGTACTTGCCAATGTATAGTTTAACTAAGGTTTGCTAGATAAATCAAAGAGAAGAGAAATGAAAGAAACCCCAGGAGGAACCTTTTGCATGCATGGTCGTCCTCGTCCCATCTATCTCCTCCGCCGCATCCCTGGGACAGAGAGTGCATGGGTTCTGCCGGCCGGTCTGCCCAGTGCATGTGGTTCTGACTGAAAAACAAACATGTGGTTCTGCCCACAGTAACATGTGGTTCTGCATTCATGCCCAGTGCATGAGCTGATATAGGCACGTACAGCATGGCTCCCTTTGCATGGTCCAACTCCCTACTAGTACAGTTACCCAATGCGACATGCGTGTGTCCGGCCGTTTGCCAAGTTCAGTTCGCCACTTTATTATACATACATACAGCGAGCAGGCCGGCTACATGCTTTAATTTGCTCATCAAACGCTGATCCATTCCATGGACATGGAGGGGGTACGTTCTTCTACCATTGCCGCTGCTCTCCTCTTCCTCACGCTTGTAGCTCTCGCAGCTGCCAGCAGCGCCATCGGCGGCGGCGACGATGCTGCAGCTGCAGTGGAGGAGCAGCAATGCCATCCGCTAGCCGACGAGCCCTACATGCAGCTGGGTGCGCTGGCGAATACCACGGCGGCCGACGAGGAGCAGGCCGGCTACATGATCGTCGGCATGCAGACCGGCGGCGGTGACAAGATCAGGCTAGTAGTAGTAGCCGACCAGCAGCGCTACTTTTTTATCACCGGCTACGCCAAGGGGTGGTTCAGCAGCCGCCCCAGGTGGTCCTTCCGAGACGGCGAGCGCCACCGCCTCCTCCCGTTGGGCAGCAGCAATGGGTCCTCGTCCCACAGCAGCAGCAGCAGCCACGCAGAGGTCGTCGCCTCCAACGTGCTTCGTGCACTGATGAACGCCGGCAGCTCATGCGCCTAGCCAGTCTCACTCTCCCGATCGACTCCTGAGAGCCGAGATAATAAGCTAACCACGGCTAGCTAGTCCTAGTAGTATGGATTATGCTTTCATCATTGTCGTTTAATTACGTGTAAGTTGTATAATTTTTTTATGTTTTATTTAGTTTATTTTCCAAGCTGTAGTGATCAGACTGTTGCTGTTTGTAACCATGTTTTTTTCCCTATTGTGATCAGATTGAGTGTTGCTGTTGTGTGAAAGTGGTTTAATAACGTGGATTAGTGCCTTAGGCATCCCGCATCCATGGTTGCTTACGTGTTAATTAATATACTAAATGGTAACCTTACTAATAAACCAGCGATTTTTCTTGACGGCAACAAGCCATCAATTAGCTAGGAAAGACCTCACAACTACTCCCTCCATCCTAAATTATAAGGCATTTCAAGAATCTTAGAGCAAAAGGATCTCAAGTTTGACCAAATTTATATAATAAGATAATAATATTTATGACACCAATTAAGTATCATTAGATTCTTCATTAATTATATTTTCATAGTATACCCACCCTGTTCGGCTGCTCTTATCAGCACGGCTTATCAGTCGTGGTACAGTGTTTTTCTCTCACAACAAAACAGCCACAGCCGGCTTATAAGCCACAAAAACAGCCTGCCGAACAGGGTGACCTATTTGATGTTATAAATTTTTGTAATTTTCTCTATAATTTTGGTCAAACTTAAGATTCTTTGATTCTCTAAGATTGTTGGAATATCTTATAATTTGGAATGGAGGGAGTATTAGGAAAAGCTTCACGGAGAAAGACAGAGGGAACACGCAAGTGAGTTCGTTCTGGACTCGCCCGTTCATACACCTATCACCATCTCTCCGCTCATACACAAATTCGGAAGACGTGATTCGGAATTTCCCCTGCCCTTCTCTCATCTCCATTTACGGTTTGCCACCTACGGTTTGCGCTAAGCAAAGTTTAAGTCTCAGAAGAGATGTCGAAGGTGGCGGCCTTTGGAAAGTACGAAATAGGGTTCAGCTTCAGCATTTGTGCACCTCATTTCAATTCACAGACTAAAGAAAAATGTCATAGCGTGAAGCAGAATTGAGTGGGTATAATCAATATCTAGTTAAAAGAGGCAGGGAACTTACATACGGAGATTGTGTTTAATTAAAGCTGCAATTTACAAAATTATAGGAGTACTACTCCGTAGCACAGCACACCTGAGTGAAAAATAACTTTACATGTACATTACTGTAGTCAGCAGCTCTTCGAGACAGCAAGGGCAGAGCTGCGCGCTTTGTTTGGCTGCCCGCTCGTCGCTGGCCGGCACTGTGCTGTCGTGCCATGTTCTCTTGGATCCTGGACGGAATGAGGTGTCGAATTCGACAGGTAGGCCGCCGCATCCGCCATGCCCGCTGCCAAGCTTCACCTGGGGCGTGTTTGTCGCCTGGTCGTCTTGGCAGAGCCAGACCCACCAAGAGCAGGCTCAAGAGGTGCAACTTGCTGGTGTTTGTTTCTCTTTCTATACACAATCAGGCCAGCTAGAGAGTGTGTTTGTTTACCTGCACAACTAGATGAGCTCACCTTTGAATAGAATTGGGTAGAGTTACCATCCAACTTCACTTCTCTTTTCTTCTGGACATTTTCGCAAACAAGATGAGTGCAGCCTCTCCATTGCCGCATCCTCTCACCTTTGAATACAATTGGGTAGAGTTACCACCCAACTTCACCTTCTCTTTTCTTCTTTTTTTTTCTCGAATACGCAAGAGAGTTGCGTATCATTGCATTAAGAAGAAGAGTTGTAAAGTACAACACGCACACCACCCACACACTTTCAGAGCAAACAAGCGCCTCTAGTGCGCTAGGTGGTCTAACCCGGACCAACCTAGCAGACTACTCTCCGGTTCGATATTACATAAATGGAACAACCAACGTGCGAACACCGTCGCGCCCTACGGGTCCTCCATGAAGAGCTCGCATGTGCGCCCGTTGAACGCCGGAAACAGCGCATTAAGGGCCTCCACCTCCACCTGGCTCGACGATAAGGTCCCAGAACGCAAGTCGTCAAGTATCCCCTTGGGCGCAGGTGAAGCCATAGCGGCCGGCGGCGCAATCTCCAACCGCTGCTTGAGGAGTACCTCGCCCCGTTGGGATGCCGGAATGTGTGCCAGCGGTTGGGCGGCAATCCGTGTGCTCCTGCGTCGGACAGGCAAGGGCCGCTTGGCTATCGCCCTCTGTCGTGGTGGAGAGGCAATCAGGGGTGGCTCCCGCACAACCCGCACCTCGTCCAGAAACCGTGCGAGGTGCCGAGCGGCCTCGCGCGGCGTGGGCGTCTCGTCGCCAGGCTCGACGTCAGATTGACCCATCCCGAGTAGGCGTGAGCTGCACCCGCGACTGAGGCGAGGGGATAGCCGCCACCGGAGGCGGGTCCGCGAACCCTGGGGGAGCGACCTCGTGGCCGGTCACGATGTCGGGTTGACCCACCCGAGGAGGCGTGAGCTGCACCAAGTCCTGAGACGGTGGCTGAGATGAGGGAGCAGCCGCCTCCGGAAGCGGCTCCGCAAACCCCGGTCGGGTGACTTTAACGGAGCGACTCATGACGAAAGCGACGGCGAGGAGCTCCTCCAACATCGGATCGAAGGAGACGACCGATGTCGGTGGGCCATCGCCCGTGCACATCGCCTCCACAAGCGGGTCGGGCACGGGGAGGCACAGCATGGGCGCCCTCGTGGTGTAGCTCAGCGTCACTTGGGCGGCCCCGACCGAAGGGCTGTTACCGTTAGTGGCGACACCCGTTGCCGTTGTGATGCCACCTCCCCGCCTTCGGGGCCGACGTTGACGGCGCCTTCGTCGCTTACGCCCACTGATGCCGCAAGTGGCCGCACCAGGCACATCCGTAGCCGCGCCCGACGCCGCCCTAGTCGCATCCGGTGCGCCGCCCTGGGCACGCGGCCGATTGCCCGGGGTAGGCTCCTGTATCGGGTGTCGTAATCGGCCATCGGGGGCACCGAATTTGACCTTTTGCCGCTGCTTGCACTACCGTGCGAGGTGTCAGAACCCCTTGCAGCGGAGACAACATGGAGGCAGCCTGCAGGTTGCCACCTTATGCGCGGTGGATAGGCAGTTGAAGCACTTCCCATGAAGATCCGCTGGGTAACGGCTGGGTGACCACTGGCAAGCCAGTGCAGGCCGGGCGGGGCGTGCCCCACCGGAACCACGAACCGACTCCAGCGGCAAAACCACATGTCAGCCGTCGGCGTCAGGAGCGGAGATGCGCTGGTGAGCGGAGCCCCGTACGTGACGCCCGAGGCGCTGTGGGGCGGGGATGCGGCCCTCCATGGGCCGGGCAGGCAGACCGTGCACCAACTCGGGCCGCGGCCGCCTCTGGCGAGACCCGCGGTTGCCCCGCCCATGCACCGCACCTGTGCCAAGAACATTGTAGCGCGCGCCACCGGCGACGAGCTTGCCCCGCCCAACAGCGGCGCTGCCGTGAGAGGCTCCGACGGTGGGTTGCGGCACGCCCCGCACCGGCAAAGGCGATGCCTGGACCAGCAACCCCCGGCAGACTGCGTTGAGGTAGGAAGTTGAGGAGCTGATCGGCGTCACTGCCGCCTCGGAGCCGTCGGAGTCCTCATCCGCCCAGCGACGAGC
This sequence comes from Saccharum spontaneum, assembly GCA_022457205.1. NCBI lineage: Eukaryota > Viridiplantae > Streptophyta > Magnoliopsida > Poales > Poaceae > Saccharum > Saccharum spontaneum. The sequence continues at coordinate 4,947,935 of CM039582.1, read as the reverse complement.
CTTGGAACGCCCCAATGGGCCATCCCCTGGGTAGAAGGGGGAGGCGTGGGGCGACAGAGAGGACGACAGGCTAGGCGCGGATGGGCGGATGAGGAAGGTGTCGAGGTGAGGCCGTCGCGGCGAGCCGGATGCCGAGTCGTCCTCGTCATCTAAGACATCTTCAACGAGGACCACGTCCTCCAACAACCGTGACATGGTTTGATCGTCCTTTCCCATAGCAGCAGCGGCCGCGGCGTCCATTCCCGTCGTCGGAGGCGGAGCCGACCGTGGAGTGGCCGGCAGTGGCGCACCTGGCCGAGGTTGACGGAACGGCGACCCCGGAGGCACACACCCAGGAGCGTTCGTGGCCGGAGGCTGAAAATGGGCGCCGGCAGAGGAGGCTGCCACGGCGGCGCCAGAGAAACCTCCTGATGCCACGGCCGGCTCTGACGTATCCGCAGCGACGATGCGGATGGCTCGGAATCCCAGACGGCGGAAGGGAAGGGCATGGGATGGGAGAGTAGGCAAGTGGCCGTGGAGCCCTAGCTCTGGCTCCAGCCGGCGGCAGGGTGGCCGCGTCGTCCTTGGTCGGCCCCGACAGCTCAGGGGCGCCGACGGCATAGGAGGATGCCTCACCTGCGCGAGGAGGGGCCGGCGGCCACAGGGCGCCAGATTCGGGCCCCACGAGCGGTGACGGCGGCGGCCCCCAGGTGGAGGAGGTCAGCGGCGGCGTAGGGGACCCGTCCGTGGGGGTCGCGGGCGACTACGGCGTCCGTGACGCATGCAGGCACACTCCCGTGCATGGACACGGAGAGGAGGGAGGGTAGCGGGGGGAGGGGAGGGGGAGTGGGGTGCGGGCGGCGGCCGGCGCCTGTGGCGGCGGCGGCGGGGGAGGGGTTAGGGGCTAGGGTTAGTGGGCGGCCGGAAGGGACCCTAAGGATCTTCTCTTTTCTTCTGGACATTTTCACAAACAAGATAAGTGCAGCCTCTCCATTGCTGCATCCTCACAAGAAGAAGCGACGACAGGTGGACGGGCGCTGCGTGTGCGCGCATCGAGCACCAGCTCTTCCTCGAGTTCACGTCCCAGGGCTCGCTCACCGACGAGGCCGCCTGGAGCGACGGGGGTAGCCTCTAGGAGCGCGACGTCCGGAGGCATGTGGATGTGGCCCGGGGCCTAGCCTACCTCCACCGGGAGGAGTCGCTCATGCACGGGGACGTCAAGGCCGCCAACGTCGTGGTCGGCGCCGACGGGCGGGCCAAGCTCGCCACTTCGGCTGTGCCAGGCCGACGGTGCGCCATCGCGCCCAAGAAACCGACCAAGGTCCAAGGCCGCGGCGCGTGAGGCGCCGACGCTCGTTGAGCAGGGCGTCAGGGGCGAGGCCGGGGTGGGAAGGCGTACGGGGGCCGGGTGAGGACGCCTCTGATGGAAGGCCGCGGCGTTGGACCCAGCGGAGATGCGTCCGCGTCCTGAGGAGCGGTGAGTGTGAGAAAGGATTCAAGAGGTGACGGAAACAGCCGCTGCCACACCGAGCGAGTCGGACCCTTTTTTTGAAAAGCATACCTGTATTAATACATAACAAAAGCGTACAACACCTCAGTACAGATACGCATACAAACATGAAGGATACAGTAGGAACAAAGGTAGCTGTTCCACCCAAGCAACACAGAGATCCCTATGGAAAAAGGAAATAGCAAGAAGGTCCTTTGGATCCACTGTGTCATCCCATCGCACCATCCAACATCGGAATCCACCGCCGCATAGGAGGTCGCCGGAGATCAGGAACATGAACATCGCCCACAGGCTTCGGAAGGAGCCGCAATAGCCACCCGCCCCTGGAGACGGGATCGAAAAAAGCAAGGAAAACCATCGGCCGGGGACACACCCCTTGAGAACCTGATCTTGAAGATGTCGGCGCCATCAGAAGACCACCGAGATGCGGAGCAACTCCATCTGACATTCCATCACAAGCCTGGCAGCTACCGTACAGTGCCTGATGTACCTCATCGCCATCACCGCTGCCTGAACAAGCACCGGATGAGGCCAGACTCCTATACAAGAGGTGCCAGGAATTGATGCCGAAGCACCAAATCCGGTAGACACCACCCTTACAGACCTCCCGCCGATGCAGGAGCGAGCACCGCCGGAGCGAGATCGAGGTCGAAGGGACTTATTCCGCGGCGGCGCAACCGTGCTCGCCTTGCTGACGCCGCCCTGGAACACGAACCTAGACAAACTAGGACCTAAACTACTGACCCGACCGGAAACCGACGGTCCTCCCCACCTGACGGGCCATAGAGGCCGCCGGAGGTGAGGACTGCCAGATCGGCCGACGGAAAGTGGAGAACCTGGCTGCCCTCTGTTTCGTCTCTCAACACTGTAGCACCGAGAGGGTTCGCTAGACCTCCGACTTAAGCAAGTCGGGTCCTGGAAAAATGAAGATCGATTTCGTTTCCTCGGATGCAGGCTTTGACGTGCTTTAAGCATCGTGCCAGCTTGGCCCATGCCCCATCCAGGGAATCAAACAAGAGAAGTTGCAGCCCACCAGCCTGTCCCAAGCCCCTAATTTTTTTGGAATTTGGTTCTTTCTTAAAAAAAATTCGCGTTTACACCCCTGGGCGAAGTAAACTCAACTTTGAACCATTTTCTCGGCGCCATAGGTCATGGCGCCGAGGTCGGAGGCCAGGAATTGCGTGGCTGGGGACATGGCGCTGACGTGAACAGAGCTCGATGTTGTGAATCACGGCGCCGAGCCCGGCGCCATAATCTACGGCATCAAGCTCGGCGCCATGATTCATGGCGCCAAGCTCTGATTTTAAACTTAACCTCGTATTATAATGAGATAGACACCCTTAAATTTTAGAGCCAAATTCTAGCATATTCAAGTCATAGTAAAATTAAGTCTTAACAATTTTTTAAGTTGCCCATCACATGGTAAATATCAAGACTTAGTCAATCTCATGGTAAAATTAGAGTCCAAGTCATATAAACTTACAACTTAAGGTTAAAATCAGAGCTCGGCGCCGTGATTCACGGCGTCAAACGTTGTCCATGTCAGCACCACGTCCCCAGCCACACAATTCCTGGCCTCTGACCTCGGAGTCATAACCTATGGCGCCGAGATGTGTTACCTCGGTGTCGTAGATTATGGCGCCGAGAAAAAAGTCCAAAGTTGAGTTTACTTGACCCAGAGGTTCAAATGTGATTTTTTTTATTAAAAAAAGGGGTCAAATTGTTAAAAATTAAGCTGGTCAGACTGGAGGACGGCTGGCCATGGCGGGGCGCATCCTGCAGGTTGCAGCCTGAAGTGTATCAGGCGTGTGCGGGTCCGCGGCTGCTGCCGGTGCGTCGTCTTCGCGCGGCTGCGGCTTGTGGCGGCACGTCCTCAATAGTCACTCGGATGAGGTTCAGAGAGCGGGAGGCCCTCGAAGACGCCGACGAGGTCATCTCTACCGCCGCCGACCAGCAGAGGACGGCTTAAAGAAAACCCAAACCCCGTGAGCGCATCAACAGGCCCACCGAGCCCAGATACTCGACCCTCGACCGAGCCGCCGCCGCCGCTCTGCGCATCCACCAAGTCCACTGCTCTAGCTTCGCCAGGAATACCACGCCCGTTCCGATGCTCGGGAGCCGAGATCCAGAGCCATCGCCTTGCCAGATCCGGGCCGCCCTCATGCGGCTGAACTCGATCTCCATGCGCGCAACCAGGGAGGGTTCGTCGCGCCGGGAGGGAGTGAGCGAGACCCCATCTACGGTGCGCGGGAGAGCGAGGGAGCGAGAGGGCGAGCGATTCGCTCGCCGACCGGGTTAACGATTCCTATTATATTATTGTATTGTATAATACATACACATACAGATATTTAGATTTTTTTAGGGGGAACAGATATTTAGATCTATAGATAAGATTATAGATAGAATAGAATAGATTTCAGCGTAGCAACGGGTAGCATTTTTTACTAGTAAAAAAAAAGAGAGATGGTGGCACAAGACAGGGGTTTGATTGACACATGTCAAATGTACTGCATCTCGATACTCATTCTTTTTCCTTACAACAACTTACAAGGGAAGTACGGGTGAATGCATAACAGTACATTTATAACATTTTCTTAAACAAGAAGATATAAATAAATAACGAAAGACAAGTTCTTAAACATAATAAGAAGATATAAATAAATAACGAAAGAGACGTGCTTTCACTTGGAGCATCCGTCGCTCTGAAGAATAGGCCAAACCTCGGCCTTCGCTGACTCCGGGGTAGTGATGCAGAGGCCGCTCTTCTTCAACTGGATGGCTTCCTTGCTGTCCCACCTTGCCTTGTCGTTGCTTGCGTCCCAAATTCTGATAGCGCATGAGGTCCTCTTCCAGTTGGCCACCAGCTCGGCTCCCTTTCTGTCGAGTGTGCCATCTCCATTCTTCCATGCTTCGTAGACCAGTTGCTTGATGTGAGGAAAACGCTGACTTTCTATGAACACCACTATTATTCTGACTAAGGCTAACTTGATGACAGGTGCAGACGTTGTTTTCTTATTGTAGGGGTCCATCACATCTATAGACTTTAGAACATCTTCTTTTCCCAAATCCAATCCCTCTAATTTTTCCCAAGCTTGGTTTCCCGACCCTGGCTTCTTTGCAAAATCTTCAAGGAGGCTGTTATAATTGCTGAAGAAATCTAAAGGGGTCGCTTCCTCAATCTCATACTCGCCATCCGGTACTTGAAAGCGGAACCACTCCCCAGCCCCGTTGACGAATGCAGACATATACAAATTATCGCTACGGAAGGAAAAACCCGTACGCTTAGTACCACGTCCGAGGAGAAGGGGTACGAACCAAAATTCAGGTGCCTTCCACAGCTGTTGTCGTTTGAGAATGGGATTCTTTGAGCCGTCCTCTAGATCGTAGCTCTGATCGCGGTTCTCCTCAATCTTTTCCTGCACCAGATCAAATATGGACATGAACTCGATCTCTTCTATACGGAAGGTGTCGCTCCATCCAGGGCTAAACCTGCCAAAATGGGCAATCGATTAACTAAAGCAAAGGATAACATGCCAAATCTAGGTAGCACAGATAAACATAAAGAAACTAAAGTAATAAAAGATAATGTGCCAAATCTTGGTAGCACAGATAAACATAAAGAAACTAAAGCAAAGGATAATATGACAAATCTAGGTAGCACAGATAAACATAAAGAAACTAAAACAAAGGATAATATGTCAACTCTAGATAGCACAGATAAACATAAAGAAAAATAGTGTGAATTAGACTTACTCCGGGGATGCTGCGTGTGCATGCACTATCAAGAGCAAAACGATGATCACGGTTCTTATCATTTTGTTCACTCCTTTCTCCGTGACACGAAGCAACTCTCTGGTGACACGAAGCAACTCTCTGGTTACTGAGTATGGCCTTGGACACATTTTTACGACTGAGTATGGCCTTGGACACAGACACTTTTTTACGACTGAGTATGGCCTTGGACACATTTTTACGTATTCTCTCACCAGCTGCCGGGCAACACCAGCTGCCGGGCAAGAAAGTGTGACACGCCTGAATCTCTTGGGGGTAGGGAGAGAACAGATGAAGTACCTACTCCTGAAATGCAACGCGAAAGGCATTCCTCGGTCGTTCAGCTTTACTAGTATGATACGCGCATGTTATCTATCGGTACCTACTCCTGAAATGCAACGCGTATGAAATGCAACGCGAAAGGCATTCCTCGGTCGTTCAGCTTTACTAGGATGATGCGCGCCGCGCGCGGTTGATCTACGCGCTGATTCTTGTTGCGTACTACTTGCATGTTTCCTCCGGCGTCGATCCCAAGCTATATGTACATAATAATATATTTAATTCTCATCTTACATGGTCATGAAGCATTGTAACTTATATTTTTAAAAGGATGTCAATTATGTATAATGTTAAGATGGCAAGTTGTCACTGGTAGTACGTTTTTGTTTGCCCAATCCTCAGCAATATGGAAACAGGATCGATGGCAGACCATGAGCACATCATATATTACACTGATTGCAGGCCAAATACCACTGCGATTAGAGATTGTGAGCCACAAGCCCACAATGCTTTTAATCTTTACATCAACAATATATCTGTTAATCTGCATCGAATGCAGAGGTAATTTAAAATGGTATAGATCAAGGAGAAAATGCCCTAAATATGGAAATAAGAAACAAATGTTGCCACACATAGATAACATGAGGGTAGTGAATTTGGATGGTTCTGTGACTCTGATGCCCTGGCCCTTTTTGCTAGCACTTTCAATGTGGTTGATCCCTGAAGTGTCAATTTTCCTGAGCGTGGCATACAACCATATAGAATTAAACTATCACATATAATTGGCAACAATTATGTTTAAAAGGGATGAAGCAATCACCATCAAATACCTTCATGCATCTGGGTCATTGACGACATCGGGTACTCCCCCATTGAGTTTGCTGAGTCGTTGAGGGCTACGATTCATGGATGCACAATGTTCTCTCGAAAGGAACTAGAACATCAGGCGCCCTTCCGGCGCCCTACAATGACTCGAAGAACAAAAGTTGCTGTCAATACTTAATAGGCATGGCTTTATAATTACACAGTAACATTAAGATCTAAGCAAAACATTGATATATATAAGCTCTGTTGTATCTGGTTTGAACACATAGGAAAATATTTCTTTCCTAGAATCAATATTTTCCAAACTCAAATACTCCACCAAGCAACACATTAAGGACAAATACATCATTACAAACCATCATTAGTGAGAACAGTCACATGGCTGACATCCAGGTTCCAAACTTAATACATCCATTATTTATCTCCACTTAATTTCACACATGAAGGTCACAAATAGATCATGATCGAGGATCATACACTATACATATAGCCATCTCATCCTGGTAATTCATCAAATGGTGCCTCTTGTTCTAGTAAAACTGGTAGGCACGATCACTCTACTTTATTGCGAACAAAATCAACATCAGTGAGACCCATATGGCAGCTATACATCCTGGTGGCGGCCATACATCCTCTATCTGCAGCTAGGAGTATCATGGAAACCATCAAGCTCATTACAGACATGTAAATTATGTGTCCAAGATCAAGATATGTAATCTGATTACTGAAGTATATACAATCATGTGATGCCTCATTGGTTCAATAGCATTAGAGATTTAAGTCATACTATATCCTAACCAAGACCACAACCAACTTTGGTTCAAATGGGTGGAAACATGTGCTAAGAGATTTATGTCATATTATTCTAACCAAGACCACAACTAACTTTGGTTCAAATGGGTGGAAACATGTGCAGGGACATGTGCAGAAACTGATGATGTTCTACTGACAGATCTTTTTGGCAAAAGAAAATATAGTAAAAAATTATATGGCACTGACCAAAAGTAGCAAGCCAAGCTGAGCATTCTGAACTTCACAAGGAAAAAGGCTATAACTTCAGGTTCATTTTACTCCAAATAGACAGCACTACAAGAGCAAAAAAAACTCTATGAAGCAAAGAGACCAACCTCGTCTTTGGCTAGTAGCACAATGCAGAAACATATTCTTTTTCTGCAGCTAGGAGTGCCCTGAAAATTACCAAACTCACGTATTTACAATACATATAACACATGACCATGATCAAGATACCTAATCAGACTAACCCATAGCATGCAACTATGTTCAGCTTAAATCAGGAGGGAAACTAGTACAAAGCCCCATACTGGATATTTATTATTTAAAAACAGTGAAGTTTGTGGCTCTGTTCCTGTTATTTGACTGGCAGCCTTAGTTTAGTTATTTAAATCATTTATTGTGTTTATTAGTTAGTAGGAAAGTATGTCTATCTGATCCATGTTTAACATTAATCAAAATGCAACTATGCCGCCATTTGATGGAACTGTAACCTATGTACTGATTTGAGAAAGATAATATCTTGTTAAATTAAAAAATATGACATGGTTTTAGATAGTGTTCCCAACAATCAAAAGCTACATTCAAGGAGAGTGAGACAATATATCAAAATCATACTAATGTTAACCAAAGAATTCATCCACTGAAAAGCTCATTTAATAGCAATTTAATAATATAAGTATGCATCACAAGATGAGCTGAGTAACAGCACGTCCAACTTTCTTGGTGGAGAAGAGCACAATATCTGCGAAAGCTTCTACCTTCTCGAACTAACAAACACACTCTAACAGCTCTGAAGGAGACGCCTCCTAGGTTGCCCTGATGATTTTGCAAAGTAAACAATCATCAACATCCAATACAGAAACAGGATTTCAATCAACAGAGGTAATGTGTCACAACAAGGATGGCTAATCTAAACTACAAATATCCAATTATCCCAGATACATTACCACCATATCTTGCTGAACGTGTGAAATTTTTAGTAAAAATGGGTTCTTTCCACCTAATAATCATCTTGTCATTTGAAATATTTGTTGTATCCATTCATATGAAATTATTTTTGACTTTCTAACCAATAATATTAGGAGGAATTAATAGAATTTCCAATTTCAGTACAACATGGTACATGGTCGAGATCCAATATTACCTGGCAAAGCTATATATGCATATGAAAAAAAAATATTAGTAGAAGCAAGGTAAATATCTAGCTACCACAGATCCCAGTGTACAGATAAAATAGACATATAGAAGCAAGGCGAATCCAGGAGGTCGAGCTCAGTCCCCCACTCGCTTGCTGGAGCTTGTCGTGCGCCACCATGGGCTTCTGCAGGCCGGCCGGATCTGTTCGATGTGCGATCAGATCCGCAGAGCGCGGAGATCTTTGGGAGTGAGGAAGCCTCCTCTAGTCCTCCGCATGCGGTATCCGTGGACGCCTCCTCTGCCTCTTCCTCTCCGATTTCCCTCTGCCTCTCATCGAGTCGTCGTGCGAAGGAGGTCTGCCAGCTTGAAAGCAACGCGGGAGGAGAGGGCAGGGAGGGGAGCCATGGAGGCAATGCGCGGAGGAGAGGGCAGGGAGGGGAGAGGTGGGCAGGTTGCGGCGGCGGTAAGGACAGAGAAAGGGGAGAGAGACCGAGAAACAAAACTGCGGTAGGGTTGGCTGTGGGGGCTCTCCTCGTTGCTTTCAGGGGTGGTTTGCAAAACGGTGAGACTACTGAATTCTCTTCTTTGTGTTGAAATAAAGGTTACACGAGGGTCCCATACATAAAATATCCAAACGCGATCGCTGTTTTTTTTAAACATGCCAGGAGCACTAACTATTGTATAAGACTCGTATATAGGCATATATAGGCACCCACTCTTAACTGCACGCTCAAGCGTAGATGAGACTGCCTGAGATATCTCAGGACGCGCCTACTGAGCAACATACGTACCTACACTACCTAACACACCACATACACGCTCGGTCCCCTCTGGGGAAATATCCCCGGTGCGACACCCGGGCGATCCAGATAGGATTTGAACCCAGGCGGGCGCATAAAGACGACATGTTGGACCGCAGGTTGATTACCTTAAAGCCAAAGGGTATTTTTGCAAAAGTGCCACGCCGAGGAACCATCGATGCTCCTTCGACTTGTATAGTGCAGAGCCGAGAAGGTTTTAATCAACACCGATAGGATTGGGGCAATTTTAATATAAATAGAAATTACTTTCTCCGCCCCCGGATATAAGGCATTACGTAATATATAACCGATATTGTTCATTGAGCATCCTCTAATGAAGGCAAACCATGAAGATATAGTAGTCTCCAGCATAAGAAGTTAAAACTAAATTAGTCTTAGAAGAGCACATTGTGCTAAAGCATGAAACTCATTAAGTCAAGTAAAACAATGAGCACACAGGCAGTTTAGTTGGCATAATATAATACCATATAAGACCTTTGCATGTTTTGAACTGCGACCAAATATTTAGAGCCTAAGTATGTATATTATCTCATTTATGTAGACACTACGTCATAGAAGTGATTAAAAATCATAATCAAAGAAAATGTTTCCCTAGACACTATTATGAAAAGAGGAAGACGAAACAAAACATGTCACCTTACAAAATCTATGAGCATATGTTAGGTTTAGTCCCACATCAGTAATTAATGGTGGGAGAGCACAACATATAAGGCAGGGGCAGCCCTCACCTATTAGGCTAGTCTTTTGGGTCGAGACCTAAGGCATTATATGTTGTGGGCTCTGTGGACTTGCGTCTGAAGGGCGCTAGCTCATGGGTATAGCGAGCTAGGCCAGATTCCACTGTGCAAGGCTATGCGGAAGATCACTCAAAGTTTTGAGCATGTATGGCTGTGATCACTTAGAGGTTCGAGCATGTATGGTTGTGATCACTCAGAGGTTCGAGCATGTATGGCTGTGGTCAATGTGGATTGCTAGCCAAATGTGTTGTCATCGAAGGCTGTGAAGAAGTTAGCTACGGAGTGGATGCATCCTATGGTATTTGTGTCGAGAGGCTGTGTGGAAAATCACGTGGTCAAGGTGGAGCATGTATGGTTATTCGTGTCTAGAGATGCATCCTATGGTGAGGCGATTGTTGTCATCGAAGGCTATGAAGAAGTTAGCTATGGAACGGATGCATCCTATGGTGAGGCTGTGTGGAAGATCACGCGGTCAAGGTGGAGGATGTATGGTTATTCGTGTCTAGAGGTTGTGTGGAAGATCACGTGGTCAAGGTGGAGCATGTATGGTTGTGGTTGACGTGGATTGCTGGTATCTAGAGCTATGGTTGGATTGGATCTAGAGGCCTATGCGGAAGATCACTCAGAGGTGCATATGGTGAGCTATGGTTGGATTGGATCTAGATGTTGTGCGGAAGATCGCGCTTAGAGGTTTGAAAGGTGGAGCATGTATGGCTATGGTTGACAGCATATGTGGAGCATGTATGGCTGTGGTCAATGTGGATCTCTGGCCAGATGTGTTGTCATCGAAGGCTGTGAAGAAGTCAGCTATGGAGCAGATGCATCCTACGGTATTCATGTCTAGAGACCGTGTGGAAGATCACGTGGTCAAGGTGGAGTATGTATGGCTGTGGTCGATGTGGATTGCTAGCCAGATGTGGTCGAGGTGGAGCATGTATGGCTATGGTCGATGTGGATTGCTAGCCAGATGTGTTGTCATCGAAGGCTATGAAGAAGTCAGCTACGGAGCAGATGCATCCTATGGTATTCATGTCTAGAGGCCATGCGGAAGATCACTCAGAGGTTCGAGGATTATGCATCTATACAAGGCATCGTGCAGCGTATGGTGATGCAAAGTGGATACGGCACAGAGTGGAGCATGTATGGTTGTGGTTGACGTGGATTGCTAGCAAGATGTGTTGTCATCGAAGGCCACGAAGAAGTCAGCTACGGAGCGGATCCATCCTATGGTATTCGTGATAATTGGTCGCTGGAAGCAGGAGTCGTGTGAGATACTATACGCGAGTCTCGAGAAGTGATTTGTGGGGCGGCTAAGCTTGTGGTGCACAGAGTTGCAGATGCAAAGGTGTTGGGCGCAAAGGGAGTTGTAGATGCAAAGGTATTGGGCGCAAAGGGCAAGGCCGAGCACAGACCCGAGGGGTTATTCATGCCGGCGTGTAAGCGACGGAATTACAATTGCCATGTGTGAGGAAGCTGCTCGAGATCCAAGAGTAATCCGGTTTTTTTACAACAAAAGATAATATATTAACAGCAAGATGCTGAGAGTATAAGTACATCTTGCAGGAGTATAGAATTCAGTGCAGCCATGAGAGGGCACTGTTGTTCTTGATGCATGTACAAGCAGGTAGGCTCAAAAGGCAAATGGAAATCAGAAAAAGCCTGTCTAGCTAGGCTACCTGCAGTGGTGTTTTGCCTTTTGTCAATCTTAAAGATCCTTGCTTGATGATGCACAGCACTGTTATGGAAGATTTGAGTGAAGCGCTTAATTCTCCAGTCTGGTGGGCAGAGACGGAACCAGGGGGGGGCCAGCAGGGGCCGTGGCCCCCCCCAAGCACAGTAAATTTCCTTTAATATCTATATAAATATATGAATTTACAGCTAAAAAATATCAATTTTCACCTATTTTTTATTCAAATATTATGATTTTGGTTATAAATAGTGTAAAATATTTAAAAAGTTGTTGAATCATATAATTACGTATATTTTAGCACACTAAAAAAATATGATCATATTTGTTTGGCCCCCCTAGTCAGAATCGCTGGTTCCGTCTCTGCTGGTGGGTGTGTGATGTTAGGCTGGTTGAGAAATTCCACCAGCTGCTGACAATCTGAAAGGAAGGTTGTGCTAGTGAAGCTGAGGCTCTTGTTGATCAGTGCCACAACAGCGCGCTAAGGCTGCAGCCTTAGCTGTGAGCACCGAATGGGCACTTGATATGCGTGCTTTGGTGTAAAGGGTTTGCACTGGTTGTACCTGCGTATTGACAAAGAAAATTCCCAAACCAGCCGCTCTTGTTGTCAGCTGTGAGTTGTCCGAAGATGTGGATGCATCCACATAACATCGGACCCTTGGGATTGACGCCAGCATGTGGAGGATGAACCTGTTCATCGTGGCGTTGCCTCGTTGTGCAGGGGTGTCATGTGGTTCCTGGTAGAGGAAGAAGACATAATCATACCTGTTATGGTGCGGGCGGTTTGTAACGCGCCCGCCCTGTGTCCCGGTTGCTCAGTGACGGTAGTATCATTTGTCTAGTTGAGTTAGCGATTCAGCAAGAGCCGTAGTTCCTGCATGTAAATTGTGCATACCTTGCTGAGTATGTGGAGCCTGGGCTGCTGGCTGTGTCGTGCCAACAGAGTTCGTGACAGTAGTAGAGGGCGGTGGAAGAATAGCTTGGGTATGGGTATATTTATGTGAGCAGCAGCATTGTGAACCTGAGTAGGTGTCCAAGTTTTTCTGTTGAATCGGTGATCATTCCTAGCCTTCCATATATACCACATGGTTGTTGACTCTTGTTTGAGTTGGACACTAAGTCGGAGACAGGTATATGAAGTCATGAACTAGCTAAGGCATTGTTTAGTTCACGAAATATTTTGGGAAATGTAACTGTAGCGCTACTGTAGCACTTTCGTTGTTATTTGGTAATTATTGTCCGATCATGACCTAACTAGGCTTAAAAGATTCGTCTCGTCCATTTCGTCTAAACTGTGTAATTAGTTTTATTTTTTATCTATATTTAATACTTTATGCATGTGTCTAAAGATTCGATGTGACGGGAATCTGAAATATTTTGGGAAATATTTTGGGAACTAAACAGGGCTAAGATGAAGTTGCTGACGTTATTTCAGGTTAGCATGGGACTCCATGCACGTATCCTGTCAGCTTTGATTTGATTAGGTGCATGGAAGTTTGGCCGTGGTTCGTTTATTTTGTCTGACCAGTTCGGTTAACCAGCACAAGAGAGCAACGGAAATAGCTGGATTTGTGCAGAGATTTTCAATGACAATGGCTGTGTTTAGATCCAAATTTTGGAGTACTAAAATACACTGTAGCATTTCGTTTGTATTTGGTAATAATTGTTCAACTATTGACTAATTAGGCTCAAAACATTTGTCTCGCAAAGTACAACCAAACTGTACAATTAGTTTTTTATTTTATCCACATTTAGTACTCCATACATATATCACAAGTTTGATGTGATGGAGAATCTTTTTTGCATAGTACACTTTTTAAGTGATAACACAGCCAATATGTGGGTTCTGCGATGGACCCAGGGTAGACAGTCTATCGTGATGGTGGACAGTCTGGCGATCGGCAGATGTCGATCAGATCAGCGTACTCCCTCCGTTCCATTAAAAGTGTCGTCCGAGAAACGTGTTTGTAAGGGGGTACGTTTTTCCAACGACACTTTCAATGGGACGGAAGGAGTACAAGACAATGCATGGGGTATATCGTGGGAAGTTGTGGCAGGGCTGTGCGCACGGTAGGGCCACAGCCCACAGGGCACGAAAAGACGTTGTGGATGTTGGCTGTGTTTAGATCTAAATTTTAGAGTGCTAAAATACACTGTAGCATTTCGTTTGTATTTGGTAATAATTGTCCAACCATTAACTAATTAGGCTCAAAACGTTCGTCTCGCAAAGTACAACCAAACTGTGCAATTAGTTTTTTATTTTATCCACATTTAGTACTTCATACATATATCGTAAGTTTGATGTGACGGAGAATCTATTTTTACATAGTGCGCTTTTTAATGGATCTAGACACAGCCGTTGATGGAATTTGCAACAGGGGATTGACCAGACCTCATGCCGGTGTTGCAGTGCTTGTTAGTGGCGAGCGGCCGGAGGCTGTCGACGGTGTCAGTCGTGGTGCACATGGCGACTGATGGGAATTCGACAGTGGTGTTTTTAGCTGGTGTTCTCAGGTGCAACGGAGTCAGGTGCAGGCTGACAAAGTCGAGGCGAAGAGCAGCTCGTTGATGGTCTATCTGTGATTGATGGATCAGGGCCGAACAAGTCGCGGGCACAATGCGGATAGTTCGAGATGGCTAGCGGACAGTTCGCTTGGAGGGCGAACATACCGTGGTGCGTGGCAGAGAGGCTGACGGCGACAGGCTAGTCATACTGTGGACAGAGATGATGACAGTCAGCGATTACTAATGGAGTTCTTCGATCTATGTGGCGTGGAGACACGTGGCGTGAGCTCAGGATGCAGGATTGCATTGAAGGAGTTTGCGTGCTTCCAAATCAACAAGGGCGTGAATCGATCCAAATTGCACGTGCAAGTTCTGAAGTGTGGATCGAATGACGTGAAGAAGTTTCAATGGCTGAACTAGAAGGAAGTATAGACAATGAATGTATGTACTTGCAAATGGAGTAATATGGTTGGTCTACGCTGCAGTGTAAGATGTCGGGCGTAGCATTGCAGTGGAAACGGAAGAACAAGCTAACGTGGCAATTACTATATGTGTCTCAGATAGTAGCTATGAGGTTCTCAATGTCATGTGTACAGTAGATCGAGTATGGTATTGGATTCAGTTAGCTCGTGTGGTGCCTAGCATGAAGCAGCGCCAGTTGTGCTTTGGGGAGTCAGGCACATGTCAGAGCTGGAGAGGAATCTAAATTTTACTGGATGAAGATTATGTGTTACAATTGTTATTTATTGGCACAAGACTTGATGCGAATGGTTTGTGACTTAACTACTGGTCCTATACGTGAAAATTCACCAGCTCTGCCACTGATGAGAATGAAACTATTTATATTGTTTCCATCACAAGGGGATCTTGGAAATAGAGATATGAAACATCCCATAGGAAGCTCCTATATACTCATATGTCTTTGTTAATAACGAGAGACAAAGGCAACAAAAGTCCATGCAATTTGGGTTCGATGTGGTATGACCGTATGACACATTTGCAAGCCAGCGTGCAGGGTGGACATAAAAGGACTCCGCTGTCCCTGGCCTTCTCCTGTTCAGTTGGCCTGCATTCGTCACCAGGTAGTGCTGGCACAATGATATGGTTGGCAGTCGCCATACTCACCGCTGGCGAGCCGCGAGCCGAGACCTCTCTCCCCTGCGCGTGAACTTGGACATCTCTTGCCGGAAGCCGGTTCCTGCCGTCTGCCGAGAACAAGGGAGACGTTCGGCTAGTAGAATCTTGGCTGAAACTGGCTGGTTTTGTGAGAAAACACTGTTTGGCTGGTTTGATAAAAAATGAAATGAGTGGGGAACCAGCCGGCTGGTTTGTAAAGTTCAGACCAGCGAAGGGGCTCAAGTTCAGGTTCAGGCAGAAAACAACGCAGCCTACGTCCCGAGCTGCTAGGCAGTGGCTTAGTTGGGCCTAAGGTGGGCCGCGTCGTAACTAACCTGTACCACGATGGAGAAGCTAGAGGCGTGATTGGATGGCGGACGTGGTGGGCCAGGCTGGGCACCGGAGCCAGGCCGCGCGTGGCCATGCTCGACGGACGCGTGCAGCCCCGGGCCTATGATGACGCTGCCCCGGGCCACGACGGGCCAGCCCAGTTGACTCTCTCTCCCCACCGACTCCTTGTCTGCATTTTTTTTTTGCGACACCAGGCCTTGCTACAGAGCAGCACCAGGCCACGACAGGCCAGCCCAGCTGATCTCTCTCTACTGATACCTTGTACGCATTTGTGTTTTGTGATAGCCTAGTCCTGATTACGTTCTACTCCCTCCATCCCAAATTATAAGACGTTTGACTTTTTTTATCCCAAGTTTGACCACTCGTCTTATTCAAAAAATTTGTTCAAACATAGTCAAATTTAAGTCATTCTCAAGGAACTTTTATTAATATACCAAGCCACGATAAAAGAATTGATATTTTGCACAAATTTTTAAATAAGACGAGTGGTCAAACTTGGTGTCAAAAAAGTCAAACGTCTTATAATTTGGGATGGAGGGAGTATCTTTTTCTGAGAACGGCTGTGAGGTCCTTTTGTCTAATTTAGTTTTCTTTTTTTATTTATCAATTTTCGTGAACTTTTTTATTTGTCATTTTTTTTGTAATTTTAGTTTCTTTTTTTCTTATTTAGTTTTCATTTTGTATTTGTTAATTTCATTTTTTGTTGTTGTCATTTTCAGTTTCATTTTGTAATTTCAGTTTCAGTGCTTTTTTTTCATTTTCCCATCTTAGTGTTTATTTAGTTTTAGTTTTCAGTCAAGTTTTTTTTAGTTTTAGTTTTTAGTCTTCCTTGTAGATTCGAATGTCTTCGTCTTGTATATTTGTTTCTCACCTACAATATATAAGTTGCCAAAAAGGGTAACTATTGCACACCTAAGTTGCCATAAAAGAATTTGGCCCCCCAGTTTCAGTTTTCAGTCATGCTTTTTAATGTTTTTTTTAGTTTCAGTTCTTAGTCACCCTTTTATGTTTGAATGCATTCATAAATCCTACATATTAGTTATATAATAACTTATTTCTTTTTTCACAATTATTTGTTTTTGTTTTCTGCTTGTTAATTTTTTTAGTCACTCGTAAATTGAGTTTTAGTTTTTTTCACTAGTTTGCACTATTGAGCCACTTGTGGGTAGATCTATGTTTATGTTATAGCTATCATGTATTAAGTGTGTAGCAACCTATATATTAACCTTTCAACAAATTATTAATACTAGCAAATGTGTAGCAGCTTATGTATCAAGCATGTAGCAACTTAGAAATGTTTATTGGTACTGCCTAGCATTACTACCAAGTAAGATGATCTATTATTTCATGTGACTAAAAGAATATAAAGATAAGAAAGAAATATTATCTGCAAGCACACAGATTAAATATACCATTGTAGCATTTTACCTAGAGTATTATCAGATTATCGATTTTATATTTATATTTTGAGGACAATCGTTGGGATTCTATTCTTGTGGCAGTGCTGGATGAGTTCCATGGCATAGATCAAGTTTTCAGAAATGGACCTCCCCTCGATGAACCCTGTCTAGTCGATGTCAACCAACTTTTGTATGTGTCTCTATAGCCTGGTTATCAAAATTTTAGTAATTATCCAGGTAGTTTTGGAGGAAGACTGGCCTAAAGTCTTTTGGTGCTGTAGCCCCTAGAATTTTTTTATATTTTTAACACTTTTTTTAAATTATTTATAAATTTAATACTGTTTGTAAAAATTTTTTAAAACTAACACCTTTGGCCGCGCCTCCATGCATGGTGCGACTAATAAATACTGCCGCGCCAATCATATTGGTGCGATTAAGGCCGGTGACGTGGCAGCGATCCAGCCGCTCACTGCTGACGTGGCAGACGCCGCCGAGCCGCAGATCATGGTGTGTCACTGCCGCGCGATCGCGCACGGCGCGTCTATTTACTTTTACCGGGGAGTGTGGTGTGCAGGTGCAGGTGGGCTAAGGCCTCGTTTAGATGCTGAAAAAATTTTAACCTGATGAATAGTACTATTTTCGTCTTATTTGATAAATATTGTTCAATCCTGGACTAACTAGGCTCAAAAGATTCATCTCGTGATTTCCAACTAAACTGTATAATTAGTTATTATTTTTACCTACATTTACTACTTCATGCATGAGTCCAAAGATTGATGCGATGAAAAGAGAGTGAAAAAATTCTAATTTTTTATGTGCATCTAAACAAGGCGTTAAGTTTGCGTAGGGATCTATCACCATCGCATCGCATCACATCACCTGGCCTCTAAGCATGCGGAGTGTACTCCGTACTATGAATTGAAGGTGCGATGGTGTGCCGTGCAGTGCATGTGACCGGAGAGAGGGAGGTGGGATGCGGTTGGCTGCTGCTGCATGCAAGACCGGAGAAAGAGAGGGGGTGGATGGCGTGCTGTGCAGACGTGCAGTGCATGCGACAGAGAGAGGGGGGAGTTAGGGGCTAGTGTGGGTTGCATATGATATATTTGATATTTATGAATAATTTAACATAAATTTATTTGATATCTGCAATTCATAGAAAAAATTTGTAAATGTTTTTCGCAATTTGGCAATCCAAAAAATGAAGTTATCTTATCCCTAAATTACAAAGCTCTATTCAATAAATTACACTGAAAAAATCATTGAAAATATTGATAAGGAGGTGTAAAAATACAGAGATTAAAAAAACCAAAAAAAAAGATCAGATAAATTTTTGAGTGATTCTAATCACACTCATTTGCGAATAATCAATTTTTTCGAGTAAGGAGGTGTAAAAACACCAGTCTACAAACGCCCCGGTGCTTTTCGGCCTTCCAGCACCAGGGTGTTAAGTAGCCCACGGAACACTCGATTCCAAACACCAGATAAAATCGAGCGTTTCTGGTGCATCCAACACTCAATTGTTATGACTATAGGATCGAGATCAAATGAATCAAAATAAAACATATAAAAAATTAAAAAAACTAAAACAAAAAAATAGCCAGATTATTTGTACGGAAACCAAATTAAAAATTTTGAAGGAAACCAAATAAATCATACATAAAATAAAAAAACAAAAAAATCAATATACACCAAATAAATACCTAACTTACACCCAAAGAAAAATGGTAAAACAAATTTAATAGGTGTTTGATTGTAGTAACTAAAGTTTAATAGGTGTCATATCAGATGTTATATGGGGTGGTCCATGGGGTGTTCGGATACTAATAAAAAATAAATTACAGATTCCGTCTGTAATCTGCGAGACGAATTTATTAAGCCTAATTAATTTGTCATTAGTGCATTTTTAGTGTAGCAATTAGGGATTAATCGGTCATTAATTATGGATTAATTAGGCTTAAAAAATCGTCTCATAAATTAGTCTCCATCTATGTCTTTAGTTTCGTAAATAGTATATATTTAATACTTTATGCATGTGTCAAACATTCGATGGGATAGAACTAAAGTTTAGCTCTCTGAACCAAACACATGTGCACGCTCGTGATAGGGCCTAAGACTACCCGCAGTGGGTACTCTAAAGGGATACTTTAAAGCTTTAGAGTATGAATATAAAGTAAAAACTGCTGCACTGGGTACTCTAAAACGACACTCTATCCTTTCTCTCACTCTATCACCTCATTCGGCTGGCTGGTGGCTGGTGCTGATTTGTTGTGAGAGAAAAATACTGTTGGCTGGCTGGTGGCTGCTGGCGGGTGCTGAATTGGTATGAGAGAAAAGTACTGCTGGCTGGCCAGCCAGCCAAACAAGTGAAAGCCCAAGTTTGGTTTTGGTAATTAATGACACCAAGTTGCTAATGCCATGTCTTAAGTGTTTTGAGTCAGGCATAAGCAACACATGTGATGAAGGTGTACGTGGCAAGGAGTGGTGGCCACAAGATCACAAAGAAATGGTGCATGGACATGAAATGATGGTCATGGTGGAGATGCACATAAAATGAAGGACGTGATGATCAAGTGGAGGAGAAGGATCTAAGAGCGCAAGGCAAAGGTTTAACTATAGGGTTTTCCTTTTGCCGGTCTAAGTTGAGTAGAGAAGTGATTGACTGGGTTTAGGATACATAGCCGACTATCAAGAGGGGCAATCACGGTTAACTCGGGAATCAAGTGCCACTAGATCAATGTCTTGAGCATATGCATTTAGGATCTAGTAAAAGAGCTAACATAACGCCTTGAAAAATGTTTATAAAATGCTAACACACATGCACATGGTGGTGTACACTTGGTGGTGTTAGCACCTTTGCGAAGGCGGTGGAGTTTAAGCGGTAGAGAGGGGTTTGGGTTCCTCTCTCCCTCCCGCCGAGCTTGCGAGGCGGGATTCGGCGCTTTTTGGAGAAGTGAAACGCCTATTTTCTATTGCGCCGAAAGTTGGAAAAGAAACGGAGGCGAACGACGGTCACTGTGTTGACCGGACGCTGCACCGGACGCGGTCTCGGTTTGACCGGACGCGTCCGGTCAGTTCAACGCGGCTCGGTGCTGCTAGGGTTTGTGACCGGACGCGGGTCTGGCCTGACCAGCGCGTCCGGTCAGTTCAACTGGGCGTAAAAGTTAACCGCGCGACCGGCGCGTCCGGTGCCTCACGGGACCGGAGCGTCCGGTCAAGTGTCCAGAGAGGCCGAGCGCAGCGAAGCGCGATCGGACGCGGCTGGCGCGTCCGGTCACGTACGACCGGACGCGTCCGGTAGCGTCGGGTGCTTACTGGAACGCGACCGGACGCTGGCACTGTCGCGTCCGGTCGATCGAAGGAGCGCGTCCGGTCAGGGCAACGGCTAGTTCTGACGCGCACTGTTCACGGTTGTTGTGTAGTGACCGGACGCGTCCGGTCACCCTGACCGGAGCGTCCGGTCAGCGCGATTTGAACTGCCTCATCCGGTAACGGCTAGCTGCGTACCCCTTCGTTATAAATAGACATTGGCCGGGGTTTGAGGGTAACTCTTGCACATTTTGAGACCTAGAGACATCCTTTGAGCTAGAGAACAACCCCTCCACTCATCTCTTTGATTGATAGCACATCTTGAGTGGGATTGAGTGAGATTCAAGTGCATTGCTTGAGAGTTGCATTCTAGAGGCACTTGATCTTCGAGTTGCTGCGGATTTCTGGTTACTCTTCCGTGTTTCCCGACACGGTAGACGGCTTGGAGCAGCGGAGGTGATCGAGCTCACAATTGGAGATTGTTGGAGCCCTCACCAAGTGTTGTAAGGGGTTCTTGATCCTTCCCCGCAGGAGTTCGCGAATTGGATACTCTAGTGGAGCTCGTGGCTTGGAGGAACCCCATCTTGTGTGCGGTTGTGCGGTGTCCGCCGAGGGCTCGACTCTTGATAGTCGATTAGCTCGCGAACCGACAAGTGGGTGTATCGCCACAACGGGGAGTAGCTTGCCGGGAAGCAAGTGAACCTCGGGATAAAATCTTGTGTCATTCTCTTCCCGAGGATTTCTCTTGTGTGATTGATTGATTGGTACTTCTCATCTCTACACGGCGGTATATTCACTCGAAGCTCTTCTCTCGTATTACATCTCGTATCTAGCTTGTTGTTGTTGTGTTTAGTGGATAGCCTTGAACTAGACTTGTGTAGGTGGCTTGCTTAATTAGTTAGTGCTAGTGCTTTTCGCTTCGCCACCTTTTATACTAACTTGTGGTTAAGTAATTTGTGTAGAAGTTTTTATTAGGCTATTCACCCCCCCTCTAGCCTATTTGGACCTTACAACAAGGCCTATATTTAGAGTGGTATAGTGCTTACTTTATAGTGGGCAGTGACGGCCCCACTAGCTAAACAAAGGGAAAAATACTATAACTCACAAACAAAAAATCCAAATTAATTTCGATTGCACCATTAAATTCGTCTCAATAAATCCTTCAAAACTAGATCACACATGGATATATTTAGATAAAGTGACAAGTGGGTCCCACAGTGGATAGTGGATAGAGGATAATATAGAGGATGGACTGACTAGGACGTATAGAGGATGAATATAGAGGTCCATGAGTGCGGATAGCCTAACGAGGCACGGGGCCAAGGTGGCATGCAGCTGCCGTGTCTACAGTAGGCTATAGTCCTGTAGTCCTGTACCATCTGACAACTGACACCCTGTTCGTTTCGCTGGTTTATTATGGTTGAAAGTACTGTTTGCTGGTTTGTTATGAGAGAAAAACACTGTTAAATGGCTGCTGATTCTGCTGATCTAGCGAAAACGAACAGGGTGTGGATCCTCCTATTCATCTCTAGTCACCTCACGACAGTGCATACTGTACAGCAGAGCTGCCCAAATGCCGCCGTGCCCACGGCCTTGATACGCCATGCGCGCTGGCGGCGTCGGCCACGCCAGTGGTCAATCGCTGCCACGTCACCGATCTTGCTACGCCAATATACATGGCGTGGCAGTATTCGTTGACCACGTCATGTATGAGACGTAGCTAAAGATGTTAGTTTTAAAAAAAATTAAACAGTGTTAGATTT
Source organism: Saccharum spontaneum (assembly GCA_022457205.1). Classification (NCBI taxonomy): domain Eukaryota; kingdom Viridiplantae; phylum Streptophyta; class Magnoliopsida; order Poales; family Poaceae; genus Saccharum; species Saccharum spontaneum. Next base: position 4,925,734 of record CM039582.1, on the reverse strand, counting down.
AAAAATAGTTTTAAAAAATGCTAAAAAAAAACGCGCCCCTGGGCACTTGGGCAGCAGCACAATGTGCGCGCTGTTGATGCGGTCGAGGTCCAAGGCACCACTGTGGAAGCTAGATAGGAAGGCCATGATATCTCCCTTGATAGAGTGCCAGGCGGCCGAGTACCAAGCAGGGCCGAAACCATCCGCGGCCCAGGAGCGCTGTTGACGTTCATTGCCTTGATTGCCTGGAGAGGTTCAGCTTCCGAGAAAGGGGCGACAAGATCATTCAGTCGCTGGGAGGCACCATCTGGAGCTTTGCACTGACATCTAGCATCCCTTAATTTAGGTTCGGGTTTATGTTGAACTAATGCAAAATAGAAACTGAGAATGAGACCAGTCCAAGCAACGAAGCATTCATAAGAGTACTTCATTCAGGTGCAAGTCCCGGGATCGCCAGCGCCTCTCGCGCAAACAGTTTCTGCTTGGTGGCATTTATCACCTACCGATATATTGGCCACTTTGTGACCTTTCAGAGCAAAATTCTCAAGCAGGAGTGCAGGACAGCATTGCAAAGCTAGGGGTGTATCAGTTAAGGAAAAATATACGTCCCTGGTGCATTAAAAACTTCAGTACATACGTACCCAAGAGGATTACAATTATTCTGTATCGGGCTCACTAGACTCTCACAGCAAAATGCGCATGAAAATTACAAAAGACAGAGCTCAACAGGAGTGATTAGGGTGGCAGCTCCTGTGACATGTCCTCAGAAGAAGAAAAAAAACTGGTGCTGCTAAGCACCACTCAAATCCTTAGGGCCATTGGCACCCTGGAGTGACCAGAAGCCAATTCTAGTTCTTAGTGGGAGGTTCTCCACCCCTGAGTTTTGCTCTCCTTTGCTTCCAGAGGAGCCCCCATCGTATGATGATGAACATAGGAATGATCCGTCTCATTCCTTTGGAAGAACCCTTCCTGGTCACATCTGTAGAAACAGGCCCAGGTTGTATCTCCGGCACATCTATAGAAACAGGTACAGGTGGTGTCGCCGGTTCATCTGTAGAAACAGGAACATATAGCCTGTGCCGCCCAAAAAAGTAAAAAACCAAAACATCACTCCAAAACAGAACAGTGCAATACAACACAAAATGGTAATGGTATGTATAAATAAGATTATTTAAGTACCTCATTTCAGGCAGCTCAATGACTGGGGGTACTGCTGTGCACTTCTTCTTCTTGATCAAAAGCCATATCAACGACACCGATAGCGCAAAGACAAAGCATGATAAAAGGACAATGGCCGTAATGGTTGTGGCTGACCAACTTCTCTTAGTTGTACAATCAGCATCGCAGCTAGTTGTGTTCATTACAATTTCAGCCGGAGGGGGAGGGGGAGGGGGAGGGGGAGGGGAACCTAAAATAAATAAATAAATAAACAGATAAGAGAACCGAATCCCCTTTCTCCTATGCTGTTCATCTTGATAAAAAAGAAAGAGAGAGAATAACACACCTCTGCACTGGCTTATAAGCGAGTAAATTCTTTGTTTTTTCCCTTGACATAGATAATAATACTTTATTATCTTATCCGCTTCAACATCCTCCTTAAGCACCTCACATATGCATGAAGAATTTGAATACAAACTTCTTTCAACAATATTATCCACTGTAATGCAGCAAATACTGTTCGGATTTCCAGTGGTGCAAAATCCCATTTGTTTGGCAAGATTTGTATGATCACAGTGTGTTTGAGCACTGACAGTACCAAACATGACCATAAAACATAGCAAGCATAGAATAGAGTTGCGAATAACCTGCAGCACACCAGATTATTTGCACTATGAACAATGTATCTAGAAAAGCCAAAACATCTTATAATTTGGAATGGAGTACCAAAAATAGTTAGTTTTACAGGAAGTCAAATGATCATCTAAACTAGCTAAGTTTAACCACATTCATTAGAATGACAGTTTAGCACTCCAAATTGCTTACTCAAATAGTTGCCCTTCATTTCGAGGCCACTGTTTTAGCAAATATTTGCTAAAGAGTAAAGACACGCTAACACTAACCACACAGGCTACTAAAATAGTACTGCCTCTGTCCACAAAAGAATGCAATGCAAGATGCATTCTTGGTTAAAGTGTCTAGAGTTTGACTAAATATATAGGTAAAAATATTATTGTTTATAACACCAAATAAGTATAGTATATGAAAATATAGCTCATGAAAAATCTAATTATACTTATTTGATATTATTAATGTTGATATTTTTATCTATAGTTAGCCAAACTCAAGATACTTTAACTTGTACTCCCTCCATCCCAAATTATAAGACGTTTGACTTTTTTTATCCCAAGTTTGACCACTCGTCTTATTCAAAAAATTTGTTCAAACATAGTCAAATTTAAGTCATTCTCGAGGAACTTTTATTAATATACCAAGCCACGATAAAAGAATTGATATTTTGCACAAATTTTTGAATAAGACGAGTGGTCAAACTTGGTGTCAAAAAAGTCAAACGTCTTATAATTTGGGATGGAGGGAGTACTATTCTAGAATTGCATTCTTTTGTGGACAAAGGGAGTATAAACAACTAAGTATAAATCAGCAAACAAGTGTAAGCAGAAACTGTAGCAGTATAAAACTGTCCACAATCTTGCATATTAGTTGAGTTTTACAAACAGATCAGTCCTGTTTACCAGATAAAACAGATGTAGAGTACCAAACAAGGACAAAATTTGCCATCAATTTAGAACTTAAGAATAATCACAAACATCTCATACATGTAGAGGATACAAGAAGTGATTTTTAGTGCGCATGGGTGGAGGCACACATGTTCTGCTAACCATGCTGCCTCAGGAAACAAGAGGTGTAGTGTCCAAAGCAGAAGGAGACTAGAAAATTGTATCATCTGACCTTAAGTGACATGAGGTCAGCTCCTTTACAGTAGTAACCCTTTGGCCAGTCAGGCTGCAGGCTTATGCAAGCATTAGCATCAACCAGAGCATCCCTGGCTCCACCAATTTTCAGATGGCAGAAGCTCCGATTTGAATATAGTGTTGCATCAGCAGGGTCCAACATGATTGCCTGATAAAATCAAATCGTGAGAGCACACCCAAAATCAAACTGGGTATAGCAATTTTATTAATACTTATCACAATAGGATCCTTTTTGAGTAAAATCTGAATGCTCATCCTTGATGTAAGAATGTAAGCAAAACAAGGCTTTTGAAAGAAACACAAGTGCCAACGTTTCAATCCAAGAAAAAGTAAACCAGAACCAATTGACAGTACACAATGATATACCTTGGTATAGAATTTTGAAGCCCCAGCATAATCCTTTCCTTTAACTGCTTGTCCACCATGTAATTTCAGCTGAGCTTTCCTATCTTCATCACTTAATTTACCCTTTACCATATAGAAAACATGAACCATTGTAAAAGGAAAAAAATACAAATGCTGCAAACATGAGGTCAGCACACTGGATATGCCAAAACGTATCTAGAAAAGCCAAAAAGTCTTATAATTTGGAATGCAGGGAGTAGCAAAAATAGTTAGTTTTGACTGAACAACTTTACAGGAAGTCAAAGGATCATTTAAACTAGCAAAGTTTAACCACATTCATTAGAATGACGATTTAACACTTATTAACAAATTGCTTATTCAAGAGTAAACGCACACCAACGCCAAGGACATAGGCTACTAAAATAGTAACAAAAGAATGCAATTCTAGGTGCATTCTTGGTTAATGTGTTTAAAGTTTGACTAAATATATAGGTAAAAATATTATTGTTTATAACACCAAAGTAATAGTATGAAAATATATCTCATGAAAAATCTAATTATACTTATTTGATATTATAAATATTGATATTTTATTTATAGTTAGTCAAACTCAAGATACTTTAACTTGGTACTGTTCTAGAATTGCATAATGCATTCTTTTCTGGACAAAGGGAGTATAAACAACTAAGTATAAATCAGCAAACAAGTGACCATTTATAAGCAGAAACTGTAGTAGTATAAAACTGTCCAGAATCTTGCATATTAGTTGAGTTTTACAAACAGATCAGTCCTGTTTACCAGATAAAACAGATGCAGAGTACCAAACAAGGACAAGATTCACCATCAATTTAGAACTTAAGAATAAATCACAAACATCTCATATATGTAGAGGCTACAAGAAGTGGTTTTTAGTGAGCATGGGTGCAGGCACACATGTTCTGCTAACCATGCTGCCTCAGGAAACATGCATGGTTTAGCTCTAAAGTTCCGGACACCACCTCTTTCAGAATAAATAAATAAACAATCTGAACTCCAGATAACATAAGGACAAATACAACACATGTGAACTCTGGTACCCTACAATATATCGACAAGCTACAGATCCTCCACTCTGCTTGCACTCCAACCTACACTACAACCTTATACAAATGCTATTTGGCTAAGTTATTCGCTTATCCAGAAGTGAAGAACAGACAGAAGTGATGGGCTCAAAGAATGACCGAGTCATACAGCTGAAAAATATTCAACAAAAATGGCTAAATGATAGGTTCTGTTACCTTGTGTTTCGATTGCCTTGATCTTGCATAAGCAAGGATTCCTTCAACACTCCAGTCTGAAATGGTTTGAATGGGTGAAGTGAAAGGAAATAAGCTCTCAACCAGATTTCTTCTTCCACACTTTGCAGCAATTTCTATTGGTGTTTTACAGCCCTGTAATGAAATAAAGAACAAAAAGAACTATTTTACATTGGCTAAAACATAAAACAAGAGAACTCTTATTGCACAACTAGTTAGAATTCTCATACAAATGAAATTGTTTCCTCGTCCAACCAGACGAAGAAAAAAGGAGAGAAAATGCACAATTGAGTGTAGGCATATAAGATTTAAGAAAAAAAAAAGTTAGTAAGAGATAAAAGCTCACATGTTTGATTGGAATATTTGCATCAGCACCAACCTCCAATAAGTAATCAACACACTCATTTAAGCCTCTGCTAGTTGCTATAACTAATGGAGTATCACGATTTGTAGAATTCAAATCAGCACCAGCCTGTGATTAGCAATTAGTACTGAATTCAATAAGGGATGTTTCAAGATTCTCTCCATTGATCACATATAAAGAAAGCAAATTGGGTACCACCTTGACAAGGAGCTTCATGCACTTTAAGCAAGCAGATACACTGGCTTTTTCATATGTGGCACAAAGAATTTTAGCCAGGGGTGTATAAAGATCTGGGGAAACCCTATCTGGCTGCAAAAAAAAAGGTAACAAACAGCTGCAAATCCATCCCAAGAAAACCCTCTAAAACAGCATAAGTCGATAAGATAAATCAATTCAATGCAGCATAATTTCGAATGAAGAGCAGGTACATTGTCCAAAACAAACAGCTGCAGATTTACCCCAAGAAAGCCCTCTAAAGCAGCATATGTTGATGAGAACAATCAATTCAATGCAGCATAATTTCGAACCAATGGCAGGTAGAAATGTAGCATGGCTAACTAAACATGGAAGCAAGGGTATGGTAAAAGTCCCAGTCAGAAACATATAAAAGAAGGCCACAATGAAATATAGTCTAATGTAGCAAATATAAAGTACAGTGAACATTTCATCCTTGTTTGGGTTACGGGCACTAAAATCTTATGTCCCCACAAAAAGGTGCAACTGGAGTAAAGCTAAGCACAATTTCCAATCCCTCAGCCCCTCGCCAAACCAAATAATACCCCACCCCCACCATGTTGAAGTTAAAAGTTTGTATGTTCACAAAAAAAAAGAAGTTAAAAGTTTGTATTAATAATTACATCTGCGTGGTGCTCCAATAAAATCTCCATGACACCGAACTTCCCACACGCAGCAGAAACATGTAGCGGTGTCCCTTCAGAAGATTCCACGTCAACATTAGCTCCTCTAGAGAGCAACAAACGTGCTATTCCACTGTACCCTGGAAAAAATCAGAAACGTGCAACAGTGTTACAATAAACTTATCCAGCCACCTCTTACATACTATCAGTCCCCAATATACAGGAGCTCTAATTCATGCTGTTAACACATAAGAAATGTTTAGGTGATCATTACGTAAGATTATAACCAGATACAATTTCTATGCACTATGCAGTGATGAATGAATTTTAAAATAAACATAAGAAGTGCGAGTAGAAATGAAGGCATTCACAGAAAGGGGAACCTCGTTTGACAGCATAGTGCAGAGGAGTAAAGCCCATGGCATCTTGCTTATTAAGATCTGCACCCTTAGCAATAAGATACCTCACAGCAATCACTTTGCCACGTGACACTGCACAAGTCAAAGGAGTCTTCCCTGACAAATTGTAACAAAAAGGCAATGTAATCAGACCTATCTTTGTGGACTACCACGGCAAAGAGAAGGAATAAAAGCTTCACCAGCACACCATACTATTCCATAGTTACAATTTTAGCAAATGTGAAACAGTGGTTCAGAAAACATTTCCATCTTAGATTGAGACTTCATATTAGTAACTTAAAATCTTTCATTTTTGGGACAGTATTAACAGAAATCGCACAGAAACACCATATTTATAATATGCTATCATTAGAAACAGGCATTGCATTGGTGTCATCTAGAAACATATTATTAACATAAGATCTAAGAATCCAATTAGCGCGTCCCGTGATTAAATTATACCAATGCCACATAAAGAAACCAAAAAAACTGAGAATGTACCTATAGAAGAGGACCTATAACTGGACAAATTGTACCAGCAATGGCACACTGTGCCCGTTAAACCAATGCAAAAGAGGAGGAACTAAAGAAAGATTTAACTATTTAAGAAAAGCACATAAAAGGAAGGAACGAATGGTACTTTTCATGCATACTTGAAAGAAATATCCATATCTCGCGAGCTCAACAGTGTCACAATGTTGTATTTAGTGATATATGATAATATCACATAATAAACCATAAGCTAAGAAAAAATAGAGCATCCAGATTTGAAATTATAGGCTAAATATATGAGTAATAAATACAGAAAAGATTCACATTATCATCAGTTAAGGTATGCATCACATAAAAAAAACTATAATATTACAGAACAAGCAGAAAATCATTAACTCAAACCTAGGAAACACATACCCGAGCCATCATTAGCACGAACATCGACATCAAACCCAAGATTTTCCACCAGGTGTTTGCAAACATCCATTTTGCCCGCGCTTGCCGCACCATGGAGTGGCCCCAGGTGCTCCTCCTCGTCAGAGTCTTCAGCCATTCTTTCAAGCACCTCTACAAGACCCAAACAGACAGGAAACAGGCAAGAGAGAAACTTGTCAAAAGTATAACCCATATGTTCATAGGAGAGAACTGCGTAACACAGGACCAAAGCCTTCACGGAACCAGGGAAATGTGCACCTTACCAAAATCACAGTTTCTTGTTTAGAAAGGAACCAAAATCACAGTTCACAACATAACAATGTCAAACAATACATGGCCTATAAGAAAGCCATACTTAAAAGCAGCAGAGCATGAAAGCATTAGTACCACTCAACATACATGCCAAAAATCTTATCTCGATTATCATCATCATTAGTATAGTATCACTCATCGTACATGCATATAAATCTTAAATTAACAGGTAGAGACTAGAGAAAAGGAAACCAGTTTGTGGTTGTGTCTCAAACAAGTACCCAACCACGATTGACACCAGACGACACATGAGACTGCCAATTGCACCACCCCTCGCCACACCACCATACGTGAACAGATATGGACATGCTTACCGCACGAGCGCTCGCTCCTCCGTGCACAGCAGGAGAATACGATTCGACTATGCCACAGATTAAAACAAAACCCCACAACTTTAACAAGAAACCAGTGCCGTCTTGGGGGAAGGAGGAAGAGGAAGAGGTGGGATGTCGATCTCACCCACGATGTTGCTCCCGTCGCAATCCGACGACGCTACGCTGCGCTTCATCTGGTCCACCATCTCGGAACCTGCACGAGGAGGGGGAGGAGCGGCAAGCATCAACCACGCGCCACACTACAGCGGGACGAATCGAAGCGCGAACGAGGAAACATAATAAAGGAAACAGCCCCGGTCGGGCTCTGGCGACGGTGAGCCGTTTTACGTACTAATTCCGCCGGTCCCGATCCCGATGGCGGAGGCGATCATGCGCAAGGACGCCGCCATCGGCTTGTCGTACTCGCGAGAGCTCCAGGCCGCCATGGAGGAGCGGCTGGGGTTTCGGGATTTGGGGGGTTTTGAGTGCTGTGAGGCCGAGGCTTCTAGGGGAAGGCCGGCCTCGATCGCTGCGCTGCGCAAGCTGGCAGACTGCTCTATGCACCGGGCAAAAGCAGGGAGAGCCGCGGGAAGACAGAGAGACCGGGGAGCGGTGCCTCCATCGGTCGACGCGTGTCTGTATGAACGGACTAGATTGGGGGCTTGTTTAGATTGCAAAAAAAGTGAACTCGATGAATAGTACCACTTTCGTCTTATTTGACAAATATTATCCAATCGTGGACCAACTAGACTCAAAAGATTCATCTCGTGATTTCCAACTAAACTGTGTAATTAATTATTTTTTTACCTACATTTAATACTTCATGCAAGCGGTTAAAAATTGATGTGATGGAGAGAGAGTGAAAAAATTTGGAATTTGGATGGCATCTAAACAAGCCCTGGGGCGAGGAGCAGCTGAGGAGTGATTTGCTAATTGCTATGCAGCGCCCGGACGGAATCGCTTGTGTCGTGGCCTGTGGGCGCAGGCTTCGGGAGAAATGGTATGCGTACGCAGTCGGGTTGGCACAAAAACTTTGGTAACCCCCGCTTTCGGTGATATTTCTAGTTCTCCTGCTTCGAAGGTCAATCATAATTTTACTTTTTTTTACCTTTATTTATGATTTCATTCTTGATTTTTAATCTAAGGTCACCATACCTTGATATGCCAGTGCTCAGGCGGTGTTAATTCTTGATTTTTAATCTAATAAGGTCACCCATACCTTGTTTTTTTCTTCGAGATATAAGAGAGCTTCAATAATTATTACTTGGAATCACAATTAAAATCTTTAGCAATAACTTGCTCAATACACGTTGAGGCGTTGAAATGTCAAAGCTATTGAGGGTGTGTTTAGTTCCTCATTTTACCTAAAAAATTTTAGGTTTTGGCTCATCATTTTGCAGAATGGAACTAAACACCATACAAATTTTTTGGCAAAAAGGTATTCATTCTCTATTTTGGATTTTGGCCTCAAGAGGCCAAAAAAACCAAAAAAAAAACCATCACCCACCCCATGAAAAATTTGGTATTTTGGATGGAACTAAACACACCCATAAAAATTTAGCATTTTGTATTTCATCATTCCAAAATAGTTGGCATTTTGCATTTTGCATTCAATGGGAACTAAACACAGCCTGAATGCCTAGTATGTTTTGACGGTCGTGCAAGCTCATGTGCAACACCATTTTTCTCTCTTTCCATGTGGACAGCTTCCCAAACCCGTAGCCAGGGGCGGAGCTACATTATACCATCGGGGTCAGCCGACCCTGACGATTTTTACGAATTTCAATGAGAAAATACTGTATGCAGTGTTGATAGTTCCTAATGACCCCATCTATTTTCAAAGAAGACCCTGATGGTCTTATGGCCTAGATTCGCCACTGTCCGTAGCCTACCCCCAACCTCTATTACTACTTCTCTAATGATAAAACTCACGTTGGTTTTTTAGGCTCTCTCAAGGATAGCATGTTGGCTATTCTACCACAACTTACCTTGTTCTAGCAACCACTAAGTTGGGACCCCAAGCCACACAAGCTTGTAATATTTCACCACCGAAACATAGAGAGTCGAATCTTGTCACAAAACAAAGTGAAAAAAAAAGTCAAAGTCGTTGCATCAAAAGCTAACCGATTGCTTCGCATGATTGACATACTAATTATCAAAATCCAAAGCGAATCAACAGATTTTGTATCCTCAACCCCTCGTGTTTGCCACTAGGAAAACAGACCTTAGAGAAAACTAGAACCCGCTAGAAAATACATGTATAAAATGCACACAGGTTCTTCTAACTGTTTTATTTTACAGAGATGTTTTTTAGAAGATAGACATTTGGACGTGTAGTGTTGACGGTAGTTATCGTTCATTATAAATCATTAGCATAACTTGAAAAAATGTATAAAATGGATCACCAATAGAAAATTAGGGGTTTTAACTGATAATTTCCACGAGTTTTGGTAAATCTATATTTCCAACAAGGTTATTTCAGAAAAGAGAAAAAAGAGGATAAAAAACCCCCAAAAAAACAAACTTAACCACAACGAAAACTATGTTCCAGAAGACACCTGAAGGCAAACCGTGCAAGGCGACCCCGAGGGGCTGCCATGTGGGGCCGACCGGCCCCACCTGCAGGGCGCCCGAGCCCTGGCTGTGGCCCCTGCCTGTCAGCTTCTGGAATGTTCCTCCAACCGATCCCTAGGTTGTATGTAAGCCATTTTTCAAGTCGGTTTGATCCAAGGGCTCATGTTGCACCATCCCGCCTATATAACCAGGCCTCAGCCCCCTCCCTAAGGCATAAGTCATTTGAGAAGATAGAAACCCTAATCATCCTCAGAGCTCCTCTAGTTTTTAGGGCATAGCTAGTTAGGCTAGGTCTAGAGGAGGCAAGCAACTCTTCGCTTGGATTCTCGATCGTTGTCAAGAGCTTGGTTCGGTATAATTCTTGTACCCCTCTCGTCTTTATATCTCCATTATTTTTATATGCTTTGGTATAATTGTATGACATTAGTTGGTTGCAATGTTCATCATCTACTCTGATTATATACTTAGTATAGTTAGTTCATCATCATGTTTATTCTAACCAGTTATATATATTAGTAAGATGTGATCTTAAAACTTCAAAAACAAAATAAAAAGTGTGTTTAGTTTTCTATTTTTAGGAGCTAAATAAAATAATGGAGCCTAGGATAAACTCTTGCAATGGAAATGATGAATAGTTGCTCTATCATAATTCCTTTTAAGTACCTAGTTTTCAGCCTTGAATTCTTCCGAGTTTTGGATACGACTGATTTGATATAAGAATTTACTCTGAGATTGAAACTTGTGGGTAGCATATGTTTGATCTGAGTCTAGGTAATTGATGGATATAATATAAGATGATCTTACCTGTTGTTTTATCTTGTTTCTAGTGAAACTAGAGTTTCGGAGATTTATCTTTTGAAAAAACTATAAAATCTTACATGATGAGCTCCTGTATGACAAAGCTTGGATTTCTACCAGAGCCATATGTTATACTTAGATTAGGAAACCTTTCACTCATATATGTTGCTTGTTTTGCATTGAGTTTAGTCAAGCTTTGTTGATGCCTTATGAGAGGTTTATCATGCTCTTAAAATCATGATCACGTATACACCACCCACATATGCACTACTCCTACATTGCGGTAGGCGCAAAAACATGTCATTCCATCTAGATCCACCCAAAAATGTTTTACTCTTACACCGAGAGTAAATATAAAAAAAATATACTCTATAGGATATCCCCGAATAAATGCTCTAAGTTCTTGTTACTGTCTATCAAAAGGTTGGTTGCAGAAAAAAGGCATCTGGCTATGCAAAAGTTATTCATAAAAAAAGAAGAAAGAAAAAGTATTGAAAAAAATGTACTTGCAAATGGAGTAATATGGTTGGTCTACGCTGCAGTGTAAGATGTCGGGCGTAGCATTGCAGTGGAAACGGAAGAACAAGCTAACGTGGCAATTACTATATGTGTCTCAGATAGTAGCTATGAGGTTCTCAATGTCATGTGTACAGTAGATCGAGTATGGTATTGGATTCAGTTAGCTCGTGTGGTGCCTAGCATGGAGCAGCGCCAGTTGTGCTTTGGGGAGTCAGGCACATGTCAGAGCTGGAGAGGAATCTAAATTTTACTGGATGAAGATTATGTGTTACAATTGTTATTTATTGGCACAAGACTTGATGCGAATGGTTTGCGACTTAACTACTGGTCCTATACGTGAAAATTCACCAGCTCTGCCACTGATGAGAATGAAACTATTTATATTGTTTCCATCACAAGGGGATCTTGGAAATAGAGATACGAAACATCCCATAGGAAGCTCCTATATACTCCTATGTCTTTGTTAATAACGAGAGACAAAGGCAACAAAAGTCCATGCAATTTGGGTTCGATGTGGTATGACCGTATGACACATTTGCAAGCCAGCGTGCAGGGTGGACATAAAAGGACTCCGCTGTCCCTGGCCTTCTCCTGTTCAGTTGGCCTGCATTCGTCACCAGGTAGTGCTGGCACAATGATATGGTTGGCAGTCGCCATACTCACCGCTGGCGAGCCGCGAGCTGAGACCTCTCTCCCCTGCGCGTGAACTTGGACATCTCTTGCCGGAAGCCGGTTCCTGCCGTCTGCCGAGAACAAGGGAGACGTTCGGCTGGTAGAATCTTGGCTGAAACTGGCTGGTTTTGTGAGAGAACACTGTTTGGCTGGTTTGATAAAAAATGAAATGAGTGGGGAACCAGCCGGCTGGTTTGTAAAGTTCAGACCAGCGAAGGGGCTCAAGTTCAGGTTCAGGCAGAAAACAACGCAGCCTACGTCCCGAGCTGCTAGGCAGTGGCTTAGTTGGGCCTAAGGTGGGCCGCGTCGTAACTAACCTGTACCACGATGGAGAAGCTAGAGGCGTGATTGGATGGCGGACGTGGTGGGCCAGGCTGGGCACCGGAGCCAGGCCGCGCGTGGCCATGCTCGACGGACGCGTGCAGCCCCGGGCCTATGATGACGCTGCCCCGGGCCACGACGGGCCAGCCCAGTTGACTCTCTCTCCTCACCGACTCCTTGTCTGCATTTTTTTTTGCGACACCAGGCCTTGCTACAGAGCAGCACCAGGCCACGACAGGCCAGCCCAGCTGATCTCTCTCTACTGATACCTTGTACGCATTTGTGTTTTGTGATAGCCTAGTCCTGATTACGTTCTATCTTTTTCTGAGAACGGCTGTGAGGTCCTTTTGTCTAATTTAGTTTTCTTTTTTTATTTATCAATTTTCGTGAACTTTTTTATTTGTCATTTTTTTTGTAATTTTAGTTTCTTTTTTTCTTATTTAGTTTTCATTTTGTATTTGTTAATTTCATTTTTTGTTGTTGTCATTTTCAGTTTCATTTTGTAATTTCAGTTTCAGTGCTTTTTTTTCATTTTCCCATCTTAGTGTTTATTTAGTTTTAGTTTTCAGTCAAGTTTTTTTTAGTTTTAGTTTTTAGTCTTCCTTGTAGATTCGAATGTCTTCGTCTTGTATATTTGTTGTCTCACCTACAATATATAAGTTGCCAAAAAGGGTAACTATTGCACACCTAAGTTGCCATAAAAGAATTTGGCCCCCCCGTTTCAGTTTTCAGTCATGCTTTTTAATGTTTTTTTAGTTTCAGTTCTTAGTCACCCTTTTATGTTTGAATGCATTCATAAATCCTACATATTAGTTATATAATAACTTATTTCTTTTTTCACAATTATTTGTTTTTGTTTTCTGCTTGTTAATTTTTTTAGTCACTCGTAAATTGAGTTTTAGTTTTTTTCACTAGTTTGCACTATTGAGCCACTTGTGGGTAGATCTATGTTTATGTTATAGCTATCATGTATTAAGTGTGTAGCAACCTATATATTAACCTTTCAACAAATTATTAATACTAGCAAATGTGTAGCAGCTTATGTATCAAGCATGTAGCAACTTAGAAATGTTTATTGGTACTGCCTAGCATTACTACCAAGTAAGATGATCTATTATTTCATGTGACTAAAAGAATATAAAGATAAGAAAGAAATATTATCTGCAAGCACACAGATTAAATATACCATTGTAGCATTTTACCTAGAGTATTATCAGATTATCGATTTTATATTTATATTTTGAGGACAATCGTTGGGATTCTATTCTTGTGGCAGTGCTGGATGAGTTCCATGGCATAGATCAAGTTTTCAGAAATGGACCTCCCCTCGATGAACCCTGTCTAGTCGATGTCAACCAACTTTTGTATGTGTCTCTATAGCCTGGTTATCAAAATTTTAGTAATTATCCAGGTAGTTTTGGAGGAAGACTGGCCTAAAGTCTTTTGGTGCTGTAGCCCCTATAATTTTTTTAAATATTTGTAACACTTTTTTTAAATTATTTATAAATTTAACACTGTTTGTAAAATTTTTTTAAAACTAACACCTTTGGCCGCGCCTTCATGCATGGCACGACTAATGAATACTGCCGCGCCAATCATATTGATGCGGCAAGGCCGGTGAGGTGGCTGCGATCCAGCCGCTCACTGCTGACGTGGTAGACGCCGTAGACGCCGCCGAGCCGCAGATCATGGTGCGTCACTGTCGCGCGATCGCGCACGGCGCGTCTATTTAGGCAGTGTTTACTTCCATCAAAATTCCAAAAATTTTACAAGATTTTTCGTCACATCGAATCTTTAGACGTATACATGGAGTATTAAATGTAGATAAAAAAATAACTAATTACACAGTTTGTTTGTAAATGTCGAGACGAATCTTTTGAGCCTAGTTAGTCCATGATTCGATAAATTTATCAAATAACAACGAAAAGTGCTACAGAAACTTTACACCAATTTTTACACCATCCAAACACTACCTTACTTTACCGGGGAGTGTGGTGTGCAGGTGCAGGTGGGCTAACCCCTTGTTTAGTTCCCCAATTCTCCCTCAAATTTCACTATGCAAAAAGAAGATTCTCTGTCACATCAAAATATCGGCAAATGTATAGAGTACTAAATGTTGATGAAATCAAAAACTAATTGTACAGTTTTGTTGTACTTTGCGAGACGAACATTTTAAGCCTAGTTAGTCAAAATTTAGATAATTTTTACCAAATACAAACGAAATGCTACAGAAATTTTGATATAGTGTTTTTCTCCCCAATTCTCTCATCTAAACGAGGCCCAAGTTTGTGTAGGGCCTTGTTTACATGAGAGAATTGGGGAGAAAAACACTGTATCAGAATTCCTGTAGCATTTCGTTTGTATTTGGTAAAAATTATCCAAATTTTGACTAACTAGGCTTAAAATGTTCATCTCGCAAAGTACAACAAAACTGTGCAATTAGTTTTTGATTTCATCAACATTTAGTATTCCATGTATTTGCCGACATTTTGATGTGACGGGGAATCTTCTTTTTGCATAGTGGAATTTGGGGAGAGAATTGGGGAACTGAACAAGGCCTAGGGATCTATCACCATCGCATCACATCACCTGGCCTCTAAGGCTGTCTCCAACAGCGAGCACCCAAACTCGCTACCCATTCCACGATTTGAGTCATGTACATGGAAAAGGTAACGCCCCCGAATCCTTCCTTCTCCAACAGCGAAAGGAAAAGAAGAGACCCAAAAAGCATGCTCCTCCGTCTTCCCCACAGCCGGCCACCGAGCTGCGAGCTCCGGCGAGGCGCGCTGCCCCTTCGCGCGGACGAGCTCCCGTTCGGCGGTGGTGGGGGCGCGGGCTTCGAGCGCAGCCTCGCCATGGAGGCGGCGTCCCCGCAGGCGCGACCGACGGCGGGGCCCTCCTGTGGCCGCCAATCACCCGCCTCACGCCGCCGTGAGGGCGCTCCGACCTCGCCACCGGGTGGAGGAGCAGCGACCTCGCCAGTGCGCGGGCAAGCTCCGGGCACGGCGCCGAGCGGACGAGCTGCAACCTGTCGGCTGCGGCGCGGCGGGGCCATCTGCGGCGTGGTGGGGCCATCTTCGGCGGGCGGCGCGCCGAGCGGACGAGCTGCGGCCCGTCGGCGCGGGCGAGCTCCGGGCACGGCGGCGAACTCCGAGCTGGGCGCTGGGCGGGCGGTGCGGCCGGACCGCCTCGGGATCAGGATCGAGAGGAGCGGACGGAGCAGCAGAGCACCGGCGATTTGCATCTTGGAGAGAGGACGACGCAAATAAGCGTCCCAGCTCGCCGCCTACCCAAAATGGGTGCTCGGTATGCGTCGTCTGTTGGAGCGTGCTAAAACACTGTGCAGGACCTTTTTTACGTTTGCCTCGCGTGTTGCATGAGCTGTTGGAGACAGCCTAAGCATGCGGAGTGTACTATGAATTGAAGGTGGGATGGTGTGCCGTGCAGTGCATGTGACCGGAGAGAGGGAGGTGGGATGCTGTTGGCTGCTGCTGCATGCAAGACCGGAGAAAGAGAGGGGGTGGATGGCGTGCTGTGCAGACGTGCAGTGCATGCGACAGAGAGAGAGGGGGGAGTTAGGGGCTAGTGTGGGTTGTATATGATATATTTGATATTTATGAATAATTTAACATAAATTTATTTGATATCTGTAATTCATAGAAAAAATTTGTAAATGTTTTTTGCAATTTGGCAATCCAAAAAATGAAGTTATCTTATCCCTAAATTACAAAGCTCTATTCAATAAATTACACTGAAGAAATCATTGAAAATATTGATAAGGAGGTGTAAAAATACAGAGATTAAAAAAACCAAAAAAAATAAGATCAGATAAATTTTTGAGTGATTCTAATCACACTCATTTGCGAATAATCAATTTTTTCGAGTAAGGAGGTGTAAAAACACCAGTCTACAAACGCCCCGGTGCTTTTCGGCCTTCTAGCACCAGGGTGTTAAGTAGCCCACGGAACACTCGATTCCAAACCCCAGATAAAATCGAGCGTTTCTGGTGCATCCAACACTCAATTGTTATGACTATAGGATCGAGATCAAATGAATCAAAATAAAACATATAAAAAATTAAAAAAACTAAAACAAAAAAATAGCCAGATTATTTGTACGGAAACCAAATTAAAAATTTTGAAGGAAACCAAATAAATCATACATAAAATAAAAAAACAAAAAAAATCAATATACACCAATTAAATACCTAACTTACACCCAAAGAAAAATGGTAAAACAAATTTAATAGGTGTTTGATTGTAGTAACTAAAGTTTAATAGGTGTCACATCAGATGTTATATGGGGTGGCCCATGGGGTGTTCGGATACTAATAAAAAATAAATTACAGATTCCGTCAGTAATCTGCGAGACGAATTTATTAAACCTAATTAATTTGTCATTAGTGCATTTTTACTGTAGCAATTAGGGATTAATCGGTCATTAATTATGGATTAATTAGGCTTAAAAAATCGTCTCGCAAATTAGTCTCCATCTATGTCTTTAGTTTCGTAAATAGTCTATATTTAATACTTTATGCATGTGTCAAACATTCGATGGGATAGAACTAAAGTTTAGCTCTCTGAACCAAACACATGTGCACGCTCGTGATAGGGCCTAAGACTACCCGCAGTGGGTACTCTAAAGGGATACTTTAAAGCTTTAGAGTATGAATATAGAGTAAAAACTGCTGCATTGGGTACTCTAAAACGACACTCTATCCTTTCTCTCACTCTATCACCTCATTCGGCTGGCTGGTGGCTGGTGCTGATTTGTTGTGAGAGAAAAATATTGTTGGCTGGCTGGTGGCTGCTGGCGGGTGCTGAATTAGTATGAGAGAAAAGTACTGCTGGCTGGCTGGGAGCCAGCCAGCCGAACAAGGCCTATATTTAGAGTGGTATAGTGCTTACTCTATAGTGGGCAGTGACGGCCCCACTAGCTAAACAAAGGGAAAAATACTATAACTCACAAACCAAAAATCCAAATTAATTTCGATTGCACCATTAAATTCGTCTCAATAAATCCTTCAAAACTAGATCACACATGGATATATTTAGATAAAGTGACAAGTGGGTCCCACAGTAGATAGTGGATAGAGGATAATATAGAGGATGGACTGACTAGGATGTATAGAGGATGAATATAGAGGTCCATGAGTGCGGATAGCCTAACGAGGCACGGGGCCGAGGTGGCATGCAGCTGCCGTGTCTACAGTAGGCTATAGTCCTGTAGTCCTGTACCATCTGACAACTGACACCCTGTTCGTTTCGCTGGTTTATTATGGTTGAAAGTACTGTTCACTGGTTTGTTATGAGAGAAAAACACTGTTAGATGGCTGCTGATTCTGCTGATCTAGCGAAAATGAACAGGGTGTGAATCCTCCTATTCATCTCTAGTCACCTCACGACAGTGCATACTGTACAGCAGAGCTGCCCAAATGCCGCCGTGCCCACGGCCTTGATACGCCATGCGCGCTGGCGGCGTCCGCCACGCCAGTGGTCAATCGCTGCCACGTCACCGATCTTGCTACGCCAATATACATGGCGTGGCAGTATTCGTTGACCACGTCATGTATGAGACGTAGCTAAAGATGTTAGTTTTAAAAAAAATTAAACAGTGTTAGATTTAAAAATAGTTTTAAAAAATGCTAAAAAAAAACGCGCCCCTGGGCACTTGGGCAGCAGCACAATGTGCGCGCTGTTGATGCGGTCGAGGTCCAAGGCACCACTGTGGAAGCTAGATAGGAAGGCCATGATATCTCCCTTGATAGAGTGCCAGGCGGCCGAGTACCAAGCAGGGCCGAAACCATCCGCGGCCCAGGAGCGCTGTTGACGTTCATTGCCTTGATTGCCTGGAGAGGTTCAGCTTCCGAGAAAGGGGCGACAAGATCATTCAGTCGCTGGGAGGCACCATCTGGAGCTTTGCACTGACATCTAGCATCCCTTAATTTAGGTTCGGGTTTATGTTGAACTAATGCAAAATAGAAACTGAGAATGAGACCAGTCCAAGCAACGAAGCATTCATAAGAGTACTTCATTCAGGTGCAAGTCCCGGGATCGCCAGCGCCTCTCGCGCAAACAGTTTCTGCTTGGTGGCATTTATCACCTACCGATATATTGGCCACTTTGTGACCTTTCAGAGCAAAATTCTCAAGCAGGAGTGCAGGACAGCATTGCAAAGCTAGGGGTGTATCAGTTAAGGAAAAATATACGTCCCTGGTGCATTAAAAACTTCAGTACATACGTACCCAAGAGGATTACAATTATTCTGTATCGGGCTCACTAGACTCTCACAGCAAAATGCGCATGAAAATTACAAAAGACAGAGCTCAACAGGAGTGATTAGGGTGGCAGCTCCTGTGACATGTCCTCAGAAGAAGAAAAAAAACTGGTGCTGCTAAGCACCACTCAAATCCTTAGGGCCATTGGCACCCTGGAGTGACCAGAAGCCAATTCTAGTTCTTAGTGGGAGGTTCTCCACCCCTGAGTTTTGCTCTCCTTTGCTTCCAGAGGAGCCCCCATCGTATGATGATGAACATAGGAATGATCCGTCTCATTCCTTTGGAAGAACCCTTCCTGGTCACATCTGTAGAAACAGGCCCAGGTTGTATCTCCGGCACATCTATAGAAACAGGTACAGGTGGTGTCGCCGGTTCATCTGTAGAAACAGGAACATATAGCCTGTGCCGCCCAAAAAAGTAAAAAACCAAAACATCACTCCAAAACAGAACAGTGCAATACAACACAAAATGGTAATGGTATGTATAAATAAGATTATTTAAGTACCTCATTTCAGGCAGCTCAATGACTGGGGGTACTGCTGTGCACTTCTTCTTCTTGATCAAAAGCCATATCAACGACACCGATAGCGCAAAGACAAAGCATGATAAAAGGACAATGGCCGTAATGGTTGTGGCTGACCAACTTCTCTTAGTTGTACAATCAGCATCGCAGCTAGTTGTGTTCATTACAATTTCAGCCGGAGGGGGAGGGGGAGGGGGAGGGGGAGGGGAACCTAAAATAAATAAATAAATAAACAGATAAGAGAACCGAATCCCCTTTCTCCTATGCTGTTCATCTTGATAAAAAAGAAAGAGAGAGAATAACACACCTCTGCACTGGCTTATAAGCGAGTAAATTCTTTGTTTTTTCCCTTGACATAGATAATAATACTTTATTATCTTATCCGCTTCAACATCCTCCTTAAGCACCTCACATATGCATGAAGAATTTGAATACAAACTTCTTTCAACAATATTATCCACTGTAATGCAGCAAATACTGTTCGGATTTCCAGTGGTGCAAAATCCCATTTGTTTGGCAAGATTTGTATGATCACAGTGTGTTTGAGCACTGACAGTACCAAACATGACCATAAAACATAGCAAGCATAGAATAGAGTTGCGAATAACCTGCAGCACACCAGATTATTTGCACTATGAACAATGTATCTAGAAAAGCCAAAACATCTTATAATTTGGAATGGAGTACCAAAAATAGTTAGTTTTACAGGAAGTCAAATGATCATCTAAACTAGCTAAGTTTAACCACATTCATTAGAATGACAGTTTAGCACTCACTCCAAATTGCTTACTCAAATAGTTGCCCTTCATTTCGAGGCCACTGTTTTAGCAAATATTTGCTAAAGAGTAAAGACACGCTAACACTAACCACACAGGCTACTAAAATAGTACTGCCTCTGTCCACAAAAGAATGCAATGCAAGATGCATTCTTGGTTAAAGTGTCTAGAGTTTGACTAAATATATAGGTAAAAATATTATTGTTTATAACACCAAATAAGTATAGTATATGAAAATATAGCTCATGAAAAATCTAATTATACTTATTTGATATTATTAATGTTGATATTTTTATCTATAGTTAGCCAAACTCAAGATACTTTAACTTGTACTATTCTAGAATTGCATTCTTTTGTGGACAAAGGGAGTATAAACAACTAAGTATAAATCAGCAAACAAGTGTAAGCAGAAACTGTAGCAGTATAAAACTGTCCACAATCTTGCATATTAGTTGAGTTTTACAAACAGATCAGTCCTGTTTACCAGATAAAACAGATGTAGAGTACCAAACAAGGACAAAATTTGCCATCAATTTAGAACTTAAGAATAATCACAAACATCTCATACATGTAGAGGATACAAGAAGTGATTTTTAGTGCGCATGGGTGGAGGCACACATGTTCTGCTAACCATGCTGCCTCAGGAAACAAGAGGTGTAGTGTCCAAAGCAGAAGGAGACTAGAAAATTGTATCATCTGACCTTAAGTGACATGAGGTCAGCTCCTTTACAGTAGTAACCCTTTGGCCAGTCAGGCTGCAGGCTTATGCAAGCATTAGCATCAACCAGAGCATCCCTGGCTCCACCAATTTTCAGATGGCAGAAGCTCCGATTTGAATATAGTGTTGCATCAGCAGGGTCCAACATGATTGCCTGATAAAATCAAATCGTGAGAGCACACCCAAAATCAAACTGGGTATAGCAATTTTATTAATACTTATCACAATAGGATCCTTTTTGAGTAAAATCTGAATGCTCATCCTTGATGTAAGAATGTAAGCAAAACAAGGCTTTTGAAAGAAACACAAGTGCCAACGTTTCAATCCAAGAAAAAGTAAACCAGAACCAATTGACAGTACACAATGATATACCTTGGTATAGAATTTTGAAGCCCCAGCATAATCCTTTCCTTTAACTGCTTGTCCACCATGTAATTTCAGCTGAGCTTTCCTATCTTCATCACTTAATTTACCCTGTACCATATAGAAAACATGAACCATTGTAAAAGGAAAAAAATACAAATGCTGCAAACATGAGGTCAGCACACTGGATATGCCAAAACGTATCTAGAAAAGCCAAAAAGTCTTATAATTTGGAATGCAGGGAGTAGCAAAAATAGTTAGTTTTGACTGAACAACTTTACAGGAAGTCAAAGGATCATTTAAACTAGCAAAGTTTAACCACATTCATTAGAATGACGATTTAACACTTATTAACAAATTGCTTATTCAAGAGTAAACGCACACCAACGCCAAGGACATAGGCTACTAAAATAGTAACAAAAGAATGCAATTCTAGGTGCATTCTTGGTTAATGTGTTTAAAGTTTGACTAAATATATAGGTAAAAATATTATTGTTTATAACACCAAAGTAATAGTATGAAAATATATCTCATGAAAAATCTAATTATACTTATTTGATATTATAAATATTGATATTTTATTTATAGTTAGTCAAACTCAAGATACTTTAACTTGGTACTGTTCTAGAATTGCATAATGCATTCTTTTCTGGACAAAGGGAGTATAAACAACTAAGTATAAATCAGCAAACAAGTGACCATTTATAAGCAGAAACTGTAGTAGTATAAAACTGTCCAGAATCTTGCATATTAGTTGAGTTTTACAAACAGATCAGTCCTGTTTACCAGATAAAACAGATGCAGAGTACCAAACAAGGACAAGATTCACCATCAATTTAGAACTTAAGAATAAATCACAAACATCTCATATATGTAGAGGCTACAAGAAGTGGTTTTTAGTGAGCATGGGTGCAGGCACACATGTTCTGCTAACCATGCTGCCTCAGGAAACATGCATGGTTTAGCTCTAAAGTTCCGGACACCACCTCTTTCAGAATAAATAAATAAACAATCTGAACTCCAGATAACATAAGGACAAATACAACACATGTGAACTCTGGTACCCTACAATATATCGACAAGCTACAGATCCTCCACTCTGCTTGCACTCCAACCTACACTACAACCTTATACAAATGCTATTTGGCTAAGTTATTCGCTTATCCAGAAGTGAAGAACAGACAGAAGTGATGGGCTCAAAGAATGACCGAGTCATACAGCTGAAAAATATTCAACAAAAATGGCTAAATGATAGGTTCTGTTACCTTGTGTTTCGATTGCCTTGATCTTGCATAAGCAAGGATTCCTTCAACACTCCAGTCTGAAATGGTTTGAATGGGTGAAGTGAAAGGAAATAAGCTCTCAACCAGATTTCTTCTTCCACACTTTGCAGCAATTTCTATTGGTGTTTTACAGCCCTGTAATGAAATAAAGAACAAAAAGAACTATTTTACATTGGCTAAAACATAAAACAAGAGAACTCTTATTGCACAACTAGTTAGAATTCTCATACAAATGAAATTGTTTCCTCGTCCAACCAGACGAAGAAAAAAGGAGAGAAAATGCACAATTGAGTGTAGGCATATAAGATTTAAGAAAAAAAAAAGTTAGTAAGAGATAAAAGCTCACATGTTTGATTGGAATATTTGCATCAGCACCAACCTCCAATAAGTAATCAACACACTCATTTAAGCCTCTGCTAGTTGCTATAACTAATGGAGTATCACGATTTGTAGAATTCAAATCAGCACCAGCCTGTGATTAGCAATTAGTACTGAATTCAATAAGGGATGTTTCAAGATTCTCTCCATTGATCACATATAAAGAAAGCAAATTGGGTACCACCTTGACAAGGAGCTTCATGCACTTTAAGCAAGCAGATACACTGGCTTTTTCATATGTGGCACAAAGAATTTTAGCCAGGGGTGTATAAAGATCTGGGGAAACCCTATCTGGCTGCAAAAAAAAAGGTAACAAACAGCTGCAAATCCATCCCAAGAAAACCCTCTAAAACAGCATAAGTCGATAAGATAAATCAATTCAATGCAGCATAATTTCGAATGAAGAGCAGGTACATTGTCCAAAACAAACAGCTGCAGATTTACCCCAAGAAAGCCCTCTAAAGCAGCATATGTTGATGAGAACAATCAATTCAATGCAGCATAATTTCGAACCAATGGCAGGTAGAAATGTAGCATGGCTAACTAAACATGGAAGCAAGGGTATGGTAAAAGTCCCAGTCAGAAACATATAAAAGAAGGCCACAATGAAATATAGTCTAATGTAGCAAATATAAAGTACAGTGAACATTTCATCCTTGTTTGGGTTACGGGCACTAAAATCTTATGTCCCCACAAAAAGGTGCAACTGGAGTAAAGCTAAGCACAATTTCCAATCCCTCAGCCCCTCGCCAAACCAAATAATACCCCACCCCCACCATGTTGAAGTTAAAAGTTTGTATGTTCACAAAAAAAAAGAAGTTAAAAGTTTGTATTAATAATTACATCTGCGTGGTGCTCCAATAAAATCTCCATGACACCGAACTTCCCACACGCAGCAGAAACATGTAGCGGTGTCCCTTCAGAAGATTCCACGTCAACATTAGCTCCTCTAGAGAGCAACAAACGTGCTATTCCACTGTACCCTGGAAAAAATCAGAAACGTGCAACAGTGTTACAATAAACTTATCCAGCCACCTCTTACATACTATCAGTCCCCAATATACAGGAGCTCTAATTCATGCTGTTAACACATAAGAAATGTTTAGGTGATCATTACGTAAGATTATAACCAGATACAATTTCTATGCACTATGCAGTGATGAATGAATTTTAAAATAAACATAAGAAGTGCGAGTAGAAATGAAGGCATTCACAGAAAGGGGAACCTCGTTTGACAGCATAGTGCAGAGGAGTAAAGCCCATGGCATCTTGCTTATTAAGATCTGCACCCTTAGCAATAAGATACCTCACAGCAATCACTTTGCCACGTGACACTGCACAAGTCAAAGGAGTCTTCCCTGACAAATTGTAACAAAAAGGCAATGTAATCAGACCTATCTTTGTGGACTACCACGGCAAAGAGAAGGAATAAAAGCTTCACCAGCACACCATACTATTCCATAGTTACAATTTTAGCAAATGTGAAACAGTGGTTCAGAAAACATTTCCATCTTAGATTGAGACTTCATATTAGTAACTTAAAATCTTTCATTTTTGGGACAGTATTAACAGAAATCGCACAGAAACACCATATTTATAATATGCTATCATTAGAAACAGGCATTGCATTGGTGTCATCTAGAAACATATTATTAACATAAGATCTAAGAATCCAATTAGCGCGTCCCGTGATTAAATTATACCAATGCCACATAAAGAAACCAAAAAAACTGAGAATGTACCTATAGAAGAGGACCTATAACTGGACAAATTGTACCAGCAATGGCACACTGTGCCCGTTAAACCAATGCAAAAGAGGAGGAACTAAAGAAAGATTTAACTATTTAAGAAAAGCACATAAAAGGAAGGAACGAATGGTACTTTTCATGCATACTTGAAAGAAATATCCATATCTCGCGAGCTCAACAGTGTCACAATGTTGTATTTAGTGATATATGATAATATCACATAATAAACCATAAGCTAAGAAAAAATAGAGCATCCAGATTTGAAATTATAGGCTAAATATATGAGTAATAAATACAGAAAAGATTCACATTATCATCAGTTAAGGTATGCATCACATAAAAAAAACTATAATATTACAGAACAAGCAGAAAATCATTAACTCAAACCTAGGAAACACATACCCGAGCCATCATTAGCACGAACATCGACATCAAACCCAAGATTTTCCACCAGGTGTTTGCAAACATCCATTTTGCCCGCGCTTGCCGCACCATGGAGTGGCCCCAGGTGCTCCTCCTCGTCAGAGTCTTCAGCCATTCTTTCAAGCACCTCTACAAGACCCAAACAGACAGGAAACAGGCAAGAGAGAAACTTGTCAAAAGTATAACCCATATGTTCATAGGAGAGAACTGCGTAACACAGGACCAAAGCCTTCACGGAACCAGGGAAATGTGCACCTTACCAAAATCACAGTTTCTTGTTTAGAAAGGAACCAAAATCACAGTTCACAACATAACAATGTCAAACAATACATGGCCTATAAGAAAGCCATACTTAAAAGCAGCAGAGCATGAAAGCATTAGTACCACTCAACATACATGCCAAAAATCTTATCTCGATTATCATCATCATTAGTATAGTATCACTCATCGTACATGCATATAAATCTTAAATTAACAGGTAGAGACTAGAGAAAAGGAAACCAGTTTGTGGTTGTGTCTCAAACAAGTACCCAACCACGATTGACACCAGACGACACATGAGACTGCCAATTGCACCACCCCTCGCCACACCACCATACGTGAACAGATATGGACATGCTTACCGCACGAGCGCTCGCTCCTCCGTGCACAGCAGGAGAATACGATTCGACTATGCCACAGATTAAAACAAAACCCCACAACTTTAACAAGAAACCAGTGCCGTCTTGGGGGAAGGAGGAAGAGGAAGAGGTGGGATGTCGATCTCACCCACGATGTTGCTCCCGTCGCAATCCGACGACGCTACGCTGCGCTTCATCTGGTCCACCATCTCGGAACCTGCACGAGGAGGGGGAGGAGCGGCAAGCATCAACCACGCGCCACACTACAGCGGGACGAATCGAAGCGCGAACGAGGAAACATAATAAAGGAAACAGCCCCGGTCGGGCTCTGGCGACGGTGAGCCGTTTTACGTACTAATTCCGCCGGTCCCGATCCCGATGGCGGAGGCGATCATGCGCAAGGACGCCGCCATCGGCTTGTCGTACTCGCGAGAGCTCCAGGCCGCCATGGAGGAGCGGCTGGGGTTTCGGGATTTGGGGGGTTTTGAGTGCTGTGAGGCCGAGGCTTCTAGGGGAAGGCCGGCCTCGATCGCTGCGCTGCGCAAGCTGGCAGACTGCTCTATGCACCGGGCAAAAGCAGGGAGAGCCGCGGGAAGACAGAGAGACCGGGGAGCGGTGCCTCCATCGGTCGACGCGTGTCTGTATGAACGGACTAGATTGGGGGCTTGTTTAGATTGCAAAAAAAGTGAACTCGATGAATAGTACCACTTTCGTCTTATTTGACAAATATTATCCAATCGTGGACCAACTAGACTCAAAAGATTCATCTCGTGATTTCCAACTAAACTGTGTAATTAATTATTTTTTTACCTACATTTAATACTTCATGCAAGCGGTTAAAAATTGATGTGATGGAGAGAGAGTGAAAAAATTTGGAATTTGGATGGCATCTAAACAAGCCCTGGGGCGAGGAGCAGCTGAGGAGTGATTTGCTAATTGCTATGCAGCGCCCGGACGGAATCGCTTGTGTCGTGGCCTGTGGGCGCAGGCTTCGGGAGAAATGGTATGCGTACGCAGTCGGGTTGGCACAAAAACTTTGGTAACCCCCGCTTTCGGTGATATTTCTAGTTCTCCTGCTTCGAAGGTCAATCATAATTTTACTTTTTTTTACCTTTATTTATGATTTCATTCTTGATTTTTAATCTAAGGTCACCATACCTTGATATGCCAGTGCTCAGGCGGTGTTAATTCTTGATTTTTAATCTAATAAGGTCACCCATACCTTGTTTTTTTCTTCGAGATATAAGAGAGCTTCAATAATTATTACTTGGAATCACAATTAAAATCTTTAGCAATAACTTGCTCAATACACGTTGAGGCGTTGAAATGTCAAAGCTATTGAGGGTGTGTTTAGTTCCTCATTTTACCTAAAAAATTTTAGGTTTTGGCTCATCATTTTGCAGAATGGAACTAAACACCATACAAATTTTTTGGCAAAAAGGTATTCATTCTCTATTTTGGATTTTGGCCTCAAGAGGCCAAAAAAACCAAAAAAAAAACCATCACCCACCCCATGAAAAATTTGGTATTTTGGATGGAACTAAACACACCCATAAAAATTTAGCATTTTGTATTTCATCATTCCAAAATAGTTGGCATTTTGCATTTTGCATTCAATGGGAACTAAACACAGCCTGAATGCCTAGTATGTTTTGACGGTCGTGCAAGCTCATGTGCAACACCATTTTTCTCTCTTTCCATGTGGACAGCTTCCCAAACCCGTAGCCAGGGGCGGAGCTACATTATACCATCGGGGTCAGCCGACCCTGACGATTTTTACGAATTTCAATGAGAAAATACTGTATGCAGTGTTGATAGTTCCTAATGACCCCATCTATTTTCAAAGAAGACCCTGATGGTCTTATGGCCTAGATTCGCCACTGTCCGTAGCCTACCCCCAACCTCTATTACTACTTCTCTAATGATAAAACTCACGTTGGTTTTTTAGGCTCTCTCAAGGATAGCATGTTGGCTATTCTACCACAACTTACCTTGTTCTAGCAACCACTAAGTTGGGACCCCAAGCCACACAAGCTTGTAATATTTCACCACCGAAACATAGAGAGTCGAATCTTGTCACAAAACAAAGTGAAAAAAAAGTCAAAGTCGTTGCATCAAAAGCTAACCGATTGCTTCGCATGATTGACATACTAATTATCAAAATCCAAAGCGAATCAACAGATTTTGTATCCTCAACCCCTCGTGTTTGCCACTAGGAAAACAGACCTTAGAGAAAACTAGAACCCGCTAGAAAATACATGTATAAAATGCACACAGGTTCTTCTAACTGTTTTATTTTACAGAGATGTTTTTTAGAAGATAGACATTTGGACGTGTAGTGTTGACGGTAGTTATCGTTCATTATAAATCATTAGCATAACTTGAAAAAATGTATAAAATGGATCACCAATAGAAAATTAGGGGTTTTAACTGATAATTTCCACGAGTTTTGGTAAATCTATATTTCCAACAAGGTTATTTCAGAAAAGAGAAAAAGGAGGATAAAAAACCCCCAAAAAAACAAACTTAACCACAACGAAAACTATGTTCCAGAAGACACCTGAAGGCAAACCGTGCAAGGCGATCCCGAGGGGCTGCCATGTGGGGCCGGCCGGCCCCACCTGCAGGGCGCCCGAGCCCTGGCTGTGGCCCCTGCCTGTCAGCTTCTGGAATGTTCCTCCAACCGATCCCTAGGTTGTATGTAAGCCATTTTTCAAGTCGGTTTGATCCAAGGGCTCATGTTGCACCATCCCGCCTATATAACCAGGCCTCAGCCCCCTCCCTAAGGCATAAGTCATTTGAGAAGATAGAAACCCTAATCATCCTCAGAGCTCCTCTAGTTTTTAGGGCATAGCTAGTTAGGCTAGGTCTAGAGGAAGGCAAGCAACTCTTCGCTTGGATTCTCGATCGTTGTCAAGAGCTTGGTTCGGTATAATTCTTGTACCCCTCTCGTCTTTATATCTCCATTATTTTTATATGCTTTGGTACAATTATATGACATTAGTTGGTTGCAATGTTCATCATCTACTCTGATTATATACTTAGTATAGTTAGTTCATCATCATGTTTATTCTAACCAGTTATATATATTAGTAAGATGTGATCTTAAAACTTCAAAAACAAAATAAAAAGTGTGTTTAGTTTTCTATTTTTAGGAGCTAAATAAAATAATGGAGCCTAGGATAAACTCTTGCAATGGAAATGATGAATAGTTGCTCTGTCATAATTCCTTTTAAGTACCTAGTTTTCAGCCTTGAATTCTTCCGAGTTTTGGATACGACTGATTTGATATAAGAATTTACTCTGAGATTGAAACTCGTGGGTAGCATATATTTGATCTGAGTCTAGGTAATTGATGGATATAATATAAGATGATCTTACCTGTTGTTTTATCTTGTTTCTAGTGAAACTAGAGTTTCGGAGATTTATCTTTTGAAAAAACTATAAAATCTTACATGATGAGCTCCTGTATGACAAAGCTTGGATTCCTACCAGAGCCATATGTTATACTTAGATTAGGAAACCTTTCACTCATATATGTTGCTTGTTTTGCATTGAGTTTAGTCAAGCTTTGTTGATGCCTTATGAGAGGTTTATCATGCTCTTAAAATCAAGATCACGTATACACCACCCACATATGCACTACTCCTACATTGCGGTAGGCGCAAAAACATGTCATTCCATGTAGATCCACCCAAAAATGTTTTACTCTTACACCGAGAGTAAATATAAAAAATATACCCTATAGGATATCCCTCGAATAAATGCTCTAAGTTCTTGTTACTGTCTATCAAAAGTTTTGTTGCAGAAAAAAGACATCTGGCTATGCAAAAGTTATTCATAAAAAAAAGAAGAAAGAAAAAGTATTGAAAAAAATGTACAAGTGTCCGAGATATTTAAAACAATGATTACTCCGATGCCCGCCTGAAAAGAAAAAGAGAGAGATGAATAAGATAGCCCATGTTTTCTTGCAAAGTTGTTTCCAAATTCCAAAAGAAAGGTATGTTTTTGAGGAGCATAGTAAAATTAGCTTAGCCACCATATATATCCACCACATATTTCATACACATGCACATCTTGATTTGATTGTATGACTTAACTCTCTTTGGATCTGAGGCTTGACTTTACAACATATGTGTTGCAAGTATACTCTTTCATGTTTTCTTCCTACCTTTAAACTCCACTATAAGCTTAGTTGTAGAAAGAGAAAGGCATAACATCATCATTATCTTGGTGAGGATCCACAAATACCACATATATTGAGAGATCTGAGAGTGTCATACAATAGAAGCTCTGAGTTTTATTTTTAAAACTTACAAAAACTCTAAAATAATGGTTAAGTAAAGAACTTGAGACATAGTGCTTGACTTGATTGTTCTGTCTTTCAATTGCTAAAGACCCAAGAGAAGGCTAAAAAGCCCCATGGTTGAAGATAATATGGGTAAGTTTGAAAGTCAGATTGGTTTTATTCTAATCCGGAGGAGAATTTTTGTTTGAACACATATGTACTTTTAAGGCGTGAAAGCATTAAAGCAACTCCTAATCCAAGTATTGCTGAGTTTAGCTTTGCTAAGGGACTAGCAAAGGTTAAGCTTGGGGAGCTTGTTGACGGTAGTTATCGTTCATCATAAACCGTCAACATAACTTGAAAAAATACATAAAATGGATCACCAATAGAAACTTAGGGGTTTTAACTAACAATTTTTATGAGTTTTGGTGAATCTGTATTTCCAGCAAGGTTATTCTAGAAAAGAGAAAAAAGGAGGATCAAAACATAAAAAAGAACCAAACTTAACCGTGACGAAAACTACCCCAGAATGTTCCAGAAGACACCAGAAGGCAACCCGTGCGAGGTGACCTCGAGAAGCTACCATGTGGGGCCAGCTGGCCCCACCTACAGGCCTCCCGGCCCTTGGCTATGGCCCCCACCAGTCAGCTTTTGGAATGTTCCTCCAACCGACCCTAGGTTGCATCTACGCCGTTCTTCAACTCGGTTTGAACCAAGGACTCACGTTGCACCCTTCGACCTATATAACTAGGCCCTAGCCCCCTCGCTGAGGCATAAGTCACTTGAGAAGATAGAAACCCTAATCATCCTCAGAGCTCCTCTAGTTTTTAGGGCATAGCTAGTTAGGCTAGGTCTACAGGAAGGCAAGCAGCTCTTCGCTTGGATTCTGGATTATTGTCAAGAGCTTGGTTCGGTATAATTCTTGTATCCCTCTTGCCTTTGAATCTCTGTTGACGGTCACTAACTACTATTATAAACCATCAACAAAACATGAAAAGGGCATATATCAACCTCCAACGTAGAATTAGGGTTTAAACTGACAGAATTCTACAGGTTTGGGTGAATCTATGTTTCTACAGGGGTTTATCAGGAAAAGAAGGCAAAGTATCAAGGACGTCGGAGTAAAAAGCATACCCTATGTGGGACCTAAGTTGAGAAGGATCTAGAAGATACGAGAAGGTGACCCACCAGAGGGGAGGCCCACCTAGCATAGAGCCAAGTCGGCCGACCCCACCCTAGGTCAGCCGACCTGTGGGTCCCCCTGTCAGCCACACGCTTCTACGTTGGTTCCTCCACCGTCTTAGGATTTGCATCTTCACTGTTGATCAAGGTCGGTTTGATCCGAGGGCTCTGGTTCATCTCACCGGCCTATATAAGCAAGGCCCTGCCCCTGGGGTCAATCATCTCTAAGTCATTTGATCAAGTCATCAGAGCCAAAAACCCTAGTTTTCTTAGGGCTCCACCATATTCTAGGACATAGCTAACTAGGCTAGAAGTAGAGGGAGGCAAGCTTTGCTTGGATTCCAGATCGTGTCAAGAGCGCGGCTGGGTAAAGCCTCTGTAACCTCTCTCTTGTATCTTTCTGTATATAATTGATATGACATTGCTTTATACATTATATATGTTCTCAATTATATTGTTCATCGTCTACTTTGATTATATGCCTGGTATAGTTAGAATGCCTTTATATTCAAACATAAGATCATATAGCGCTCACTCTCTGACGTCATGGGTGAGTGGTCAACTTTATGTAAGCATGATGCTTATACGTTGTTTACCTGTGAATGCACCCTATATTCCGGACCATGTGGTAGATCGTGGAAGTGACACTCTTGTTGAGTCCTTTGTAGTCTACTAACCGAATATAGGACAAGTAGAATCTGGTTGCGAAGGAAGACTTACTTTGTTTTTTATCTTCCTTAGTAATGTCCCTTGTGTGTAGATATAAAGTATTCTTGCCATGATTTCTAGGTGTAATTGCACTTATCATAGTATACTTTGACATGTGATTACGAATGACTTAGGAATATTTCTTTATTTCTACCTAAACCATACAAATGCCTTAGAAGGGAGTGCTCTAAGTGAATTACACTATTTATGACTTGATATTTTATCACTCATTATCATTTATCCTATGACTTATTCCTGTTATGAGTAGATGAGTAGACACAGTTAACTCTCCATTGCATGTACAAGTGATCATCTCATTTTTCTTTAAGCCATCCCTTCCCAGTGGTAAAATATAAATAACGTTCCTTGGAATACTCCTAGGTAAAATGCTACAATGGTATAATTGTCTGTGCGCTTACGGATACTTTCTATTCTTATCTTTATCTTCTTTCTAGTCATATGAAATAATATGATAACTACTTAGTAGCAATGCTAGGTAGTGCCTACAATCACTCTTAGCTCCAACACTACGGATGACAACCTGGTACAAGTAAGTTAGAGGTGCAGGTAATTAATAGGTGGCTTCTAAAACAAGTGTCAAGTTAATAAATACCAACAAGCATTTTTGGCGCCAATACCGGGGAAGGTTGTAAGGCTTTTAAAAAGGAATATTGATACACTTGTATTCACTAATGTGATCGAGAAAACCAATCCACTCTACTCAAATAGGATTACCCTTGTTTTGTCTACTTTCGTATCTTATGCAGAGCAATGTATGATTGGTTTTGATCTTCTGACAAACTACTTAGATGTTCCAGAGGTACTACTCAGGAAAGCTAAAGCTAAAGTCAAGAAAGTTTTAGCTCTATAGTCGGAGGACAACCAAATAAAAAGAAGTTTGACACCAGAATTTGAAGCAATGGCTAACAAGATGCTTCACGAATTCTCTGCTCCAACCACCGCCAACATCCGTACTAGACCACAAACCGATGTTGGAGAGAATAGATTCGAGCTCAAGCCTGCTCTCATTAATATGGTGCAAGCAAGTCATTTTTATGGAAAGGCACATGAGGATGCGAGTGCACATCTCCAATACTTTCTGGAGATCTGCAGCACTTTCACCATTAAGGGAGTAACTAGAGATGCTATTCTACTCCACATTTTCTCATTCTCACTATTAGGAAAGGAAAAGTAGTGGTTCTATGCTAATAAAGACAAGAACACTATATGGGATATCTGCTCCACTGTCTTTCTGGCAAAGTTCTTCTCCATGGGCAAGACAAATGCTCTGCGTGGGAAAATTTTAAGTTTTTAGCAACAACATGATGAATCTGTCCCTGAGGCTTGGGAACACTTTCAAGATTACATCTTAGAGTGTCCTCATCATGGGATGGAGAATTAGCTACTCATGCAAACCTTCTACTTTGGGTTGACTACTAGCACCCGTGAGACAATGGATGCTACTGCTAGAGGTGCTTTTCTATCACTCACTATTAGAGATGCAACCGCTCTTGTTGAGAAGATGGCTTCCAACCAAGGTTAGAATGAAGTAAGAACTTAGACCTGCAAGAGAGGTGGTATGCACCAGCTCAAGGAGGCAAACATGCTGACTGCCAAGATAGACCTGCTGATGAAGAGACTCAATGATCGAGCCAGTGAGAAGAAAGAAGTCATGCACGTTCATGATTCCTGCATGACATGTAAAGAGTGTGGAGGCACTGGTCACTCAGGCCACAAATTCCCAGAGATCCAAGAGGATGTGAACTACATCAACAACAACACCAACTACCATCCTCAGAATCAAGGTTGGAATTAGTAATAGAGGCTAACTACTCAGGTAATTACCAAGGTAACTATCAAGGTAATAATTTCAATAATTTCAATACACCTTTGAGAGATTTAGTTGCTAGCCAATCTAGATTATTGGATCAAATATCTAAGAAGATAGCTTTCAATGATAAACTATTAGAAACTATTAATAATAGAATGGATAGCTTTGCTTCTGCCAATAAGAACCAGCATAACTTTAACAAAATGATAGAGTCACAAATATCTCAGCTGGCATCTTCTGTTCTGGCCGACAAAGGTAAGATTTGGGGGCAACCAGAAGAATTAGAAACTATAAATCTTATTGACATATTCAATATAGGATAATACCAAGAGACCAGCCATCAGGAGGATGGAAAGATGAGTCCTTGCCAGAAAAGAAGGGTGACCCAGGAAGACCTATCATCTCGATAGCCATTGGGCCAAATATTTTTAAAGAAGCTGTCTGTGACTTCGGTGCAAGCGTTAACATCATTCCTAAGGTAATTTATGAGAAAATTCATGGAGATCCATTGTTGTACAAAACCATGTGTTTGCAGCTTACAGATCAATCACTTTGCTACCCAAAGGCATCCTTAAAGACGTCTGTGTGCGAGTTGCACACTCGTATGTACCTGTAGACTTTGTGGTAGTTGAGACAAGTGATGATGAGAAGGCACCCATCATTTTGGGATGACCATTCTTAAGGACTGCAAAAGCCATTATCTACACTGATGATGCCAAGATCTATTTCAGTATCAAGGATACAAAGGAGAGATTCACTTTCAAGAATAAGACACTACAATCTCCTGCTCATCCACAAACACCATACATATACGAGGATAAGATGATGACGAAGAAGAAAAATTAGAGGAGGAATAAGACTAAGCAGTCACCTATAGAATCAGTGAAGATGATCAACACCATCCACATGAAGTATGATCACCTCCTTGCATCACCATACCTCATTAAACAAGAAGAGCCAGGCGTACCAATGATCGAGTGCACGATCAATCAAAGAATCTTTCACAAGACCTCCTGTGACACTGGGTCGGGAATCAACATAATGGCCAAGGTAACTTATGAGTACGTATTTGGTAAAGAACCCTTGTACCCCACCTATGTGCAGCTGTAGATGGTAGACCAAATATTCTGATTCCCAGAGGGGATAGCAAAGGATGTCACGGTACAAATTTGAGATCACTATACTGACTTCATGGTCCTAGACATGGGAGAAGAAGAATATGATCCACCGATTGTGCTAGGAAGACCGTTCCTCAACACCACTCAAGCAATCATCTACATGAGATCATGGGAGGTCCACTTCCAGTTCCCTTCTAAGAAGGTATGATGTTATTTCAATAGTTATACAACTTATGAACAACCAAACAAGAATAGATCAAGGAGGAGGCGTCGTTAAAAGGTCCTAATTGGCTAGAGGGAGTGAATAACCTAATTTAAAATCTACAAAAATCACTTAGGCAAACTTGTTAGACAAATAAGAGGCAATAAAGCCTTTTGCTCTAGCTTCTAACAAGTGTTGCAAGCTACATATCCCAACAATTCTAGTTGCTATAATCTCTAAGACAAACAATGGCTAAGTCACTACTAGCTAAACTAAGTGAGCTTACACTAGCAAGATGAACTACACAAACTAATTACACTAAGAGCTAGTTTGCGGGAAAGTAAATGAGAGGATGTGATCTTTATACCGCCATGTTGAGGAATTAACTAATCACAATATGAGGATATCCAATCACAGGGAGAATGTCAATCACACAAGAGACATACAATTATTCTCCCAAGGTTCACGTGCTTGCCAGCATGCTAGTCCCCGTTGTGTCGACCAACACTTGGTGGTTAGGCGGCTAAGAGGTGTTGCACGAACCTCATCCACACAATTGGACACCGCAAGAACCTACCCACAAGTGAGATAACTCAATGACACGAATAATCCACTAGAATTATCTTTCGACGCTCGACCGGGAAAGGTACAAGATCTCACAAATCACCGAGAGGAGGCCAAGAACAATCACCAACTCTTGCCAGAACTCCTTCGCTGCTCCAAGCCATCTAGGCATCGGCAAACGCCAAGAGTATCAAGAAAATCATAGCAAATCAATCTCAAAGTGCCACTAGATGCAATCACACAAGCAAAAACACTTTAGATCACTCCTAACTCACTTAGGATGCACAACCAAGCAAGAGAATGAGTGGAAGAGGATTGGCTTAGCTCAAAGGATGCTATCACATGTAAGAATGACCAAGAGAGTGAGCCAAACATGCCAAAGCTCTATTTATAGAGCCCCTAAAAACTTATAGCTATTATGTCCTCAGGGAGGTCCGGACTCAGGAATTGAAACCTAGAACCGGACTGCTACAATGAGGGTCCGGACCCTGGGATGATGCCCCATGTACCCACATTCAACCACGTTCATTACATCCGGACCCAGAACTGGACCAAGTCCCAACAGAGTCCGAAAGGGAACAGAGATGTTCTAGCTACGTAAAAACACTCTGGACCCGGTTCGGACCTGGCTTCCGAACCGAGCTCCACAGTCCGGTCTCACCTCTGCCGTCTCCTTCTCTTCTACGCCTCTACCTCACGTGAGATCGAGTAGAACCAAACCCAGGCAACTGGGTCCAGAACGTCGACGTCGCGGTGTCCGGAACGCTATGCACCCTCTCGGCCATCACTTCCTACACCAACCAGACCCAGCGTAGTCGGTCTAGAACGACATCAGGCCTGGGTCTGAAGGACCAGTCGCACGAGACTAGAGCCACCATAGGCCTTTGCTGCCACGCCCCTGCTTGCTGCAATGAACCCATGCGGCCCCAGCCAGGCCGCGATCGCCCGAGATCGAGAAGGCCGAGCGCCCTGCTGCCATGAACAGAGAATAGGACAACGCGCCCCCATAGCGGGCCGATCAAACCCGTTAACGCCTACGAAGAGCCCCATGAACCCGTTAATTGAACGAAGAGCTCCACATAGGAGACCGGACCCGCGATCCCACGAGACCGGACTCACGCCGCCTCCTCGGTCCAAAGTCACGGCGCTCGCCCTACCTCTGCCTGTTAGTTACCGCTGCGCTGCAGCTCATGGGCTGAAGCCCGAAAGCCCATGAGCTCCACAAGCCAGCCCAGCAAGCAGAGCACCCTAAGGCAGCACATGAAGCAGCAACACTTCTTTTCTCCTTTTCTTTTCCTTATTTCTTTTAACCTTTTTTAAATTAAACCAACTCCAAATGTGTCCAAACATTTTTGCAAGAGAGTTAGTATTTTCACAAATACTTTTCAAGGTGTCGGTGTTCGGACCCGAGGGGGTCCTAAACCAACGAGTAAAATGCTGCGTGTCCCTTTCCTGGGTGGTGATGCAAGGAGAACACACGGGGGTTTATCCTGGTTCGGGCAAAAGAAGGCCCTACGTCCAGCGGGGGGGAGAGGATTGTATTTCCTTGCACCGAGGTGCTTGCGTAGGGGTTACAAGCTTGAGAGAGAGAGAGCGTCGAGCCCAAGTCTCAAAGGAGAAAAAGAAAGAGTACAAGATGATTGCTTGAGATGTTGATCTTTGTCTTGTAAATGGCTTGTTGTTCGTCTATTGATCTCTGCCCCCTTGTGGAGTCCCGGCCTGCCCTTTTATAGGAGGGGAGGAGGCCAAGACGACGGGGAGCCTTGAAATGATGTTTTGTCGATCTCTGTTGAGGTGACTGTAGCGACGTGCCCTAGAAATGGGAGGCCATCCTTGGGGACGTGATGTCGTAGAGGACGAGGTGTTGAAATGACCCGGAGCGTCGCGCCATACCGTCCTTCCTTCCCTGTTACGCTGTGTTGGGGGTCGAGGCCGGGTCGAGGCCGGGTCGAGGCCGAACGGATAAGTCCGAATCCCTGGAATTGCGGTGTACGGGCCTTGTCGTATCCTCCCTCGAGGGTCACTGGTGACGCATAGTGTTAGGTATGGTGGGCATAGTGACGTTTTTCACCTCCCATCACGAGATGGGCGGTAAAATAGTGAAGGCTGACACTGGTGTTGTTCCCACGTCGACCCAGGTTGCGGCCATGCCGGTAGGTGGTAGTTGGTGGTTGTATTAAATGCCATGACTTTTTTGTCCGTGGTAGGCGGAGGCAGAGGGGATCGAGCGCCTCGACCCGGGCTCACGCGAGTCGGAGCGCTCCCGAGGGGCGGTCGAGCCCTGTGCGGGTCGGAGTGCGGTCGAGGCCTCCCGTCGAGGGGGCCTCGTACGAGTCGGAGGCGGGATGCGGTCGAGGCATTCCGTCGAGCCGGCCTCGTACGAGTCGGACCTGTCGTGTGTTTTGAAGTGGGTCGTGCTTTGTCGTGGCTTAGTCGCTTTAGTTTTCATTATCGTTGAATGTGGGTACCCCTATACTGTTGGTACCGACAGTAGCCCCCGAGCCTTTAGGTGAGTGTATGTTCACTCTCCTAGAGGCTTTTTGCCGATGAACTGGAGTCATAGCGCCGTTTTGCCTTTCCAGTAGGGGCGTCTGAGCGTTCTCAGGACTTCTCCGGTGGGGGCGCGCGAGCGCACCCGCCGGGTGTAGCCCCCGAGGCCTCGGTGGAGTATTGAGAAAGTCTCCTCTGAGGTCTTGGTCGCGGTTTACCAGGGAGTAGTTGATGCGGCCGAACCCCCGAGCCTCGCGCGCACGAGGTCGATCGGAGTCCCCGCCGTCTTTCGTCGTCCGGCCCTCACGCTCATCCTTCGGAGAGGAGGAGGAGGGGTGGGGAACGTCGTACTACCCCGTTCGGGCGAGTCCGGCGATCTCCGGTGAGCTGCTAGCGGGGAGATTCGAGTGAGAGTCCGTGCTCCAGTCGTTAGGAGTCGGCTTGGGGCCCGGGGGCACTCTTCAAAGATGCCAAGGAGTGGTCGTGCGGATGTCGGTTCCCTGCGACGGGATCCGAGGGCTCGATGCCTCCCCCGAGGGGATTCCTGCTTCGACCTCATCCTTTGGCCTCGAATACGTCTTGGGGTGCCTCGAGAGCGTGGCTCGAGCCCTGGCCATGTACGGGCGCATCCCTGGTCGTCCCTTGCTCTGTTGCTCGAGGGCAGCTGTCGAACCCAGGTCGAGGGTCAGCTTTCGTCTCCTCGAGACTTAAAATGGGCTCGGAGCCCGTTATGGGAATCTAGGAATATCCGTCCGTGGATCTCGCCCCGCCCGTTAGCCTGACGCGCCTTTTAGGGCGAGATCGGCGCGGTAGTGGGCGACGTGGCGTTCGGTTACTGCGTGG
Source organism: Saccharum spontaneum (assembly GCA_022457205.1). Classification (NCBI taxonomy): domain Eukaryota; kingdom Viridiplantae; phylum Streptophyta; class Magnoliopsida; order Poales; family Poaceae; genus Saccharum; species Saccharum spontaneum. The sequence goes on along the minus strand of CM039582.1, from coordinate 4,886,794 downwards.
GGGACGGCCACGTGCCTTGCTCCTGTAAGGCGTGGGGGACGGTTAGGTGAGCGCATTTATGCGGGAAACTGTTCCTACCTTTTCGCGCGGCCGTTGGACTTCCTCCTGGCCTATAAAGGCGAGACCCAGGGGTCCGTTCTCCCCTCCGGTTCCTTGCGCTCCTGCCATCCCCTAGCCTCAGGAAACCCTAGCCTTCTCGCGCCTTCCGCCCCCACTGCCGCCGCCGCCGCCCTCCCCTCCGCTCATTCCCCTCTCGTCAGCGCCAATGGCCGGAAAGAGCCAAATCCTCCCCGCCGAAGACTGGGCCTCTTCCTCGGTGACGGAGAGGAAGCTGGAAGAGCTGGTTGAAGATGGGTTGCTGCGGCCGAGGACGAACCGGTCGCGGCCGGAGTGGATAGCGCCGCCGCCGGCCCACCGAGAGCCGGCGCCCCCGGAAGGATACGTGGTGAGCTTCGTATGCTTCCACGCGCGGGGTTTCGGCATCCCTTCGTCGGTCTTCATGCGGGCGCTTCTCCACTACTACCGGGTGGAGCTCCACCACCTTGCCCCCAACGCCGTCGCGCAGGCCGCCATCTTCGCGGCGGTCTGCGAGGGGTACCTCGGGGTGGAGCCGCAGTGGAACCTGTGGCTTCACCTCTTCAAGGGCGAGCTCTTCGCGCGGAGAGCGGGGGAGAAGGGAGTTCTCTACGCGGCGCGGGTAGGGAGCTGCGTCCTGCAGTTGAGGTCGAGCCGGGCGGACCAGTACATCCCGGCTCGTCTCATCTCCTCGAACAGCGGGTGGCACGAGGGCTGGTTCTACCTCCGCAACGACGACAACCAGCTGCCGAAGTACACCGGCCGCGTGCTGACCGCCCGGGAGGACCGCTGGGTATATGGAGTGCCGGACGTCGAGAAGCCGCGTCTGGACCCGTTGTTGGCGGCGCTGCAGCAGCTACGCGCTCGAGGCTTGACGGCGGCGGCGGTAGCGACGGCGTTCCATCGCCGCCGGGTGATGCCGCTGTGCCGGCGTCGCCTGCGCCTCGACCAGATGACTCCGGAGGCGTCTCTAGAGGGGAGCCGGATGTCTCATGAGGCCCTCACCCTCGAGGAGGGGCTTCGTCGAGCCCGCCAGATGGTGGGGACCTTCAAGGCGGAGGAAGCCGACCGGCTCCCCATGAAGCCCACTGAGGGGTTCGAGCCCGTGGTAAGTTTCTTGGGTCGGCACGCTTGTTTTTGGTTTCGTTCGTTTCTTGGACCCCCTTAACCCGGTGGACGCCTATGTGCAGGACTTGTCGGCGTTGCGGGAGACGCGACCGTCGGTTCCGGAGGACCAGCCTGCCCGGGACGCTCGACGGCAGCATGCCTCGAAGCAGAAGGCGGTCAAGGAGTCGACCAAGAAGCGGGCGGCCCACAAGGCCAAGGAGGGGGAGGCGCGAAAGAAACTCCGGCGCCAACAGGCCCTCGACGGGCTTCCTTTGGAGCCGTCGCCCTCCGAGACCATGTCGAGGGAGGACGACGACAGCAGCGGCGAGGACGACGATGCCTTGTCGCGGTACGAGGCCGCGACCGGGCTGGGGAGCCTCCCCGACATCCGCCCCCTGCTGGAGCCCATCGCGGGGTCATCCTCCTCGGTCATCGTGGTCGAGGAGGCTGAGGAGGACGACGAGGAAGAGGAGAAGAAGAAGAAGAAGAAGGAAGAAGAGAAGAAGGAGGCGGGCCCCTCGGCAGGAGGGGCTGCCTTGCCCCGGACCCAGCAAGCGAGGTCGACGGGGGCGCCTGCCCCAGCCCAGGCCCCGCAAGCTCGGACGGGGACGGGGGCGGTGGCGCCGACATCGTCGTCGGCGGCGCCATCGTCGGGCGTGAGGACCCGAGGCCAGCTGGCCTCGGAGGCGCAGAAGACGCGCAGTGGTGCGCCGGCGAGAGCCCCTCGAAGTGCCTGGTCCGCGGGTGGGGCTGCCGCGAGGCCACCGCCTGCCGCCTCGAGTGGCTCGGATCGTGCGGGGTCGAGACCCCTGGTGCCGATCTCCGGGTGAGTTTTCGAGCTAAGGGGACTTGTCTTCTTTTTTGAATTCATCGACCGACCTCATTTTTTATTCTACAGGTTGAAGCGGAAGGCGGAGAACATGGGGCCCACCCCCGTGAAGTCCCTTCGAGCCAGCGCCGCCGTCCTTAACCGGTCGGCGGAACAGGACGCGGCCTGGGTCCGCGAGGTCGAGGCCGCGAAGGAGCGCCGTCGGCAGCAGGAGGCTGCAGGTGCTTCGACGGTCGCCGGCCCCGACCCTGCCGCGGCGGGGTCAGACCCGGCAAGGGTGGTGGCGCCTGGCCCGGTCGAGGCGGAGCCTAGGGCGCTACCCTCGGCTGAGGCCACCGTGGAAGCGGCCGTGGAGGTGGCGGCCGCCGATGCGACCGTGGAGGGGGCTGCACCGGCAACGGAGCAGGAGGTGGCATCGGCGAGGGGGCCGCAGCCACAGCAGGACCCGCCGGCGCGGACGGTGGGCGCGGAGGTGGGCGCGGTCGCCGAGCCCTCTACCGGAGCCCCGGAGGAAGTGGCGCCGGAGGTTGAGGTGCCGGTTGCGGGGGCACCGGTGGTTGGAGCGCTGGTTCCTGATCCGCCGACGGGCGAGGTACCGGCCCCAGAGGCGTCGACGGCGGAGGCGCCAGCTCCGGAGGTGCTGGTTGCCGAGGGGCCGGTCACCGCCGAGGGGCGGGTGCCCGTGGTTATTGCCCTCGACGACGCCCCCCTAGACAGGGGAAAACAAATAATGGGGGCCGAGGGGGGCAAGACCACGAGCCGGGCCGACGCCTCGACCTCCGCCGGGGTCGCGGGAGCTGCGGGCGAGGGCAACGAGGCCGGCCCTTCGACCGGGCCGGGAGGTGCCCCGGCCGCGTCGTCATCGTCGTGGCCTGACTTCGCCGCGCTGGCGATAGCGCGGGCCGAGGAAGAGATCCCGAGGTGGGGGGGCCGCCCCTCCAGTTTAGGGACGCCGCGAACCTCGACGCCGAGCCCATCCTCACTCTGAATGACAGAGATGAGGTGCATCGCTGGCAGTACGTCGAGGGCGTCCGCCAACATCTCGATCGGCTGCTCCGCGTGGCGTCCGACGCCGTTTCGCAGGGCATGCGGGATGCCACCGAGGTACGATTAATCTGTCAGCTTATTTCGTGGCTCTCAGTGTCTTTTTTCTTTGGTTTCGTTATCTTTTTTGGTTTTCTTTGGGTTAGGAACTGAAGGAGACCTCCCGCCGCAAGTCACTCTTCATCCGAGGTGAGAGTGGCGTGTGGGCGTCGCTGTCCCGGCAACGGGCCCTGGTCGAGGAGACCCAGAAGAGGCTCGCCGATCGGACCGCTGAGATGGCTGAGCTGCGCACCGCCTTCTCGACGGTGAAGGAGGAAGCGATCCAGGCATGGGCAGCCGAAGCTTCAATGCGTACCGAGGTGGACAAGGCCCGGGAAGAGGCTGCCCAGGCCTGCAGGGACCTCGAGCCCCTAGCGGCGCGGGTCAAGGAGCTCGAGGAGGACGTCTCCCAGGTCAGCCGTCAACGTGACCTCCTCAACTTCCAGATCGGGCAGGTCACGGCCCGGTTTAGTGCGCTGAAGGACGAGATCTCGGGGCTGAACGGGGCCGTCCAAGAGAAGGACGCGGCGCTCCAAACCGCCCGCCAGGAGATCGAGGCACTGAAGGCGACCGTCCGTGAGAAGGACAGTGCCCTCCTGGGGCTCGAGCAGACGTGCGGGGGGCTCCGCGACGAGGTTGTGGGTTTGAAGACCCACGTCGGGGGTAAGTAGCTTGTTATGGCCATATAGTTGAGGCATCGCGTTAGGTGCTAATTTGCCTTGTCGTGTTTCAGAGCTGGAGAGTGAGAACCGGGAGGCCCATTCGACCGCCAACTCCCTGCAGAGCCTCCTCGAAGCCGAGACCCGGAGGACCCAGCTGCTCGAGGGCGCGATCACCACGGTGTGCGACGGTCTGGGGGTCGAGCCCGACGTCGACACCGGAGAAGATGCTCCGGGGAACTCCTTCATCCGTCGGGTGGCAGCGCTAGGTCACCTCGCCCGGGAGAAGATACGGGACAGCCTCCACCACGGCGTGAAGAGGGCGCTGGCCGTCGTCCGCTCGGGTTTTGTATTCGACATGGAGCTCGTTGCCGACGGCTTCATCACAGACCCGGAGCGGACGGACGAGGAGAGTGAAGACGCCTGCTTGGATCTGATTGAAGGTGCGGAGGGGCCTGGGAGCCGCCTGGCCTCGCTCTTTGAACCCGAGGTGGTCCCGCCTGCTGACGACGAAGGCCTGTGAGCCAAATCTGGGCACGGGGGCCCATGTAATAAATTAGTTATTTTGATTTTCGGTCATGGTGGCCTCGGGGGCCTTAAGAACTTGAGACATAAACCAGTTCGTGGTTAATCTAGTTTTATTCGAGCTTTTCTTCCCTCTATCGCTTGGATTGTGTTCTTGTGCGATTTACTTAGCACGCAGTCGCGTCCTTTGGCGCAGAGGAGCTAGTGGAGGTACCGTAGCCTGGGGGGCGTAGGTGATCTCACGGCTCGACTGCCCTTGAGCTTCAGGGTGCTCTTGCGGCCTCGCGGGTCGTTCAAGATTCTAATCTCAGCGACAGTGGGTAAACTCCTTTTTAAAGTTATGAACTGTTATTGGATCTATTTAGCGTGCGGCCGCGCCCCTAGACGGCGTGAGTACCGTAGCCTCGGAGGCGTAGGTGATCTCGTGGCTCGATAGCCCCCGAGCTTCAGGGCGCTCTTGCGGTGCTTGCTGATCTAAGCAATAATTCTTAAAATTTAAAAAGAAGTGAAAATTTTTTCGGGACTGGGGGTTCCCCCTTTGTAGCCCCCGAGGGAGGGTCGATTCTGGTAGTGCAGAGTCGATCCTCCCTTATCGTAAAAACGAAAGTTTTAACATTGCTGTATTTTTTATTGATGAAAAAGAAATTACAGAGCCTCGAGGCTTTCTAAGGAAAAAAGCGACGTAGCTGTTCAATGTTCCAAGCGTTGGTGAAGATTTCGCCGTTCTCGTTGGATAGCTTGTAGGTGCCCGGCTTTAGTACTTCTGCGATAATGTACGGTCCTTCCCATGGTGGCGTGAGTTTGTGGCGGCCCTTGGTGTTCTGGTTCCGTCGTAGCACCAAATCGCCGACGTTGAGGTCGCGCTTGCGGACGTGTCTGTCGTGGTAGCATCGGAGACCCTGCTGGTACCTGGCAGAATGCAACAAAGCCACATCTCGGGCCTCCTCGAGCTGGTCGAGGGCGTCCTCTCTTGCGGCGTCATTGTTTCTTTCGTCATAGGCCTTTAACCTTGGGGATCCGTATTCTATATCAGTTGGGAGCATAGCCTCGGACCCGTAGACTAAGAAGAACGGAGTGAACACCGTGGCTCGACTCGGCGTTGTTCTTAGGCTCCACAGAACCGAGGGTAGCTCGGCAGTCCATCTCTTGCCATGTTTGCGTAGCTTGTCAAAGATTCTGGGTTTCAGGCCCTGTAGGAGCATGCCATTGGCACGTTCTACTTGGCCGTTTGTTTTTGGATGAGCCACGGCCGACCAGAGCACGCAAATGTGATGGTGGTCGCAGAAATCCAGAAACTTTTTACCAGTGAACTGGGTGCCGTTGTCCGTGATGATGCAGTTGGGGACCCCAAAGCGATGAATGATGTTGGTAAAGAAAAGCACAGCTTGTTCGGACCTAATACTGGTGATGGGGCGAGCCTCGATCCACTTGGAGAATTTGTCTATAGCGACGAGCAAGTGGGTGAAGCCGCCAGTTGTCCTCTTTAGAGGTCCGACAAGGTCGAGGCCCCAAACGGCAAACGGCCACGTGATGGGGATGGTTTGTAGAGCATGCGCCGGGAGATGAGTCTGTCTCGCATAGTACTGACAACCTTTACAGGAGCGTACTAGCTTGACAGCGTCGAAGACCGCGGTCGGCCAATAGAATCCTTGTCGAAAGGCGTTCCCGACGAGGGTTCGAGGCGCAGCGTGATGACCGCAAGCCCCCGAGTGCAGATCGCTGAGCAGGCCCCTGCCTTCCTCGTTCGTGATACAACGTTGGAGGATGCCTGTAGGACTGTGGCGGTACAGCTCCCTACTGTCGCCAATGATCACAAAGGTTTTGGCCCGGCGAGCGATCCGTCGAGCCTCGGTCTTACTCGAGGGGAGGTCCCCTTGGGTAAGGTAGTCGAGGTACGGCGCGCGCCAGTCAGGCTCGAGGTCAGATGGTGGGGTCGATCCTTCCACCTGCATGGCTTCGGCCCCGGTCGAGGGGGCTTCTGCCTCAGGTGGGGGGTCGAGTGACGTCCCGTCGACCCCTCCATCTGGCCCAAGGTCGACGGATGGCCGCTGGAGATCTTTTGCGAAAACGTCTGGTGGAACCGTAGTTCGACTGGACGCGATTTTTGCGAGTTCATCGGCGGCCTCATTATACTTGCGTGCGATGTGGTTGAGCTCGAGGCTGTGAAACTTGTCCTCGAGGCGTCGTACCTCTCGGCAGTAGGCTTCCATCTTGGGGTCGCGGCAGCTCGAGCTCTTCATGACCTGATCGATCACCAGCTGGGAGTCGCCTCGAACATCAAGGTGTCGGGCCCCGAGCTCGATGGCAATTCTTAGCCCCATGACGAGTGCCTCGTATTCGGCGACGTTGTTGGACGCAGGGAAATGGAGCCGGATGACGTAGCGCATGTGAGCCCCGAGGGGTGAGATGAAGAGCAAACCCGCGCCTGCTCCTGTTTTCATCAACGACCCATCGAAGTACATGGTCCAGAGCTCGGCCTGGAGCTGTGCGGGAGGGAGCTGAGTGTCGGTCCATTCAGCCAGGAAATCTGCCAATACCTGTGACTTTATAGCTTTGCGCGGCGCATAAGATAAGGTTTCGCCCATGAGCTCGACCGCCCACTTGGCAATCCTACCCGAGGCTTCCCGGTTCTAGGCTATCTCTCCCAGGGGGAAAGAAGAAACCACAGTAACTGGGTGGCCCTCGAAGTAGTGTCGGAGCTTACGCCGTGTCAAGATGACAGCATATAGCAGTTTCTGGATTTGAGGGTACCGGGCCTTGGTTTCCGAGAGCACTTCGCTAATGAAATAGACCGGCCTCTGGACGAGCAAGGTGTGAGCCTCCTTGGCCCGTTCAACGACCAGGACCGCGCTTACTACTTGTGATGTTGCAGCGACATAAAGTAGGAGCGGCTCTCCTGGGGTTGGAGGGACGAGAATTTGTGAGTTAGAGAGCGTGACTTTGAGTTTTGCGAGGGCTTCCTCGGCCTCGAGGGTCCAGAAAAAATGCTCTGATTTCTTCAGGAGGCGGTACAGAGGGAGCGCTTTTTCGCCGAGGCGCGAGATGAAACGGCTGAGTGCCGCCAAGCAGCCCGTGACCCTCTGCACGCCTTTCAGATCTCGGATGGGGCCCATCTTGGTTATCGCGGAGATTTTTTCTGGATTGGCCTCGATGCCCCGCTTAGACACGATGAACCCCAAAAGCATACCTCGGGGGACGCCAAAAACGCATTTTTCTGGATTGAGCTTGATATTCTTTGCTCGAAGGCATTTGAAGGCAACGTCGAGGTCGTTTACTAGATTATTGGCTTGTTTGGTCTTGACTACGATGTCATCGACGTATGCCTTGACGGTCGGTCTGATGTGTTCCCCGAAAACGTGCTGCATGCATCGCTGGTACGTTGCCCCTGCGTTCCGGAGACCGAAGGGCATCGTAACGTAGCAATACATGCCGAACGGGGTGATGAATAAAGTCGCGAGCTGGTCGGACTCCTTCATTTTTATGTGATGGTAACCGGAGTAAGCGTCTAAGAACGAAAGAGTTTCACATCCCGCAGTTGAATCAACGATTTGATCAATGCGTGGCAAAGGAAAGGGAACTTTTGGACATGCTTTATTCAAACTAGTATAGTCTACACACATCCTCCATTTCCCACTCTTTTTCTTAACTAATACAGGATTAGCTAGCCACTCGGGATGGTGAACTTCCTTGATGAACCCGGCCTCCAGTAGCTTGTGGATCTCTTCGCCGATGACCCTGCGCTTCTCCTCGTCGAAGCGGCGCAGGCGTTGCTGCACCGGTTTGGACCCGACCCGGATCTCCAAGGCGTGCTCGGCGACTTCCCTGGGTATGCCCGGCATATCCGAGGGACTCCACGCAAAAATGTCGACATTTGCGCGGAGAAAGTCGACGAGCACGGCTTCCTATTTCGGGTCGAGGGTGGCGCTGACGTTCAGCGCCTTCCCGTTGAGATCAGCGGGGTCGAGGGGCACGAGTTTGACATCCTCCGCGGGCTCGAAGCTGCCGGCGTGGCGTTTTGGGTCGGGAATCTCGTTGGCGAGACCGTCGAGGTCTGTGGCCAAAGTCGCCGACTCCAAAACCGCCTCGCCCTGTTTGACGCACTCGACGTCGCACTCGTAGGCATGTTCATACGAGGGCCCCACAGTGATGACGCTATTTGGGCCGGGCATCTTGAGCTTGAGGTAGGTGTAGTTTGGCACGACCATGAACTTGGCGTAGCACGGTCGCCTAAGGATGGCGTGGTATGTCCCGCGGAATCCGACCACTTCGAAGGTGAGGGTCTCCTTCCTGAAGTTGGCCGGTGTGCCAAAACAAACGGGCAGATCGACCCGTCCGAGGGGTTCCGCCCGCTTCCCTGGCACAACTCCGTGGAAGCCCCCGACGCTAGGCTGTAGGCGTGCTCTCTCGATCCCCAGGAGGTCGAGGGTCTGGGAGTAGATGATGTTGAGGCTGCTTCCGCCGTCCATGTGTACCTTGGTAAGGCGTGTGTTGGCGATGATGGGATCAACAACAAGAGGGTAGACTCCCGGATTGGGGATGTAGTCCGGATGATCATCACGGTCGAAAGTGATGGCCACCGCGGACCAATCAAGGAAACGAGGGACCGCCGTTTGTACGGAGAAAACTTCTCGCCGCTCTCGCTTGCGCTGGCGCGCTGAGAGGCGGGTCGAGGGTCCTCCGTAGATCGTAAAGCAGTCGTGGATCTCGGGGAACCCCTCATCCTTGTCATCACCCTTTGGGTCTTCCTTCTTGTCGGTGTTCTTGCTGCCTGCGCCCTCGAAGTACCTGCGGAGCATATGACAATCTTCGAGGTTATGGTTAATGGGTCCCTTGTGGTAAGGGCATGGCTCTTTAAGCATTTTGTCGAAGATGCCCCCGCCGGGGGGGCCTCGAGGCTTCTTGCGTTCGGTAGCGGCGACAAGCTCGTCAGCCGGGGCCTCGAGCTTGCCCTGCTGGCCTTTCTTCTTGCGGTTGTTCCTCTTGGAGCCACGGGTGGAGCTCGTGGGGTCGTCGGTCTTCTGCTTCCCCGTGTCCTGCTCGCCGCCGAAGATGGCACTAACTGCCTCCTCGCCGGTGGCGAAGTTGGTGACGATATCCATCAGCCCGTTGGCAGTGAGGGGGGTGTGACGGCCTAACTCTCGGACCAACTCCTTGCAAGTGGTGCCCGAGAGGAAAGCCATGATCACGTCAGAGTCGGTGACGTTGGGGAGCTCGGTGCGTTGCCTGGAGAAACGCCGGATGTAATCCCGGAGGGATTCACCTGGCTTCTGCTTGCAACTCCGGAGATCCCACGAGTTGCCGGGGCGCATGTAAGTTCCCTTGAAGTTTCCCTTGAACACCCTTACGAGATCACCCCAGTCATGGATCTGCTGGGGTGGAAGATCCTCGAGCCAGGCCCGAGCGGTGTCGGAGAGGAACAAGGGGAGCTGTCGGATGATGACTCGGTCGTCGGTGGCCCCGCCCAGCTGACATGCTAAGCGGAAATCGGCGAGCCAAAGTTCGGGTTTGGTCTCGCCGTTGTACTTGGCGAGAGTCATGGGAGGGCGGAACCGTGCTGGCAGTATCGTTTCGCGGATTGCCTTGCTGAAGACCCGAGGGCCCGGAGGCTCGGGTGAAGGGCTGCGATCCTCTGAGCTGTCGTAGCGCCCGCCCCTATGCACGTGGTAGCCTCGAGCCACACCGTCACCGTGCTTGCGCGTGCGGCGCTCGACGATGTTGCCACGGGTGTCTCGAGGCCCTTGGTCGTGAGTCATGTGCTCGGGGGCGGGAGCCATTCGAATCCGTCGGGGAGGTTCGGGATGAACCGAGGCCTCTCTCTCCTATCGGGAGGGCTCTGCGAGCCGCTCCGAGGCGGGCTCGCGTCGCCTCGAGGCAGAGCTCTCGGCCTGCTGCAGGGCAGCGGTCTCGAGGAGTTCTCGGATCTCATCTCGAGCCCGGCGAGCATCGGGGTTTGACGGCTCGGGCATATTGCGCAGGAGCATGGCGGCGGCGACGACGTTCTGGCTGGCTCGAGCGAAGACCGGGGGGTCGGTTACCCGGTCCTCGTCGATGCGACGGTTGACGTCGCGAGCTCTTCCGCGAGCTCTCCCGCCAAGTGCGCGTTCCACGCGCTCATGCTCGAGAGTTTGTTGGAGTAGACGCAGGTTTTCTCGTTCCTCGTCGAGCCTCTCCTGCAACTCGCGGATTTGGTCGAGCTGCACCCCTTGATCCGCAAGGAGTTGAGCCTCGCCTTGCTCGGCAGGGAGCCCGACGTGAGGGGGCGTGTGCCTTCCTCCGACCGGCTCTTCTTCCTGCGAATCCGACGCGCTTTCAACATCGACGTTGAAGCACTCGCGGGTCGGATCGTAGGTGTCATCAGCCGAGTCGGAGTCAGGGGCGCCGAAATAATAGTATGACGGGGGAATGCATGGCCGTTGCGAGTCGCCACCGGGGTTGCAGCGTGGGGAAGCGGTCACACGGGGTTCTGTTTCTGGCGCCTCAGTAGAGTCCAGATAATCAGAAGTCGGCGTGGACGCGACGAGGTCCAGAGTGGAGCGTAGATGGTGCCCAGGGAGTTCCTCATAAGCACTCGTGCAAGTGCTCACGGAAGAAGCGTACACCTGGGCAGCCGAAACTAGCCCAAACGGAAATGGCGAAGGCGATGTTGCTGCCCACGCCGGAAGGGATGCACGGGGCAGTGGCGTCGCATCGGGCGGAGGAGCGGCGGGGTTCTCCGTTGGCATGCTGTCCTCGGTCAGGCTCATCCTACCTAGACCTTCCACGAGAAAATCTAGGCCGGTGTCTGGCTGGGAAGTGCCGGAACGGGGAACCCCATTACCCTCCGCGAGGTGGAGACGATGGTTGCGCCGGGCTCGCCGCCGTCGGGCGGCTCGCGCCTGCCTGGAGCGACGGTACCGGCGGATTGCTCCCCCAGGCTGGGAGAGCTCGTAATCCTCGTCGGTAGGGTGTCTTGGCAGGAGTAGGACCATATCGTAGCCATAGCCGAGCGACATGAACTCCAAACTTCCGAACCAGATCACCATGGCCAACGGGATAGGGCGTTCGGGGTCAGCCATCCAGGAAAAAGGCGGGAAAGCGACGTTGGCACGCAGCGATCCCCTACCTGGCGCGCCAACTGTCGGTGTTCGGACCCGAGGGGGTCCTAAACCAACGAGTAAAATGCTGCGTGTCCCTTTCCTGGGTGGTGATGCAAGGAGAACACACGGGGGTTTATCCTGGTTCGGGCAAAAGAAGGCCCTACGTCCAGCGGGGGGGAGAGGATTGTATTTCCTTGCACCGAGGTGCTTGCGTAGGGGTTACAAGCTTGAGAGAGAGAGCGTCGAGCCCAAGTCTCAAAGGAGAAAAAGAAAGAGTACAAGATGATTGCTTGAGATGTTGATCTTTGTCTTGTAAATGGCTTGTTGTTCGTCTATTGATCTCTGCCCCCCTTGTGGAGTCCCGGCCTGCCCTTTTATAGGAGGGGAGGAGGCCAAGACGACGGGGAGCCTTGAAATGATGTTTTGTCGATCTCTGTTGAGGTGACTGTAGCGACGTGCCCTAGAAATGGGAGGCCATCCTTGGGGACGTGATGTCGTAGAGGACGAGGTGTTGAAATGACCCGGAGCGTCGCGCCATACCGTCCTTCCTTCCCTGTTACGCTGTGTTGGGGGTCGAGGCCGGGTCGAGGCCGAACGGATAAGTCCGAATCCATGGAATTGCGGTGTACGGGCCTTGTCGTATCCTCCCTCGAGGGTCACTGGTGACGCATAGTGTTAGGTATTGTGGGCATAGTGACGTTTTTCACCTCCCATCACGAGATGGGCGGTAAAATAGTGAAGGCTGACACTGGTGTTGTTCCCACGTCGACCCAGGTTGCGGCCATGCCGGTAGGTGGTAGTTGGTGGTTGTATTAAATGCCATGACTTTTTTGTCCGTGGTAGGCGGAGGCAGAGGGGATCGAGCGCCTCGACCCGGGCTCACGCGAGTCGGAGCGCTCCCGGGGGGCGGTCGAGCCCTGTGCGGGTCGGAGCGCGGTCGAGGCCTCCCGTCGAGGGGGCCTCGTACGAGTCGGAGGCGGGATGCGGTCGAGGCATTCCGTCGAGCCGGCCTCGTACGAGTCGGACCTGTCGCGCGTTTTGAAGTGGGTCGTGCTTTGTCGTGGCTTAGTCGCTTTAGTTTTCATTATCGTTGAATGTGGGTACCCCTATACTGTTGGTACCGACACAAGGGTTAAAGAGCTCACTAGATCCTAATGTATATGCATGTATGAAAACATCTAGTGGCACTTGATAACCCATCAACCGAGATTCTCCTCTCTTGATAGTCTGGCTATCTAACCTACACATGGTCACACTCTCTAAGTGTCTTGACCACCAAAAAAATGGCCCTATATTTTATACCTTTGCCTTGAGCCCATTTTATTTTCTCTTTCTTCTTTTCCAAATCCAGAGCTTGATCACCATCATCACATGTCCACCGAAATCATCATGGACTTCATCTTGCTCCACAACTTGGATTGGACTATCTCATCTAGTTACTCACTTAGATGCAAAGATTAGTCCAACAAAGGTTTCATCAATTAACCAAAACCAAACCAGGGCTTTCAATCTCCCCCTTTTTGGTAATTGATGACAACCTCTACAAAGAGATGAATTAAGATCAATTTTGAATCCATGTTGCTTGCCCAAGCATATTTACCATGTGTAAAAGGATTTGGACAAGTTTCATGAACCCAAGTTGGTAGCATTTGCTCCCCCTACATATGTGCTAAGAGTTTGGATTGAAAGCTTGCACATATGCATAGATAGGAAATGTGCAAAAGCAATGTCTACCAAATGATGCTAAGGTATAAGAGATGGATCTTTGAAGCGTGATACCAATCGGAGTGCACCAATATAGCATCCTTAGCACCATTGTTAGTTAGATATCACTTGCAATCACAACAAAGAACTAGATACCCCGTGAGATCATTATTATAAGCAAGGTTCTAGTACCACTTGAGAAAACAAATGCAAGTCACATCAAACAATCACCTATGCATGCTAGTTATTCATTTTATCATTCAAACCTACAACTAGCATACACCACACAAGCATGTATATTGAATTTAAACTTGACAAATGCAAACAAGCATATCTGAATGCACATTCAAATGCATCATTCAAGTCCATGAGCTTACTCTCCCTACTTGTGTGCTTAAATTTTAATTAATCCACTTCCTTTGTCAAACACCTATCTTTGTGAATTACTTCTCTCCCTTTGTCATCGATGACCACAAAAGGTGAGCTCGAATTTTAGATAGGTTGTATGAAACCATTATGAGTGAGGATCATTTTCCCAAATTTGGTTCAATCTAGATTACTTGCCAAAGTAGTTTAACTCAGTTTGATCCAAGGATAAGCTTCTTCACACCTCCAAATAAGGGTTATCTTGTACCATGTTGAGTTAAAATACTTTTAGCTCATATTCTAGATGAGACACCAGGTTTGCAAGCCCACAAACATGTCATATGCTACCACATGATCATTTCAAACATAAAAGCAATAGTGGTGCCATACAAGCATCAAACTCATTTTCTTTTCATGAATGAGCCTATATATGCAAGGAATGACTAGATGCACTAAACAAGTCCTTAGCAAAGGATGAATGACATGTTAACCAACTTTACCTTGCTTTGCTCGACGGAGAGTCATGTCATATAATGGGGGTGCATCAACTCATATTTGAGAAGTCTAATATGTTCAACTCATTCCTTAGCTTGCAAAACCTCTTCTCATCAAGTGGCTTGGTGAAGATATCGGTAAGTTGATCTTTGGTGCCCACATTCTCTATGCAATGTTCCTTTTTGTTGATGATCTCTTATGAAATGATGGCGGACATCTATATACTTTGTTCTTTGGTGTTGAACCGGATTGTTGGTGAGCTTCACGACACTTTTATTGTCATATAGCAATGGCACACCCTTGAACTTGATTCCAAAGTCCCTTAATGTGGCCTTCATCCATAGGATTTGTGCACAACAACTACCGGCGGCAATGTATTCGGCTTCGGCGGTTGAAAGTGCAACACTATTTTGCTTCTTGGATGACCATGAGATAAGTGATCTTCCCAATAATTGATATGTGCCTAATATGCTTCTTCTCTCAACTTTATCTCCGGCATAGTTTGAATCAGAGTATCCAACAAGTTCAAATCTTGCACCCTTGGGATACCACAAACCAACATCTTGTGTATGCTTTAAGTACCTTAATATTATCTGTGTTGCCTTCAAATGACTTTCTCTTAGTGAGGCTTGAAATCTGATACACATGCATACACTAAACATGACATCTGGCCTTGATGCAGTCATATAGAGTAGGCTTCCAATCATAAACTGACACATCATTTGATCCACCATATTGCCACTTTTATCACTATCCAAGCCACCATTTGTCCCTATTGGTGTACTAATGCCCTTTGCATCTTCCATGCCAAACTTCTTGAGCATGTTTTTGATGTACTTGCCTTGACTCACAAATGTGCTATTCTTCAATTGCTTGATTTAAAAACCAAGGAAGTAACTAAGTTCTATAATCATAGACATCTCAAACTCTTTTGCCATCATCTTCCTAAACTCATCACAATAATCTTGATTGGTTGATCCAAATATGATGTCATCAACATAGATTTGCAACATAAATAAGTCTTTGCCAATCTTCTTGGTGAAGAGAGTGGTGTCAACTTTGCCCATGACGAACCCCTTAGAGAACAAGAAAACTCTCAATCTCTCATACCATGATCTAGGTGCTTGCTTCAAGCCATATAATGCCTTCTTCAATTTGTATACATGGTTGGGTTGCTTGTAATCTTCAAAATTCGGAGGTTGCTCTACATAAACTTCTTCATTGATGTATCCATTAAGAAATACACTCTTCACATCCATTTGATAGAGTTTTATATTATGAGCACAAGCATAGGCTAACGAGATCCTAATTGCTTCCAATCTTGCAACCGGGGCATATGTTTCACAAAATCAAGACCCTCTACTTGTGTATATCCTTGAGCCACTAGTCTTGCTTCATTTCTTACTACTATCCCATCTTGATCTTGCTTGTTGCGAAAGACTCATTTAGTTCCAATCACACAACAGATGTAGCTGATCACCATGCAGAGCGCCCAGGCACGGCCACACCTGTGGCTATGAGCAGGCTAATTTTTTACAATTTAGCCCTTTTTCTGTTAAAAATTCACGTTTAAACCTCTACGTGTAAAAAATCCAAATTTGGACATTTTTCTCGGCGCCGTGACTTACGGCGCCGAGGTAACACATCTCGGCGCCATAGGTAGAAGCTCAGAAATGACGTGGCTGACGACATGGTACTACGGTGACAAGAGATCAACGCTATGAATCATGGCGTTGACCTCAGCGCCGTAGATCTTGACGTCGAGGTTGGATATCATGCGGCGCGAATTCACATGTCTGCTGCTTTACTTACTTGTTCAAATGCATGCCTAGAGGAGTTGAAAAGACCTGACATAGTGTGCACTATGCCATGGCGAGCTAGATGGGGCCGTGTCCTGTCACGATGGAATTGATGAAGGCCAAGTACGGGTACTAGCTTTTTTAATAAGGCCCTATTTAGTTCCTTCAAATTTCTAAAAATTTTACAAGATTTTCTGTCGCATCGAATTTTTAGACATATACATAGAGCATTAAATATAGATAAAAAATAATTAATTACATAGTTTGATTGTAAATCACAAGACGAATCTTTCGAACTTAATTAGCCCATAATTAGACATTAATTATCAAATACAAACAAAAGTATTACTATGCTTCCAAATATTTTACAACAGGAACTAAATACAACCTAACTCTTCTTTTCTTTCTCCTCTCTCATCTCCAATCTGTTTACGAGCTGATGCAACTGCATGTCAGGTTGTTTCAGTATTTCGGTAGATCCATTAAAAAGTGTACTATGTAAACAAAGATTCTCTGTCACATTAAACTTGTAATACATGTATGGAGTACTAAATATGGATAAAATCAAAAACTAATTGTACAGTTTGGTTGTACTTTGCGAGACGAACGTTTTGAGCCTAATTAGTCAATGGTTGGACAATTATTACCAAATACAAACGAAATGCTACAGTGTATTTTGACACTCCAAAATTTGGATCTAAACACAGCCTATGACATAAAATACATAAATAAACCAAACCACTAAAGTTAATTAATCTTAGTCTATTAATTATAACCAAACCAAACCACCAAGTTCATATACCATTAATTATAATGTTGAAATTATCATAAATATAAGTTTTTAATCAGCCTGCTCGGCTACGTTTCCTGTGCAGTACCTTTAGCTAGTTTATTCTACAGTTTTTTTCAGCCACATCTACAACAAAAAAAAATACAGCCGAGCAGACCTAATCGTTTTAAATTATATAAGTACAATAAGTTTTTAATAGTTTTAAATTATAAATATAAGTTTTAATAATCATAAATATAAGTTTATAATAGCCATAAATATAAGTAGCGCAAAGGAGGGATAGAGAGCTCCTCTCGACGGCTGAAAATTACGAATTAAAACCCTAGGCAATACAGTATCACATACAATTATGCAAGTTATCCACTAAAATATTTATATCTTCAAATAATTTTATTACGAAAGTATATTCAACTATCTATGATACTAATTATGTATTATGAATATTAATATTTTACCATGCTGTTGTGTACGGTTTTATTTATTTTTTTGCTACCCTTCCTCAAAGAAGTCTACCAAGTTTCTCATAGTTTTTTTTGCTCTCATAATTTATACATGAAAGTAATATAAGTAGATTCATCTCGAAATGTAGTTTCATAAAAGTATATATATATATATGTCGGGTACCAAAAACAAGGGGTACCCACAATCAACGATTAAGAAAAACAAAACCAACGGGACTAGCCGAGACAACGAACGAAACACCTCGACCACGTTCCGACTCGGACGAGGCTCGCTCGACGAGCCGCCTCGACTACCGAAAAATCTCCGACTCGCACGACCCAGGGTCGGGCCGGTCGACCCACCTCATTCACCAACTCTGAGACAAAAGTCAGAGCATTTAATACAAACCGCCAACCACTTCCTACCCTCATGGCTACAGCAACAGCCGGCTTGGGAGCAGTACTGGTGTCAAATCTCACTTTTTACCACCCATCCCGGGATGGGCGGTGAAAATTTGTCACTATACGCACCATACTGGGCACTATTCCGCCACCGATCACCCTCGAGGGTGAATACAACGAGTACTGTACCCTGCGATTCCGGGGACTCAGCCTTATCCGTTCACCGTCGACCCACCTCGACTCGACCTCGATCCGGCCTCGACCAACCGACGGTCAAAACAAGAATGCAAGGCTTGCTTAACACAGGACCCGGAGTCTTTTCACCGTCTCATCCTCTATGTCACCATGGTGTCTAGGGATGGCTGGCCATTCTTGGGGCACGTCGCTACAGCAACCTCCACAGCGTTCGATAAAACTCCACCTCAAAGGCACCCCCGGCGTCCCTGCCTCCTCTTACCCTATAAAAGGGCAGACAGGGGAATCTACAAAGGGGCGACGAACAACGGACGACAAAAGACCAGTCACCTTCCCACCATAGAAGATCAACATCTCAAGCAATCTCCTTTGTACTCTCACTTTTTCTCTGAGACCTGGGATCGGTTCCCTCTCTCACAGCTTGTAACCCCTACGCAAGCACTTAGGTGCAAGGAAATACAACACTCCCTCCTCTCCGCTGGACGTAGGGCCTTCTTTTATCCGAACCAGGATAAACCTCCGTGTACTCTCCTTGCATCACCATCCAGATTAGGGACACGCAGCATTAATTCACTCGTTGGCTTAGGACCCTCGCAGGACCAAACGCCAACAGTTGGCACGCCAGGTAGGGGGCGTTGGTTGCCAACATCGTTTTCCCGCCATTTTTTTGGATGGCTGACCCCGAACGTCCACTCCAGTTGGCCACGGTGATCTGGTTTGGGAGCTTGGAGTTCATGTCCCTTGGCCAAGGCTACGACATGGTCCTCCTCCCGCCTAGGCACCCGACTGACAGTGACCACGAGCTCTCCCAACCTAGGGGAGCATTGCGCCGGTATCGTCACTCTCATCAGGCACGCGCCACCCGGCGACGGTGAGCCCAGCGCAACCGCCGTCATCGCCTTGTGGAGGGTGATGGTATTCCCTGATCCGGCGCCTCTCAGCCAGACGCCAACACGGATTTCCTCACTGAGGATCTATGTAGGATGAGCTTGGCTGAGGGTAAGATGCCGATAGGGAGTCCCACCACTTTACCGCCCGACGCGACGCCACCACCGGCCAGGTCGACTACTCCGGCACCAGGAACGACGCCTTTGTCAGCATTTCCGTTTGGACTAGACTCGGTTGCCCGAGCGTACGCTTCTTCTGTAAGCACCTTCATGAGTGCTTACGAGGAACTCCCCAGACACCATCTACACTCCACCCTCGACCTCGTTGCATCCACGCTAGCTTCCGAGTACCTGGACTCCACGGGGACTCCAGATACGGAGCTCCGTGCGACTACCTTTCGACATCATGACCTCAGAGACGTACGACCCCACATGCACCCATTGTACTACTATTTTGGCGCTCCAGACTCCGACTCTGCCGATGACACCTATGACCCGACTCGCGAGTGCTTCAATATCGATGGAGCTATCGCGTCGGATTCGGAGGATGAGGCAGCCGTTGGAGGAAGGAACACACCACCTCAGGTCGAGCTCCCTGCTGAGCGGGATGAGGCTCAATTCCTTGCGAACCAAGGAATGCAACTTGAGCAAATCCGTGAGTTGCAGGACAGGCTCGACGAGGAACGAGAAAATCTATGCCTACTTCAACAAACCCTTGAGCATGAGCATGCGGCCCGCGCACACGGCAGAGGAGCTCGAGAGAGAGCTCGTGACGTCAATTGTCGCATCGTCGAGGATCGGGCAGTCGGGCCCCCGGTTTTCGGTCGAGCCAACCAGAACGTGGTCTCAGCCGCCATGCTCCTTCGTAACATGCCCGAGCCATCGAACCCCGAGGCCCGTCGAGCCCGGGATGAAATCTGAGGACTTCTCGAGACCGCTGCCATGCAGCAGGCCGAGAGTTCTACCTCGAGGCGACGCGGGCTTGCCTCAGAGCAACCTGTGGAGCCCTCCCGACTGGAGAGAGAGGCCTCAGTTCATCCTGAGCACGCCCAATGGAACAAGGTGGCCTCTGTCCGTGAATGCATCGTCGACAACTGTGAACCTTGAGATGCCTGTGACAACATCATCGAGCGCCGGAGGTGCAAACATGGTGACGGTGCAGCTCGAGGCTACCATGAGCATAGAGGCGGGTGTTATGACAGCTTGGAAGATCGAAGCCCTTCACCCGAGCCACCAGGCCCTCGGGTCTTTAGCAAGGCCATTCGCGAAATGTTACTCCCGGCTCGGTTTTGCCCCCATGACTCTTACCAAGTATAACGGCGAAACCAAACCTGAACTTTGGCTCACTGATTTCCGCTTGGCCTGTCAGTTGGGTGGGGCCACCGACGACTGGGTCATCATTCGACAAATTCCCCTGTTCCTATCGGACATCGCTCGAGCCTAGCTCGAGGACCTCCCACCTCGACAAATCCATGATTGGAACGACCTTATGAGAGTGTTCGAGGGGAACTTCAATGGAACCTATATGCGCCCCGGCAACTCACGGGATCTCTGAAGCTGCAAACAGAAGCCGGGCGAATCCCTCCGGGATTACATCTGGCGTTTCTCCAAGCAACGCACCAAACTCCCCAACATCACCGACTCTGACGTCATCATGGCCTTCCTCTCTGGTACCACCTGCAAAGAGTTGGTCTGAGAGTTGGGCCGTAGCACTCCCATCACTGCCAACGGTTTGATGGACATTATCACCAACTTTGCCGCCGGCGAGGAGGCAGTTGGTGCCATCTTTGGTAGAGACCAGGACAAAGGGAAGCACAAGGAAGAGGATCCCGCGGGCTCCAGTCGGGGCTTGAAAAGAAACAACAACAACAACAACAAGAAGAACCAGCAGGGCAAACAAGAGGCCCCGGCCGACGACCTTGTTGCTGCTGCTGATTGTAAGAAACCTCGAGGGCCCCCGGCGGGGGCATTTTTGATAAAATGCTCAAAGAGCTGTGTCCCTACCACAAAGGGCCCACGAACCACAACCTCGAGAACTGCCACATGCTTTGGAGATACATGACTGCTTCATGATATACGACAAGAAGAACCAGCATAGGCATCAAGAAAGATGACAAGAAGGAAGATCCCAAGGGAGACGACAAGGATGAGGGGTTTCCCGAGATCCATGAATGCTTCATGATATACGAAGGACCCTCGACGTGCCTCTCAACATGGCAGCGCAAGCGGGAACGTCGAGAGGTCTTCTCCGTGCAACTCGTAACCCCCCTCTTCCTTGACTGGTCCGAGGTGGCCATCACTTTCGACTGTGATGACCACCCAGACTACGTCCCCAATCCTGGGGTCCACCCACTTGTTGTCGACCCCATCATCGCCAACACACGCCTCACCAAGGTGCTCATGGATGGCGGCAATAGTCTTAACATCATCTATGTCCAGACCCTCGACCTTCTAGGAATCACGAGGACGCACCTCCGACCCAGCGTCAGGGGCTTCCATGGAGTCGTGCCGGGGAAGCGAGCAGAGCCCGTCGGGTGGGTCGACCTGCCTGTCTGCTTCGGCACTCCCGCCAACTTCAGGAATGAGACTCTCACTTTCGAAGTGGTTGGATTCCATGGAACATACCATGCCATTCTTGGGCAGTCCTGCTACGCCTGGTTCATGGCCATCCCCAATTACACCTACCTCAAGCTCAAAATGCCCGGCCCTAATGGTGTCATTACTGTCGGGCCCTCCTACGAGCACACCTACGAGTGTGACGTGGAATGCGTCGAGCACGGGGAAGCCATCTTGGAGTCGGCAACCTTGGCGGCGAACCTTGGCGGTTTGGCCAACGAGACCCCCGACCCCAAGCGTCACGCCGGCAATTTCGAGCCCGCGGAAGACGTCAAGCTCGAACCCCTCGATCCCACCGACCCAAAAGGAAAGGCGCTGAGCATCAGCGCCACCCTCTATCCCAAATAGGAAGCAGTGCTTGTCGACTTTCTCCGCGCAAACATCGACATCTTTGCGTGGAGTTCCTCGGATATGCCGGGCATACCCAGGGAAGTTGCCGAGCACGCCTTGGAGATCCAAGCCGGCTCCAAACCGGTGAAGCAACGCTTGCGCCGCTTCGACGAGGAAAAGCGCAAGGTCATCGGCGAGGAGGTCCACAAGCTATTGAAGGCCGGATTCATCAAGGAGGTTCATCATCCCGAGTGGCTAGCTAATCCTGTATTAGTTAAGAAAAAGAATGGGAAATGGAGGATGTGTGTAGACTATACTAGTTTGAATAAAGCATGTCCAAAAGTTCCTTTTCCTTTGCCACGCATTGATCAAATCGTTGATTCTACTGCGGGATGTGAAACTCTATCATTCCTAGATGCGTATTCCGGCTACCACTAGATCAAAATGAAGGAGTCCGACCAGCTCGCGACTTCATTCGTCACCCCATTCGGCATGTATTGCTACGTTGCGATGCCCTTCGGTCTTCGGAACGCAGGGGCTACGTACCAGCGATGCATGCAACACGTTTTTGGGGAACACATTGGACCAACCGTCGAGGCTTACATCGACGATATCGTTGTCAAAACCAAGAAGATCAGTAATTTGACAAACGACCTCGACGTTGCGTTCAAATGCCTTAGGGCCAAAAACATTAAACTCAACTCTCAGAAATGCGTCTTCGTCATTCCTCGAGGCATGCTCCTGGGGTTCATCATTTATGAACGTGGCATCGAGGCCAACCCAGAAAAAATCACTGCAATAACAAAAATGGGCCCCATCCGTGATCTAAAAGGTGTGTAGAGGGTCACGGGTTGCGTTGCGGCCCTCAGCCGCTTCATTTCGCGCCTCGGCGAAAAAGCGCTCCCATTGTATCATCTTCTAAGGAAATCGAAACACTTCTCATGGACCCTCGAAGCCAAAGAAGCCCTTGCAAAGCTCAAAGCTACGTTGTCCAACTCACCGATCCTCGTCCCTCCGACCATAGGGGAACCCCTCCTACTTTACGTCGCCACAATGACACAAGTGGTCAGTGCGGCCCTGGTTGTCGAGAGGGCAGAAGAAGGACATACCATGCTCGTCCAGAGACCGGTCTACTTCATCAGCGAGGTGCTCTCAGAAACCAAGGTTCGCTACCCGCAGATCCAGAAGCTGCTGTATGCCATCGTCTTAACGTGGCGCAAACTTCGTCACTACTTTGAGGGCCACCCGGTGACTGTGGTGTCTTCTTTCCCTTTGGGAGATATAGCCCGAAACCGAGAGGCCTCGGGTAGAATAGCAAAATGGACGGTCGAGCTCATGGGTGAGACCCTCTCTTATGCATCGCGCAAAGCCATCAAATCCCAGGTGCTAGCAGATTTCCTGGCGGAGTCGACCGACACTCAACTTCCTCCGGTTCAGCTCTAGGCTGAGCTTTGGACCATGTATTTCGATGGGTCGCTGATGAAAACGGGAGCAGGCGCGGGCTTGCTCTTCATATCACCCCTCGGAGTCCACATGCGCTGTATCATCCGGCTTCATTTTCCTACCTCCAACAACGTCGCCAAGTACGAGGCGCTCGTCACGGGCCTACGAATCACCGTCGAACTAGGGGTCCGACACCTCGACGTTTGAGGTGACTCTCAGCTCGTGATCGACCAGGTCATGAAGAGCTCAAGCTGCCGTGGTCCCAAAATGGAGTCCTACTATGAGGAGGTACGGTGCCTTGAGGACAAGTTTCACGGCCTCGAGCTCAACCACATTGCACACAGATATAATGAAGCCACCGATGAACTCGCAAAAATTGCTTCTAGTTGAACTACAGTCCCACCTGACGTTTTCGCGAAAGATCTCCATCAACCATCGTCAACATCCGGGCAGACGAAGGGATCAACGGGCTGTCACTCGATCCCCCATCTGAGGCTGTGTTGACGGTTCTTAAGTATCAATTTTAATTATCCAATAAATAAGGAAAATGACCTATATGCAAGCAACACCTAGAATTAGGGTTTGATCTGATAGAATTCCACGAGTTTTGTTGTTTATCTGTTTCTGCAGGGGGTTATCAGGAAATACAAAGGAAAGGCCCACACGTCGGAATTACATAGAGATATTAACGTGTTCACCGATTTTCTATCATCTAGAAGACTCCAGAAGCCACGGGATCGAATGGGAGGCCGAACGGGCCCGGGACCAGGGCGCCCGCCCTGGACCCTGGGGCGCCCGCCCTAGGTCTGCAACCAATCAGGACAAGTCTCGCGGATTATACCCCACCAACCTAAAGGATCAAGGAAAACCGTGCGATTAATGTCGGTTTGATCCGACGGCCCAGGTTCACTTGAAGGGATTATATAAGCAGGACCCCTGGCCCCTGGAGAGGAGAATCCAAGTCCATTATTTTCATATTTTCCAGAGAGGATTCAGAGAGAGAGGTTCCCTTAGGGTTCCCACCTCATTAGGGCTTAGCATCCAATGTGAGATTAGACTTAGTTCTTCTAGATTGAGAGAGATAGAGTGGAGGTATAGATCGAAGGAAGCCCGGCCTGTCGGTGACTACTTCGAGGTTGTACCTGTAGGATCAAGTTCTCCTAACCCGAGGCTTGCTCCTAGGATTCTTCAGTATTTCGACTTCTAAATTCTAGTAAGTTCTTTATTTTATTGTTCTTTGGTTTATGAGTTTACTTTAATCTCTTCGCGTAGAGTTTAGAGTAATCATCTCTAGCGTAAACGAGGTGTTTGGGCTAGGATACTCATAGATATCCCCTGTCTAGCTGGACCGTGGTAGTAGCGAGGAACGTGACATTTCCGTAGCTACTTTTGTATTCCATATCCCGTTAGCAGGATCGATAGGGTTTATAGGTGCGGGTCGAACATCCTTTGAGGTGTCTAGATTCCGTGAGCCTCCCCAATAGAGCAGTAGATCATCCTTACCAAGGTTAGAACGAGAGTGCAGTTGCAGTCTTCTCTATACATCGCTCACATCAAATCACAGTGGTTGTAGCCTAAAGGTTAGTAGTAATAGATTTGGTTAGTCAGATGCACGCTTTCTCCTAGTGGTAAAAAAATAAATACGATACTCTGGATAACATCCCGGGTGAAGTGCTCACCGATATCCGTGCGCTTGCGGATCATTTCCTAATTGCGTTACCAAATATCAACAAGCATTTCTGGCGCCGTTGCCGGGGAGAAAGACGGTTTGCTGAGATAACCTTGAATCTTACTACTAGCTTGTACCTATACTTTTATCTTTCTTTATCTTTTTATTCCTTATCTTTTCTTTATTCTTACCTTATGGAGAACCAAGATTCTAAATCAATCTATCAA
This sequence comes from Saccharum spontaneum, assembly GCA_022457205.1. NCBI lineage: Eukaryota > Viridiplantae > Streptophyta > Magnoliopsida > Poales > Poaceae > Saccharum > Saccharum spontaneum. The sequence continues at coordinate 4,862,077 of CM039582.1, read as the reverse complement.
TTTGCAACACCTTCGGAAACTGACCTTTTACCATGGGAGTCATCACAGCCTATCCAAATATCCCAGTATAGGTTAAGTTCAAGGTTAATTGCCATGATTGAGAACCTATCCTTTTCGGGAAAGGAAGACGAAAATCCTTACCTTCATATTAGAGATTTTGAGCAAACATGCGATTGTCTTCGCATTGAAGGCATTTCTGATAAGACTTTACGTTGGAAGGTTTTTCCTTTTTCCTTAAGAGGAGAAGCTAGATGATGGTATAGTCAGAAGGTAAGTCAACAACGAGGTGAATGGGGAGTCTTACGAGCCAACTTCTGTTTAGATTTTTATTCCCTCGATCGTATCGCCGACCTTAGACTCGAAGTTCTATCTTTTAAACAAAAAGAAAATGAAACTTTGGGAAAATCCTAGAAATGTTTTTCTGATCTTTTAGAATCTAGTCCAAAACTCAATATTGAAGATCCTATTCTCCTTTTTCATTTCTTTCGAGGTCTTCAGAAAGATCATAAACAAATGCTACATACAATGTCTAGAGGTTCTTTCTTTTGTATCCCTACTAATGAAGCTAGAGCGATCCTAGATAGAATCCTAGAAGCTGAGATGGATAATACCCTCCATGATGAAACCTACGAAGCCGAAGTAGACACTCTGCCGAATTCTTCACCTACTTCAGCTATCCCAAGTTTTGAGCCACAAAAGGAAGAAATTCCACCACCTGATTTCATGCTGGATATAGAATCTGATCTTTTTGCCGATTTTGGAAACATTTCAAACTACCATTCTATAGACAAACCCCAAAGCGGCCATTATAGCATTCGTTTACCAAGTGAATATCAATTGAGAGAGCTTATCTCAGTCATGAGTAGCGAATGGTTGGAGGAGTCAGAGCTTTCCTCTGAAGTGATCCGTTTGGATACACCTCCTATCACTATACGCTGTGCTTATGATTCTGATCAATTTGATGCTCTCTATAATCCTGTTGTGGGAATCAATATCATGTCTGAAGCTTTTGTACTTAAATTATTTGGAAAATTAATTTTAACCCCCACAACAAAGTTCATGAAGGAATCTTCGGGACGATTGGTCCCCAGTCTTGGAATTGTGAATGTCCTACCCTTTATGGTAGAAGGCTCCATGATTCATTTGAACTTTTATATCTTTGATACATGGGACTTCAACCTGTTGATAGGACAACCATTTAGAAGACTCCTTTATGAAGGTCAAACTGGAAAGCTACACATTTCTTTTGGAAAGGATTTTAAATTCCCTATGACAATTTCTCACTCCTTGAATAATAAGATCGAGTCATCTCTTTTACCTGATCTTATGGAAGAGGTAAAAGCTGCGTCTCTAGAGCTTTTAAATGAATCAGACTTAGAAGAAGAAGCCCCTTTCTTCATAGAAGAGGAAGCTGAACCTTCTGAACCTGAACCTTTAGATGAGTTTGCAGAAACACCCAGACCTCCTATAGAGCTTAAAACTTTACCACCCGGTCTTATCTATGCTTTCCTAAACAATAATCCAGAGTTTCCTGTGATCATTAGTAATAAACTCACTCAGGAACAAACTCTGCGATTAATGACCATTTTAGAAAAACATCACTCAGTCTTTGGCTACTCACTCCAAGATCTTACAGGAATCAGTCCTATGATTTGCACCCATCGCATTCCGACAGATCCTTCTGTTTCACCTTCTCGGGAACCCCAACGTAGACTCAACAACGCGATGAGAGAAGTAGTTAAAAATGAAGTTATAAAGTTGCTGCATGCAGGGATTATATATCCTATGCCGCATAGTGAGTGGGTGAGCCCTGTTCAAGTTGTGCCTAAAAAGGGAGGCATGACTGTTGTTACAAATGAGAAGAACGAGCTAATTCCGCAACGCACCGTCACAGGGTGGCGGATGTGTATTGACTATAGAAAACTGAATAAAGCCACGAAAAAGGATCACTTTCCTTTACCTTTTATAGATGAGATGTTAGAGCGGTTAGCGAACCATTCGTTCTTCTGTTTCTTAGATGGATATTCAGGGTACCACCAGATCCCGATCCATCCTGATGATCAAAGCAAAACCACTTTTACCTGTCCATACGGAACTTATACTTATCGTAGAATGTCTTTTGGGCTATGTAATGCACCAGCTTCTTTTCAAAGATGCATGATGTCTATATTTTCTGATATGATTGAAGAGATTATGGAAGTTTTCATGGATGATTTTTCTGTTTATGGAAAAACTTTTGATAATTGTCTTGAAAACTTAGACAAGGTTTTGCAAAGATGCAAAGAAAAGCACTTAGTCCTTAACTAGGGAAGGAATAGTGCTAGGACACCTAGTGTCTGAAAGAGGTATTGAGGTAGATAAAGCTAAAATTGAAGTAATAGAACAACTACCTCCACCTGTGAATATAAAAGGAATTCGAAGCTTTCTTGGCCATGCTGGTTTTTATCACAGATTCATAAAAGATTTTTCATTTATTGCTAGACCACTCACTCTTTTGCTAGCCAAGGATGCTCCTTTCGAATTTGATGATGCATGTTTAAAAGCTTTTGAATTATTAAAGAATGCACTCATCTCTGCACCAATCATTCAACCCCCTGATTGGTCGTTGCCTTTTGAAATTATGTGTGATGCTAGTGATTATGCTGTGGGGGCAGTTTTGGGGCAAACAAAAGACAAGAAGCATCATGCAATTGCTTACGCCAGTAAAACTTTGACAGGAGCTCAACTTAATTATGCAACCACTGAAAAAGAGCTTCTGGCTGTTGTCTTTGCCATTGATAAATTTAGATCTTACTTAGTAGGAGCTAAAATAATTGTTTACACTGATCATGCTGCACTAAAATATTTGCTCACTAAAAAAGATGCTAAACCTCGCCTAATTAGATGGATCTTGTTACTCCAAGAATTTGACTTAGAAATAAAAGATAAAAAGGGAGTAGAAAATTCTGTTGCTAATCACTTGTCTAGAATGCACTTTAAGGATCCACAGGAAACACCCATTAATGATTCACTCCGGGACGACATGCTCTATGGAATCAACAGGTCTGACCCCTGGTATGCAGATATTGTTAATTTTATGGTTTCAGGGTATGTACCACCAGGAGCGAACAAGAAGAAGCTTATTCAAGAAAGTCGTTCACACATATGGGATGAGCCATACCTCTTCCGAGTATGCGCTGGTGGCTTACTCAGAAGGTGTGTGACCACTGAGGAAGGGTGGAAGATCATCGACAGATGTCATTCATCACCATACGGAGGTCATTATGGAGCATTCCGTACACATTCAAAGATCTGGCAATGTGGATTCTATTGGCCTACAATGTATGAAGACATAAGGCAATATATCAGAAGATGTGGGCCATGTCAAAGGCACGGAAACATAAATACAAGAGATGCTATGCCACTCACCAACAACCTTTAGATTGAGCTCTTTGATGTTTGGGGAATAGACTACATGGGTCCATTTCCTCCATCAAAGAAGTGTGAATTCATCTTGGTGGCAGTTGACTACGTCTCCAAGTGGGTAGAAGCACTACCTTGCAAGCGTGCCGACAATATTAATTCAAAGAGGATGTTTGAAGAGATTATATTTCCAAGATTTGGAGTCCCTAGGGTGGTGATAAGTGATGGGGGATCACACTTCATTGACAAACGCTTTGAGCATTATCTAGCAAAACATGGAATCCGTCACAACGTTGCTACCCCATATCATCCTCAGACAAGTGGCCAAGCAGAGACTTCCAACAAGCAAATCAAGAACATTCTTCAGAAAATAGTAAATGAGATGGGAACAGCATGGAAGGAAAAGTTACCCGATGCACTCTGGGCATACCGGACAGCATACAAGACCCCAATTGGAATGACCCCATACCAATTGGTGTACGGGAAGACTTGCCACTTGCCTGTTGAACTAGAGTTCAAAGCACACTGGGCCATAAGAAGATGGAATATGGACCTAGATGTTGCTGGAGATCATAGAAGAATGCAACTATCAGAATTGGAAGAATGGCGAGAGAAAGCATATCACAATTCGAAGATCTACAAAGAAAGAGTCAAAAGATGGCATGACAAGAGGATCAAGAAGAAGGAGTTCTCACCCGGAGATAAGGTATTACTTTTTAATTCCAGGGTGAAGCTTTTCGGGCATGGAAAACTCCAGAGTAAATGGGAAGGACCATACAAGGTAGTCAATTCATCATCCCACGGAGCTATTACACTTCAAAACGACGAAGGTACGTTATTCAAGGTAAATGGTCAACGTCTTAAATTATTTTTAGAACCCAATAAAGAATTAGAAGAAATAGACGTGATCTATTTTTACCTTCCGATAGAGAATTAAAGCCCGACCTTTTTAATCTGACGTTTTTGGGCCACGTATATATTTTTCGGGATAAAAATACTTCTAGAAACACGCTCGAGCAAGCGGGCCCGCAGAGGAGGCAGGCCTAGGGCGGGCGCCCTGAGGATGAGGGCGGGCACCCTGCCCTGGTGTCCCCTCGGCCCCGGCCTCTTCCGACGTGCTTTCCTCATCTATGGTTATCCAGAAAATTCTGCGAATGGGTTGTTACGCACGCCCGGCAGCGGGATGGATCTATGGAAACCCTAGAGGCACTTTTTGACCCCTATATAAACAGACCCCTGACGTCAGCTTTCAACACCAATTCATTCAATCCTTCTCTCCTCCTCAATTAGAGCTTGTCTAGTTCCTTGCTTCTCCAATGGCCGACAAGACCCACCGCAACTGGGAGATCGTCCCTTACGACCTCAACCGCAAGCCCAAGGATGACCTCGACGCCTACGTCCCGGTCAACACAGAGCGACAGCTAGCAGCCCCACCATCAAACCAGCGCAGCTCAATCTCATCCTACTACGCCCAACCAGTTCTTACTGCACCACCGCAGCCCCTTCTTCTCAAGGGACCGTCATCTAAGCAAGAAGCCATCGTCAAGGTATCAGCTGGCACGAAAATCCTGCCACCTAAACCCAATGAGCGGGTTGTAGGCGTCAAGACCAACCGGAGCGGCGAGATTAGTAGCGTCCACTACACTATGGAGAAGGAGAGGCCCCGCTTCGAAGGAGTTAGGACAGCAAAAGTTCGCTTCATCCCACCAAAGGAAGCTCCTAAGCACGCTCTCAATTCGTTTGAGACACCACCGAAGCGCCGCAGGACCATAGCAGATGTGGATGAGGACATCAGGACAGCAAATAGACATATTATGAACTTCAGTCCACAGTTAGCTCCCTTAGTAGGCAGGTCTTCAACCTGAACACTACTGTGCTCGCGCTTAAACGTGACCTTTCTGATGCCCTTGCTAGGATCAGGGATTTAGAGCAACATTGAGCTATCTAGATTAGACCTTGAGGCAGTGTGTCTTAGTCTTCATCATTAGATTTAATGAGATTCAATTCAGTTTAGATTAGTTCGCTTCATTAGTCAGTGTAATAAATGCCTCAAGACAAATAAAGATTATTATTATTATTATGCCTCGTGTATCTCCACTTTATTTTTATGCAAGAAAGCATGAAACAAGTATGGGGGAATCCCCCCGACATGGTAAATGCACTTCGATTGCACCACTCCACGATTCAGGTACATACTCTGCACGCTTTATTTACATATATACAAATACATATTGGGCTGTGTAGACTATTGTTCCTAACATGATAATTTAAAAAGACAAAAATATTTTTAATCATGATCAATCTCACTCTGTGATATTTCTGAAAACCTGCATTTATTGAAAATCATTTTTAAAACCATGTGTTACTCAAGTCATTGTGGAATGTGAGATGGTAGAATATGAGTATCTTATTCTTGAAATCTTTGTCGCTTGGAGATTTTCTTTTCAAAAACTTCAAAAATATAGCTACCATCCTCAATATTTTATATGCCTGATAAACCTAAAAATATTAATTTGCCTTGTATTGAGTTTGTGCAAAACGAGTTAGACCCTTCTTGAGAGATTTATCATGCTCCCAAGATCAAGACATTTTTATTCAGAAAGATTCACTCTTCCGAAGTATTATTGCATTAGAGGCATGGGCTATGCAAAAATATATTTCGAGGAAATAAAAAGGAGCAAGTGCTCGATAACCTCGCAGAAAAATGGATAAGTGTCCGGAAGTAGAATTAGGGGTACCTCAGTATCCACCTGAAAAAAAATGAGATGATAAAAATATATATGGTAAAAAGAAAATGATAACCCATGGTCCCTCTAATAAGCAATATGCCAGTAAGAGTTGACAAGTTTTAATTTTCAAAGTCTTTGATCTAAGAGTATGGCATTCCTCTCCTCGGATCCCATTTTGACCCAGGCAATATATGTAAAGTAAGTATGCTTGAGAATTTCTACAAATTAAAACAGCCTCAGTGAGATATACAAAAGATAAATGAGTGATCTGAGAGCCCCTATGAGGATAAAGGTATGCTAAGTTTTCTATTCAAAAATATATAAAAAACTCCAAGTGACAGGGTTGAGAAGAAGAAAGGATCTCTACTTCAACCATATATTTCCCTGACTACAGTGCACAGTGGACATTCACAACACCCTGCAGGTATAAAAAGAATGCTTTACAATGTTTCAACCCCAGTTATTTTTCTGAACCATCCTTTTCTCGAGGACGAGTAAAAGCCTAAGTATGGGGGTGTTTGTTGACGGTTCTTAAGTATCAATTTTAATTATCCAATAAATAAGGAAAAGGACCTATATGCAAGCAACACCTAGAATTAGGGTTTGATCTGATAGAATTCCATGAGTTTTGTTGTTTATCTGTTTCTGCAGGGGGTTATCAGGAAATACAAAGGAAAGGCCCACACGTCGGAATTACATAGAGATATTAACGTGTTCACCGATTTTCTATCATCTAGAAGACTCCAGAAGCCACGGGATCGAACGGGAGGCCGAACGGGCCCGGGACCAGGGCGCCCGCCCTGGACCCTGGGGCGCCCGCCCTAGGTCTACAACCAATCAGGACGAGTCTCGCGGATTATGCCCCACCGACCTAAAGGATCAAGAAAAACCGTGCGATTAATGTCGGTTTGATCCGACGGCCCAGGTTCACTTGAAGGGACTATATAAGCAGGACCCCTGGCCCCTGGAGAGGAGAATCCAAGTCCATTATTTTCATATTTTTCAGAGAGGATTCAGAGAGAGAGGTTCCCTTAGGGTTCCCACCTCATTAGGGCTTAGCATCTAATGTGAGATTAGACTTAGTTCTTCTAGATTGAGAGAGATAGAGTGGAGGTATAGATCGAAGGAAGCCCGGCCTGTCGGTGACTACTTCGAGGTTGTACCTACAGGATCAAGTTCTCCTAACCCGAGGCTTGCTCCTAGGATTCTTCAGTATTTTGACTTCTAAATTCTAGTAAGTTCTTTGTTTTATTGTTCTTTGGTTTATGAGTTTACTTTAATCTCTTCGCGTAGAGTTTAGAGTAATCATCTCTAGCGTAAACAAGGTGTTTGGGCTAGGATACTCATAGATATCCCCTGTCTAGCCGGACCGTGGTAGTAGCGAGGAACGTGACATTTCCGTAGCTACCTTTGTATTCCATATCCCGTTAGCAGGATCGATAGGGTTTATAGGTGCGGGTCGAACATCCTTTGAGGTGTCTAGATTCAGTGAGCCTCCCCAATAGAGCAGTAGATCATCCTTACCAAGGTTAGAACGAGAGTGCAGTTGCAGTCTTCTCTATACATCTCTCACATCAAATCACAGTGGTTGTACCCTAAAGGTTAGTAGTAATAGATTTGGTTAGTCAGATGCACGCTTTCTCCTAGTGGTAAAAAAATAAATACGATACTCTGGATAACATCCCGGGTGAAGTGCTCACCGATATCCGTGCGCTTGCGGATCATTTCCTAATTGCGTTACCAAATATCAACAGGCTGAAGCCCCCTCGACAAGGGCTGAAGCCATGCAGGCGGAAGGCTCGACCCCGCCAGCCAACCCCGAGCCTGACTGGCGTGTTCCGTTCCTCGACCATCTCACTCGAGGGGACCTCCCCTCGGATAAGATCGAGGCTCGACGGATCACTCGCCGGGCCAAATCCTTTGTGATATTTGGCGATAGCAAGGAGCTGTATCGCCGCAGCCCTACGGGCATCCTCCAACACTGTATCACAAATGAGGAAGGCAGGAACCTGCTCAATGATCTACACCCAGGGGCTTGTGGTCATCACGCAGCGCCTCGAACCCTCGTTGGAAATGTATTCCGACAATTGGTCACAGCAGTCTCTGACGCCGTCAAGCTAGTACGCTCCTGCAAAGGATGCCAGTACTATGCAAGACAAACCCACCTCCTAAGACAAACCCACCTCCCGGCTCATGCCCTACAAACTATTCTCATCACATGACCGTTCGCTGTTTGGGGGCTCGACTTGGTCGGACCCCTGAAAAGGACAACTGGTGGCTTCACCCACTTGCTCGTCGCCATTGACAAATTTTCCAAGTGGATCGAGGCCCGTCCTGTCACCAGCATCAGGTCTGAGCAAGCTGTGCTATTTTTTACCGACATCGTCCACCGCTTTGGGGTTCCTAACTGCATCATCACGGACAACGGCACCCAATTTACCGACAAAAAGTTTCTGGATTTCTGCAACAACCATCACATCCGTGTGCTCTGGTTGGCCGTAGCCCATCCAAAAACAAATGGCCAAGTAGAACGTGCCAACAACATGGTTCTACAAGGTCTAAAGCCAAGAATTTTTGACAAGTTAAACAAAAACGGCAAAAAATGGGCCGCCGAGCTCCCCTCGGTACTGTGGAGCCTAAGAACGACGCCGAGTCGAGCCACGGGGTTCACTCCATTATTCTTAGTCAATGGGTCCGAGGCAATGCTCCCAACGGATGTAGAATATGGATCCCCAAGGCTGATAGCCTACAACGAGCAAAACAATGATGCCACAAGAGAGGACGCCCTCGACCAGCTTGAGAAAGCTCGTGATGTGGCTCTGTTACACTCGGCAAGGTATCAGCAAAGTCTCCGATGCTACCACGACAAACACGTACGTAGACGGGACCTCAACGTCGGTGACCTGGTGCTACGGCGAAGCCAGAACAGCAAGGGACGACACAAGCTTACTCCACCATGGGAAGGGCCATACATCATCGCGGAAGTACTGAAGCCCGGCACCTACAAACTATCAAACGAGAAAGGCGAAATCTTCACCAATGCATGGAACATTGAACAGCTACGTCGCTTTTTTCCTTAAAGCATCGAGACTCTGTAAATTGTTTCACAATCCCATGATAGAATAAAGAATACATCAGTGTTCAAAGCATTTCTTCATAACAACCAGGAAGGATCGACTCTGTTTTCTCAGAGTCGACCCTCCCTCGGGGGCTGCAAGGGGGGAGCCCCCTACGTATCCCCAAAAAATTCACATTTTTTCAAAAAGAAGAGAACTGTTACATAAGTCAACAAGGCCGCAAGCGCACCCTAAGGCTCGAGGGTTGCCGAGCCATGAGATCACCTACGCCTCTGAGCTATGGTACCTCCACTCACCCCCCATGCCAAGGGGTGCAACTGCGCGCTAAGTAGACCTAGTAATAGTTCACGACTTTGAAAAAGCTCACGACTAACATTCTAGTTCACTTCGAATCAAGTTCTTACACGATCTACGAGGCCACAAACGCACCCTAAAAGCTCGAGGGCAGTCGAGCCACGAGATCACTTACGCCTCTGAGGCTATGGTACCTCCACTCACTCCCTCACGCCAAGGGGCATAACCACGCACTAAGAAAATCTTGCAAGAATACGATTCAAGCGAGAAAGGGAAGAAAAAACTTGAACAAAAACGGACATCTAGTACAAACTTACATCTAAAGTGTTTCAAGGCCCCCGAGGCCATCACAACAAAAGTTACGAATATTAACTCATTTACACGGGCCCTCATGCCCAGTTTTGGCTCACAGGCCCTCGTCGTCGGCAGGCGGGACCACCTCGACCTCGAAAAGTTTTGCAAGACGACCCCCGGGCTCCTCAGAGGCCTTGATCAGGTTCAAGCAGGTGACTTCATTCTCCTCGTCTGTCCGGTCTAGATCCGTGATGAAGCCATCAGCGATGAGGTCCATGTCGTACTCGAACCTAGACCGAACGACCGCCATGGCCCTCTTCACGCCGTGATGCAGCCCGCCTCGTATCCTCTCGCGGACGAGGCGGCCCAGCGCCTCCATTCGATGGACAAAGGAGTTCCTCGGCGCATCCTCCTCGGTATCGGCATTGGGCTCGACCCCCAGGCCATCACACACCAAGGTGATAGCGCCCTGGAGCAACTGAGTCCGCCCGGCCTCGGCCTCGAAGAGGTTCTGGAACGAGGTGGCCGTCGCTTAGGCCGCATGCTGCTGCTTCTCCAACTCTGAAACATAAGCACTGAGTTAGCATAAGCCTGGGACCTTGACGCCAAGGCTAGAACACAACAAGAGGTTTACCCTCAGTGTGGGTCTACCAACCCACGACCTCATCGCGTAGCTCCCCACACGCCTTCTTAGACACTCGAAGAGCCTTGTCCTTGTCATGGACCGCCACCCTCGGTGCCTCAATCTCCCGACCGGTGCTCGAGAGAGCCTTGTCCCTCTCTCGGACCGTCCCCTTCAACGTCACAACCTCATCATCCAAGGTTCTGACACGAGTGGACGCCATCCCGACCTAGATGTTGAGGGTGTAACGCTGACCGCCGACTAAGGCGACATCCTCCTCGAGCTCCTTCACACGCGCCAGCAGCGGCGCGAGGTCCTCACGAGCCTTAGCCGTCTCCTCCTGAGCCCTTGCCGCGTCTTCACGTGCCCTGGCCTCAGCTTCTCGGGCCTGCGCCGCCTCCTCCCTAACCGATGCATGGGCGACGCGGAGCTCGCCCACCTCGGCGCTCTTCTGGGATAGCCGCTTGTTGGCTTCCTCGACTAGAGCCCGTTGACGAGCGAGCGCCACCCACACGCCACTCTCATGACGAATAAAGAGTGACTTGCGGCGAGAACGCTCCTTGAGCTCCTGACCATAGTTAAAACCTAAAAATCAGAACCAAGGAGAAGGGAAGGATGAAACACAAGGAAAGACTAGCGAACCTGGCTTACCTCGAAAGCCTCCGACATACCCCACACCAGGGTATCCGTGACCATGCGTAGGGATTGGAGGGAGTGCTTACAGAGTCCCTCGACAAACTCCCAGTGTTGCACCTCATCCTTGTCGTCGAGGGCGAAGAAGGGCTCAGCACTAGGGTTAGACGCGTCCCTGAACTCCAGGGTCGACCGACCCCAACGCGGAAGCTCCTCCACCGCTCATACAAGTGCCAACCTTGTGTAGTCGGGCCACATGGCCGATGCCTCGGCTAGGTCATCCCCCAACGTCGCAGAAGTGCCGGGCCGATCCGGGGCGTCAACCGTCTCGACATCCGCCTTCTGCTTCCCCTTGTTAGAAGGAGGGTCGTCGACGGTAAGGTCGATCATGGCCGGGGTCGACCCTTGGGGCAGGGCTGGCGTCTCGACTGTCGGCACCACCGCCTATACGACGAACGGTGGCACGACCACCCCTTGTTCTGCCTCGGCCGCCTGCTCTGTTGGCCGGTCCTGCTGCGGCTGCGGCTCCTCCCGCGCCGGTTGCGACTCCGGCTGCGCCGCCTCTTGCCCCGCCTTTGGCGGGGCCTCCACCACCTCCCTTGACTTTTCCACATCCGCCTGCCCCACATCATGGACGGATGTTTCGGCCTCAGCGGCCTCGACGGTCACCTGGGTCATCACGATCGACCCAGGCTCCGACCCACCAGTGCTAGGCACCTTGAGCTTGGCATTGCCCGGGACCGCCTCAGCTGGCTCTAGCCCCCGCGCAGCGTCACCAGGACCAGTGACCTCCTGGGCGCTTGCTCCCGCCTTGGCGGCCGCCTCCCTTAGCCTGAGCCGCTCCATCACAGCTTGGCACCTCGCGACCCAGGCGGCGGCGTCGGCTGGCATCCGCATCATCAGGGCGGCGCCCGACCTGAGCGCCTTGACGGGAGTCGGAGTCGCGAGCTCCGCCTTGCGCTTATGGCTGAGCAACAAATAAACACGTCAGAATAAAGAACGAGACCACCGATGACAGAAAGACAAGGCGAGATACTTACCTGGATATGGGAACCAAGGGCCTAGACCCCGGCAAGCCCGAGCCGCCCGACGGCACCTGTGACGGCCCCTCCATCGAGCCTCCCGTCGGCCGGGTGCTCCTCGGAGCCCGGGCTGACGGGGCATCGGAGGACCTCTGCGCTGACGAGGCTATTTGGCCTTGAGTCCTTACTCCCGTTGGCAGCGCCCTGGCCTCCGACGCCGACGCTGTTGCTCCGCCCATCGGCTGAGTCCGGGGCGATCGGGCTCGCGGGAGCGACGCCACAGACCTCCCCTATGGGATCCCAGGCGAGGTAGCTCCCCTCTCTGAAGGACCCGCTCGGGCCCTTCCCTCTGCTGGCTCTCCTTCCCCCTCGACGGGCGCCGAGACTTCCCTCGACGTCTAGGAAGTCGACCCCCCAACGGGCTCTAGCAGGGGCCGCACGTCGGGGAGGTGCGCCAGAAAAGTCGAGGTATCATACCACGACCCGACATCATCGTCGCCGCTGTCTTCGTCCTTCCCCGAGACACCTCGATTGGGAGCCTCTCGAGGCTCTGTTGGTGGCAGCGCTTCTTCAATGCCTCGTGCTCGAGGGTCTTCTGGACTTGACACTTCTTGGCAGTGTTCTTCTCTTCCTTCTTCTAGGCCGCCGAGAGGCGTCTAGCCTCCCGAGCATCCCGATCCTCCAGAACCGGTGGCTGTGACTCCTTGACCGCCGACAGATCCTGCACAGAGGCCTCGACCGACTTAGTCGAGGGAATCAGGAAGCAAAGGGACTCAAGGCTGTCAAAAAAATGACACTTACCAAAGGCTCAAAGCCTTGAGTGGGGCGCATCGGGACCCTATCGATATCCTCCTGCTTAAAGCTCCCCACCATCCACCATGCACGCCGGGCAACTTCATCGAGGGGGAGGAACTCGTGCGACATCCGACTCCCCTCCAGCGAAGCCCCCGGTGTCATCTCATCGAGCCGAAGCCGGCGCTGCATCAGCAGCAGCACCCTCCGGCCGTGGAATGTGGCGGCCACCATTCCCGCCGTCAACCCGCGCTGATGAAGCCTCCTCAACACATCGAGGAGCGGCTACAGTTTCGGCTTGTCCTCCTCGACGACGCCGTATGACTAGTTCTCCTCGCGTGACATCAACACCCGCCCAGAGAACCTCGGCAGCTGGTCATCGTCGTTGCGCAGGTAGAACCATCCGTCGTGCCAGCCGCTGTTCGACGAAATGAGCTGCGCCAGGATGTACTGCTCACCTCGACCCGCCCGGACTTGGAGAGTGCAGCTCCCTACATGCACTATGCGCCACACTCCTCACTCGTCCGTCTTCTTGGTGAAATGTTCCGCCCAGAAGAGGTGGAGCCACAGATTTTAGTGTGGCTCCATCCCCAGGTACCCCTTGCAGACCGCCGCAAAAATGACAGCCTACGAGATGGAGTTGAGGGCGAGATGATGCAGCTCCACCTTGTAATAGTGGAGGAGCGCCTGCATGAAGCGGCTCGGTGGCACTCCGAGCCCCCTCTCATGGAAAGCCATGAAGCTTACCACGTATCCCTCCAGGGGCGCCGGCTCCCGGTGGTCGGACGGCGGCACCGTCCATTCCGGCTGGGTCCGGCTTGCCCTTGGTCGCAAAAGTCCGTCGCGGACCAACTCCTCCAGCTTCCTCTCCATCACCGAGGAATGAGCCCACGCGTCCGTAGGGAGGATCTAGCTCTTGCCCGCCATGGTTGTCAGAAAACGGCGCGCGGCGGCGGATGGAGAAGCAACGACGGCAGTGGATGGCGGCTGAAGGGCACACAAAGAGCAAAGAAGGCAGAGATGCAAATGGCCTGTAGGGGGCATACAAAACCCCGAGCCTCACACTTATACCCCGATGGAAGGCCAACGGGCGGACGAAAAGATAGGAACAGTTTCTGCATTCAATGACCTTACCTAACCGCTCCCTCGAAACCCGCAGGTAAGGGCATGTGTTCGCCGTTTATTCCATAACCGTCGCGCCACACCACCCACTACCACGCCAATCTCGCTTCCCCTCCTAAAAAGACGTGCCCCAAATAGGCCGAAAAGGGGATTCGCGGACGGATATTCCCAGACGAATGGGTAACGGGCTCCAAGCCCGATATAAACCTCAAGGGATTGAAAAGCTGGCCCTTGACCAGGGTTCGACAGCTGCCCTCGAGTAACGAAGTTAGGAACAACTAGGGACGCGCCCGTACAAGGCCAGGGCTCGAGCCACGCTCTCGAGGCACCCCCAGACGTATTCGAGGCTAAAAGAGAAGTCGATGGAGGAATCCCCTCGGAGGGAGGAATCGAGCCCTCGGATCCTATCGCAAGGAACCGAGATCCACACGACTACTCTTTGGCATTTTTGAGAGTGTCTCCATGGCCGCTAGACGACTCCTACTGAATGGAGACGGGCTCCCACTCGAATTCCCCGTTAACAGCTCATCGGAGACCATCGGAACTTGCCCAACGAGGGTAGTACGACGTTCCCCACCCCTCCTCCTTTTCCTAAAAAAAGAGCGTGAGGGTCGAACGATAAAAGACGGCCAAGACTCTGATCAACCTCGTGCGCACGAGGCTCGGGGGATCGACCGCAAAAGGCCAAACCTCGAACAAAAAAGGACTAACCACGCCACGATACAAGAGCATTCCTCGATAAAACGTACAAAAGACCTCGGAGGAGTCTAAACACTCCGACGAGGCCTCGGGGGCTACACCCGGCGGGTGCGCTCGCGCGCACCCACCGGAAAGGGCTACGACGCTACGACTCCAGTTCATGACTCGTTGAGCCTCTGCGAGAGTGACCCACACTCACCCAAAGGCTCGGGGGCTACTATCGGGTACCAAAAACAAGGGGTACCCACAATCAACGATTAAGAAAAACAAAACCAACGGAACTAGCCGAGACAACGAATGAAACACCTCGACCACGTTCCAACTCTTACGAGGCTCGCTCGACGGGACGCCTCGACCACGTTCCGACTCGGACGAGGCTCGCTCGACGAGCTGCCTCGACTACCGAGAAATCTCCGACTCGCACGACCCAGGGTCGGGCCGGTCGACCCACCTCATTCACCAACTCTGAGACAAAAGTTAGAGCATTTAATGCAAACCGCCAACCACTTCCTACCCTCATGGCTACAGCAACAGCCGGCATGGGAGCAGTACCGGTGTCAAGTCTCACTTTTTACCACCCATCCCGGGATGGGCGGTGAAAATATGTCACTATACGCACCATACTAGGCACTATTCCGCCACCGATCACCCTCGAGGGTGAATACGAGTACTGTACCCCGCGATTCCGGGGACTCGGCCTTATCCGTTCACCATCGACCCACCTCGACCCGACCTCGACCCGGCCTCAACCAACCGACGGTCAAAACAAGAATGCAAGGCTTGCTTGACACAGGACCCGGAGTCTTTTCACCATCACATCCTCTACGTCACCATGGTGTCCAGGGATGACCGACCATTCTCGGGGCACGTCGCTACAGCAACCTCCACAGCGTTCGACAAAACTCCACCTCAAAGGCACCCCCGGCGTCCCTGCCTCCTCTTACCCTATAAAAGGGCAGGCAGGGGACTCTACAATGGGGCGACAAACAACGGACGACAAAAGACCAGTCACCTTCCCACTATAGAAGATCAACATCTCAAGCAATCTCCTTTGTACTCTCACTTTTTCTCTGAGACCTGGGATCGGTTCCCTCTCTCACAGCTTGTAACCCCTACGTAAGCACTCAGGTGCAAGGAAATACAACACTCCCTCCTCCCCGCTGGACGTAGGGCCTTCTTTTGCCCGAACCAGGATAAACCTCCGTGTACTCTCCTTGTATCACTATCCAGATTAGGGACACGCAGCATTAATTCACTCGTTAGCTTAGGACCCTCGCAGGACCAAACGCCGACAATATATAATAGCAAAAAGTAACTGTCAAAGTTGTTTTTTTGAAACCGTGTCACTGTCCAAAACAACATTTTTAGGAACAGGAGGGAGTACAATTTTACAACTAAGGTCATGTTTAGTTTGAATTTATTTTAAAAAAAAGCACCGTAGTACTTTTCGTTTGTATTTGACAAATTTTGTCCAATCATGGATTAACTAGGCTCAAAAGATTCGTCTCGACATTTACAGACAAACTATGTAATTAGTTATTTTTTACCTACATTTAGTGCTTCATACATGTACCGGCATATGTGATGTGACGGAAAATCTTAAAAACTTTTTACATTTTGGTGTGATCTAAACATGACCTAAATTCATCCTGCGCATGTCTTTAGCATAGGCATGCATCAAACACTGGCATTTTGGCAGCTACCCACCTAGCATGCAAGCAACCTGACACTAGCAGGCAGCATGCATTGTCCGATGGCGGCCTTCGGCGCGACAGAGCGCAATGAAGATGCCCCCGGTGGCCTGCGACCTCGAGGCGGCCGTGCCCGCGGGCTTCGCGGCGGTGGCGCCGCAGCAGCACCCCGCGTCGAAGAAAGTGGCGGAAGAGGAGAGACGCCGGTATGTTGTTTAACATAAACACGTCTTTGTTGTGCGAATATTTTCTTTGTTCTATTCTAATCTCACTCCTCTCTCCCTAAGCCGCTCCAGTTCGTATTATATGCTTAACTCCTGGATCTCATACTCTACCCTGCATGATTCTGTAATTGTTAATTGGTGTTCAACAATAGCATTGTATCAGTACTGTTCCTATCACTCTTAGTGCTAAAATTCTTTCTCCGACCACTGTGATTGATTAGTTTGTTACAACAATTGTGAACTGCGGTTGGTATTAACAGTAAAATTGAGCCTTTTGTAATTCACTTTTGATCCTTTTTTTCAAAAAATATGACCCTGTTAGTATCTTTGACATTCCACCTCTTCATTGTTTGTTTGCAGAAAGTTGAAGATGTACTTCAGAAAGGCACTGACTTCTATATTCAAGGTTCCATCCTGGAGCAGGATCCAGAGTACCAGGTTATTGTTGACTGCAATGCTTTATCAGTAGATATTGAGAATGAAATGCTTCCTCAATAAAAAACATTGAGAATGAAATAATCATAGTCTATAGTTTCATACAAGATAGGTATAGGTTCAAGTTTCCTGGACTGGAGTCCCTTGTTTATCTTCCAATCGATTATGCTTGCGTTATCAAGAAGAGTGGAAATGAGATGGATTTAACACCTGTAGATCTGGAAGGGCTTTCACCTTCTGCAATTATAATGGTTGTCTCACTGACAGCATCAACAAGTGGGAAGCCTCTTTCTGAAGACAATTTGGGAAAAAAAACCATTGAAGTGCAATCGTTGGCAGTGTTGTTGCCTCCAAACTGATGGGTACTGCAGGTGGTCAGGGAGTACTTGCAAAAATGTCTACTTGTAATGTTCAGTTACTTGGTGCAAAGAGGAAAAATCGTGCTGGATTTTCAACCGCCACTTCTCAGTCTCGTGTTGGCTACCTTCAACAAACTGAAGTATTTTAGAGCACTCCTCCAGCTCTAAGGACTCGCACCTGCAGACTTAGCCAGGAGAGTGAGAGATTGCAGCAACCACTGAATTCAGTAGAGGTGAGTGCAGCTTCAATTCTGCAATCTGTGATATATTGTTGAAACATGAGAAGCCGACATGCCTTTTTTGTTTTGTGACTTTAGATCTCATAGCTACAATGCAATTCAACAAATATCTCAAAGGACGAAAAGAGGAACATAAATTATGTCCTTTTCTCTTTTAATTTCTTCCTGGAAGGTGTCGTGTTCATAAATAATGACATGATCCAATTACAGGCACACATTATGATCATTAGAATAGAATTGTATGAAATGATTTATATTTCCTTGGATAATATTGGAAGATAGGCACACATTCTTTTTTTTTGAAAAATGTGATTCCGTTACCTATTATTACAAAAAAATATGGCTGCCCAGATAAAATTTTCTACTACTCAAGTAATAACTATTACAAAGGCGTACAATATGTTTTCCTATCGACTACTCTAAATGGGCGGGGTGAAGCATCACTTTGATCTTTTATGTTCTGTTAGGTATAGTTTCCCCATTCCCATGTATCTAATTGGTGCCTGCACTTCATATGGATTCATTAACTTAAAAGATACATGCTTTGGATTATTTTTTCCCTTTCAAAAAATAATTTGTAGCCTACTATCAACTATCAAGCATTCCCTATGTGTTTTCCAATGGTCATGGTGACTTGATAGATCCTGACCGAATGATATATGATTTGATTCTTTCATTTCATCAAGAAAGGATTATAACTCAAGAAAGAAGTGATATACCGTTTGTGTTTTTCCACTAGCGAGGATGAATTGCTGAACTTGCTAAATCTGCACCAACGTCGAAGAGAGCCCTGCAATAATTCTCTAGCTTTGAGTCATTGGCTGCTGTCAAGGAGACTACAGTGCTCACATCAGATAGAATGGGCAGATCAGGGCACCTATCTAAATTCAGCATGCTTTCAATACGCGCTGTGGATGCCTTTGTGGATCAGTAGATTTGCCTTTGGAAGGCCAATCATGTCATGGTCAGTATCCCCTTCAAAGTATGCATCATCCACCGGTGTTTCCTATTTATCCTTCATTACAGACTATAGAGCATGTAATGCTTACTGCCACTCAGACTATTGGTGAATAATAACATAAACTAAGCCATTAATTTTTTTTAAAAAAATTCTAAGCACACTGAATCAGCATTGGGAGTTTGGGACAATTGTTTCTATGCAGTCATCACCAAGTGAAGGCAATCGGATTTAATCCTGTTGCCGCAGGAAGGACTAGACATTCATCATTTGTATCAGCTTTAGAAGGAATTAAAATGGAAAATTATAAAGCACCTTCCCCTAGCTTCTTGAGGATTGTTGCCTGCATTGTTTTTATTTTCCTTTTTGGTTGTGCAAATGTTGTCTTCTTCCCGAAGTAAAAACAGTTGTACAGATATGCTTGGTGTTATAACAAAAATAGCAGTAGATGAGGTGATATACTAAGATGTCATATTCACAGACGAGGTAATTTCAAAAATCGCAAAAATACTGATATCCAAAAAAACACAAGTTGCATGTAATTTCATTGTTGGTCAACTGATCTTTGATTGATTGCAATAGCTTTGGAAGGGCATTCATTATCTAAAAAAAGAATTTGAAAGGCATTGTACTCTTGCCATCATCAGGTACGAGGAGATTCAAATTTCACATTATTTTTTGCTAGGTTTTTGGTTTTCTGGAGTAGGAAACGGAGGCAGAGGTGGACGCCTATTGGTAATGGGGTGTTTGCCTTTTCGAATTCGTATCTAAACGTAGGCGCTAACTGTTAGCCCTATTGAATATTGATCCAAATAGCCCCTTGAGGATAAGTAAAGAATAAAGAAATGTCTCTCTAAAATACAAATGCTTCACTATTTTACAGTCAATTGATTAGTGTGGCTCTGAACCTTTTCCTTCACCTCTTACTGTCCTAGCTAATTTTGCATGCCAAGTAAATAAATAAGTAGACATTTTGTTATTATGTTTATAGATGCACCACGCCTGTGTGTTTAGCCATGTCTGTGTTGTACGCCTGGAAAATCGACCTTATATAAGACTTCACTAATGAAAAGATGTAGTACTGGTTGACCACCATGACTCCAGCACTGTCTGACTACTACTGATATCCGTTTCAGGTTCCTGACTTCTAATCCTTCATATTAATTCTATTAGATGCAGCAAAATATTACATGCAAGGTTACTCTGAACAGAAATACGAGGAGTTCAATAAAGTAGTTAATATTGGAATGATGTGACAAAAGATGAGAAGATGAGACTTGCACTAAAATATTCATGAAGGTTGCTGGGTCCGAGAGCAGAACACACAGTCTGTCATGGGCTGATGAGGATGGAACCAAATGAATATGAGGAAGACATTCACAGTTCACTAAGGAAGGCTTCTGCGGCTGTTACGAGGTAGTTGCTTTCTCTATCCACTGTCTTTCTTGCAATTTTATAGTTCTTTCTCACAATTATCTCACTGTAATTCCACTTAGTTTCAAGCAAACCAAGTTAGGCTATTATTGGTTAGTTTTCTTTTCGAAGCATCGAATGAAACCTGCAAATTAACTGTTTACTGTGGATTAGTAAAATAAGTAGCACATATTGACATTGATGACCTCTTATCGTATTGTATCCTTGATTGCTACGGATATGGAATGTTTATTTCCTATTGCACCATGAGGAACATATCAGATTAGACCTTTTCAGGGTTGGTTTACAAGTAGTTCAGATTTTTTTGGATCTACCAGTATTTAGAGGATTGTATCATTTCTAACAGCCTAATCCATTTTCGATTATGCTGTTTAGAACTTTATTAGATTACCTATACTTGGGTTGTGCCAAATTATGCTCTTGACAGATTTGGAGGAGATCCTAACAAAACTGTTGGCCCTTTGAATGTATACATATTTTTGTTTAATCATGCCTAACTATTAGAAGTTTGATTGCACCTTTTTCTGATGGATTCCATTATTTGTTAATTTTGGGCTGGCCTGACAAGAAAAGGAACCGATAAACTTCTTGCATAGCCTGACAAGAAAAGGAACTGATAAACATAGTTGGAGCTATTGGTAATGCACTGATTGCTTCAAGTGAGCTGAAGTTCTGGCTCGGTGATATTGCTTGTTGTATGCATGAGCAGATCGTGCTTCAAGTGAGGCAGAAGGTAAGTACTTGGTTTCCGCATTTTCCATGTAATCAAATCAACTTGGTCAATATAATTGTGTCCAGCCAGTCAACCACTATTTTGCTTCATTTTTTTGCTTCCTTTTCTTGCCATTCTAATTTTCTTTTGTCATTTCAAAGGGTTGAAGAGCAGAAGTCAACATGGAAAGGGAAAAGCTTCTAAGAAAAGTAATCGTTGCTAGCCAAGTGTCGTCCCACGGTTATTTGAAATCTCATCCTTTTTTTGTTATGATCAATTATGTAATTAATTCAATAAATTCTGTAGTGCAAATCATTTTTTTCTTTAGAAGTATTGTACCTGTGCCAAATCTGATTTGAGGTGTATTAAATTCAGGACATAGTTGTGATTTGGGAGGTGCGGTACTGACCATGTGTAAAAACCATTTGTGGTCCACTTGTTCTTGAGCCTTATCATTTGTACTCTCTCCCATTTCAAATATAAGATGTTTTTTTGTACTCTTTCCCATTTTAAATATAAGATGTTTGGATAGCTTATTTAGTTAATTTTGACTTAATTAAGTTGTCCCGATGGAGTACATCATTGATGGTTCTGCACTCATATCGTTCATCTAAATAGGTCGTTGCAGGCCCATCATGTTTGTCCTTGTCCTGTTCCTTTTCACGTCGCTAAAAGCCTGGAAATCAAGA
Source organism: Saccharum spontaneum (assembly GCA_022457205.1). NCBI lineage: Eukaryota > Viridiplantae > Streptophyta > Magnoliopsida > Poales > Poaceae > Saccharum > Saccharum spontaneum. The sequence goes on along the minus strand of CM039582.1, from coordinate 4,840,650 downwards.
CAGTATCATGTAACACAATGCTATTGATTTAATTTTTATATATTGTCATTGTGGTTTGATTTGTCTTGCTACACATCACCGTAGCGATTGATTATTTTCCTACCGATATAAAATATTATCTTAGCCGCATTACAGAAAGGTCTATACAGTAGAGTTTTTGTGCATACGACGTCGCGCTTTTCGTCACTGTGTTAATTTTATGAACTTTGCTTTTTTGATTAAATGTCACTTTAACATTGGTATTTATTTTTAAAGTATTATTATCTTATCATGCGATCTATGTGTTTTTAGTATAAAAGTTTAGCTGTCCCGTAGCGACGCACGGACACACTACCTATAGTTAAAAAAAAAAATCAAAATACAAATTTTCAGCACCAGTTCCCGCCTCCTCGCTTTCCCGGTTCCCACCTCGGCTCGGCACCCCCTTCCCTGCGAAGCCACCGACAAAACCCCGAAACCCAAGCATCGCCGCCGCCGTCGCGCCACGGAAATCCTAGAATGTAACTGCCGCAGCCACGGCCCTGTGGCGGCGTGGACAAGTACGACTTCTACTACTGGCTCGGGTGCTAGATCCTCGGTACGTGCGGCTCCGCCGTCCTCCCTCCCTAAACCCTAGTCAGTGCCACTTGCTCCGGCGGCGCAGCATACTAACGGCGAGTGGTTTCGGTTGTTCCGTCCTGCATCCAGTCTTAGGCGATTCGATTAAGGGAAAGCTCGTCAAGGCGATCCAGAACGGAAATGTCCGTCGCCTCAAGGGTGGGGAAGATTTGTTGATTTGCCTCCCGGTTGTTATATATATGCATATCATATTCTCGTTGTGATTCTTCTGTGACATCTTGTGCTCAAGGGCTGGTGAGTAGCATGAAAAAGAATACCAGAGCCAAGCTTGCCAAAATGAATATTGGTTGTGTTTAGTTCGAGCGTCAAAATTCACTGTAGCATTTCGTTTGTATTTGGTAATAATTGTCCAATCATTAACTAATTAGGCTCAAAATATTCGTCTCGCAAAGTACAATCAAACTGTACAATTAGTTTATGATTTTATCCACATTTTGTACTCCATGCATGTATCGCAAGTTTGATGTGATGGGAAATCTTTTTTTTGCATAGTGCACTTTTCGAGTGATCTAAACACAGCCATTGATCGCATGGTGCTACTACAATTGGCAGTGTTCCTAGGAAAACTGGAGGTATGCAGGTACTTTGCGGAGGACCTCAGGTTTGACGTGGATCGCATGGTGCTTTTCCTGTGATAGTTACCGCTGTCCAAAGGCAGACTACTTTGTATCGTGGTTCCTGTGAGCAGGCCACCATGGCTATGACTCCCATCTGTAGTTGGTTCCGTATTATCCTCGTTCAATATAATTGGTGAATTTTGGTCCATCCCAAAACGATGAGTACCTGCATTATCTTTGTTACAGTAAAGATTAAAATAAAGTGGCAATTTCACATAAAAAAATAACATTATGTATCCGATATTTACCGCTGGCCCCAGATAGTTTACTTCCTGTCGTGGTTGCCGTGCCAATGACACCATGGCTATGATCCCCATATGCAGTTGGTTGGATATTTTCCTTGTCCAAACAAAGTGTAAAGTTTTGTTCCATCATAACGTGATTAGTACCTGCATCATGATGATTAGTTCCAGCAACGATGGCTTGACTATATAAATCATGACTAAAAATACAAATTGTACCGGGTGCAGTCAACGAACAGGTAGCGCTAATGTTCTAGGATTCGGCCTTCTTCCTTTCTCAGTACTGACGCTGGTACTCACATTGTTTCCTCCTCACCTCCTCCCTTTGTTCGTCGGACATCTCAACTCGACGAACCCGTTGCCGCGAGGTTCATTCTTCCCTCGTCCGTCGGGCATCATCTATATAGACAATAAATAAGACACCCCCAAAGTACTATACATATACTCAGTTTGAAATCATACCTGAAAATAAATAAGACACCCCCAAAGTACTATACATATACCTAGTTTGAAATCATACCTGCGATGTTAGTGATATCACTTAGTGCATTGGGCGTATCTCTCGGTGTAGACATTGGGTAGGTGATGAGGCAGCAACTTTGATTTTTTCAAAGGATCGTGGCTGCTGATGTATCAAAAAATTAGGACTGAAACAACATGAAGCAATTACCAAATAAGCAGATAACAAAAAAAATTGTTTATATCTAGTCCTGGTACACGGATCATAGGATGTTGGCAAAATTACCCAGCCATAGGAACTGATAAGCAATTGTTTTAACTACAAAATTATCTAATGAGCATTTCTTCTTTTGGCTGAATATATTAGTTATATGGAGGGAGAGAAAAAGGGAAGAAAAATTACGACGGAGACGACATGAAGCAATTAGCAGATAACATAGGATATTGGCAAAATTACCCAGCCATAGGAACTGATAAGCAGTTATTTTAACTACAAAAAAAAAGAAAGGCAATGGATTTAAGAAAAGGATCCAAGAAAAGCTGATGCACTAAGTTTTTAGGATTTTTTTTATAAAAGAACTACTAAGCTCCTACCAGCTCAGTGAAATAAAAATCAAAGGCAGAAGCTACAAGAATCAAAAGCATCTCAAGGAAGTTTGATGCCATCAAAGAACATGCTCGCCTGACGTTTCTTTCTCAGAAAACATTTGTACCCACGGAGTAACAGTATGACTGACTGATGCATGAATGAAGCATAATTCTTACAGAACTCACTGCATTGGCTTAGCCTCTCACCTTTGGGGTTGTTCCTTCCAGCTCCACACTGTCTACCTGTAGTCCGGCCTCCCTGCCTGCCGGCGTGTCGTTGTGGACCACGGAGACAACGGCGGCGCCGGCTTCACGAGGGACACGGAGACGACGGCGGCGTCTCGTCGAGGCCCGCACGCGCTCCTCGAAATCTCGTCCAGGCCTGCCCGCACGCGAGGCCGAACTTGTACGTGTTCTGCACAATGGAGCGGCGTGCCCTATCCACGCCACCGTGCCTTATCGACGACGTGTTCTGAAGGCAACAGCGCGATGGAGCCAGAGCCGTCGTCCTCCGGAGCCCTCGATCGGTGCCGTCGATGCGAAACACCTGGAAGCCACGAGCAGTCGCCGTGGCGGCCATGGCCGAAGCCCCGGTCGCTGCGGCGGCATGTCGGGGGAGGCTACGACGTCACCCCGGTCACTGCGACGGCGATCTCCCTGCGCTCGTCACGTCGCTGCGGCGGCGCGTCGAGGGGAGGCTAAGACGTCGCCCCGGTCGTTGCGGCGGCGATCTCCCTGCGCTCGTCACGTCGCCCCGGTCGCTGCGGCGGCGATCTCCCTGCACTCGTCACTTTGCCCCGGCGCTGAGGTCGTAGATCGTGGCGTAGATTGCACTCGCGCTGCTAGAGGAAGGGACGCGGAGATCGTGGCGGCAAGCGGGGTGGATTCAAAATTGATTTAAATTGTGCTTGAGGTGGGTGGACTGATCGTAGAAATAGAAAAAAGGAGGTATTTTTTTTTCTGTGGACGACGGGCTCGAACCCGCGGCGTCGTGAGGGCCGCGCGAGCGTGGGCGTGGGGGCGTGGGAGAGTGGGAAGCCGCTTCAAACTTTTAATCTTAGCCGTTGCATCCGTAATAAGTGTGCTGTGAGTCGTTGATCTTGAAGGAAGGGATTGGTCTGGAGAAGATTTCAATTATAGTAGAGATTAGCACATGTTGGTTACTGTACCATTTAAAGCTTTTCATAGACTAATTAGGCTTAAAAGATTTGTCTCGCGATTTTCCCGAGAACTGTGCAATTAGTTTTTTTATCTACGTTTAATACTCTATACATATGTCTAAACATTCGATGTGACGGGTGAAGGTACCAGGCCTTAACAAGTTTGATCAGTTTCCATAGCGATAGTTAGGCCTTGTTTAGATACCCAAATTCATCCCCAAATTCCACTATGCAAAAAGAAGATTCCCCGTCACATCAAAATGCCGACATATGTATGGAGTACTAAATGTAGATGAAATTAAAAACTAATTGCACAGTTTTGTTGTACTTTGCGAGACAAACATTTTAAGCCTAATTAATCAATATTTGGATAATTATTAGCAAATAAAAACAAAAGCGCTACAGTGCTACAGTGTAGCACTGTGCAGAATTTGCACCACCCGAATCGGGTAACTAAACACGGCCTTAAATAGGGCCCAAACCCGTCCAGGTCACCATATTGGCATTTCCCACGTTTCCGCCTCGGCCTCTTCGCTTTCCCGGTTCCCACCTCCTTCCCTGTGAAGCCAACGCCAAAACCCCAAAACCGAAGCATCGCTGCCGCCGCGCCACGGAAATCCTAGAATGGAACTGCCGCAGCCACGGCCTCGTGGTGGCGGCGTGGACAAGTACGACTTCTACTACTGGCTCGGGCGCCAGATCCTCGGTACGTGCGGTTCCCCGTCCTCCCTCCCTAAAACCCCAGTTCGTGCCACTTGCCCCGGCGGCGCAGCGTACTAACGGCGAGTGGCTTCGGTTGTTCCGTCCTGCATCCAGTCTTAGGCGACTCGATTAAGGGCAAGCTCGTCGAGGCGATCCAGGACGGAAATGTCCGCCGCCTCAAGGGTAAGGAAGACTTGTTGATTTTGCCTCCCGGTTGTTATACACGTGCATCTCATATCCTCATTGTAATTCTTCTCTGACATCTGGTGTGCTCAAGGGCTGGTGAGTGGCATGAAAAAGAATACCAGAGCCAAGCTTGCCAAAATGAATATTGATCGCATGGGGCTACTACAATTGGCAGTGTTCCTAGGAAAACTGGAGGTATGCAGGTACTTTGTGGAGGACCTCAGGTTTGACGTGGATTGCAGTGGCCTCTGTGATGGTTAGTGCTTTTCCTGTGCCTGGTTAATTGAACTCGTGCTCCCGTTTTATGGATTAAGTCATGTAAGTTGTTATAGACCTATTAAATTTCGTTTCTCTTTGCAAAAGCCAATTTACCTGACCAACTAAGCACATTGGTGCTTGCATGATAAACTTCTTAATGTAGTGTAAATCTAGCCATTTAATCTCTTTCCAATCCCCCATATTCACATATCCGAGATGTACAAAGCTCCGAGATCCTTTTGGCAAAGTTCTGGTCAGCCTTGCCCCTTCTGTACAATTCCTCGAAAAACTTCAATTTCTCTTAGAATCACACCATAATATCAGGGCTGGAGACGGAAACAAGGGAAGTTAGCATTTTCTCCCCCAAAACATTCAGAACATCAATTACCTATACAAGTAGTACTATGCGGAAAAAGGCAATAACTCTGTATCTCTAGTCTGTAAGTCAATTTGAGTATTCGATTGAGTAATTTAGGAGTGTTTGTTTTTCTTGTTATAGGACTGAAGGGCAGTTCAAAGTGATAGATATTAAATTTTTGGTGACTCGATTGACTATCTGAATGGCTTAGATCAGGATAAAGCTTATCTGCTTAAATATTAATCTGATTTAGGCGAAAAAGGGCTCAAAGGAGTAGGGATACAGGTTTTTAATGTCTGCATTAGTGAACAATGAAGGTTGACATTTGAATAGTTTCTTTAATTTTCCTTTGTTTATATGCCACTAAAAAATTAAGCAACATATCAACGCCCAAATATCAAGATGTATTGGACTAGTATGGAAGATAGGCTGATGGGCCCTTACTGGGCTTACACTAAACATGCCATCTTTAATGAAAGTGAGTTACAGAGTCCAAATATCTTGTTTCATTCCATTTGTCCATTAAAAGGCACATGCGGACATATAACCTCCCTTCCTAAATCCTAACATTTATACATCGAAACTCACATGCACGCGCAGGTGCAGTTGGCATTCTATGGCCATCAAGTAGTGAAAGGTCTTTTAAATATTGTGAAATTGGGGTGCAGTGGTCTAGATGCCATTATACCTTCTATTACTCTTCATTGTTACAGCTGCAATTATTTCATCCATTAGTTGAGAGAGCCAGAAATGCTTTGGACCTGGCAAGGTTGTTCATGTTATTTTTGCAGGTGCAACACCTTTGGGTTGTGCATCATTATTTGGAGAAGTGGCTTGTGCGAGGTTTCTTCTTGACCATGGAGCTAATCCAAACAAGATGGATGAGACAGGCTCCGTTGCCCTGCACAGCGCCGCAAAAAATGGTACCCCTCTAGATATGCCTATCAATATAAATGTTTCTAAATAAGCAAGAATAAACCTAGTTGTCACTTGTATGTTATCATTTTATCACTTTATACTGCTTTGTTTCACCCTTCCGGCTAAAACAATATGTGAATTTTCTATCTGGAGTGCGCCTTAATAATAACACCTGTTATTCTTCCACAAATTACAGTCACCAGATTATTGTTCCATGCAACCTTTGATCTTCCACATAATTTGATCATCCATTCAACAATTGTACAGTGATTAGTAACATTCCAACTGTTTTTCAATACCTGTAATTTTCATACCATGCTAACATGCTTTGAAATAATGGTGTTTCACCATACCATAGATCACCAGCATTTCAATTGCTGTGACTTTTATATCATGATATCTGCCCATTGTTGACAGTTTGATCAACACAGAGGTCAATATGAATTCATCCATCACTCATGCATATATGCTACAAGCCACAATCTTTGAAATTGCAATTTGACTGCTATGCATTTAATTGTTTTGTTGTAGCGCAGTTAAAATGAATCCCAATTTGTTGCTTCTGCATAGCATGTCTGCATCTTGAAGTGTTAAAACTTATCTCATGGATGGTACAGCCTGATTATTTTTTCTATGGAAGACATTAGCATACATTATATAAGGATTTATTGTTACTTTTTCTCCGGTTGTTGTGTCCCTGACCCTGACATCTCTGTATATATTTTATATAGGGAATGGGGAATTAATACGGCTGTTGTTATCCAGAGGAGCCAGAGTTGATATTGCTATCCCTCAGGGGACACCGCTACATATTGCTGCTTCCTATGGGAACTCTGATGCTATAAAGATCTTACTGGATCACCATGCTGATGTAATAAGTGGATTTTGACATTTCTTTCATAAACTTTATGGTAACATCTGCTTCAAATTCATGTTGAATATGCTAGTTTAATGTCGTATTGTTGATATCTGGATGTAAAAGAATTACCAACTTCTGGTTCTAGGCGAGATCGTTGACCATGAATATGTTAGTTTTATGGGTTTCCAATAGTATCAACACCATATGTACAAATCTGAAATATTAAATATTGCATAAAGTAGGATACTTGTTGGCTCTTACATTCTGTTCCAAATTTCCAACATTATTTGCATTGAAGATTCTACAGCCTGTTTATCTCACTTTTGTGTTGGGGTTTACCTTTTTTCTTTTAATTTGTAGCCAAACATCATTTCAGAAGTGTCAGGCAGCCCTCTGGTATCAGCTCTTCAATCTATTAAACTTGTGAATGAATCTGATTCATTGGAATGTGTGAAGCTTCTCATCAAGGTCTGGTATCCTGTCCCCCTTAGCTTCGTTGTCTTGACTAATGACTATGAGTGATTGGAACCGATTAGTTACGATAAGATATAAGTGGGTTTGATCACCTGATTTCTCGACTTATTTGATTACTGTATGCATTGACATTTTGCTTGGCATTATACCCACAGGCCGGTGCTGATGTGAATTCTGCCAATCCAAACACTCCCTTGGAGGTTGCAACTGTGAATGACTTGACTGATTGTATTAAGTGCTTACTAGAGGCAGGCGCAGACCCTAACATTGCAAAGAATCAGGTGAATTTTGATTCTTCCCAATTTCTTGCCCCTTGTAGGGCACATGAAATGCAACAGATAAGATTGACAAGTACACAGTCACATCACCCTGTTCGCTTGAACTACTTTTCAGCCAACGAACAATGTTTTTCTCTCACAACAAATCAGTATAAGCATTAGCATAAGCCAAATTTCATCATAAGCGAACAGGGCATTATCACCTATTCATATTTTTCTGCACCCATGAGTCTGACATGGTTTTGAAAGCATGCTCTATGTCTCTATATGCACATCTCACACCTTTCTATGGGATTACATGAATTACTTTTGCCCTAAGTAAATTAATCTCTTGTGGTCAAGTTCCTGATTTTAATTTGATCTACACTTCAAAAAAAACATTTAGGTGTGAAATTATTCTTGTGGGAAACCACTTAAAAATCTCTTGTGGATGTATTAATCAAACTTATTATGATCCGTTCCTCTTTTACTTTATAGTGTAGTCAGAGGCTGATATGGATTGGTTAGGGTAGCAGGAAGAACCAGTTGGTCCGCTCCCTCGGGAGGCTTGGACTACTTAGGTTCTTGCATGATTGACCTAGGACTCTTCAACTGCCTTTATAAACTAGGCGCCTAACAAATCCACTAACATTTAGGTGAAAGAATTGAGAATAGAGGAACCAGGATGAGTTGGCTTGTTGATCTGTCAGTTTACTGATAATTTCATCATACTACACTTGGTTTAATTCGTCTTCATTATTTAGGTTGAGAAGAATGGTAAAACTGCAAAACTTAAGCTGAAATTAGATGGTGACAAGGCTGTTCGTAGAAAGAACTACCTTGCTGCATCAAAGCTCTACACTCAGGTGAGTTGTATCAGTATGTTTGCAGTGCTCTTCTATTCTTGATGACTTGATCTGTGTTGTACTAATATCTACTTTAGTAGAGGGCGTACTATTTTTCTCACCCAGTGTGCAAGAATCAGTTTAGAACAATTGTAAAGGATCAATTTAGCAATGTGTTATTGCTGGTTGACAAGGAAATTTTGTTGTCTTGTGTGTACCTTTGCCTATGATAAACCTGATATGTTTGGACATTTTTACAACTAATGTACAAAGCACAAAATGACAAGGTTGAAGGGATTAAACTTGGTAGAAAGACATGGATTGACTCGACAAAACTATGGTGGACAGTTAATTCATCATTTGTGATATTCCTTGATAATAGCATAACCTCCCAGAGGGGTCAGTCTCCTAATGGAGAAGGATCCAAACTTATTTATGCAGCCACCCTTCAAACGAAACCAAGCATTCTTCAAACTAAAATCAAATTTGTATCTCCAAGCTTACCTTAGCATGGCTAATTTGTCTGCGGTGTGCTGTATTGTTCATGTCATCACATGGACTACAACGGTGCTGTTGCCAGCTGCCCATGACATTTGTGCAAAGATAAGTCATCAATCACAATAACATTGGGTGATGGCGCAAAGGCCCGCTTCTGGCACCACAATTGGCTCGAGGGAGAGGCTCCCAGATATATGTCCCCAAACTTGTTTCAGCTTGCTTCGAGAAAGAACAGAACAGTACAACATGAACTACGGAACAATAATTGGATACGCTCGCTAAGGCGAAGAATCACCTCGGCTGTCCACATTGAAGAATTCATCTCCCTATGGGTGAGGATTCAGGACGTGCACCTCCAGCAAGGCGTTAGAGACTCCATCGTATGGAGATGGACCCCGGACGGGGTTTATTACACCCGTTCAGCATATCGGATCCAATTCAATGGATCCTTCGGTCTATTCCGAAGTGATCTAATTTGGAGAGCGCAAGTGGAGAACAAATGCAAGATCTTTGCTTGGATTCTAGTGCAAGACAAGATTCTTACAGCGCATAATCTACAGAAAAGAGAATGGCCACATCATGAACATTGCGTGCTTTGTAATGGTCCCTCAGAAACCGGCCTGCACCTATGCTTGTGTTGCCCCTTTGCTAAGGAGGTTTAGAACCAAGTCATCTCTTGGGAGAACCTCCCTGAGCTGCGGTCACAGGCTTAGGCCGACCCTGTGCATATCAAAGCATGGTGGGAAGAGACAGCAAGGAAGGTGCCAACTTCAGAGCGAAGACGGCTCAATGGGATGGTGATTTACACCTTCTGGAACATCTGGAAGGAGCATAACAGGAGAATTTTCAACAACACCTTAGAGACAGTGCTACAGGTGGCTGCAAGAATTAAGGACGGCATCGAGCAAAGAAAGAGAGCTTTCGCTCATGCTTAGCATTTTGAGGGTGTCTCTCTGTGTGTTTTTTTCAGAAACAGTGGCCTGAAACCCACTCACATTTCTTTGTTTGTACATAAACTCTCCCACTCCCCTACTTAATTGAAAGGCAGAGCTCCTGCCATTGTGTTAAAAAAACAAGGCATTTGCGCAAAGATGTAGCTTTGTCTGCTTTAATCGGAAGTAGGTGTTGCTCACAAATGTGGCTCTATTTTAATGCAGGCAATTGAGCTGGACCCTGATGATGCAACATTGTATTCAAACAGGAGCCTTTGCCATGTACGAATTGGCGAGGCAAACAAGGCTTTGCTTGATGCCAATAGTTGCATAAAGATACGACCCGAATGGTTGAAAGGTTACTACCGGAAAGGCGTTGCTCTCATGTCACTCAAGGTTAGATATAAATATAATATAATGTTATATTCCAAGTACTATTTTTATGTCACTTTGTGGTATATTTATTAGATCCAATCTTTTATACCTATAGGAGTACAAAGAAGCATGTGATGCTTTCTTGGCTGGACTGAAGTTGGACCCTACAAATGTTGATATGGAGTGGATGTTCAGGTAAACCATCTATAGATTAGTAGACTGTTACAGATTTGGTTGTCTTTTGTTGCCATCTTTCATGGACATTACTAATTGTTCAGTGTTGTCTTTACATGATCACAGGGAGGCAATCGAGGCCATGAAAAGGGACCATGTTACTACATAGGGCCTCCACTATCAATAAGAGGAACTGGCAGCTTACGGGCTCTATGCTGCCATTTTGTATATATATGTGTATCATAGCCATATGGAGACAGTTGTGGACTAAAACTATTACACGGAACTGTCTGAAACCGTGGTAGAGGTGCACTTTTTTGCAAACTTCATTTCTCAAATCAAGCACCCCCTTAACTTCCCCAAGGTCTTTGTGTTTTAGCAATGTACTTTTGGAAGGCTTCCTCTTCCACGCTAATAGGGAGATAAACAAAGTTTGCAGCTTGAATTTGAACTTTAAAGTTCAAATGGTCTCCCTTTTTCAACCTGTCAAACTTATCACCTGTATTGCTCTATGAATATGAGTGCTGCTGCAGACTATTGTCTTGCTGTGTTTGCATGTTCAACATCTGGGTATTTTTTAGCTTTTGTTAATGTTATTTCTCCGAAGATACTATTGTTTGTTTAATTATATATATTCGCAGAGAATTTCTTGAGGCGGCAGAAGGATCATGTACGTTGATAGTTTCATCACCATGTTGCTGACTTGCTGTGCGCTGCTAGGTGGACCATTTTGTTGAACCAAGCTGAAGCAAGTGTATGTAGTCATTGGTCAATACCAATAAATTTTGACACGGTGACATTCAGGTCTATCTTTCGAAATGAGACTTCGATCCAAAGGTTCTGGATTTGTAGCACAGTGCAGCATGGGGCAAATGCATGCCTGAAGAAATGGATTTGCATTGCTCCTTGAACAAGCGCCTTGTCATGTTAAATCCATTTTTTCTGCATATTTTCGTGGCCGCGTTTTGATGTGTTTTTCAACAATGTGCGACTATATAAAGTTTTGTTTTTAAAATTGCTATAGTATATCCTCTCGACAATTTTCTTCCCACAATTTTTATTTCTCATTCATCTCTTCCTCTGCTCCGACTTCATTCACACCTCGGATGATGTTAATGTACAAAGTTCATTGTTAGAGTTTCGTGGTTTAGAGTTTCGATATTAGAGTTGTTAGCTTCGTCGGTAACAGGCCAGCCCAATGGAGATGTGAGTGCGGATGTTGTGGCAACACTAGCCGCCAGCCATATGAAGTGGAGTAGGCTAGTTGGACAAGTCAAATGCAGGGGTGCCATGAATAAACAATGTTAGGCTAAAGAGTAAAGATGGAGTGGATGATGGTGACAGTGGAGGCAGCTAGGGACTTGTTCAGAGAGCAGATCGGAGGCGCTCAAGGTATCTTTGAGCGTGAAAAAGTTTGTGTACAGACTGAGACTCCTAAGACGGGCTTAGGTGTGATTTATGCAACTTAAAACTAATGGTCTATAAACCCTATTAACAATTATGCAAGATATTTATCTAGATGTGCAATACGGTTTTGCTTAGTGTTTGTTATCTCTGCCGAAGAGTTTTGCATCCTAGGTTCTAATCCTTAGCAAGCTTGAGTACGAAAGGTAAACCTTATATCCTCGAAAAGCAAGTAACTGTGGAAGCTTAAATGAGATAGAGAACTTCTGATGGCGGTATTTTTCATAAGGTATAGAGAAGTTCAGGCTTTCTCTTAGCCCTCGTTGGAGCCCCTCGTAAGAACCAAGCTCCCGGTCGGGTAATTCCGTGGATAGGCCCTGGACCTTCCCCACGTGGAAGTGGATCTCCAAGATGGCCTCTCCCAGACTCCTGCCTATCGTCTCCACAAGCGTGCTTCCAGTCGAAATAACAAGGGTCCCGTTCCCTCCAGTACACCATCGGCAGCCACACCACAAATGCAGTTGGTATGATTTCGCAAGATTACAAGCCCCTCTGGGTACAATAATGGTGCGACACAAGCACTGATTAGTAAGAGGTATGCAAACCTCACTAAACACTAGGCCTAAACCAAGAGCAAGCGCTAATATGGTGGTCTAACTAGTCTACACACTTCTAAAGCGTTGAAGTTAATCACCTAATCTTCCTTAAGCACTATTGGTGGCTAGAGCACTAAGAGATAGCCTGAACTAATTAGCAACTTTCCTCAGCTCCAACTACACTCAAATGGTTGGCCAAGGGAGTATATATAGCCTTCTCCCAAAATATAGTTGTTGCAATAGACACTTTTTGCCTAAAAAGCGGTTTAGCCTATTTAAACACCGTGTAAATGCAACATAGTGGTGATACTAAAAAAACGCTACATTGTGGTACGTCGTTTCATTTAATATCTGTTTAGCCCGTTTAATGGACTGTTTAGCCCGAATAATGGCTAAACGGTAGGTGACCGACTGTTTGCCGTTTAGCATATAGGAAAACACTGGCAATAGATCCCTGCGCTCTGTGTAGTGATCACTGGAAAGGTCTAGTGGCCTCACTGGAGTTTTTCGGTGCCTGCCACGTCGACTAGCTGTTGCAACTATTGGACGGCCTTTTCTCCGGCAGTGGATCTCCTGAGTTTTCTAGTAAGGATAGAATGGCATTGCATAGCCTCTACATAGCACCTAGTTTCTCCGGTGCCTAGCATCTGAAGGTTCTGGTGCCTTTGTCTTCTCTCCACTAAGCCTCCAACTCTCTATCACCTATCATCCAATGGTGTGGTTTCTATTGATCACCGAGTAAGGTCTCTTCTTCTTCTCTACCCTTTTCCTATACACCTAGCTAAGCCCTGGTGCTTAGCTTTCGGTGCCTCATTGGAGTTTTTTCGGTGGGTGCAAGTCGATCGAACCGATCCTTTTGTCCACTGACCTATTCTCCAGTGCTCCTCCTCAGGTTACCATTGGAAGGTTCTAGTGCCTATATGCAATGCACAATTTGCTCCTCAGGTTACCATCAGAAGTTTCTTCTGTTTGATGTCTTTGACTTCTTGCATGTCTTCTAAGGTTTTCACAACAACTCTTGTCCTTGCTGGAGGTGTCGATCACTTGATCTTCATGTTGCCTTGTCCAAGTCCATCGTTGCACCCATTGAACTAAATGCCTTGTATAGTAACATTAGTCCAAATGATCATGTTGTCACTCATCACCAAAACCACTTAATGGCCCTAACTAGGTGCCATTTTCCTTACAATTTGGATGAAAAAGGCCCAAGCAAGAAGTATAAATGAGAACCAATGGATTGAAGTTGATGAAGATCCAAAGGGTCAAGTACGATCCAAACCACAAGGACCCAACCCAACCGCTGTTGCTCTTTGTCTGCTCCTTGCGGCTGCCTCGATCCTCCTCTCTCCCTACCTATGACCTCGTTGGTGACCTGAGCAGCGGGGACCTGCCCCCTCCATAGTTTTAGGTTTTTTGTGTTGATCCTTATTTAATTTAGGGTTTGGTTTTGTGGCAGCATTGATGAGGTGGCGGCAACGATGGCACAATGGAAAAAAGTCTCTCCAGCCTCTTCCTACCTTGATGACGTTTGATTTGACGTCAGCGAAGGCTTAGTGAGAACTTGGTCTATTAGATCCGTTGGCTCATTTCGGATCTTAGCGGCTGGTGTGTTTATTAGGGGAAGCGATTGGTAGCCTTCAATGCAGCGATTATGCCATCTTCTTTCAGTCTATTCTACGATAAGGTCCAGTTTCTTAAACACTCTATTCTAGTGGTGAAGGATTGTAGCCTACATTTTTCAGGGATTCATCTAGTCGATGTTCTTTCAGTGTATTCTAAATCTCATTGATGAGTGGATTTTGTGGTCTTCAAAACTTTGTGTGGCGAGAGTGTTTGCAGGTGTAAGTTTCCTTTGTTGTCTACTCAAAGTGATTCTCAATGTTTGACATGTGGTCGACGATCGAAGAAACAAGATGATCAAATTGGTTTTTGATGTGCTCTTATGTTTTAAAGGTCATTTTGTGTCAAGTGATTCATGTTTAGTACAATCAATTGTTTTCTGATGAATATCATACATGAGACACTCTTCTGAATGTCTTTATTAAAAAAAATCTAAAGGGTCATGTATTGGAGGAGGTTTTTTTACCAGAGTGCAACTTATATAAACCTTTTTTGGTTTTATCACAAAAGGAAAACTATAAATATGTATTTATAAATTTCCCGCATGACTAAGGCCATGTTTGGATCTTATTTGCATCGTGATTCTAGATAGTGGTGTAGAATCTAGATTCTAGATTTAAAAGGAATAAGGGTGTTTGTATCTTGTTCTCATAGAGATTATTGGCTTTGATAATGAAAATCTCCAAATAGCAATTTTTAGATAGATAGTTGGATTCTAAAATCTATTTAAAATTTAAGTATTTGGATATTATTTCCATTTTCTACTTTATTCTCATTTTTCTTGGACGATCAAACAGGGACTGATTGATATTCATGACAACGACATAATAGGACGTTGAAAACGACATTACTTGAAACCGATTGCCGATATGTGTTGTCATGCGAGACAAGGACTCTTGCATCTTGCTGGATCATCTCGTTGATCTCTGTGTGAAATTAAAGTGGCTGGAAGTTGCAGGGGTAACAATGGCTTCTAGTCAAAGATGAGGTCTGCAAGCGACAGGTTCTAGTTCTAGTCAAACATGAGGTTTGCATGATAAAGTTTGTACTAAATCCGGATTTAGACACGTAAATCTTTTTTTTAATAGGTTAACTAGATCTATGCCATTATAAATGTCATGTTTTTAAGATCCACCATTATTATTCGTCATATATGAGCCATGTCATTATAACTCAGTGTCTATTTAAGTAAGATTTCAACCTAAAGGTTGGATGCATGGCCATGCATCAGACTCAACCGGTTGTGCCATACACCACGCTCAACCTAACGAGATGTACAGGGAATGTTGCTTCACTAGGATGATATATTGATATGGGAAAAAGTTGCTACATGGATTGAGGCACCAACTTTGACGCCGGTTAATTGGAGCCAGATTGACGATCTGTGCCAATTGTTCATTGAGATGGGAAACAATAGACAACAAACCATAAGACCGGGAGTAAGATCAATGGTCATGCTAACCAATTGGGAAATTTGGAAAGAAAGTAATAACTGCGTCTTCAAAAAGGTTAGCAGGACACCGCTTCAAGTGCTCAGTGCAATCAAGGATGAGGCAAGGATGTGGATATGCGCCGGGAACAAGGACCTCGAAATGATTCTACCAATGCACGCGCAGCCGGCACAAACTACGCCAAATGGGATGTTAGCATAGACAGTGCTATTTAAGTTGTCGTTAATCTTCGTGTAAAGTGGGTTCATGTACTTTAGGGGTGGTGCGGTTTTCACTTCATGGTGAAACCATGCAAAAATATAGGCGCGGCTTGCCCCTTTCAAGAAAACACACTCAACGGATTGATTTAAGCTCACTTTTTGTTGATTATCAAAGTTATAAATCTCCCTTATAGTTTACTCCCTTCGTTCTAAAAAGAATAAATTCTTACTTATCAAGAAGTCAAACAGTTTAAAATTTGAATATAGGCGCGGCTTGCACCTTTCAAGAAAACACACTCAACAGATTGATTTAAGCTCACTTTTTGTTGATTATCAAAGTTATAAATCTCCCTTTGTAGCTATTTGATTATAGTCTACTCCCTTCATTCTAAAAAGAATAAATTCTTACTTATCAAGAAGTCAAACAGTTTAAAATTTGACTAATAAAATAAAAAAAATATTAATATCTATAATATAAAATAAGTATCATTAAATTAGTTATGAAATTCTTATCCGTATTAAACCTAGTTGGAGACATAATTGTTAATATTATTCACTATAAAATTGGTCCAACTTAAACTAGTTTGATTAGTACATATCCTATAGTTGCTTTTTTTTTACAAAAGTAGTAGCTATTTGGCTCCGTTCGGCTGGAATTATAAGCCGGCTGAAAAACACTGTTGGCTGGTTTTTTGTGAAAGAAAAATATTGTTCCGACTGAAAAAACAAGCTGAACAAGATGAACAGGGCCTTTGTTCTTTATGTACAATTCCATTTATTAGTCACAATATATCCCTATTTAAAATGGGAAAGGCTAGCGTCCAGATATCCGAACGGGGGCTAGCATCCGAACACCCACGCCGCACGTCTGCTTCATGTGGAGTCTCGCATCGCTCCGTGTCCTATGATCGCTCTGTGTCCCGCGTCGCTCCGTGTCCCACGCCCACTCTATCTCGATCTGCGCCCGCACGGTTTCCCGCTTGCTGCTCGCGCCCCCTCCACACCCGCGTGCATGCAGGCAGGCCCAGCAGCTGGCAGCTACTGCATATGGGCCCACTACAAACATGTGCAAGTGTAACACCAGATCTACTTTTGCAATGTCCGAAACAGTTGAAACACTTGCAACATACGTCTGAAACACGAGGGAAACATGTGTGTAGCCATTGCAAAATATATGCAGCATCTAGATGAAACACTCACAACATATGTGTGAAAACATATGCAATATCCGGATGAAACACTTACAACATAAGTGTGGAACATATGCAACACCCAGATAAAACACGTGCAACATCCGTTTGAAACAGCTGAAACATTTGGAACAGACGCTTGCAACATACGTGTATAGCCGTTGCAACATATGCAACATCTCGATTTACTTTTGCAACATCCACATAAAACACTTGCAACATGCATATGAAACACCTAAAACACTTGAAACATACGCTTGCAACACACGCGTGCAACATGCGAGGAAGGAAGGGAGCGCGAAATGCAGCCGCAGAAGCCCGCTCCAGGTCTAGCCACTCCGGATATCGTGATGTCGCGAGTTGAGTTTGAGCGTCACGGCGGCACCGGCATCGACAACGGCCACGACCTTCTGGTAGGGAACGGCTGCGTCGACAACACCTTGACGCGGCGAGGGACAGGACAGTGCGCAAGGGCGGGGGCCGGGCACGGCGCGACGAGGCGGAGTGGGCGCGGCGGCAGACATGGCGCGACTCGACGCGGGATGGGGGCACCACCGCGAGGCGGCTTGGGGCAGGCGGACAGCACAGTGAGCCGCAACGAGCGAAGCGAGAAGTTAGAAATTTCTGTCGGCCGTCGCAGTGTAGATGGAGTAGACAGAGGATAGAGCGTAGATGGGCCTTTTAGGTCGTCGCTGTGCTGGAGCGTTCGATTTTTTTAAGATTCCGGACTTATACTCTGTAGCATTCTCGCAGTTGTTCGGTTGATGGTTTTTGCGGTTGATAAGCCGGCTGTGATAACTCGATTTAAAATACTGTTGATTAACTCGTGAACACTGTACTGGAGCGTTCGATTTTTTTTAAGATTCCGGACTTATACTCTGTAGCATTCTCGCAGTTGTTCGGTTGATGGTTTTTGCGGTTGATAAGCCGGCTGTGGTAACTCGATTTAAAATACTGTTGATTAACTCGTGAACAAACGGTGCTCGCTCTTATTCTAGGCCTCCAGGGCACATTGCCTTTTATTTTCATTTCTATATTTTTTTTCTTGCTTGCTGCATTGTGATGTCTGCGGCAGCAACAAAACACAACAATATATAGGCATAAAAAAACACAACAATATATGCTGGATGCACACACGGATGGACACATGCGACATGCCAGCCACAACACGGCTTCCTAGTGTGCCGCTGCCGCATGCGTAGCAGCGGCCTGCGGGTGCCGGGTGTGCGCGGTGCGCATTCCACTACACTACTTCACGTCCGCACTTCTTCCCCTCAAACCAGCTCTCCGTAAACCCGCACGCAACCATCCCAAACCCCCCGCCGGCCCACGGAGGCAGAGGCGAGGCGGAAACCCTAGCGACCTATACGAACCCCGACCATCGTCACCGGCAGCGGCCATGGAGGCACCCTTCGAATTCAAGATGAGAACCATTCTCTGCATGAACCGCAATCTTCCGTACGGCACCACCGGGCCGGACATGGACTTCTTCGAAGACGCGTTCGAGGGCGACATCCCCCGCCTCAGGGGTAAGCCGATCGTTGACATCCCAACCTGGAATCGATCTCCGTTGCGCGCCGCCGATGCGGCGGCCGCTGGCCCCCCGGCCATGCTGGTTTCGCCTTGCATTTTGCGCTGGGGTTTTGGAGGGGGTTCCGCTTTGGCCTTGCTTCGCGGGGAGAGCCGAGCGCGGCTACTATATAGTAGTATACTAGTATTTGTTTGGTCTAACTGCTGTTGACGGATTCATTTTGTGATCGGACTGAAGAGATGGCGAGCGGCAAGGGCGCAGAGGAGAAAGCGCTGCTAGCGGACGTGCGTTTTGACGGCCTGGGCCCGCTCCAGGTGGCGGCACGCATGGGGAGGCTGGACGTCGTCGGGTACCTGGTGGAGGACCTCGGCTTCGACGTCAACCACGGAAGCGCCAGGTTTGGTATGTGCGCGCTTCCTTTCTCTGCGTTAAGATTTTGCTCCTCTGATGATGCATCGATCAGCCTCTGATTTTGCAACGTTCATCATAATTTATCTACTTGTTCCATCGGAGATCCATTAACTCTGAAATGCTGGGTTAATTAAATTCGTGCCATTAAATCCGTGGGCTATTGCTTCACGTAGCCTGCTATCATTGAAATTTTGCACTTTTTTGCCAATTGTCAAGGGTATTTATCAACTCTGCTTTGTTGGCTTCTAGCTAACTTGGCTTTTTCACTAAACATCATATTTGCAGCTAGATGACTATATGTTTATTACCCTGTGCAAGTATCCTTTGTACATCACGTGCTCTATAGTTGGGACTTGCCGACTTGGTAGATTTGTAATTGTACTGATGATTACATTTACAGCCAGTGACTTTGTTTCAATCTTATATGGCAGGTTTGAAAGCTTTGTCTTCTGCTGCATTGGATGGGAGACTGGACACTGTGAGATACATTCTGGACAAAGGGGCTGATCCAAATATGCAAGACGAACTTGGCGAAGTTCCTCTTCACTGTGCTGCAAAATATGGTGTTCCCTCTAAATTTTCTGAACTTTCTGTCTGCAGATTTGCTGTTGTATAAAAGGAATAGATATATATAGTACAACAGTTTATTGTGCTAGGATAGTTATTATTTCTGGTTCTGCTCATTTCCTGCCCTTAGTGAGATGTGGTTTTCTTGTTCTTTGAGCTTTCTTATAAGCTTTGAAAAGATTAATTGTTGATCTTTTGTATGCTTTCCCTATTTTATGTCCTTTAGTACTGTCCAATAATAATATATAATAAGTATGCTCTTTACCTTTTGACCCCTGGATGAGATGATGTTGAGGCATCACTACTTTACCTTCAGTTTCAGATACCTTTTTTTGTTGCAAGTTTGAGAACTAGCAGTCGCATGACTGGTATTTGAGATCATATAGAACATATGGTTAGGTTCTTCAAGATGAGTTTTACTTAAATTATATGTTCAGAATGTATGATGAAACCATACATTCTAAGATTATATCCTCGTTGTTTAGTCAATTTGTGTAAGAATTCTTATGCTCATGGTATTTAGGAGAGTGAAAGTTTGTAACTTGGATTTTTGTGCTTTTTCTATAGGGCATGACAAAGTAACAGAGTTGTTACTATCTAGAGGAGCCAGTGTTGATCTAACTTATTTTCATGCAACGCCACTACATATTGCTGTTGTCTACGGGAAGGCCAGTGTCATGAAAATTTTATTGGAGTACCATGCGGATGTAATTAGCAAACTCCACTCTTCTTGACTTGTATTTTGTATGCTACCTTGGTAAATAATGCTAATGCATGTAGTTTGTTGGAGTACACTTCCACTGTGACCTTGTCTCAACTTTTTAAGTCTTTAACTCTTGATATTCATCTGTACTTCCAGTTACTATCAGCTCAAAATCATGTAGAGAGTTGTCAGCTGGAACAAACATTTCATCTAGACCTGTTGTTTTCTACAGTTGCATCTTATTTCCTTATATTTGTGATTGCTCAATCTTTATGGTGTAGCATGAGGTTATGGATAGTGCCTTGTTTTCACCTTTAGTTCCTTCTCACAAGTATGGACATGGGGAAAAATTCTTGCTGTACCCTCTGTGATTTCTGGTTATGTTTGCCACTCAATACAGATATCTGTTTCACTGTTGCTTTTTTTTTGGAAGGCTGTTGTTACTATTAATGCTTAGCGATTCCTAAGAAAAGCATGTTACAAATTGTCATGATCCTACAGTATTTTATGCTGACTGCAAGCAAAGGCAAACAATAGGGGGTATGTTGAGTTTCTATATGTTTGCTTGAGGTTTTGAATAAGATGACCTCTGCATTTGCATCTTGATGTATTCTGTACTTCAAAATATTTTGGCTCCATATTTCTGGTCCAGCATTTTACGTATTGCATAGATCATAATACATTTTTCACTAGAGGTGATATTTTCTTTTTCAAAAAAATTGTAGCCGAACATGGTTTCAGAAGTTTTAGGTACACCATTGGTTGCGACACTTCATGCTACTACGGAAGGACTTGAGGAATGTATTTCTTTGAAGTGTGTGAAGGTACTTGTTGAGGTCAGTTACTATTTCACCTTCGCTTCATGTCATTGTATTAATACCATACTCATTCAAAACTAATCCAAGCCGTGGAATCATCATATAACCGGACCATTTGTACCATTAATACAACAGCACACATCTTTTCTGTGGGTTTGAGAATAAAAATATATTGGAAGTCTAATCTCATAGAATGAGTATGGTATTAACATTTTTTGATAACTTGCTACAACTTTTAATTCTATGTAATTCATATCTACAGGCAGGTGTTGATGTGAATTCTACTGATCCTGACACTCCCTTAGTGGTCGCAACTACTCATGGCTTGACGTACTGCATTAAGTATTTGTTGAAGGGCTGGTGCAAATGCGAACATTCCAAATAGTTGTGTGAGTATTTTTCAACATTTTGTATTCTTTTTACCTGCTCATTGTTCTTGGTGCTTGCAGTTTTGTTAATCATGCAATGCCTTCCAGTATTTTTTTACCAATAGATATATATACACTTTTACTGAAGGATCTGTTTTTTATTTTGTTAATCATTGGTTTTATTTAGGATACTTGGGAAATTCTGGCATAGGCATCTTTTTGTTGTTTTACAATAATGCCTCTTCCTAAGCCATACAATCAATATTCTACAACCTTCATGTTAGTGACTAACAGTTTGATACCATGTGGCACATCTGTTGATAGCTTTCCTATTGCTACTGCCGCTACTATCCCATGGTCAAATGCAGTCTTCATTAGTTTGGATCCTACAACTAGGACAGAGGTTGTGCCTTGTTATCTTGAGACCTGTGCTCTTGAGATTTTGGGCAGATGTACTTAAGGAAATTGTTCTCGAATTTGTGGTACTTCCAGCTAGTTACGTGAAGAACTAGAATGTCGACATGAATATTACTTAAGTACATATAATTGTCTCACTTGAGTAGTGCTTAGTGTTGAAAAATGGGAAATAAATAGTGTTGCTTCTTTTCTTTCTCGAAGACACAGTACAACTACAGATGCCCTTAGGGAAATTGGTCTTGGATATAAGTCTGTTGCAAGTAAAAGACAGTGCTCTTGGTCATCACAATAGCAATGCTTAATTGTTTTGTATTGAGTTAAATACATCAGAGGTACATGGAATTATCATGTTATGCCACTTAGGTCCACAAACTCTGGAAATCCATATGTTCATAAAAAAACATGAGTCCATGGACTAAGTGGCACACCATGACAAGTTCATGGACTGCTGGTGTATTTAATTTTTTTGTATTTGTTGCATTCTCTACCGTTTATGTGTGCTGAGTAGGCCCTAGCGCTGAGTACAGATGAGTCTTGAGAGATCCATATCAGCCTTTTCAGTTGTTACATCTATGTCTGTATGATGTCCATCATCTTTTTTGAATCACCTGACGTAGTACTTCTAATAAGGTTCCTCTTCTTGTGTTGCCTGACAGTGTGGTGCTATGCCAATAGAAACTGCCGCAAGCTGTGGAAGAAGAAAGCATGTGGAAATGCTATTTCCTTTCACTTCTCCCATTCAAACTGTGTCAAAATGGACTATTGATGGAATCATTTCTCATGTCAAATCGTCAAAACATTTGAAACATTCAAAACATTCAAAGCCCAAGGTATGAACTGTATGTGCTCGTACTTTGTACATAATCCCTCATTTGCAAGATAGTAGGCCAGAGCACCCACACACCATAGTTGTTAAAATCTATGATATTACTATACGATTTTATGCCTTTACAATCTTAACTAAGTGATCTGATTCTACGATCCTAGTCAGTAGTCTACGTTTCTATGATTTTTTGTGTTTACAATCTTATAAAAAAACTATAGCTCATGGGCATTTTGCTAAGAAGACCTCACGCGGGTCGAGAAAACCCCCGAGCCCCTACGCCACCCATACACAACGACACTATAGCTCATGTGAGAACGACCACGACCTGGGCCAAACCTTAGACCTATGCTTTGGCGTGGAATTTTGTTAACCCTAGCATGAAATTCGCTCCCACGGGTAGTCGAACTCAGGACATGAGGAGTGATACTAGAGCCACCTAACCAACTCAACTCAACTAGAGGCAA
Organism: Saccharum spontaneum; assembly: GCA_022457205.1. Classification (NCBI taxonomy): domain Eukaryota; kingdom Viridiplantae; phylum Streptophyta; class Magnoliopsida; order Poales; family Poaceae; genus Saccharum; species Saccharum spontaneum. The sequence goes on along the minus strand of CM039582.1, from coordinate 4,817,564 downwards.
TGTTTTTCTAAACGCTAAACGGTAAATAGTCGGTCACTTACTGTTTAGCCATTATTTGGGCCAAATCATCTATTAAATGGGCTAAACGGCCAATTAAACGGGCTAAACGGATGATTAAACGAAAACGGCGTACCACCGTGTAGCGTTTACACGGTGTTTAAACGGGCTAAACGGCCGTTTAGGCGAACAGTGACTAGAGGCCCATTCGTTGACTACGGTCTTATGTTGGTTTTATTGTGGAATCTGGTTTTGTTTGGGTGGTTTTATAGATGAGGTAGGTTACACCTTCTAGTATGGTAGGTTTGGAACCATGTTAAGAACTCTCATCGTATAAGAGGGATTTGCTGACTCTTACCTTTGTATCCTTTTTCCTGCCCAGAACTTCTGTTTCTCTACTTCTGCTATTCAATGTGCTCTCTTCCATTGTTTTTGTCTTTTCTACCCCCTGTTCTTCTTTCGTGACCAAACCACAATTCTCTGCCGGGTATTAACAGACCAATAACATACTATTATAATCTTCTGGTGAAGTGGATTGAAATGAGGTGAATACTGTACCTTGTCACCATGGTGGCATTTGCTTGCAAAACAAGGCTAGGTTGAAATCTTAGTTTACACCATGTTTTTTCGTTATTGCACTTAACATTTTTTTTAAAGTGATGGTTTGTTTTAACTATATGCAACTTGGTTATTTCTGAAATCCTTGCATATGTTAGTGTGATGTCACCTCATTGAACCTATGTCTTTGGCAAGCATTATATATTTCATGGTTTAGGTTGGGCCATATGATGAAAGCTCAAAAGTTAAGCTGAAATTAGATGGTGACAAGGTTGTTGGGAGAAAGAACTATCCTGCCACATCAAAGCTATATGGGGAGGTCAGTGATATGATTTACATTTTTTTTATATGCTCATCTGAAGCTTGATTTGTCTTCATAATTTAGGCTGAGCAATATGATAAAAGCATGAAAGATGAGCTGAAATTAAATGGTGACAAGGCTGTTGGGAGAAAGGATTACCTTACTGCATCAAAGCTCTATGGCAAGGTTGGTGGTGATACTAGGAGGAACTTTATGTTATTATGCTCTTCTGATGCTTGACTTAACCTATGCTTGCATTAACACTCTGCATTAGTAGAGGGGTGTATACTTTGTTTACACCTGCTGGTGTTTGAAAGACCTGAATTCAAACCTTTGTTTTCAGGTTGCAATCTAGAACCTTCATCAGACATCAATATACCATTATGGCATTGATTATAGTCATACACTTTGTCTTCTGTTGTCAAAAGTTGTTGGATTGTGTTGCTCACTGAGTTTATGTTGTTTTTGTTGTTGTTGTTGTAAAAAGCACTGAGTTCGTATGTGTTCTGATGCAGGCAATTGAGCTAGACCCAGCTGATGCAACACTGTATTCAAACAGGAGTTTGTGCCTTCTTCAAATTGGCGAAGCAACACAGGCTCTGTCGGATACCAGTACTTGCATCAAGATGCGACCTGAATGGATAAAAGGTTACTACAGGAAAGGAACTGCCCTCATGTCACTCAAGGTTAGATCGAAAGGGCATAATGCTGACAGTAAGCCATTTGTATCATGTGCAATGGATATAGTAACAGTTTAGATGTATTCTCATAATAATCACAAGGCTTGGTGAACTCCATTTTTGGGATAAACTGCCCTTGATAATCTTAAGGCATGCCAGTTCTGCCAGAATAAAAGGATATATACATTTTAAAGAAAGATTTTATTGAGGGAGAAAAGTTGTTTCTTATGACGGCTTTTATGGATCTGTTTACTGTTCTACCTTATTTCACAGGGAGGCAGCTGAGGCCATGAAAAAGGACCATGTTGGTACAAAGGACTTGGAGTCCATCGATTAGAGGAACCAGCACTGACATGTCCAGGCACTGGGGTTTCTTTTGTGCTGCCTATTTTGTATGGGGATTCTTTTGTGCTGCCCATTTTGTACGTAAGTAGACAACCATGACAATTTCCTGCTACGAAGAATTGTCCCATACACTATGGTTCATTTCTCGGCTGGCTAATGAGCAGGCTGTGGACTGTGGTACACGGGCCTAATGAGCCGAATGGTTAATTTCTCGGCTGGCTAAATGCACTAGACGGAATATTATTTATATGGGCCAAGGCCTGACCTAGAGTGCACTTTTGACCCAATACCACCAAGGCGACGTCGAAACCTAGACTCGATCATGGTTGTCAGTCTTGATTGATTTGTCACTTTAAGATCAGTTTTTTTTCTTGAATGCGTAATTGTATTAAGTAAATAGTTTAAATAAGCATACAACGCGCTTCTCTCGAGCACCGAAGGAGGTCGACTTAACACAGCCGAAGTTAGACCATCCTAGCAAAAAAAACTAATACCGACATAGCTTTACAACCTAGGAGGTGGCATTGTGTCTTCGCGGTTGCTTGGACGAGGCCTTTCTAATGGTTGGGAAGAACGCGTCCAGCGCCTCGGCGTTAGACGCAGTCAGGTTGTCGTCGAAGAGATTGTCAAAGGCATCCATCTCCGATGAGGATGGCGTTAATGGACCCTTGGTGTGGCTCATACACTGCATGATCAATACCTCACCTCGCTTGGAAGCTGGTACTCAGGAGAGAGCATTGAACGTAGTCAGGTTGCCATCGAAGAGCTTATCAAAGGCCTCTAGCTCCGACGTGGATAGCGCTAATGGACCCTTAGTGTAGTTCATACACTGCATGATCAACACCTGGTACTCGGGAGAGGCTCTGAGCCGCCAACCGCCTGCTCCGTCATGGCAGCACCGGCTTAGCAGGAGGCTGCTTGGGAGGCTCATGAATCAGCGGAGAGTCCCTCTTATGCGTCACTTTGTTGATGAAGCTGTTGAGGCGGCGTTTCGTGGTGTCAAGACGACGTTTGGCGGAGTCATCGTTGTCCCTGGTGGGTATCCACCGGTGGTGAACTAGGAGGGCCAGCATCCATCATGAGGTCACCTGGTCCAAAGCCTGGTGGGTAGCTGAGCTCCGTGCGTCTTTGGCGCGTCCATTGCCCACTGAATGGGGCGCGGGGTGGTGTCCGCAGCTCACAGGAGATCACCGCTGGGTCCTCATCCTACAGCTGTGGGACGCCACCGCCGAGGCCTCATCTTGTAGCTGGGGGGCACTGAAGGTGACGACAGACGCTCAAGAGAAGGCCATGCGACGATCCGACTACCGACGAGCGAGGCTGCAAACTCCTCTAACATCGGTTCCTCCGTGATGTCGCAATCATGCGTGGCGTCCGGGTATAGTGTCAGTGTCAACGGGTCGGGCTCGACGATGCCTATCTCATTGGTCAGCTCATCATGCCCTGCCTGAGCTCCAGCAGCGACAGAGGTGAAGTCTGGTGCCGTTTGGGTGGCCCCTACCGACCGTCTATGCCTGTCGGTGGTGACACATGTTGCCGCAGCGGTGTCGCCCGCCTTCAGTCATCACCGACGTCTCCGACGTTTGCGCCCGCTGCTGTCGTGCGTAGTCGCACCTAGCCCAACGCCAGCCGAGCTCGGCGTGTCGCCCTGAGTATGCGGTCGGGTGCTCGAGGTACGTTCCCGGACAGGTCGTCGTGGTCGGCCTTCTGTGGCCCCAGATGTGTCGGAGCTGGAAGGAGGCACCGTCTGCCGCCGTCTACAGTCCCGCGCGAGGTGTTGAAACCCCTTGCATCGGAGGCAGCATTGAGGCAACTTACAGGTTGCCACCCTCTGTGAGGTGGAGAGACAATTGAAGCGCTTCTCGTGTAGGTCCATCGGATAGCGGGTAGGGGGGGCGCTGGTTCGCCGATGCAGTGTGGGCGGGGTGTGCCCCGCCGGCGCTGCATGACGACCCCTGTGACAGGACCTCACGCGCAGCCATGACGTACAAAGCAGAGATGCGCTGGCGAGCGCCGCAGCGCGGACCCCCATCGGGATTGGGAGCAGAGACCCGTCCGCGACATCTGAGGCATTGGCAGGCGGGGACACGGCCATCCACAGGCCGTGCACCAGCTGGGGGCGTGGCCGGCTGTGTTTTGTCCGCGATCAGAGTTAAGGAGCGATCTCTAACTCTTTACATTTATAGTCAAATAGTACGCTTTCTACGACTTGATCACAATCTGCCATCCGACTATCCAGGTTCCTTTTATTCTTTTTCTTTTCAGTAATCTGGGAGTTAGACGTCCGTCCATGACGGCCGCCCCCTGTTGGTGGCCCCGACGCCTAGAAGCTGCCGTCTTATTTGCTCATCTTCAGTCACCACAGATAAAAAAATCCATGCATCATCGCAACTCCGCTCCGCAACTGGCTCTACCGCGGCTCCCGCATGCCTCACTCTCTCTCTACCATGGCTCTTGCTGGCCTTCCTCTCCCGCTATCGTGCCTGCACCGCCGTGGCATGCTCGCCACGCGAGGCCTCACCACCCGACTGCTGTTGTCGCCGCGCACGCGGGCACCGCCTGCGTCCAATCACTGGGGGCTGCACAAACGCCCACCCACTGTCATCCTCCACCGCAACCGCACAGCTGGGATCCCACTATGGCGTGCTCTGCTCGCCTGACTGTCATGTTTTGCTAAAAGCGCATATTACAAGCGTATGTTTCGAGTGTTTCAGATGTTTCAGAGGTACGTTGTAAGTGTTTCAGATGGATGTTGCAAAAGTAGATCGATATGTTACATATGTTGTAATGGTTGTACACGTATGTTGCTAAAGGTTTGTTACCAATGTTTCATCTGTGTTTTCCGGACGTATGTTGCAAGTCTGTTTATCGAGATATTGCATATGTTTCACACATATGTTGCATGTGTTTTATCTGGATGTTGTGTATGTTTACAATGGTTTTCAAGTGTTTTCAGGTGTTTTTTCAAGTGTTTCAGAAGCATGTTTCAAGTGTTTCATCTGTCTTCAGACGTATGTTGCAACTGTTGTATTTGGATGTTTCAAAAGCAAACCGGGTATTGCATCTCTCCTCGCCTTATGTTGCATCATCTCAGTGTGTCCTCCTTCCGGCGCAGGCAAGGCATCCATTAGACGCCACGGCTGGATCCTTCCAAATGCCTCCCCCTTCCTCTCTTGTTGCTCGGGCGGCGCAGGCCCACGTGGAGTGCGTGAAACGGAGTGCAGCGCGCGTGCATCCATCTGAACGTCTGGGCGCTAGCACTGCCTTTTTTTTCTTGCCAAGTCACACGATGAACATGAACATCGTGATCGAGTGGCTCAATTCAGAAAAAAGAAAAACAAGCACTCGGTTAGTATACTTAATAGAATTGCACAAATTCAGACAATCGCTGGATTCTGAAGATGTCTTGCAGGATTGATTCTGGAGGAGTATTTCTCGCTGGATTCTGAAGGAGTATGTCCTTTCTAAAATTTATGAGACGCATGATTAAGCAAAGATATAAATAAATTAATGTAATCCCAAAGCAACAGGACCAATCAAGAGTGTAGGGCGGGTTTTTGCAATGGTGACAGAGAGAAGAGTTTTAATCTTTGGGACGAATCGGTTAGTGTCTTTCTCGGGGTCTTTTTCGCAAAAGCATCGGGGGTTGGGCCTAGCTGGCTTTTGGCCTGCTCGGCATTTAGAGCCGCGTGGCATTTGGGCTCGCGTCTCGACCTAGTCTCGCCCGGCGCCCCCGCCTAGGCCTGGTGCAGCTCCCCTCTTGGGCCTTGACTGTGCAGGGCCGGTGCCATTGGCCTGGGCCTTTCCGTGGGTCTTGAAGGAAATTTGTTTTTCCTTTGTTTTTCTTTTGCTGCAAAAACTTCAAAAGTCCACCAAAACTCATAGGAAAATCAGAAAAATACCAAATAAATTTTTGTTAGCTTTATAAATTTTTTCTCTATCCTTGGATGCTATGTTTTGTCTTAGGTGGTGTGATATCCATATGTGTAATTAATTCGTGGTTACATTTGTGCTTGCATATACGTCCCATGAAAATCACAAACGTGCCTGAACGGATCTCCTACTTGCAACATACGAGAGGTAGGTGCTCCAACAGATCTCATATAATCTCCTGTTACTAAATTTTAAGATGTCCCGAAAAGATCGTCCTCTTCCCTAAAGAAAGGAGAGGCCCTCCCTCCTCAATCCAACATTTTTTGGTGTGAGGACTTTTTCTGAGAACACACCCTGCCTTTCTTCATCCCTCTGTTTTGGCACTCCTCTTCCTCCGTCACTACATCTTTCTTACTAGGAGCCACTCCCTCTTACCTTCTAGATCTCATATCCACCTCCAACTTGGGGCTGAGTAGATCCATGATGGTCATGACTGGATCCATGGCTAAGCCGATCGGATCAAGCTCTAGGATGCTCCTTATTGTTGGGGCCAAGCTCCTTTGTGCCACCATAGACGAGCGATAATGGTAGGGTGGAATGGCAGAGTTGTGCCAATGGTGACACCAAGAAGAGAGAGATAGAGTAATATCGACTAGAGAAGAAGAGAGATGGAGCGGTGCGGAAATGAGAGAGGAAAGAGATGGGTATTAAAAATGAAAAATAAAAAAGAACTGAGCGACTAACAAGTGTACCCATATGTCAAACAAATTTTAGGAGAGAGATGGGACTAGTAATATGCTTGAAGAAGGTGACGAAGAATAAAAAAGATGGTGGACAGAATATACCCTATATGCTCGTTTGAGATACAGTGGATAGGAGATCTATTGGGGATGCTCTAAGGTCACCTACAAAAAAGTTCCAATGGCGGACTTAGGATTATATGATAGGGGGCTGGCTACTTGTTTCTTCTCTCTATTCCTATACCTCTATTTCTTCTCCTTCCTCTTCTTTATCTATGTCTAAAATTGTTTGGGGGCAAGGGTGTTAAGGGGATCCATTGCCTGCAAGAGTGTAGGGGATGGATCCACCCTTGAAGAAATCCATGTATATTGACCAAAATTGGCATATTATGACCTATATTTTTTATTTTTATTATACACTTAGGAAACCTAAAATGTGAACGCACCCACATTTAGTAGGTATGGAAGGTTAGGGTTGGCAACAACTTCCCTTTCTTCATCCGAGGCACTTTTATTTCCTCACGCGTCTTATTTCTCTTCTTGGCCCTCAGGCATACCTAACCTTCACCCATCATAGAGCCATCAGTGTTATTGTGTTCTTGTTGAAACACTATGCCTTGCAAGAGTATGTTGGATGCTTGAGCCACTGGAAGACCTCACCACTTTTAGCTATGGTTGTCGCTGCTATTATCTAGAGTGAGGAGTTCTAGAAGCCGATTTGAAAATTGGATCTTTTTAGCAAAAGTTTCAATTGAGTTGTATTATGAGGCATGATGCAACATTTTGTGTCCATAAAGTTTTCAAATTCGAGTTGAAAGGGAAACGTTGTAATCGAAAGTTTTGGATCTGAGTTGAAGATTTTTTATGCAAGTTGGGAATTATGAAGTTGAGTTAAAATTGAGGCGATCTCTAAAGAACTTGTCTTATTCAAGTTGAAAGATGGGATCTTGGAGGATTGGAAGTGGTTAGAGGAGGTGAACTTATTCAAGTTGAAAGATGGGATCATGGAGGATTGGAAGTGGTTAGTGGAGGTGAACAGCCATCCCCGACAGGGGAGGTAAGTTTTCTAGCAATAGCAAATAGAAAGCCTCAACAACTTGCTTGTATGAACTAATAGAAACCATTTGTCAAAGAACAGTTTGAAAATACTCTTATACTATATCAGTTGCATTGTCAAAATCTGCAAATATATAAAAAAAGTGCAATGCGTTGCCAATCACTTCAGCTTATGATCTAATTAGAGCTTGTTTGGCAGGGCTCCTCCCCGACTCCAGCTCTGGCTCCTGCAAAGGAGCTCTGGCAAACGTTTTCCTGGAGAAGCCATTTTCAGTAAAATATAGAGGAGTCAGAGCCATTTTAGAGGAATCTGGCTCCTCTAAAACAGCTCTGGCTCCTCTGAAGGAGCCCCTCGAGAGGAGCCATGCCAAACACCCCCTTATTAGATATATTAGACAGGTCTTTATGTGATTAGCACCTGCCATGTATACTTGATTGTATTCCATGTATACCCAGCCATATTGGCTATATATATGAAGGTCACCCCCCCCCCACTTTGGGCGTGTGGTGTGTCTCTCTACATGTGGTGTGTCTCTCTACATGGTATCAGCCAATTAGATCCTATTTTCCCGTTCTGTTTCCCTCCCTCGCCCCTTCCTCCTCACCACCGATGGCCACCATCCCTGCTTCCGCCTCTGCCACCCTACCGGCCACCGGTGATGGCACTCTGCCTGCCATTGGTAGCGACGTTTCTGCGCCCCTTCCCCCGATCATGGCTCATCCCTATGCCACGGTCAACATCAAAGCTCACGTTCCGATCACGTTGGATCTCCAATCCAACTATTCGAAGTGGGCATTCTTCTTCAAATCGCTGTGCGGCAAGTTCGGCCTTCGCTCGCACATTGACGGCTCCGTTCCTCCTCAACCTGCTGATCCTCAGTGGGATGCCGCGGAGTGCTACGTCCGGGGCTGAATCTCCGGCTCCGTCGACGACTCCGTTCTCGACCTCACCATGGACGGCCCCGATCCGACCGCCAGCGATCTGTGGGTGGCCATTGAGGGGCTTTTCCGCGCCAACCGGGAGCCGCGCGCCATCTTCCTCCTCAACGAATTCCATTCCATGGTGCAAGGCGACAGCACCATCTCGGCGTACTGCCAGCAATTGAAGGTCAAGGCCGCCGCTCTTCGCGACGTCGGCCATCCTGTGGCGGACTCGCAGCTCGTCCTCGCCCTTCTGCGCGGCCTCAACCCTCGCTTCTCCAACACCGCTGACGACATCGCCAACTCCGCCGTCCTTCCTACATTTGCCAGGGCTCATGACATGCTGGCGCTCAAGGAGCTCCGTCTCGCCAACGATGACAAGACGGTGGCCAGCACCGCCCTCCTCGCCACGGCTGGGTCTGGCTGCACCAGCCCGGGCGGGTGCCGTGCCCTCACTGCTACCCACAATCCTCACGTGACCGGCTACGGCAGCGGCAACAAGGGCGGCGGCGGTGGCCACAGCAGCGGCGGCAAGGGCAAGGGCAAGGGCCGGCGTGGCTGGAACAGCGGCCCTGCGCAGCAGCGTGGCGGCACTGCAGGCGCGCTCTAGCACGCTGGACAAGCCGGCCAATACCAGCCCATGGGCCCCTGGTTTTGCTACAATCCCTGGGCACCCCAGGGCCAGCAGGGCGGCTGGCGCCCCAGCGTGCTTGGTGCTCCTCCTCCCCAGGCTCACACGGCCTTCGCGCCTGTGCAGCCCACGACGACATCTGCGCCGCTCCACGTCTCCCAACCAGCACCCATGTGGAACCAGGATGGTCTTGTTGCTGCCCTCAATCAGCTGCACCTCCAGGGCCAGCAACCATGGGTTCTGGACTCCGGCGCCTCCTCCCACATGAGCTCCTCGGATGGTATACTCCTTTCTCGCCATCCTCCTTCTTCCTCCATTACCGTTGGCAATGGTCAAACTCTTCCTATTTTATGTCGTGGCGAGTCTGTCCTTCATACTCCAGCGTCCAATTTTCATCTTAACAATGTCTTAGTTGTTCCATCCCTAGTCTGCAATCTGCTATCTGTCCGTCAGTTTACTAGGGACAACAACTGCTCTATCGAATTTAACGCTCTTGGTTTTTCTGTCAAGGATATCCCGACCCGACGCGTGATGCTTCGCTGCAATAGTGCTGGCGACCTTTACACCTTCCCCGCTGCGCCTTCTGCTCCCCACGCCAGCATCGCCATCTCCACCGACCTATGGCATCACCGTCTTGGTCATCCCAGCTCCGCCACCATCGACATCCTTCGTCGTACTGCGTCCATCAGCTGTAATAAAGTAGAGCATCACCTGTGTCATTCTTGTCAGCTAGGCAAACATGTGCGGCTACCCTTTTCAGATTCTAGTTCATTTAGCTCCATGCCCTTTGAACTTGTTCACTGTGATGTATGGACATCCCCGGTTGCCAGTGTATCCGGGCATCAATATTATCTCGTTTTGCTTGATGATTTCACTCATTTTTGTTGGACTTTTCCCCTCACTCGCAAATCTGAAGTTCCCACACATATTACAAATTTTTGCAATTATGTCCACACTCAATTTGGCCTTACCATCAAAGCTGTCCAAGCAGACAACGGCACTGAGTTCATAAACAATACCCTCCATACTCTCTTTACTTCCCGTGGTATTCATTTACGCCTCTCGTGTCCATATACCTCCCCACAAAATGGCAAGGCTGAACGCCTTCTTCACACCTTGAACAACATCAGCCGCACGATGCTCATCCATGCACACATGCCTGCTCAATACTGGGCTGAGGCGCTTGCCACAGCCACATATCTTCTAAACAGGCGTCCATGCTCTGCTGTTGGTAATGCCATTCCATATACTCTCCTCCACAAGAAACCCCCTGAGTACTCCCACCTGCGTGTTTTTGGGTGTCTCTGTTACCCGAACTTGACCGCCACGGCTCGCCACAAGCTCTCACCTCGCTCCACAGCTTGCGTCTTTCTCGGTTATCCCTCTTCCCACAAGGGGTACCGCTGCCTCGACATGGCCACTCGGCGCATCATCATCTCTCGCCATGTGGTCTTTGATGAAACTTGTTTTCCCTTCGGACTTTACCCCTCCAGGATCTCGTCCAGCGACCTGGATTTTTTGCTTGCAGGTACTACTGTGCCGGTGCATCCTGCATCCCTGCCCACTGCTGTTGGGCAGCCCAACCAAGGATTCATCGAGGAGCTGCACGACGACCCCGCGATCTTGTTTCGCGGCCATATCCTACCTCCTGCTCCACCAGCAGCCGCTGCTGCTCCTCCAGCGGCTGCCCCGGCGCCAGGTGCCAGGGACATCCGGTTTGTCTACAGTCGGCGTCCCCGGTCCTCTTCAGCATCGGCGCCGGCTGCTGCCTCTGTCCAGCAGGCTCCCATGCCTGCCCAGCAGCCTCCTGCACCCGTACAGCAGGCTCCCATGCCTGCCCAGCAGCCTCCTGCACCCGTACAGCAGGCTCTTGCCCCTGTCCAGCGGCCAGAGGCGCCTACAGCTCCACCAGCACCTCCTGTCCAGCAGGAACGCCGTGTCACACGGACCCAGTCCGGGGCCATACCGGTTGTGCAGTATGTGGGCCTCTCTGCGGCGACCACTCCTTCTCCGCTCCCTGCCAACTACCGCAGCGGTTTGGCTGATCCAAACTGGCGTGCAGCTATGGCTGAGGAGCACAAAGCGCTCCTCGACAACAAGACATGGCGTCTCGTGCCCCGGCCACCCGGCGCCAATGTGGTCACGAGCAAGTGGATCTTCAAGCACAAGTACCACTCCGACGGTACCCTTGCCCGCCACAAGGCACGCTGGGTGGTTCGTGGTTTCTCCCAGCGCCACGGCATCGACTATGATGAGACTTAAAGCCCGGTGGTCAAACCGGCTACCATCCGGGCTGTTCTCAGCATTGCTGCCTCCCGCACATGGCCTATCCATCAGCTGGATGTCAAGAACGCTTTCCTCCATGGACATCTCGAGGAGACCGTCTACTGCCAGCAGCCTCCAGGCTTCGTCGACCTCGCTTTTCCTGACCATGTGTGTCTGCTGCAGCGCTCCCTCTACGGCCTGAAGCAGGCGCCCCGAGCCTGGTACCAGCGTTTTGCGACCTACATTCGCCAGCTCGGCTTCGTCGCCTCGACTTCAGACACCTCCCTCTTCGTCTACAACGATGGGACCAGTCTCGCCTACCTGCTCCTCTACGTCGACGACATCGTCCTCACTGCATCCTCGACGGCATTCCTTCAGCAGGTCATTGGGCGGCTTCACTCTGAGTTCGCCATGACTGACCTGGGCGCACTCTATCACTTCCTCAGGATCTCCGTCACTCGCTCCGCCGATGGCTTGTTCTTATCCCAGCGACAGTACGCCGTCGAGCTTCTTCAACGCGCCGGCATGGCTGAGTGTCACTCTACGTCGACACCTGTTGACACTCAGGCCAAGCTGTCTGCAACTGCCGATGCTCCTGTTGCTGATCCGTCCGAGTACAGGAGCCTTGCAGGCGCCCTCCAGTACCTCACGCTGACTCGTCCTGATTTGGCATACGCCGTGCAACAGGTGTGCCTCTTCATGCATGATCCCCGCGAGCCGCATCTCGCGCTGATCAAGCGGATCCTACGCTACCTGAAGGGCACTCTCTCCTCCGGCCTCCACATTGGTGTCGGCCCTGTCCAGTCCCTGATTGCCTACTCCGATGCTGATTGGGCTAGCTGCCCAGATTCTCGGCGCTCCACCTCCGGCTATTGTGTCTACCTCGGCGACAATCTGATTTCTTGGTCCTCCAAGCGTCAGACCACGGTCTCCCGCTCCAGTGCCGAAGCCGAGTACCGTGTTGTTGCTCATGTGGTGGCCGAGTGTTGCTGGCTGCGCCAGCTCCTGCAGGAGCTTCACATCTCCATTGCTTCGGCGACGGTTGTCTACTGCGACAATGTCAGTGCTGTCTACATGATAGCCAACCCCGTCCATCATCACCGCACGAAGCATATTGAGATTGACATCCACTTCGTCCGTGAGAAGGTCGCCTTGGGCCACATTCGGGTCCTCCATGTGCCATCCTCTCACCAGTTCGCGGACATCATGGCCAAGGGCCTCCCTGTACAGCTGTTTACTGAGTTCAGGTCCAGTCTATGCGTTCGGGATCCTCCCGCTTAGACTGCGGGCGGGTATTAGATATATTAGACAGGTCTTTATGTGATTAGCACCTGCCATGTATACTTGATTGTATTCCATGTATACCCAGCCATATTGGCTATATATATGAAGGTCACCCCCCCCCCCACTTTGGGCGTGTGGTGTGTCTCTCTACACCCCTTAAAAAGAACATTATTATGTCAAGAAGAATCAACACACAGGTTCATTAAAAAAATTCAACAAACACCACTGATCGGGATGGTTAGAAGTGAAATGTCATATGGAGAAAGGGTTGTCTAGCTTGACCTTTTTAAGTAGACAAACCAATAGTTTGGGTAGCCATGCTGAAACCTAAGGGATGTCAATTCCAGATAATTTTTTTAGCTTATAACCATACCGGGCAAGGACTTCTTCCACAATCATCCATTTGAACCAGTCCTAATGGGCTTTTATGAGTCTTTTTTTTACTTTTCTTTTTAATATAATGATGCACAGTTCTCACACGTGTCCAAAAAAAAGATTTGAATTAATTCGGCCCAGTAGTCTAGGCAATGCAAATTTTTTTAAAAGACCAAATTCCTGCATTCAACCAAGTGATGACGAAATTGAGGTCACTAGTGCAGTTACTTGCTGGTGACCTAAGGCCATGCCCAGTTGCACATATCACTAACCAACACTAACATCATCCACATTGTCTTGGCTCATAAGTCAAACAGATGAGCAAGCAGCACTGACCGTAAACTGCAATATCACAAACATTATTCTAATATCCTCCTTTTTTAATTTTCCTACAATAAGGTGATATATTTCCATAAAGAGATAAGCTATACTTTCTCCATGAGCCATATGCTACAGAAAACCAGTAAAAACCTGGTCCAAAAGCACGCTACAAATCTTAGCTGAACCAAGTTAGCAGACAATGCACATTGTTATGTAAATCAGGGCAATTACAGCACTCCCATGAACAAACGGACGCCCATTGGTGGTCAGCAAATAGAGGCACCATGATCCACGAGGCTAAAGTAACCTGCAACTAATGGTTGTTCCTAACCTGCTTGCGGATGTGACCTGAGACTATGGTTGCTTCAGATGCCCCTCCCCTTCAGCAACCCCACCCACAGAGGTGGAGCTGTGGGTTATTGAGCTCAGCTGGGATGGCTGACAAAGAAGCTCTGCCTCTGGGTGCCGTGCATTGAGAGGAATCTCCAGCAGCAAGTCTTGATCAGAGTTGGCATACTGAGGAGGGACAAATAATGATAACTTTTCTGGGGGTAACATGAATAAGTTAAGTGCTCCTCCAGTGCAAGTTGAATCTTTGGTGGCGTAGCCAGATTTTGGCAAAGATGAGTTTTTAAATTGAGGAGTCAAAGCTCCAGATTTTAGAACTCTTATAGGACTCCTCATGGTACCATATAGTTCTGCATGTTCACAAGCAAAGAAAATAAGAAACCTTTCTGTTACAGACATAAGGAAATAGTAAAATAGGAATATATACTACATAAGACATTTTTGGATGTCACATCTAGAAACTTGATGCAAGTCAGGATTAGAGAAAATAATGTTACTAACCTGAGTTGCTCTGAAAGTGGTTGTCGTCACGGGATCTTTTGACTGGTTTTATGGTAGACTTGGTAAAGCCTTTTGATCCATTGATATTCTCCACTCCTCTGGTTTCCTTAATTTCCTTTTCCTGAACAAAGAGAAATACCTAATTAGCCATGTACAAGCAAGCTTGGAAGTTCATATCAGCAAGAAGATAAAGCGGAAGGGTTGACCCGGGGGAGGGGGGAGGGGGAAAGCCATTTGGATACCTTTAGCTGTTTATAGCACTCCAGCCAGAAAGCCATTTGGATACCTTTAGCTGTTTATAGCACTCCAGCCATTTGCATTTTGTTAAATTAGTTAACACAAGTGTGTTTACTTTCTTCCACTCTTCATCACTACAGAAAGGTGAATCAAGAATTCCCTCTCCAAGCAGTAGACCTGAGCATTTTGAGGGCCGGGCCAGAAAAAAGGTCGATTATCTCGTGCTGAAAAAGTCCCGTCCATGACCGTCCCACTGAGCAAGTCGGGCCTAATTTTTCAGGCTAGGCTCGGGCCAGGCCTGGGCCTAGGCGGGCCGCCCGCGCATTTTACCCTATAAAATAGCTAAAATAGTATTTCGGGCCAGGCTCAGGCTAAGAAAATTTTTTCTGGGCAGTGGGATCTGTGCCCAGGCCCTATCCACTAAGGTTCGTGGGCGGGCCAAAACCCGCCGGGCTCGGACCGAGGCTCAATTTGCTTAGGTCTACCAAGCAGCATTTGGTAGCTGTCTATAGCATCAGAAAATTGGATAGAACGAAACATGGGTCTAAGGCTGCAACAAGAACAAGATACAAATGAGGACTAGCGTAAAGTGGCCTCAGGTTGTGTTGCTTAAATTATGGGCAAGAATAAAGTAAACCTTTCAGGAGGTGTCAAGGAGTCAACAGGAGGAAGAAATCTGAGCAACTGTTGTTGGTCCTCTTTAGTTAGATATTTCATGAAGTTAGTATAGTTGATAACATCCTACTCAAGAAGAAGACAGTATATACATGTTTAGTTTCAATGATGATTAGCCAACATATGTACTCCCTCCATTCGAAATTATAAGTCGCTTTGACTTTTTTGGTACATACATTTTGCTATGAATCTAGATATATATATAATATTATGTCTAGATACATAGCAAAATGGATGAACCAAAAAAGTCAAAGCGACTTATAATTTGGAACAGAGAGAGTATATGTTAAACATACTCAGTGGTGTTCAGTCCAAATAAACATCTGCAGACTACAGATCATCAACCCAAACAAAAAAAAACATGTATAGGACGGATACCTCTAAATCTGCTGAAACTAAAGGTGAATCAACACTCTCCAGGATATGTTGATTTTCATAATGAAGTTTATCCCTGCAAAACAAAGATAAGACCGAAAAAGAAAACTTAGATTGTTTCTTACCAAAGTAACCTGTGTAACCAATACTGAATGAGCATAGACAATAAAACCAATGCTGAAATGCCCACTTCTATGCTAATAAGAACATAAAAAAGTATAATACCTTCTACCATTATCTTCAATACGCAGTGGTGACCTTTTTGGTCTCATGGTTGCAGCATTTAAGTTGATTGCTGCCTTGTTTCCACTATGAGAGACAAACGACACAGACCCTGAATAGGATTCACTTGTAATGTATGATTTATTATCTGCAGGAATGGAGCTTGCTTCTGATTCTTCCTCCAGTGATTTTGAGTTCAGATGCCTTAGAAGCACACTTCCAGAGCCAATCTCAAATGAACCAACAGGAGTTTCACTATGGTACAGTAGGTTTTCCTCTGATGATCCTGAAAGGTAGTATAACTGCTCTTCATGCATGATGGAATTAAGATCTTTTGCAAGCTTTTCTACAGATGAAGGCTTCAGACGTGTGACACAGCTCCTCTTTCTTGATGGCACTAGGGATTCCCAAGCATGTGATTGTGCTGAACCTGAATTGGCAATATATCATAGTCAAATGACATATATAACCAAAAAAAAGGAAAGGTAATTTCTAGAGTATGGAAAATCTTGGGAATTGATATTAGATCTTTATTTTGTTTCATAGGCTCAATGTGATTAAACACCACTTACGAGATGTGGTAAAGGACGACACGCTGTTGCATATCATGCATCAAGTATTGATTTTTTTTTTAGCAAACCAAGTATTGATATTTAGTTAAACATTGTCTTATTAGTGCTCCATGCCATCTGAATCCAATATGTAGACCACAATCATTCACGGTTACCCCATGATAATAGTAAGTAATTTAGTCACAAGCAGCTAGTGATTTATCAAACCACCATAAGTTCTAAATCACTTGCGAATTCATAGTTCTAAACTACAGACAGAACAGGAATTTAATAAAATATATATATATATATATATATATATATATATATATATATATATATTTGGGTGGCACCAATACGGTTGTGAAAAACAGAGAAGAAAAATAAGATCTGCATTACAAGCTTATTATTAATATGATCTCTAAAAGGGTAGCAGTAGAATAACTATATAAAGATGTCTAAGGGAAATTTTAGTGTATTAAGCATAACTTTGTAGACAAGCATACAAGAATGTATTTCTGACATTCATCTGGATTGAGTCCAATCTCAAGCGCATACTCGAAGAATGAGAGAACACACAAATTATATTATTAAGCTATAACAAAGTAGGCATGAGATCACTGACCAGTCATTTCACTTGCATCAGCAACACAACTCTCAGAGAATGATACTGCAGATCCATAACTAGACCAATTGCTTGGGTCAGCACCCCCCATCTTTTGGAAATTCTGACCAGAAAATGGCCCATTCTCCATTATGTCGTGATTTGATTTTTTCTTCTGGGACATTGACTTTGATGTTGGTGGCTTCAGCCTACTAACTCTAGGTTCATCATCATCCACATCATTCTTGCGATGCATTGGAGTGTAGTTTGCCAATGAACCCTTTGTTCTCCATCTCGAGCCACATGCATTGCAGAGCACTGGCTTATCTGGTGGCCCATTTCGCCAAAGGGGAGTACCTGTTCCAGCATTTCCCATGAGAAAACCATCAAAACTGATCCAAAAATATGGGCAGCACACAAGTTCGGCAATGTGCCCATTACTACTATTTACATGTACCAAGACATGGTGACATCATGGTACTACGGTAGGGAACATAGAAAAAGGGTAAGAAACTATACATCATCAAGAATGTATTGAGAAGGCATCACATAACCAATCACATATATTCAGATATTGTTTTCAATGCCTCAATGGTTAGTTCAACTGTACAGGCATGTAATTCTTAATATGCTGTTCTATGCAATGGCCATACTGAATGCTGATAGCCTCTTCAAAGGAGCATTTTGCTGTAGTAATAGTTGAACAAAGTTCAGAGCATATAATGCTGCTGGCACAAGACAGAATAAACCTGTGTAATTACAGAGCAAAGCAATGTATTCACTTCAATGGCATCCTGAAACTAAGCATATTGCTGTAGCAGCAGCAGCAATTGAACTCTAAATGGCAGAAGCAAATGATTATTTTCTTCTTCTTGAATAGGAGCCTGAGCTGAATCTAATCTCTCATTATCTGTAGAAGTCATCAAAGAAGCGTATATCCACCGGGGTCAAACAGAAGCCTAAATGTGTTCCGTTAGCATGGTACAAACCGTTTGTCACGTTCAGAATTTTACAGGCAAAGACCCCTGAAACCTCTACCATATCCACAGATTTCTCTTGAACACTGCTGGCAGTTCAATGAATCCAGAGTAGTAACAACCGCCAACGAAAACACAAAGACGAGGAATTCGAGTCCGGTTTTGTCTAAGGCCCGCTTCCCAGATGCATAATCGGGGGAAATCATCACCCGTAAAGTACTAGTTGCTAAGGAACAAAGAGGGAAAGGGAAGAAAACAAGAGAAAAATAAAAGAACTGGAAGAAAAAATTTAGCTTTATTCAAGCATAAGAGCTCACTTGTGACTCCGCAATGATGGCAGGGTCCTTGCTTTCCCATGATTCCCTCTGCTCCTCACCTTCCCACAGGTGAAGAAGAACGGACCAGAGGAAAATCTCAATAAAACAAACACGGGAAAACAAAGCAGGAACAAGCAGTTCTCCTATACAGGTAAATTCTTGAGCAAAAGAAAGGAAAAAAAAACAAAAAAGTATTTCTCTGTATGAACCTCGTCAAACCCAGAGAGGGTTCCTAAGGACAATTCCACAGCCCATGGAGGTGCTAAAGAACCAAGCCTTGCTTTGGTGTTCTTCCTTTCTCCCTTCCCTTCTATTTGTTTTCCCTATTGTTCCGCATCCAGTCTTTTAGAGAGGGTAGAGGAGAGCGAGAGAGAGAAAGAGGGGGGAAGGGATGGAGAAATAATGGAGGAAGGAGAAATGCAGCAGCAGCCGGCGGGGGAGATTAGCAAAGGCAGGATGAAAGGCATTTGGGGAGGAATCCAAAAGAATTATACTTTAAAGGGTCTATGTTTTTTATTAAATCTAGAGAGAGAAGAGGGGAAAGCTGGAAAAAAAAAGACGAGGTAGAGTGAGAGAGAAGAGGGGAAAGCTTCTTTCTCTCTTGTATCTTTCGGCCTTTTGGGTTGATTTTTGTTGTGATTTCATTTCATTCAATCGCATTATTATTCATCTGGACGTGACTAAGTTGTAGCTGAGGATATTTCCTTGAACTAATTATTAGTCAATTTGCTTACCTTAAAGCCCTCCACTCCGGGTGCCATTATAAGAATCTTTTTGGGCCATATACATCTTACCCCTTTGTGAAAGAACACATGTTTAGTCCACCAAAGTCGTGTTCCGTAGTGCAACACACAAGCTCAACCGACAATGCATTGTTACATAACAAAGTTGAGATTGACCATTTTGATAGGTTAAATGCAATTTGGTGTATAGATTTTAGGGATAGGTAATATTGTTAGTAAAAGGTGATGATTATATGAGAAAAATATGGGAAACATACGTTTCTTGAAAAAGCATAATCGTCACAACTAATTGATCCATGCTTCTCATATATTACAAAACAATTTAGGCATGTAACCTATGTTGATAAAGCCTCTAGGCATCAATTCATGGATAAAGATTTGACCCAAAGATGATATGGAGGAGACCAAACAAAGGTGGAAAGTATTCTTGAAGTGATGGTTTTCAGTACATAAGGTAAAGCGAAGGACAGGGAAGGAATGTGGATTTATATGATGATAGGAGAAAGATGTAGAGCTTAGAATGCGATGCTAAGAAGTCCAAATGGGGCAACTAGGAAATGGCAATGGAGTGAATTGTGCGCCAAAGTGTTGCCCAATAGCAACAATGTCACGTAAGAACCCCTTAGACTAGAGTTGAGGGCCCGTTCGTGTGACGGGTCGCGCGAAGGGGGTGGGGCGTAGCTCGTCACGATGTCCTCCCCCTCCCCCCCTTCCCCATCACTGCCTCCCGCTGGCTTCGATGACTTCCACCGTCTCACTGCTGTCCTCCGCTGCCTCCACCGATCGGCTCCGCCGAAGCTCTGCCACCTCCACTCAACCCCCCCCCCTATAGCCATTATCGACTGGCAAGCCGTCCCAGCCCTTCTCTACGCCCACCTATGACGAGAGCCCTCTAGAAACCATGAAACCCTAACCCTCGACCCCTAAACCTACGACCTTCTCCGGCAATGGCATTGGGCGGTGCGGTCGCACTCTATCACTATCGCATGACAGTGTGAAGTAGAGTTCCTCTAGAGTTTAAGATAATCAAACATTCTCTAGATAGGTATGTGGCATCTAGTGGTTAGACAGACGTCGTTCACTAGAGGTATGTTGGCACAAATGAAAGTTTATAGATCCGCTTCTGGGAAAGTATGCATTAGATAGCTAGGGCTACAGGGCTAAGAGGAATAGCTTTCTTTTGATCAGTTGCCAAGTTATAGAGTTAGAGAAATAACTATAATAATCTTCAACGATGATTAAATGTCAGGCCTCCCAGGCCATCAGGCACTGTAGCCGACGTCATTTGTACATTGTTCACCACTTTAGCGGAAGTCATTCGCGAATGTTCATTACTGTAGCTGACAGTTTTTTTGCTCTACTATTTTTTCGCACACACAAAAGGCCGGCGAAGCAGAGCGCCCCCATGTGCTAGTTTTACCTAACTGCACACAAAAAGTTGCTCCAAAAAAGAAGGAGCCTTAGAAACATGACAAAAAGAGGCAAAATTTGATAACTATTTGAAATGAGCCTAAACTATATTTGCATTTTTTTAGGTTGATCACAAAGTATGGAAATGACTAAGTTAATAGAGAAAATTTCCATAGTACATCCGGAGATCATTGCCCAACGGCTTAGCGTATAAACACAGATTTGGTGAAGACTGCTGTTTATTAGAAACACAGTGCGGAAAGCACTCCAAGTTCCCAATATGGAGGGATGTACAGGTCGGTCCCAAAAATTGTTTTAATCGTGTTTGACAAAAATAGATGAGCTTCGTTACTGTGCTTGGGAGGAACCACTAGTTCCTCAGATAATTAATTATTCTTAAGGGTAGTTTAGTATTTTTTTCTCTTCTTTTACCCATGAACAGGAAGTCCTGAGGAGCCTGTTGCTGCTTGCGTCACCGCCGCTCATTGCCCGGGGCTACGCACCGGTGAGCCCCGGCACCCACCACTAGGGCCACGCGCCGGCCGCCAGTGAGCCCCCACACCCATAATCTTGTAGACCAACCTCTCGCAAGCCTTCATTCACAGAGGCCGCCCGGCAAGACGTCAACCTCTCGCAGTCTCGCTTCAGCCCATTTGCCGCAATGACCAACAGCAGGCAGTGCAAAATATTCAGAACGTCAAGATATTCCATCGAGCTCAGCAAGCATCAGGGTTGATTAAAACCCACTAGGTTCTGCTCACACCAAAGAATTCGGGACTCCGTGGTTCATCCGCGTGCGGACACTTTGGCTCTATCTCTTTTTCAGAAAAGCCCTCCTACTTTATGGAAACTAACCTGCAATCCAGACCATCGTCCATAAACAGTGTTCACGTCTGGAAATGTTTAATATGACCCCCTAATGTAAATTGTATTCGGACGTGAGGACAAAATTCGAGACTTGCTTCATTTTTTCAGATAGCCCCTCCACTTGGCCCGAAGCCCCGAAGCCTAAAACTGACTCCAACAACGAGAAGGCAAAACGGCGACCCACTCTAGGATTTAGGTTGTGCACAACAAATGGGTCACCGACCCAAAAACTTTGTTTTCCAACAGCCACAAGGCAAAGGGGGAGCCCCCGAGGTCCACCTGTATCCCTCCTCGCCGAGGTCTGCTCGTCTCCCTCCCCGCCTCTCTGCATGCGCCGCCCGCCTCCCTCCCCGCCGACGAGCTTGCCGGAGAAGAGGGAGCCGCCACGACCGAGCTCGCCGGGGAAGAGGGCGTGGGCCAGATCCGACCCGAGCGCGCGGGCAAGCTTGGGCGACCGCACGGGGGAGCTTCGGCCCGCCGCTGCGCGGGTGACCTCCGGCCCGTAGCCACGTGGGCAAGCGCGTGGGGGAGCGCCAGCACTGCCACCGCGTGTAGCAGAACCTCCTAAATTATATAGCCCACATGCACCTGTCATTGTCCTTAAGACCTCTGACGGCTATGCATGTACACCAGATAACCTAAGAAGATCTATCGAGTGTCCTTGCAGGACCCCGATTCAACTACGTTGAAAAACTCATACCAAGATCAACAAAGGAGTAACTACAACATTACAACATTTGTACAAAACTTACATCAGAGTGCGGAAGAGTAACAACAATAGATTTACAAATCATGATTAAGTTAACTTTTTACACACTTAACTTAAATTGCGGAAGTCGAGTAGAACTACAGAAGACAACTTAGGTAGAGCACTTAAGTTAGGATAGAACAATCAGATCATATTGAGCCCACCGACATGATCTCGGTTAATAGTACCAGTCAGTACCTGCAACAGGGGTTTAACGAACTCTGAGTACTTTGAGGGTACTCAACAAGACTTACCCGACTAAAGAAAAAGATTTCAAGGGCATGCTGGTTTATGGGAATCAAGATACGGGTATTCAAGAATCAAAATTATTTTACAGAAAAGCTTACTAAAGTAAATCCTTGCCTTCAACATTTTATTTTTATCATCGATGGTTCATTAACAAATTCGAAGTGATCCTAATTTAGATTAAAGTAATTCTCATCAAGATCCTTCCTTATTCTTTCTCAAATTCCAGTTCTTAACTACGATGTAGGTCAGGCGATCGAGTCTCCATAATCGAGGAGCAACGACGATTTGAACCAATTATACCCAGCTGGGGATCTCTAACCTCACGACATATGTAGAATCAAATCTTGCATATGCCAACCCTCATTTAGATCTTCTAAAACCAGAACGTGTCCATCGCCACCCGAGAGTACAGTACCCCTCGAACTCAGCTCAATTCTAGCCCCGAGGGTACACGCTACTCTCGTCATCTCTCCACTCCCAGTGTAAGGTTGGACGTTCTCGTAATGGAATCACTAACATCTTGGACTTACCCAAGGCATGAGGCTAGTTGCAAAGTCTCGAAACACAGGCGGGCCTACAACGAACGGTCCTTAACTAACAAGGTGGAAACACTACATTGAGACTTCTTTCTCAATGCAAGTTAGCAATGGCCAAACCACTCCCCCGATCTTCAAGTTCATTCTTATATTTCATTATTCATCAAGTATGTCATCATGGCCATATAAGCATTTCATCTAAAAGCCTAACTCATTAAGTATGGCGAAGCTTAACTATGCATTTTCCAATAAACAGGTACAAGGGTGATATCACAATAATCAAGGATGATAATGCAGCAATTGGGTTATCACTCAATTCCTAATTACTTAATGCAGTAAACTATAGTACCAGTGATAAAGATTTATAAAAACTCAAGGAAGGGTTTGGATATATCGGGGCTTGCCTGCGTTGCAGCGGTGGTTAGTTCTCACAGAAGTCAAGTTTGACACCAACACCACGGGTGGATCACTTTTTCGACACGATCCAAAACACTCATATAAAACTACACGTATATAAATGATGCGAGGCTTAATAGGATGGAATACATGCCATGATGCATGATGATGAACAAAACATAGCATACAAGAGACATTTAGAAACGATAAACATTAATTATCTACTTGAGTACAACTTTTCTTCGCGGTACAGTTACAAGCTAACCAGGTTAATTTAAAGGTTAACTAACCGTAACTTTGCTTTTCCCAAGAGGTTGCATCTAATAACAAGTCTATCACAAGACCACTAATTACTTACACAAGAAATCATTAACCATTAATGATCTATGTTAAACACATTAATTATTATTAACAAAATATAGTTAACAAGTTAATCGTGAGCTCAAGCAACTCAATAAGATGCCATGGATCATCACATGTTAATGACCCAAGGTTAACAATCAATCTAAAAGTCACACAAAACCTAAAGTTATTAATTTAACATTTAGTTAACTACTTAAATAATTAAGGCAGAAATTAAGAATAAATTAAACTTCATCAAATTGAGCTCAAACTTTTCCTATAGATTGGTCATAGTCTAAAATAGTGTCAAAACAAATTTCATGATTTTTGGATTAATATTTTAATTACTAAAATTCCTGGAAGTTGCATTTAACATTTAATTGAGCTAATTGTTGTTCATGAAAAGTACTCAAAATTGGCATTTAATATTTTTCCTAGATAGTTTACACTCTGAAAAGCTTACACAAAAATTTTCAAAATTTTTGGAGGTATAAACAGTTCTCTACAAAATTCCAAAATAATTCAACTTTTATTCAAAAAGGAAAACCTTTTCTGGATTTCACCTGCACTGGCCCAACTTGGCCCAGCAAGCGGCCCGACACGCGCGCGTGCCCAGGTCCCTTCCTCCCCTCTCTTAGCCTCACTGACACCCAGGCCCCAGCTGTCAGCTTGCGTTGACAGCGACGGCCGACGGTTGACCGGCGAGTTCTCATTGCCGACGAGCTCTCCGGCGGCGGAGCTTTGACCTAGGCGTTCACCAAGACCATGCGCATCCATCTAGGGCAACGGCTTAACCTCTACCGAACTGCTACACCTGCGGCGGCGCGCATGTCGGATGGCGGCATGCCGACAACGACGGACGCGACTGACCGCGGAAACTCCGGTGACAGCGGAGCTAGCAACGTGGCCACGGCATACCTGCGAGCCTTTCTACACTGCTAGACAAAAGGAAACTAGCTCTACTCGAGCTAACCTCCAGCCATGGTGGATCACCAACGGAACACGACGGCGACAACACCTCCGGTCACCTGATCACAATAACAATCGAATTGCGATGCTAGGGGGCATTAGAAGCTCACCTCGAGCTTGATCGACTAGCTAGACGAAGTGGAAAGGTGCCGGAACCGGTTCTTCGACGTGGAGGGCGGACACGGTGGCCTGAACTGGAGAAGATGGCGGCGTTCCGGCGCGTCCGTGCGTTAACAACCGAAAAATGGAAGCACATGAGCAAGCAGGAACAACAAAGATGTGGGAACGCCGGATCAAAAGCATCATCTCGAGCTGTATAGGGCTACCCACGGTGGCAGAGCTCACTTCGGATGGCGGTGGGCCGAGGTCGAGGACGGCGGCGCGCACGCGATCTTGAGCGGTAGCGGCTGCACTTGGAAGCTCAATCGATACGTGAGGCGATGGCGGGGCTAAAGGCGAGATGGAGAGGGCTAAGATGGAGCAAGGAAGACGAATTTGGCCGGCGGAGCTTTGACGGTGGCGAGGCGAAAATGGAGAAGAAGAGCGACGATGGCGGCGCTGGCTTGTTTTACAGAGGCCGAGAAGCTTGAGATGATGCAGGAGGACGCGAGAAGCTCAAGGTGGCCGTCGTGGCGCACTGGAAGACCGTGGAACTGGCTAGCTTGGTGTCGGTGGCTCACCGGCGCCCATGCTGCTCACTGCTCTGCTCTAATTCGTCAGTGCACTGTAGCACCCCCCTAACACCAAACCCTCATCGGTATTTTTGAAATTACTCCCAAAATCATGTAGCAACTTGAAAAATGCCCAAGATATGAAATCTTCAATTTTTCAAGCTCTACAAGTTTCATGTTGAAAACTTTCAAATTCTACCTCCATTTTGAAATTTGGGTTTGGGATGAAAAGGGGTCAATTTTGAAATTTGCTTCTTTTCAAAATTACTCCAAATTTTACACTGAAACTTTGAAAACTCAAAACACCAAACTTGTAGCCCTTAAAATGACCTACAAACTTTGTTTTAAACTTTTTCCCAAATTTTACTTAGATTTTGAATTACACAAAAAGGAGTAAAACGAGGTTTTCCGAAAATCAGGGTTTTGAATTCAATTGATTATTCTTTTTAACTAAAACATGATTAATCCTTTAACACTAATTAAACATCATTTTAGATGATAACAAACATGGCATAAACACATATAAAGCATTTTATTATTAAAAGCAATATAACAATTTACTATTGAAACATTATTAAGTACATGTGAAACATTTAAATGAAACATGTGAAACATTCTATCAACAACCTTTGAAACATGTGAAACAAGGCATATTCATAACATGTAAAACACTTGTTTAATGCAACATATGAATCTTACATGAGAAACATTGCTTAAACAACACATGTAACACATACAACATATGCAACATGACTAAAGTAACATGTGCAATAGAAATGCATTTATGGCATGTCATTTGATGTTTATGCTTGATGATGCTTCATAATCAAGTTTTAATTATTTTTTAACATCTGGGATGTTACACCGCGCGGCCAACCTCCGGCCCGCCGCCAAGCAGGTGAGTGCGCGTGGGGGAGTGCCGGCCCGCTGCCTTGAGGGCCGACTCTACCACGGGGAGGCACAAGAGGGGCTCGCCGAGGAAGAAGACCCGGGGCGGTCCTGCCTCTCTGCGTCGGCCGCTACACCTCGACGGCGAGGAGGAGGAGAGCACGAGGAGCGCGAGGAGGCGGCGCTTGCGGAGGCGGTGGCCGCAGCTGGTGCCATCTACCCTCCACCGCCCACCACTGACTCCACCACGCCACTAATGCCACCGCTGCTCCCCCTCATTGTGACCCTGTCGGCCGAGGCCTCCCGGCGCGTGCAGGAGAGACCGCCCTGGCACGGTTCCGGCAGGTGGTGGCTCCAGCCGACGGTGCGGATGCGACCTCCCCCGCGCCTCGCCGTCGTCGTCCGCGGAAGCACGTCGTTGTCATCGACTCCACCCCGACACCTGGGCCCACCACTACCAACGCAAGAGGATTGCGTCGTGGGGGAGAGACGACGCATCTTTGCGTTCTGGCTCAGCTCGTACCCAAAATGGGTGTTCGGTTTGCATACGCCGTTAGGCTGTCTCCAATAGGAGACCCATTGCGGTACCCAAATCCAAAATAGGTCTCCAACACAATACCTATAGCCTCCAATAGAATACCTATATGAGAGACCTATTTTGGTGTCAGGAGAGACATAACCCAAATCTAAGTATCCACTCTCCTCGAGACCCATTTGCAGAAATGGTTCTCTTTTGGATCTGGTTGTTGGAGAAGACTAAAAATGGGTATTGAACCCTTTGCCTGTAGCGCTACCCAAATATCAAATGGGTCTTCTATTTTGGGTAGCAGTCGTTGGAGCAGTAGAGACTGTTTTTTTACCAAAACACTGTGCGCTACCAAAATGCGTTTGGGTCACGCTTTGGCTGTTCCATTGGAGGCAGTCTAACCCCTCCTCATTCTCCTCTCCCCTTTCTCTCTCTTCTCCCTGCTCGCCACCGTCGCTGGATCCCGGGCAGCCGCGGAGCTCCGTACCATTCGATGGATACGCCAGCCAAGCGGGATCGGGGAAGCTGCGCGACATTAGTTTTGGGAGCCTGACGGACACCCCGCGTCAGCATGTGCGCGTAATCCGGCGAGGTGAGCTCCTCCGCCCTCTGGATCTGGTGTAGTGGCCCCGATTCATCCCCCGATCTGTGAAGGGAGGAGTGTGGTGCGGCGGATCCGAGCCCCCGACAGCTCCATCTTGCCCCATGGGCTAGGAGAGTCCACGCACATGAAGACCAACAACTTCGTTGTTTCCACAGGATTTGCTAGCCCCATGGCCATCATGTTGGAGCGTTCCTACTTCCACCGAATCTGTAAGCTCCCCATCATGTGGGAGCAGAGATCAGAGCGGAGGCGGCATCCAGCTAGGGTGGCTCGAGGATCTCAGCCATCGCAGCAGCCTTGAGCACTCCAACGCACGCTGGAGTGGTAGACTCTGTAGGCAACAGCGAGCTGCATCGGGTTCATCCCACTCATCAGGTACTATGAATTAGTTTGGTTTGGGGATTCGTCAATTCGCAAACAGACTCTCTAATTTTTTATATGTTTCTTAGTTGATTTAGGTAACAGTGGGAGCAGGTGAATGTAGTGGGGAAAGGGGGTTAGATAAGTGGGAAGATTTCATGATAATTTCTAAATTAAAATTAGCAGATGATGAGTGGTACAATGTTGAAATGTTACTCCTTGAGATACATATAGTCATTGCTGTCATATTTGTCTTACGAGCTAACATCTTTGCCCATGTTTAGTTATGACTCAGTGATGCAGTTATGCAATTCTGCAATCACTTGTCATGTATCCTATACCCATTGTTTTGTTGTGCTCTGTTTGACACTGACGATACACTTGGTCCTGGAGGATTTGTATTTTGATCTGATTTACTTGCAAACAAGTGTATGCAAAAAATTTGGATTTTTGTTTAAAAATTTATCGAGTCCTTTGCTGGTTCTGCCCATGTCATGTAACTTGTGAGATGGTTGGTTTTGCATTGCAGTGCATTGTGCTTCTGTGGCACACCAGGAAAGGATGTTTCTTTCACGATATACTTCGTTGTCTTAAAGAAAGTAATATTCTATATATTCCAGGAGTGTCGACACCAATTTAAGTATGTATCACTTGATGTGTGAACTTCCATCAAATTCAGGTAAAGCACTTCTGCATTATGCAACCATATTTTTTTTCTTTGACATATTTGCTTTCTGGCATTCACAGGTTTTATCTGCTCGCAATGCTGGTGCAAAAGTTATCAAGATTTCATAACTACACAACTACTTCTCATATGCATAGGTTTCATAACTACACAGATACTTCTCGTAGGCATGTTTACTTCAACAATAAGTTAATAACACGACTATAGATGTTCTTTTGTTCGGATTATGTTGAAAAAACAATTTAATCTGTAGTTCTGATCCCCTAATAAGTAGACAAATGTAGTTTGTGTTGGTAGAGCACCTATAGCGCTATACCTGCAGATTGCAATATGACTATTTACCAGTGTGCTAATGTTAAAATGTAATCAAATCTGCAAGGCAAAGCTTATTAGTATATTAATCATTTTCTGATGTTAATACTTTTCATCTTTAGTGCTGTTCACTGCACATTGAAATATTTACTTATTTTCCTTTGCTACCAAGACGTGTAAGCAGATCATGTAGGTACAAAATCATGAAATATTTGTTTACTTTGGAAGTAATGCTTTTGAGAAAATACTTAATCACCAAAAGAGGCGACAACAACCAAATGACAGATTAACTGTTTAGAGTTATGATCCAGATGTGCCAATAGTCCATAACTTTATTGCCCTGTCATAATCTATGCACATCATACCTTATGCCCTTTTCCATTTACAGACCTGCCCATGATACCTAATCACCTAAAGAGGAAGGCCACATCCCTTTTGCTTCTATTGGTTGCCCCTAGCTGTTTATGTGTGTTTGCTCAACTGCTGATCTACTTCTGATGTTCAGCACCAAGGGAACTTGCGACTACGATGATCGACTCTCTGTCTTCTGCAAACCTCATGGCTGCGATCTGTGTAGTTTGTCGTTCTAAGCTACCAGCTCAAGTGTTCGATTGTTGTGAATCCCGATCATATATTGTAATGAATAGTTGTGTAATGTATAGTTCAATAGAACCATTAAAGTAATGGAGGGTGTGTAACGTATGGCTGAACAGAACCATGAGAGCTACAGCAGACATACAAACCATATCGTTGCTTCATTGATCTTAGGTACTGACTATTGGGATGATGGCAATTACTATATATTAATGTATGTGACTGACATCTTAGCTTTACCATATCTAATTACGGAGCCATGTTTATAGAGCATAGACTAGCTTTTGTTCTTCAAATTATGGCAGGGCATCCGAAGGGCGCCAGATGTTCTAGTTGCAGTGCATCCATGGGCACTTTCGAGCAACGAAGGCTCCTCGACATTTTCAACTTTGGAAGGAACTGCAAAATCGTTGAGGCAAATTGTTGATCAAATGAGCCATGATGTAAACATGGTGACGACTCGGCTGTCTCGGCAGCAAGCGAAGCCTGGTAGGCTGGAGCTGAATCATCGAGGATTATCCGCCCCTGCGCGCGCCGCGAGTGCGCCCGTCAGGGGGCCGCCACGCCACCCGCGCTAGGAGGAGGAGGGTTCTGCGGGGCCCGTGTGCTCCAGGGAACCTCCGCACCAGAGCCCGTGTCCGGCGAGCCACGCTAGCACGAGGGCTGCCGCACCGTCCGCAAAAAGGAGATGGAGAGAGCTGCAGGATACGATAGATAAATAACAGAGAAAGATAGCGCACAGCCGCACACCGATGAAGAGCTCCTGAGATTATGAAAGTACTACTCTACCCTTTAGATTAAATTTGGAACTAGTTTCTGGCCCACGTATTATAGGTTTCGGCCCACAATTTAAGTTCCTCCAAATTAATTCTTTTTTATTTTATAACCATTAGATCTAAGCAAATGGACGGCTCTAGTTTTTCCTGCATCGTAAAATTTCTCAAAATAAATTACTAGGCGATCTCATACTATTCTCTAGGTGATCTTCCAAGTCAGTTGTTGAATTGACAGTGGTACAATGAAATATTGCTATTTTTTCCTCTAATAACATACTATATTTGGAATTCCTGATGCTACCCAGCAAATCCAACTAACAACAGTCATGCAAACTCCAAATCTGACCACATGAATTCTCTCGTCAAACTACCTACTACCCGTTTCAGCAGGGCATTAAATTCTGCTTGATTCCAGAGCTTTGCTCACAAAAGATTTTGAGTCTACTCCACACGTGAATTTGAGTCCTTTTTTAAAACAATGAGTATTTTTTTATATACATCTACTTTTTTTTCTTCTCGAATACATAAGAAAAATGCGCATCTTTGTATTCCGATCACATGTGCCAAGCGGTTCGATGGTCCAGTCAATTCTGAATTACGTTCTCAAAAACATACTCCTTTCATCCTAAATTATTAGTCATTTCAACTTTCTTGAGAGTCAAATCTCAAGTTTGATCAAATTTATATAATAAAATAATAGCATTTGTGATGCCAAATATGTATCATTAAATTCATTTATTATATTTCCATAGTAACATGTTTGATGCCATAAATCTTTATGATTATCTCTATAGTTTTGGTCAAACTTGAGATATTTTAACCGTCTAATAAAGTTAGAATGACTAATAATTTCGAATAGAGCGAGTGCATACTAAAGTTGAACGAAAACGAAGCAAAAGTGCCCGTCACCCATTCAAACGATAGCTACATCTTCACCGCTAGGAAGAACAGCGATCCTATTCGACTGGTTAGAAAAACGGTTGATGCTGATGCTAGTACTGATTTATTATAAAAAAAATATTATTATTTTGCTGAAACCATAGAACTGATAAGTTTGAGCAAACAGGGCCGCAGCGTTAACAAAACGTTCCGAGAGTAGTACTAGCGGCTCCATCAGCTGACGTATTTTTACACTAAAAACAGGCGGCCATTACTCATATCAGGGATGAGATAGTCGAGACAAACGCTGCGTCAGAAAAGGCGACTTTTACGTGCCAAGCAAATTAGGCATGCATCGTGCGGGTCACCTCATGCGAGCCATATTTTACTCTTGTTGAGCCCACTGCCCACCAAAAGGTCGGTCTCTCTCTTCTGGATACGGTTAACATGCTGGTGGCCACTGGCCACATTGGTTGGTACGAACCAGCCAGGCTGCCCAACCTTGCATGTTATACCAAACACAAATATTTCAGAAACAAAAGGCTCCTAAGATAATGTAGGGTGAGTTTTCTATACTCCCAGGAGTAGTTACTCTCATCTTTAAAAAATCACATTGTGTATAGATGCATACTCATTTATCAGCTTGAGTATATTTACATACTTATTTTAAGATACTATGAATCTTACTACGTAAAAAAAGTTTAGCAGATCACATACTTTTTAATATATTACTAAAATGCAACTACTGTAGTATATAAAATAAGTATAACCATATACTCTACGTATACTTGCATACTTAACATACATACTACCATAGATAGTCTAGTATGATCATATACTTCGTGTACATATACTTCGTTAGGTCATATATACTCTAAATCTAGAGATATAAACATGGGAGTAACTACTCCCTGGGAGTAGGAAATAATTTCATATATAGAACTATTACCTTACAGCTGGCTACAAAATGACTTATTTTGTAGCCACTTTGAGTTACGATAATTGTTATGCTAATTTATGAGATTATAGTAATTCCTTACTATGTGATTTACTATAACATTATGGTAAATATCCCCATGTGTTATAGTAATTCAATTATCGTAAATATATACCGACATTGTCGTAAATTAGTATATAAAATTATCGTAAATAGAGGTGGCTACAAAATAACTTATTATATATATATATATATATATATATATATATATATATATATATATATATATATATATATATATATATATATATATATATATATATATATATATAGGGAGAGTATACTCTATAGCTAGCTACAAAATAAGTTATTTTGTAGCCACCTCTATTTACGATAATTTTATATACTAATTTACGATAATGTCGGTATATATTTACGATAGTTGAATTACTATAACACATGGGGATATTTACCATAATGTTATAGTAAATCACATAGTAAGGAGTTACTATAATCTCGTAAATTAGCATAGCAATTATCGTAACTCAAAGTGGCTACAGAATAAGTTATTTTGTAGCCAGCTGTAGGGTAATAGTTCTATATATATATATATATATATATATATATATATATATATATATATATATATATATATATATATATATATATATATATATATATATATATATGGAGAGTATACGCGCGCGCGCGCACACAGTTGGACACGCAAATCTGCCGTGCTCGCGAGAGAGCTTAGGTGGTAAGCAAGCAACGGAGTTCCTGACAGTCAAAGCGGAGTTCCTGACACCGAAGCAGCAGCTAGCGACCTTGTAGTGTTCGCGCTCGGGTCAAACGACGGGCTGTTGGCATCTACCCGTGTTCAACTTTGCCGACTCTACAACTGCATTAGCAGAGAATTGGTAGAACCCTGTCATCAACAGGATATAAGTACAAGTCCAGAAAAAAAAAATTGTCCCAGAATGAAGGTTCAGCCTACCACCGCCAGCAGCAGGTAAAAAGAACAAATTTTTTTCTTTAATTTTTTTAAAGAGAAGAATTTTTGGTTCGCCGGAGAATGTGGCTCACGTGTGGTGGGGACGGGGCAGCGCCCAGGTAGGCCCTGCATGCTGTGACATGGTGCTGATTAGATGGATATGATTATCCATCTACATGATCAGGCGTCTCGATTTGTTGGGTTGGCCACTCTACTACTTGTCTCCCCCTCTCCCTTTCACGGCGAGCGGTGGTGCGTAGTTTCCGTGCGTGCGCTCGTCGCGTCGCGCCCCCCTGCCTCCTGTGTTTTTCTCGCGGCGCGGCTCCCTGCCGATCCGGTGATCTGAACAAACCACCGAAGCAGGCTAACTGAACCGCGCCTCCCTCGACTCCCCCAGCACCTGGCTGCTGCGAGAACGAGCGCGAGCGCTTGCTCGGGCGGTCGTTTCGCTGCTGTGCGAACGGCTCACGGCTGGGCGTGAGTATTTTTCAGTTGCCTCGCCGCATGATGTCGTGCTCGTGCGTGCGTGCGTCCAGTTGCGCCGCGTCGTTGTCTCCACGTCATGCGTTAGTCGCGTGTAGCCAAGCCAGATCCTACGGGCCTGCATAACTCTTTATCCAAGCTCCCATAAGACAAATTGATCTTGTTTGGTTGTTTGCACAAAGCCTTATACAGCATAGCACTATCTCAAAGCATCATGAACCTGCATCCCGCTATTCGCTCAAAATTAGCATATCCACCTATGCAATTCAGCAGTGCACACACTGTGTAAGCCGCAGTCTGTTTCCTGCATCTTCAAGCCCAATGCAGGCGGACCGGAGGGGTAATTCTGTGCTCACCTCCTTCTTCCCCATTTGCTCTTCTGTCCATCTCTGCTCTTTTTGCTCCCATCATGTCTGTGTCCGGAACGAGGACACTACGAGGCAGAGGTCCTTGCTGGCGGGCAGGATGGATCACGGTAGCGAGGCTTGCGGTGGCGCGATGCATGCTGCATGCCGGCGTGGACAATTCCCTCTTGCTCGCTCGCGTGGGGGTCCGCCTCGGAGATCTAGACGGCGCTGCCGGCATTAGAGGCCATGGTACACCTGATCCGCAAAGCCACGGACTAGCTAGTGAGATAGATGAAGGGGTAAGCGTATAGGTTGTTATCCAGGCAACGAAACACATGAAAATTCATTTCTCTATACAGTTCAGATTTGACGCATACAGCCAAACACATGCATAATTGTCTACATCCTCTTATCTAGGTAAACCAAACACCACTAAAATGCATAGCCTTGTTCAGGCTAAGGATATGCTGCATAACTCATAATGCAATGCAATTTCAATGCAAACAACCAATCAGACCCACACAAATCACCGTGTAAAGCAACAGCTCGTGGGAAGTGAATCGCTTTGTGCTTGTATCATTGTATGGTATTCATGGTATGGATGATGTCAAAAGACCACCACCAGTCACCACAGAAATGAAGGCGCAGGTGCGGCTCTCCCTCACTCCTGTCCCCGGCGGGCACTCGCACTCGCACACGAACATATGCGTAGCAGGCCCTTGGTCACTTGGACACTGCGACTTACGGAGTACTACTATGCACACAAGAATGATACTACTGCAAGAACTGGAGAAACAATACTACGACCAAACTTCGATGCAGTCACGCAAGACAGACAAGGAGGGAGCAGAGGCTGGAACCTGCACGTTGAAGCTACCCTTGTTAGGCCTGGCCCAGTGTAACCAAACAGCCCGGTTACGCTAGGCTGTGATGGGCGTGCGCGTGGCCGCGTGGGCTATGCAGCTAATTCGCGTCAATCTTCCGGTCCGACCGGTTGCGCCGACCACCACGGATCCCCCACACGAGTGTGGCACAGCTAAGGATGGCAGCGGATCGGGTTCGGGACAGATATTCGCGGGTTTCAGGCCCTACGGGTTCGGATTTATAGATGATTTCTCACCTACGATTTTTGGGTTTGGTTTCGGATTTGGTGTCGGGTTCGGTTTTGGGTTTGGTTTTCACCCGTGGATATCCGATGGATATCCAAAATAAATTATTTGAAATTAAAACTCATGTTTTATAATATATTAATAATAACTTGTTTACTTAGATTATTAAATCTATTTAAAATTGACTCATGAAAATATTTATTATTTGTTGCCTCTTGCCCGACCTGTTCCATCCTTAGACACACCCCTTCGGAGCGAACAAGCATCTTCCGCGTGCTTCCAACGGCAGCTCATGTTCCTTTTTTTTCTTGTATTTCTTTCTCCTCTTCTTTTCTTGGTTTTTTGCTCTTCAAATTTTTTATTATTATTATTATTATTATTATTATTATTATTATTATTATTATTATTATTATTATTATATTTATTTTTTATTTCTATTTTTTGTGGTTTTTATTTTCCTTTTTCTTTTATCTTTCATTTATTTCTTTTTTACGTAATGAGGATAAGGGCCTCCAAAAACTTCTTTTCGTTACTAATTACTTTCTTTATTTTTTCTCATATTTTTTCCTTTCATTTATTTTCTTTCTCCTTTTATCTATGTTTTCTATACAATTTTTTTATTATTTTTCTTTTTATATTAGACTTCCAATTATTTTTTTAACTTTCATGTTTTAATTATTGATTCTACACATTCCATGATATATATGATGTTCACACTATAGGGCTGTTTGGATGAGTTAGGGCTAGTTACTAGTTGAGCTAAAAAATAGCTCAAATTAGCTAAGGTTGGCTACCTATTTGGCTAACAATTAGTTGAAGACTTATTAAAAAATTAGCCCACCCGTTAGCCCTTGTATCCAAACAGGCCCTAGATCCATGAGATATTTTATGTTGTATCCTGCGATGTTCGCATAATATAAATGGGATATTCCACGATAATCTCTATGTATTCATGTAGTACTCATGTCTATGGTATATTTTTATGTTGTTCTAGTAGTATTCATTTGATGTTTTATTTGTTTTTATTATGATTTTTATGTGTTATTTTATATATGTTTTATTTTTCCTTCCACTTAATTATATTTGATTATTATTTTATTTCTATTTGTTTTATACTTCATTTTATTTTCACAGTTACATGGCCTTTTTTCTTTTGTCTTCTCCTTTTGTCGTGTTTGTTTTTTCTTAGTTTTTACTCTTTCATTTTTTGTATTTTCGTGAGATATATATGATGTTTGTGTAATCTCTGTCTCTTCTCTACTCGCCCCGGCCTTCCTTCCTCCTTCACGCGCGGCAGCCGCAGAACCGTCACACGCCCACGATCTCTCCCATCTTCTCCAGTGGACTGCTCGCACCTCCCACCCCCCACACGCCTCGTCTGCCTCCCCGCCCCTCCTCCTTTTCCGGCGGGCTCAGGCCCAGGCGCCACCGCTAAATTCTCGACCGTTGGGCAGCCACGGTCGTCGCCGTCCACCCCGAGCTGTTCGAGCTCACGTCCGCCGCGCGCGTCGCCGTCTTCCGGGAGCCGTCCCCGACGCCTCCTCAATGGCCGCCAATGTCGCAGCCGCGGCATCCGAGCTCCCGCCCGCGGGGCCCTAGGCCTCGTCCCTCATCTAGCGTTGGCATGAGATCGAGGCCATCGGCCCCGCCACGTCGCGCCCCGGCAGCGCCGCCGACCCGGGGGCCTCCGACTCCCACGCTGGCTCGCCGCGCGGCCGCGTCGGCAGAATCGTCAAGAAGTTGGGGCCTCATCGGTGCCCGAGGAGGAGCTCGACGACGTCGCCAAGTCTGTGCTCTCGCTCTCGCAGTCCGCGCCCATGCGCGATCCTCGCAGTACCCGTACCCATCGTGCGCAACAACTGCCCACACCCGTTGCACCTTGTCGTCCGGACGGTGCAGTCCTCGCGCCATGGAGGAGCTCGCCGACGCCATGGCGCACCGCCGGAGGTGCGAGGTCGCCGCGCTCGCAGAGAGGCACATCGTGTCCCGCTTCGAGCACAAGGGCAGGATCTAGCTAGGTAACCTCCACTTCTTTGCACACGGGGGTTATGGCTATGCTACTCCGTCGTCCTACACCATCTCACTCATCCCGTGCTGCTCGTTCAGTGCCGATGGCAGGGATCGAGCATGACTGAGCCCGACGACAACTCCGTCCTCCTCCACCGCGGCTCCGCACTCAGTTCGATGAACCTTGGCACCTTGCGAGTCAGCCATCAGCAGGCCTCACCGAGTCACCATCTGCCAGATGTGTACATGGCGGACATCAGCCTAAGCGTTTTCCGAGTAGGACCATAGGTGTAGTGTTTCTTTTGATTTTTTCCATTTTCCTTTTGAGCGTCAACTCCTGTTCACCAACCAGCGTCCAAGGATGCATCAGGTGAACTACGTATCTATACATCCCAGTAAGTAGTTGATCCACATCCACCTGTGTTTTTTATTTATTTTTCCTTTATCCACCTGCAGGATCTATATTTCAGGCGGCAATCAAGTGGCTACTGAATTCACCTAACCATGCTTGCCTGGTTATTTTGTGAACATGTTGTTGCCATCTCTACAAATATATGCAAGAATGAAATAATCAAGGAAAGGACTTGCCCTGACTAGTTTAATTGTATTGCTACTGAATTTAACTGACCATGTGTGGAGTTTGTAAATTCATTTAATATCACTGTGCTTTGTTCTTTGGTTCTATATTGTAGATTATAAGAGCATGCGCTCGAGCGGCTGGGAGGACCCATAGTAAGGTAACCCCATGGCCATTATTAGCTTTTATGATGTTTGTGTTTCTTATTAGATCTAACTCTATGTTATGGTGTTCTGAAACTCTTTCATTAACTTCCTGCGTGATATGGTCGAACTTCCCTTAGTTTCACTCTGCCTTGTTGGGTTGGCCTGGGTGTGAAATGCCTCTTTGCTTGAGCCATTTCATTACTGTAAGTGCAACATACAATGGCCAGATTTGAATAGTTTTGGTTTTCTCAACCTTTCATGTTCTTTCGGCATTAAAATATCCTCCAATCACTTAATATGTAAACAAAGGTGAGTTTTCCTTTGTGACGCTGTAATGTTACATATTCTGCTACTCTCTCATCTCTCTTTCGTCATAGGAGTATAGGAACAGGGACTGCTCCATTCTTTTCCTTCTTTTCATCTCTGCATGTCTTTAGGGCAGTGGCAGGTAGCATATGGACAGAATGGTCCTTATTAGTTGGTAGACTTGATACTTTTGGCTAAAACCACTATATATGAAAGGTAGAGGCATAATTGCAGCCTCAGTTCAGCAACACCATTCTCGTGTGTTCATGTATGTGCGCACACTTTGATATCCTCTTCTTCAACCTCTAGCGTGTGTGTGCGTGATTCAGGGGTGTGGTCATACTCACCTTGAGTGACAAAGCCGGCCAACATGTAACATTATAGTATTGTAGTCCTTGTTATTTGTTTCTACCTTCTGTTTCAAGGAGTGAATTATAGTAGTATTCTATTTTCTTTTGCATGCTAAGCATCAGGTTCTTTATTCCCTGGATTTATCACCATCACCCACTAGCAGTGAAAATTTGGTAGTAAAGTAAAACTAATCACTACCAAAATCTAAAATCAGCCAAAATAGGAGATGAAGTTCAATTGGTACCAATTAGAACTTTACCAGTTTGGCTTGCAAGTGATTTGCATAGAAAAGGTTACAATGAACAGTGGATCTTGAGGTCACTACAGATGCCTTCCAATCTAGGAATTACAAGAACCACGAATCTAATGCAATTATAAACTGCTCACTAGAGTCTACAACTCACTAAATAAAAAGAAGCTAACATTAATGAGTGCAGGAACAGGCCAAATACCTTGGTAGCAATGCTTGGCTGCTTGCGATTTTTTTTCTTGAAATGAATGGGAAATGGTGCGGTTATGAACTTGGTCACTTGTATTTTTTTCTCATCAGTGCGTTGAGACTTCAGTGAAAGATCTGTTCATTGTCCGACAAGTGCAGTTTCTTGGTTACAATATATTATCCCGAAAATTAAAACTGCTACTTGTTTCAATCATCCTAAACAAGGACCCATAGGTGGATGGTTGTTTTTGAATGTTAATTACATGGCACTGATAGCTTTAGCTAGCTTAGGTATGAAATATTGTATTTTAATATTTTGATTTATTCAGATAACTGAACCTGAATCTTATGTCCGTTTCAATTTTGTGCTATACAGGTGCACGTCAAACAGTATTCAGATTGTACTTGGAAGTCTGACGTACGGGTGCAGGACTTTTTAAATTGTCTTACATTTTCCCCTAGAGCGAACAAGTATGAAATTCTTAAGTAAATTCAATTGGCAACTATATGTACACATTTTAAAATTACCTTGTCTAGTCATAGGGATCGTAGTGACAAGATCATCACTGTGGAATGGTCGTGAGAGCACCACCACGTACTATTCTATGACTCATGTTACAACGCACGGGTATTTAACCATGTACAACTTTACTTTAGCATGAGAATATAGCGGATATATATTCCAAGTCTTTGATAGGTTGTGTTTACATCATTTTTCAAAGTTTCATTGAATTTCCAATGATTTCTTATGTCGCCCTTTGTGTTCTTTGGAGATCTTTTGGCCTCCAAAATTCTTCCTTGGTGGAGGATTTATTATCTCATGTTCCACTGCATGCATGGTTGTTGAGAAAATAAATTGACACTGCCATGCGGCATGAGATTCTATGTATATCCGTAGCAACGCATGAGTACTTAACTGGTATAAATATGATGTTCTATGAAGTATTTTTTATGATCACGTAGTATACATGTGGTGTTCTAGTTGTATTTTATAATGTTTACATATACAATGTGATGTTGTATGATATCTTTTGTGACGTCCAGTAATATATCTAGGATATATTTTATGTTCACGTAGTATACACATGATATTCTATAATGTATTTTGTAGTGCTGACGTAATATACATGTCATGTTCTATTATGTATTTTACGATTTTTTTATTTTTATTTTTCCTCATGTTATTTGTTATAATATTAATATGTGATGTTCTATATTCACATTGTATAAATAAGATGTTCTATGATTATCTTTGAGTGAAACTTAATAAAAGAAAATTTGTTGTTATATAATGTATTTTTGTTATGTTCTTTATATATATATATATATATATATATATATATATATATATATATATATATATATATATATATATATATATATATATATATATATATATAAGGACCTAGAACATCATATCTGCTCAATAAAAAATATTCTATCTTCATGAAAAAATGTTATTTAACATTTTTTTCTTAATATACTAAGCAGGATCTTGTTTTAAAAGAAACATAATGACGCAATCAGAATTTAATTTTGAAACTCGGCTTAGGAAATATTGTACAAGCTTTTTAACTTCCAGACACTTTTTATTGCGACGTAACTTCCAAACACTTCTGCATGCATATGGATGATGTTAGCAAAAGTATTTCACCTGCATGCATGTACTTTTCGCTATGCGTGCTGGGCTTTCCTCCTTACTCGCTCAGCCACACTGGTTTTCATATACGACCCAACATAAGTGTCTTTCGGCCCACTATTAACAAACCACATATACGGCTCAACATGAGTCTTTCGGCCCACTATAACAAACCACGTGCACGATCAATTACTCTGTCGGCATCGGCACGTATCAGTCCCCCGCGCCCACCAGGAAATGGTCATGCCTGTTCCAGCGAGACAGGATCTGCGCCAGGTCCCGCGACAGGAACTCCACCAGTGCCATGTCGTGTCTCGCGGATTCGTAGAGCAGGCTCAGATCGAGCACGTAGGCAATGAGTCGAGAGCCACTTAGTAGGATAGGAACACGGCAATGCTCTGCGTCTAGCGTGTCGCTGGACCACGACGCTAGCCTCACATTCACTTATTCCTATCTACTCGTTCATTTTTTTATCGCTTTTGTCCGCTCTTATGTCGTCTTCGAACGCACGGCCATCTTCGAGGCGCACCGCTCAGCCGCTAGCCTTGCCAGGCATGGCGCGCGGTCACCTCCGAGTCACAGGGCTCGGCTGCGGGGCCTGCCAGGCGTGGCACGCTGTTGCCCTCTCCAAGTCACACGGCTGTGACCTTCCCGCTGCTCGTGCGGCCGATACCTTCCTTCCACGATGTGCTGCCACTGCGCTGGCCCCCGCTTACGAGCGCCGCCAGGCCACTACCTCCGGTGAACACCACACACCGACGAGTCTCCATTCTGCCGAACAGCAAGGAGATGTTGCGTTGAAAGCACATGTTGCAAGAGTATGTTTTTAATTATTTTAGATGTTTCAGAGGTATGTTGCAAATGTTTCATATGGATATTGCAAAAATAGATTGTGATGTTGCACATGTTGCAATTATTGTACACATATATTGCAAACGTCCGTTCTAAATTGTTGTACACGTATGTTGCCGGCGGATGGGGCATGCGGCGCGCCTGGGGTCCTTTGAACAAGACGTGCTCGTCCTTGTCATGGCTCCCTGGTCCTGTCCGCGCGGAGAGTGAGGAAGGGGTAAGGCGCGGGGCAGAACAAGACGGACGAGGGTGGGGTACGCGTGTCTGGCGGGACGAGACAGATGGGAAAGAACTGCAGCGATACGGTGGGAGGACGACGTATGGGTATCGTTCGATGAAATCCTATCTCATCGGATATCCGGCGCCAGCAATTTTCGAAGGAAGAGGCTTAGGAAGAAGATGACGGGAGAACAGAGATACAACGGCGGAACGATAA
This sequence comes from Saccharum spontaneum, assembly GCA_022457205.1. NCBI lineage: Eukaryota > Viridiplantae > Streptophyta > Magnoliopsida > Poales > Poaceae > Saccharum > Saccharum spontaneum. The sequence continues at coordinate 4,776,232 of CM039582.1, read as the reverse complement.
GTTGACGGAAGTAGTATAAACCAATAATGTTATGACCTTTCGGTGCCATAAAGCAAAGAAATGATCCTTTAATGGTACATCGCTAAACTTGACATCTTTTAATGGAACGCAAACAATTTTCAAAAAAAAAAGTAACAAGTGATGAACTAGCTAGATAAACGCCGCTCTCCTGTCGAGGGTGAGGTGATCAAGAAGACGAGGAGGCGCTGGCGTCGTCGTCTCTGGAGACTGCGGAACCCTCGGAGAACTCGTCCTGGTACATCTCCTCGATCATGGGCTTCCACAGCCGCACGCGCGCGTTGATGAACCAGTTGGATATCTGCTCATCAATCATCACCACCAAGTGTGCAGCCGGTTAGTTACCCTGCGCAGCTAATACGATGCCAAATACAGATCAACGCATCTGTGGAGCGTCGTGCTCGTGTCGAGCGGAACTACGGACCTGGCGCCTGCTTAAGCCGGTGGTCACCGCCAGCCTTAGCTTCTCGCCGTCGTCGGGGTACCTGTTGCGTCGCAGGACGATGCGCCGCCATGGATTCCCATTATTATACTGCGATGCAATGCAAGCACAGGTGGTGTGGTATCATGACGGGGTTTCGTTTCGTGCACTTACGGGTGGAGGAAGTGGTCGAAGAGCCACGCCCGGAGCACGGCCACGGAGTCATCCGGCAGGCCACTGAGCGGCCGCCACGACGCCTGCTCCGCCCGCGCCGCTGCGGCCAGCTTCGTCCGCCGGGCCACCCTCTCCACCAGCTCCTCGGTCACCTCTTCCTCGTCGTCGTCATCGTCGTGGTCCTCCTCGCCGCCGCGCCGCAGAGACCTCCTCGCCGCGGCGACGGCGTGGAGCCTGAGCCTGCGCAGTATGGCGCGGCGCAGGTTGCCGAAATGGCGCGCCATGGCCCGCGCCATCAGGGACGTGTACGCCGCCGCCGAGCCGTCGCCCAGCGCCGGCTCGAACGACGACACCACGCGCCCCAGCTCTCCGAAGTAGCGCTCCCGCCGGCTCTCCAGCTGCGACGCAAGCGAGAAGACCAATCAGCATTCAGCAAACAAAAACATCGCGACGCCGCTACATATCCGATGCAAGGCAACACAACCGCACGGACCTCGGTGAGCAGGCCGAGGAGCTTGGCCTGGACGCCGTCGCCGTCACCGTCGTTCGCGGCGGCCCGAATCACCGACCGGTGACGACCGCCGCCCCCGAGCCGCTCCGCAGCCTGATCCTCGTCTCCGTCCTCGCCAGCCGCCAGGTCGGCCACGCGCACGACCTCGCCCAGCAGCTCCTGCGCCGGCCTCAGGTACCGGGACTCGCGGAGCACGGCCACCGTCGCGGGTGCTGCCGGCGCGACACCGCACGAGCAGCGGCGGCGCTCGGCGGCCGAGCCGAGTGGGCCGAGACTCAGGTGCAGCGGGCCAGCAGGCCCAGCACCGTTGGACCCGTCGTCGGCCTGACGGTGGGCATCGTCGCAGTAGCGACACTGCTCGAACCGGAACCGCGCCGGCTGTGGGGGTGGCGCGGGCTCGTTGCGAGCTTGCTTTGGTGATCCCTTGTCATGCTGCTGCTGCGTCGCCATGACCATTGGTAGCTACGGAGTACACCACGGGACGGAAGCCTATTTATGAACTGGTGCCCTGAGACATTAATTCCGCAGACATCCCAAACGGCAGAAAGTTAGGCCGTGTTTAGGGCCGTGTTTAGATCCCAATTCGGGGCCGAATTTTTACTGTGCATATTAAATATGTACTGTAGCAATTCGTTTGTATTTGGTAAAAATTGTCCAACTTAGACTAATTAGGCTCAAATTGTTCGTCTCGTAAAGTACAATAAAACTGTGTAATTAGTTTTTAATTTCATCTATATTTAGTGCTCCATGCATATGTCGGTATTTTGATGTGATGGGAATCTTCTTTTTCACAGTGAAATTTGAGGTTGAAATTTAGCATCTAAACAAGGCCTTAACAAAAAAACAGTAGCAGTAGCAACTAACCGCATCTATGATCTATCTGGGGTGAGGAAGGCAAACAAGACGATTGAACGTGTGCTCTGGCTGTAATTTGAGGCGGTGTTGCCGTGTTGGCGATTCAAATTAACATTAATAGGCGAGTAAAACAGAACTCTGCAAGAACATGCATGACTTACATTACCTTTTGTGGGGACTAGAGGTAGGAGAAGAAAGAAGCTAGCAGAGAGCAGAGGCGATTATATGCATGTGTATAGATAGATACAGATATATGCGACGCAAATAAAGGTAGGCCAAAAGTGGGCTTGGCAGTGGTATACATGTACACAGCCGTGCACACTCGAGTGGAGTACTAGCTCGGCTGGCCTGTGCAGCCTACCCACTGTCCGTGTCTGTACTGTGGAGCTTGGACCATCTATGGCGTTGCATTGCACTGCACTGCATTGAACTTGAACCAGGATGCACCAACCACAGGACCCGTTCAAAGGACTTGTTTAGTTCCCAATTTCTACCCTTAAATTTCACTATGCAAAAAAAATTCTCATCACATCAAAATACCGGCACATGTATGGATTAATAAATATAGATGAAATTAAAAACTAATTACACAGCTTTGTTGTACTTTGCGAGATAAACATTTTGAGCCTAATTAGTCAAAGTTTGGACAATTTTTACCAAATACAAACAAATGCTACAATGCATATTTATTGCGCATTGTTCCAACTAGGGTGCCCCGAATACGGAACTGGAATTATAAGCCGGCTGAAAACACTGTTGGCTAATTTTTTGTGAGAGAAAAATACTATTCTAACTAAAAAAAGCTGAATAAGACGGATTATAAACCAGATAAACAGGGTCTAAACACGGCCAAACTTTGCAACTTTTGTGTGCGGTCACTCCAAACTTCACTACTCACAGAGTACTGCACACTGGCTCCCTCGGTGTATAGCTTTTCTTGGGGACTGCAACTGCATACTCCACCATTTGCTTCCGAGCTCCTCCTCCTGCTATCTGTGATCTCTCTGTGTAATGTGTGTATGCGTCGGCGGGCCGGGGCGGCTGTGAGGAGGCATGCATGCTGGTAGTACAGTACTCCTACACCAGTACCGCTAGGCGCTAGTAGCTGTAGCAGGCTGCCTCAGCCTGGAATCTCAAGAAAGGCCAGCCGGCCGGCCAGGGCTCAGCAGGCCTGGGACTTGTTTAGATCCTAAATTTTCTCTCAAATTTCACTATGTAAAAAAAATTCCTCATCACATCAAAATGTTGACATATGTATAAAGTATTAAATATAGATGAAATTTAAAACTAATTACATAGTTTTGTTGTACTTTGCGAGACGAACATTTTGAGCCTAATTAGTCAAAGTTTGGACAATTTTTACCAAATACAAACGAAATGCTACAGTGCGCTACAGTGTTACACAGTAATTCAGCCGCCATCAAATCGGCTGAACTAAGACTATCCGCACTCATATACCTCTATATTCATCCTTTAAAAGGAATATTCCATCCTAGTCATCATAAAATATACAGTTTTCCCGCATCCATCCATCCTCTATATCATCCTCTATCCACTATGGGGTCCACTTGTCACTTTATCTAAATATATCCACGTGACATCTTATTATGAAGAATTTATTGTCACGAATTTAATGGTGTAATCGGAATTTAATTTAGTGTTTTAGCTTGTGAGTTATAACATTTTTTATATATGAAAAAAGTTTGGACACGCTTTCCTAGGATACACAGTATCTTTCATGCCGTGCCTGCCGAAGCTTGCATGCGTCCGCTACGACGCCAGGAATGGCGTACCTCATGCATTTAGCGTTCCATTTTGCGTACACTTTATTGACATTATACGCTGATACGTCTCTCACCGTGTGCTCTTACAGGTCCCGGTACAGCTCGTCTAAGCACGGCCCTGAGGGCCAGCAGTTCCCAGTTCAGAGCGACTGCACGCCGTGTTGCTCCGATTTCCTGTGCGCGTCGTAGCTGGCCAGGCCAGGCTACTACTAGCCCGTTGCCTGTCCTGATCCATGGAAATCCCAGCCTTTTTCTGCGCGCCTGCAATTTCTCTTGCTAGATGCACGGTGCACATGAGGCTATTCGCACTCATGGGCATTGTTTAGATTCCAAAATTCACCCCCAAATTCCACTATGTAAAAAGAAGATTCCCCATCACATCAAAATGTCGGCATATATATGGAGTACTAAATGTAGATGAAATCAAAAACTAATTGTACAGTTTTGTTGTACTTTGCGAGACGAACATTTTGAACCTAATTAATCAAAATTTGGACAATTATTACCACTAAAAAACAAAAAGTGCTACAGTGTCGGGGGTGGCACTGTGCCGAGTCGGCCACCCCCGACTCTGGAATCTAAACGAGGCGATGGTCCTCTGTATTCATTCTCTATATGTCCTAGTCAGCAAGATTCTCTCCTCTATACTCAATTCTATCGTACCCATCTATCCTCTATATCATCCTCTATAGATGAAATAAAAAAACTAATTACACAGTTTTGTTGTACTTTACGAGACGAACATTTTAAGCCTAATTAATCAATGTTTAGACAATTTTTATCAAATAAAAACAAAAATTACTACAGTGCGACGTGACCGTTACTGTTCCAAGTTGGCTACGCCAACTTTGGAACTAAACATGGGCTTGGCTGACATACACACCAATAGGCCATGTTTAGTTAGCCAAATTCTGCGGTGCCAAATTTACTCTTTGGCACTGTAGTATTTCGTTTGTATTTCGTAATAATTATCTAACCATTGACTAATTAGGCTCAAAACGTTCGTCTCGCAAAATATAACCAAACTGTGCAATTAGTTTTGATTTTATCTACATTTAGTACTTCATGCATGTACCGTAAGTTTAATGTGACAGAGAATCTTCTTTTTACGTAGTGCCAAATTTAGGAGTTTAGAAGGAACTAAACAAGGCCATAGTATATAAGAACACATATAACATATTGGTTTCAGTGAGAACTGAAGACAAAAGTTCCAGTGATAAGCTTGCAGCATAATAAAAATAGGAATTCGCATTTCGAAACGATCAGCATGCTTTAACTCATATCGCAGAGATTAAAGGTAAAAGACAGCAGCTGGTCCCAACAGTGACATAAAGCTTGAAGCGTGCACTTGCAATCGAAGGCTGAAGATTCTCCTGCAACCGTTTCAATTTAACACCCCCCTCCCCTCCCCCTTTTTTTTGTTCAACAGCCTGCACAGTATATTACCTGGATCATAAGTGCTCATTACAGGTAAATCTATTTTGACAGCATGGCCCTTAAATACTAGTATTTTACACGTATAAATGTATTCCATCTTTACAGGATTTCTTTACCGCTATCACCCCCCCCCCCCCCCTCCCCCACTAAATTTACATAACATTTACGCTATAATATACCTCCTCCCTTCTGTACCCCAATTGCAACTACAGCTAAAGTTCCACGCCTGAAAATTCAGTCCAGGCGTGTTATTCGTCATGGCACTACAAATGACAATCACTTCCCCACGTTTTCCAGTGGGCGAGCTGAAATTCAGGCCACGAAATCATGCATCAGAGGTGACGGCTCAAACCGCTGCCGTTGTTGTTGATCTATTTGGCCAGCCGAATCATACTCTGAAGACGTGGAGGCGACGTTGAGAGGAGCTGTGGAGTTGTAGATGTCTTGGTCTCTGACTCCGGGGAAGCCTGGCTGGGTGTTTGGTGGGACTGAGAGGCTGTTCTCGGCGTGTTGCAAACCCAGCGTCAGTGAGACGTTGTTGTTCCCGTACCTCCCAAACTCTGCCATGTGGTATGCCATGAACCGCGCGCTCTCATCCGAGTGATGAGTGACGGCATCATGGAGGAGACCGCTGCCATCGGTTTCACCCGCTTTCTGGGCCTTCAGCATCAGGCTCATGAAGCTGTCATCGGGGTTGGCCTCGTTGTGGAAGCCGCCAGCTGGTGCTCCACTAAAGCTCATCATTCCACCAACATTGGCTTTGGATTCGTCAAGCTGGCTGGTTTGGCAAACCTGGCTTGTCGAGGTCTTCAGGTCCTCCTTTTCTTCCCAAGATGGTGCTTTGTCCTTGTTTCGCTGCCCACTGTCAGAGGAAGAGTTGGAGTCTAGCTCTGCCTCACCAACCTCTTCTTTGTACATGTCTTCGATCATTGGCTTCCACAGCCGGACACGAGCATTGATGAACCAGTTTGAAATCTAGAAGAGAACAGCACATATGAATTTCAGTAAATATCTTTTCCATTATTCGATACAGAATACAAACTACTAAAAGGACAGTAGGTCATCAGATCAAATACCAAACAGAATTAGTGTGTTGTTCTGGAAAAGATCAACTGCAGAGTTTATTTTAAAGTTTTTGTCGATGGAACAAAATTTAGAATATGTTTGTACCATGTAGTTCTTTTTAAACAACTTAAATTAGTTCTTTCAAAACATACCCATTGATTTTAATATTACTAAGGCAGGCTAATGATTTGCAAAATTGATGCGGTAGCTAGTCCCCCTACTAGCTAATAAGAGAAAACATATCTTAAGCAAATAGAAAATACCTGACTTCTTGTTAACCCAGTTTGTCTCGATAACATTATCTTTTCGGAATCTTTTGGATACCTAAGAGTGTCAGAGTGTCATGAGAACAAATGAAAAAAAGGGTGAGTGAACATATCTCTAAGCTAAACGAAAAAACTTACGGGTGAAGGAAGTGTTCAAAAAGCCAAGCCCGGAGAATTGAGACTGAATTTTCAGGTAGTCCCCTCTGTGGCCTCCAAGCATTTTGCTGTAGCATACCATACTGCTGGAAAGCTCGCTGTTGCCTTATTTGCTGATCGATATAACGAAGGCGAGTTAGTTTGCCCTCTTTGCCAGATGTATTGTCATCCTCTCCAAGTTTCTTCCGGATAACACTAATTTGATCATTGATAGCATCCTTTAGACATCGGAAATGCCGTGAGATTGTCTGGAGGGCAACTGCAGTATAAGGCTTGGCAGCTCCAGAACCAGCAACCATATCGAACGATGACATTACAAGTTGCATCTGATGATAATAGTGTTTGTACTTTCGATCCACCTGAAAGTAAATTTCAATTTGATCTTAAAAATTCAGACATACTGGATACCGCATTTAGCGAAACAATCAAAGTAAATTTAAATTTCAATCTGATCGATCCCATGTTAAGACCAATTTTGTATTGCTGAGGAAAAAATATTTATGCACCCATCTGACATTTTAATGGGGTAACGTGACCTGCATTTGGTGGTGATCTTGTCCTGAATAACAGTTCTGTGGATACAGCTGTTCCTATTCCAAATATGCTCATTGCTTGTTTAGAGGACCTTTAGTTAAAAAAACATGCTATCTATAGGTTCAAGCCATGTTAAATGGATTGTGGGCACCTAGGCATTATAAAGAAGGCTAGACTCACCTAAACTAACAACTTTTGACCAGTCCTCCCAGCTTTTTCAAGAACTCAACTCGTGAAGCTCATGGAGCTGAACCATTGTAAATGACCTCTGGATCAGGAACCAACTATTGGACTCAGTATTTAGGCCACAACTTAAACAGAACAGATAGGGTTGGGATTCCTCAAATATTTTTCTAAGAACAGAAGGCAGAAAATGGAGTTGACTTCTGACATATGAGAAAAAGTAATACACAGTCGTCCCTAGATAAATTATTAGTTTATCAAAATTCACATTAGAATATCAAAATGATTATAGGTGAAACTAATCATTGCAAACTAGTCTATGGATCTTCACGTGGATTACCTCTACACTCGACAGCGACAAATCTAGCAAAAGCAAACGTTATAATACTGCAAGTTTGGTTTTTAATGGTAAGGTACAAGTGCAGTAGAACACACACCTCGTCCAACATTGCCATAAGTTTCGCCATCTTATTCTGGAGCTCTTGTTTCTCAGCAGTCGAAAGCTCGGCTGCTGCATTGGCACCAGACTCTTGTGGATCCGAAGATACTCCCTCACTTTTAATCCCCCCATCAGTCTCTTTTCCATCTGCCTTTCCTGCTTCAGCAGGGCCTTTATCTGTTTTCTGTTTAACACTCTTCCAAACACTGACAATCTCATCAAGCAACTCCTGTGCTGCCTTCAGATACTTAGAGTTCCGGATTGCCTGTGAGGCCTCAGACTGCATATTCTTCATTCTGCTGTCATCACCCTGGTAAGAATTTGGTGTCAGTAAATCTTGCTTTGCAGACCAGTATGGATAGGAAGGCGCCAAGATATGCGTATTGAGGCTCAGAGACAGCCCTTGGCCTGGTGCTGATGGAACACTTGAGTTGTGGTTGTTTAACATGCCAAACTCGAGCTGTGCAGTGCTATGGGCATCATTGTGGATGAGATCACTGCCACTGCTGTGTGCACCATCCATCAAATGCATCAACATCTCATTTCTCATATCTTTCAAAGGACCAAAAGAGCGCTGCTCTGTGAGTGAAGTGCCCAAGTTAGTAGCTTCATTGGATGATGAATCATGCGACATTGCTGAAGGATGACCAGCAAGTTCCATGAAATTCTGCTGAGGCTGGACAATTCCACTAAATTCTGTGTAAGGTCCAGAAGATGCATTGTTCAGATAAAGGAAGTTCCCAAGGGCGGATGGCACAGGATATGATGCATTGCCTGACTCTGTTGAGTACATTGTTTGTGAATCTCTTTCACTGCCAGGGCTCGAGTAATAAGTAGCCATATCCCAGCTTTGACTACTCAGTTGTAAAGATTAGTGCAAAGGCATAGGCAAGTGTGGAGAAGCAATTACAGAGCCCTCGGAACAAATATTTCTGCTGACTTGCCTGCACTTTGGGAAACGGAAACAGTTAGAACAAAATTGGGTAAGACTTTATTTCGGTTATTCCCTTCCCCAGACCCTACTCGTGTGGGAGCCTCTGGCACTGGGTCTGCCCTATTAAAGAACTATTCTGTAAATATACAGCAATATAGCAGATGACAAAACAGAACTTTCATTCGCTGTAAAATAGTAGGGAAAGGCCTCCAAGAAAAGGTAGGGTGAAAGAGCTAAACCATAAACTGGTTCTACCACTTTTACAGAGGTAAAATCATCAAAGAGACAAAGACTGCACACAAAGGCCAGTCACTAGTGTGAGACCCAGGGCTAGACCCTCAGTTTTGGCAGTAGTTATCACTTCTTGTTCTTTTTCTCTAACATTCCTGGAGAACAAACAGACCCCATGTTCATCATATGGAAAAATATAACTGACGAGGTAAGACACTGGTTTGGGACCTATAGGTGGTACAGGTGGTCCTTCATCCATGACATTAGCTAAGTTGTTGGCTTTTTGCTCTCCCTTACAAAGAGGATGAGAATGTGGTTGAGAATTCCTTCTGTTTCACCAAAATAATGCAGCCATTCAAGGCGCCCAACCAGAAATTCCATTCTATAACACATAGGCAAATTGCAAGATTGCTGACAAAATTTTATTTCAAGGAGGGAAAGTTTTCTGAACAAGACATGCTTGTAAGATATCAATACCTTTTTCAATCACTTGGCTTATGACTGAAGTGCGTGCTAGGCTTATTAGAGCTCCTTCACCAGCTCGGCGCGCCAATAGAATGAATCCTTCTGCAGAATCACTCTGAAAGAAGAGATGAAATAGCATGAGATCTCTAGCTCGAAATTACCTAGAAGAGACGGGGATGCTTCACTGGTCGTTTGCAGCTGTAATTTTCACATTTTTAATGATATGAAAGAGGTGGAGTCAGGAGAAATGTCCTAGGCAAAACTTTGTTTTCACAGACAATGAAAATAAGAGAGCACTTCAACTCGGACAAAAAAAAAAGGAGCTAATAATTCCATCACATAAAGTATATAACAGAGTAATTAAGGGAGTAATACAACACAAGGAGCCACCTCCAGAAAAGAAATGAGAAGAATGATCGGAAGAAAAGAAAAGGAACCGTGCTTTAAGAGCATGGCCCTCATGCAGGCATCCAAGGAGATAAAAGAAGAGATTCAAGAATCCGCAGCAAATCCAAAAGGGCTCAACCGCAATCAAGCTCAATTCTATCATACCCGCAAAAAGAAACCTCTACCTGTAGCTGACGAAGCAACTAGAAACTCAGAAGAGTGCAATATCAAACGGCAATAATCAAGCTACCAAGCAGCACCAAGAAACACAGAATTCAAGAAATTAAGCAAGAATTCTGAGCCCAGGTGAAGAAGAGGGGATGATTTCTCCGAGCACTCACATACAAAAAATCAAGAATTTTGAGGTCGGAAGGTAAATGAGGACCATGAATTCAGCAGCCTGAGCTCAATACCTTCACTTCCACAAGAAAGGCAACTCAACACAACCGCAAGAACCCCAAGCCGCAGGAATTTCCCGATGAAGCTCTCGAAGCTACAGATCCCCAAGACAACTCAAGAACCCCGCGGGCACCAAGAAACTTCACAATTCAGAGAGACCAGGTACCCCCCACAGCCCTCAAGAATCAAGAAAACCCTGTGCTTTAGCACAAGCAGCATATAATTGAGAGGAGACCAACCAATCATTGGGGTCATAACAGCACCCATGGGAACCAAAAGGATTGGTTGCACCCACCGAAATCGGACGAGCCACAATTCTAGAAGCAGAGAAGAGCGAGAGCCGGAGCAAGCAAGCCGAATCATGTAACAGGGGAATATGCGGCAAAAAAATTTCTGCCACTGCTGCTGGTGCTGCAACCAACAGGCAGGAGGAGCCAATGATGCAAGGGCGATTGATTAAGCAATAGGAAAATGGAGGCAGACCTGATGGTGTGCTCCTCGTGGGGAGCATGGCAAGACGGCAGGGATTGCTGTCACCAGACCCGAGCCGACGGTCAGCTTTGGGAGGAGGGGCGGTGAGGAGTTGTGAGGAGAGAAGAGAGGGGAGAAGAAGAGAGGAGAAAGAAACCAACCCCCTCCCAGTATGGGGACAAAATCAGATCCCAAGATAACAATACGAAAAGGAAAAGAAGACGAGAGACCTCTCCCTCTCGGCTCTCCTGTTTCTTCTTCTTCCTCCTCCTTCCTGCCCCTAGAATAAAAAATTCCAGCACCACCCACTAGCGGCAACAAACAACAGCACCCAATATAAAAATAATTGGAGGGCCTGCTAGAGAAAAGCTGTTTCTCCCCTCCTCCTCCATCTTTGCTTTGATTATTGTTGCCGCTGGACTGCTGGTGTTGGTTGATTATCGTCGTGGAGGATTATTGGGTGGGGTTGGGGGGTTTGCGGGGTTTAAACCTACTCAACTTGGGCAGGTTGGATGGAGGGACTTGGCTGTGTGTCCACCACAACTTCCGGTTGCTTCTTTCTTCACGATAACGCGTACTGACATGGGCCGCTCTTATTCGCCATACGCATTGCCGCAACCCCCAATTATGCGGCTATTCTATTGGTCATAGGTGAGTACGAAGAAAAATTAAAGCTTGTGGTGTACCAACTCAGCCTTTTTTGTTAGCTCCTCCTCTCTTGGGTACATCACCCATCAGCTCAGCTGCTATACTAGTCCTAGTTTAATGCTGTACAAGTAGCACCATCTTCATCTAGTAAAGCTCAAAATTATCCAGTTTAATGCTGTACAAGTAGTATCATCATCTATGGTAACGCTCAAATTATCCCAGCAACTTCTAACAGTAACTCGATATGGCCTATGCATGGGAAAAGGAGAAGAACCAGCCATCTTTAGAATTAGTATTGAGGAAGGAGAGAATTGTCAGTTAATTCGAGAAATTGTAGTTGGAGCTTAGCTAGATGTGACACTGTTTTTTTATATACCTTGGATCGTCAATAATCCAACGATACTCTATACTCTCCCAAAATGGCGCTCGTTTATCGCCGGCGCCAAAACCGCATCCAGTCCGCCCCCTGTGACCGGAATGCCGCCGTGGGCCAATTGCATCCACAGGGTGTGTTTAGATGGGGTGAGTTGGGGTGAAAAGTTACTGTAGCACTTTTCGTTGTTATTTGGTAAAATTTGTCCAATCATGGATTAATTAGACTCAAAAGATTCGTCTCGAACTTTACAGACAAACTATGTAATTAGTTTGTTTTTTTACCTACATTTAATATTTAATACATGTGTTTAAAGATTTGATGTGATGGGTGGAAGAGGAAATTTTTTGGGCTTGCATGGGAAAAGAACGCGGCCTGTGACATTTCTGACCCCCTCCGCACGGAACTCCTGGCCAGCTTGAATAATTGGAGCCCTCTTCTTCATTCTTCCCCCCAATTGGACCCCTGTGACCGGACGGTTGATGCAAACGCGCAACGTCTTCCTGCGCGTGCTCGACGACCGACGCTGCAGGTTCGCAAGTACAAAGATCTCACGGTCACGGATTTTGTTGGGCCTGCTTGACAAGCTGCAGATTTCCGAGGAATTTTTTCGAAAACGTGCATTGGCACATGCTTCATTAAGTGAAAGTAGGAAGTTTTACGAACAATAAGAGGGTCACGATAAGAGGCCGTGTACACCTTGGAGGAAGACTAAACACACATCACCAACTGGTGGTGGCAAAGTAAGGTTGTACTAACTAAATAACTAATGATGCGACAAAGACGAGGAAGTGCCCGATGCGTTACCGGCCGACTCAGGACGTCACCCAGATGTTCACGTTCCGAAGCGCTCCTCACAAGGGGATAAGGGCTTGGCGAACGTCTCATGGAACTTGTCAGCGATCTTGTCATCCGAAGTGTCGGTGATGGCGTTGTCCGACCTGCGCTCCTACTTGTTCACCAACACGCGTTTAGCCTGCTTCTCTATGTTGGGGTCACAGAAAGGAGCTTTGGGAGCGAGCTTGTCATTGCGGCGAGGGACCAGGCTAGCGGGCTCCCGGCGCGCGGCGCGTGGGCGCAGTGGTGTGTGCAGGAGGCTTTCCTGTAGTGGCAGCCGAAGGGACTTGATGAAGAGTGCCTCGGAGTCGATGTCATCAGTGACAGCTACCGCAACGTCAACGGAGGTGGGGTCATAAACGGTGTCCTGTGCGGTAAACGCCCTGGCGACGACCGAAAGAGAAGCACCGTCGTCGTCCGTCCCTGACGCCTCAGCATCCGCGAAGCTGAGTTGAACCATCTGTGGTGGCGAACGGGTGTCCGCCAGCGCTGTCTGGGCCTCCAGAGTGGCAGTTGTCAGAGTAGCCGGGCGCAGCACTAGGGCACCCGTTGACCGACTCGCGACAAAGGAGGCAGCGAGCTCGTCGAGCATCGGGTCGACACATATGTGAGGCCCAGCGCCCTCACCCAACGCTACCGCGAGCGGGTCTGACTTAGGGGAACAGTGTGCGGCAGTAGAGGTAGCCGCGTTGTTGGCATAGTCAGGAGTCATGGCAATGTTGATCTCCCTTGGCAGCTTGTTCCGACACCGTCAGCGTCCACGGCGGATGCAATTGCCCCCTCACGGTCCCTGCGTGGCTCCGTCTGAGCCACGTGTGGCGCGTGCAGGGAGGGCTGTGGGCCGCCACCCACTACCGTCGATGTCGAAGGACCAGTATGGGCCGGGCAAAGAATATGTCCGACAAAGAAAGATGCCGCTTGCTGGGAACTTTGGTTCCACCCAGGCTCAAGGTGCAGTTCCGACGCGCCAACAGCACCCTGGTCATCATCACCGTTGTCGTCATCCACGCCAAGGCAACCAGGACAGAGATAGCGCGAGTGCGAATCAGCGCGACCATGGTTGCCCCCTGCAGCACAACGCCGAAGATTGCGCCTTGGAGGCTCCTGCACCCGGTTCGAGGAAAGGCACCGGGGCGGACGACCATACTTGCAGTTCCGCACTCGGTGCTTTGTGTTGAGGCAGAGGAGTCAATGGATCAAAATTTCCTGGTACCTGCGCTCCGGGCCTCCAGCGGCACCCGCGGATGCAAAAGGGACCAAGGGCACATGACGCGTCCCCGCAGTGATGCTTCGCCGGACCAGAGGCTAGGTCGACCGGCGGAGCCGCTTGGCCGCGATGGGTCTGGTCGGCTCCCAGCATGGTGCTGGACGAGATCGTGGGAGTGGAGTTGAGCACTCCCTCTCCCCGCCTTGCCGCTTGCGCATGGGATGGCGGCTGGGAGGGACCCGGACGACGTGATGGCCCGGCGTCCGGCGAGGGGGTCACGACAGCCGCGACGGTCACAAGCACACGGCGCCGTGCTGCCCCGGCATCTGTTTCGGGTTGGGGCGTGGGCGACGTGCCATGTGGTCGAGCCGGACCATTTCGCGAGCAGCTGGGTGTGCTTGGGATTTTCTGTACTCTGCCTGTGTGTGCCAAGAAAGATCCAGAAATCATAACGGATTAATTAATGGCTTTCGTTGTAGGCCCTGTTTGTTTCTAGGGTCAAGGCCTTGTTTAGATACCAAAATTCATTTCCAAATTTCACTATGCAAAAAGAAGATTCCCCATCACATTAAAATGTCAGCATATGTATGGAGTACTAAATGTAGATGAAATCAAAAACTAATTGCACAGTTTTGTTGTACTTTGCAAGACGAACATTTTGAGCCTAATTAATCAACATTTGAACAATTATTAGCAAATAAAAACAAAAATGCTACAGTGCTACAGTGCAGCACTGTGCGGGATTGGCACCACCCGAATCGGGTAACTAAACACGGCCCAATTCACGTTTTAACGAGATCGCAAGAAAAGCCCGCCGAACGCCTCGCGTCGAACACGCGTCCTCTAGCCACCACAACGAGATACACGGAAAAATGAACTGCCCGATGAGAAATCGTGAACGCAGCAGCCGCATTCACTTAGACTACCCGCACTCATGGACCTCTATATTCATCCTCTATACGTCATAGTCAGCAAGATTCTCTCCTCTATACTCAATTCTCCTGCACCCATTCATCCTCTATATCATCCTCTATCCACTCTATCCACTGTGGGACCTACTTGTCACTTTATCTAAATATATCCATGCGTGATCTAGTTTTGAAGGATTTATTGAGACGAATTTAATGGTGCAATCAAAATTTAATTTGGATTTTTATTTGTGAGTTATAGCATTTTTTCCCTTTGTTTAGCTAGTGGAGCCCGCCACTGTAGAGTATAGAGTAAGCACTGTACCACTCTAAATATAGAGTGAGAGAAATGATAGAGTATCGTTTTAGAGTACCCAGTGCAGCAGTTTTTACTATATATTCATACTCTAAAACTTTAGAGTATCGTTTTAGAGTACGCACTGTGGATAGTCTTATCACGGTAGCAGGTTGGTCGGTCGCAGAAACAAATTTAGGCCAATATTGGTCCCGTTCGGCTATGCTAATAAGCCAGCTGAAAATACTGTTGGCTGATTTATTGTGAGAGAAAAACACTGTTCCGATTGAAAAAATAAACTAAAAAATACGAATTATAAGCCGGATGAATAGGGCCATTGGCTCCAAATCTTTGAGATTTCTTAGAACAAGCTAGTGGCATTTTACCATTTTCTTCCATATAGCTCTAAAATCGTACTTGCAGCATATTTTTAAACTATAGTTTGTTTGTTTGTTTTTATTTGTTTCGGAAAAATAGTTTGTTTTACATCCGTCCAAAATCAAACTTTTTTATTTTAATTGAGATTTTAGAGAAAAAAATATCTCCTTGTGCAAATAAAGGCACTATCAAAACATTTGTGTTTTTCATGGAGAATTTAACGAAGGTACTATATCAATACTGACATACCCGCTCCGTCCCTAAATGTTTGTCGTTTTGCTTCCTAAGAAACAACTTTGACTAAATATATATTAAAAAATATTAATATTTATGATACATAATTAGTATCATTAGATAGATATTTAAATCTAGTTTTTAAATAAATTTATTTGGAGATAGAAATGTTGCATGCATTTTCTAAAAATCGAATCAAAGTTATCGGCACGTAAATCGTGGCGATAAACATTTAGGGACAGAGGGAGTACAACGTACTGAAGATTCAAAATTTATCTTAAAATATAAGTTATTTCGTATTGTTCAATCTCACCCGTGCATACCCGCCTTTTGAACCACATGCAGCTTTTTAACACTATCAAGCAGAAAACAATGACATGCAAGTTGACAACCAAGCTAACTAAGCTCTGTTCACTTCTCTAAAAAGTCAGACTGAAAAGTATCGTTTGCTGATTTATTATAAAAAAAAATACTGTAGCATAGCTGATAAGCCAGGCTCATAAGTTCAAGCGAACAGGGATTTAGTCGTTTGCCGAACTCGATATTTGGTCCAAAATTTAATTAAGATTCGAGAAGTTTGAATTAAAGGTAAACTGGATTAGTACTGCAGCGTCCGTTTTATTCGTCGTGGAAATAATCAGAGTTAAATAGCATGTCCGGATCGCAAGTTGAGAACTGCGCTTTTTAGAACATCATCCAAAAAATTTCAAACGCTTGTGCGCGTGATTGCTAAAAGGACATCTTTTTCCGAACACGACATCAACTCGCATCAAATACAAAGAAAATCGATTAAGGTCTTGTTTAGTTTCAGTACGGTATCATATTGGATGTTTTATGAGATGTCGGAAGAGGTGTTTGGATACTAATAAAAAAAATTAATTACAGAACTCGTCTGTAAACTGTGAGACGAATTTATTAAGACTAATTAATTCACCATTAGCACATGTTTGCTGTAGCACGACATTGTCTAATCACGGATTAATTAGACTCAAAAAAATTTGTCTCGTAAAATACACGTAATCTGTATAATTAGTTATTTTTTAATCTATATATAATATTCTATACATGTGTCAAGTATTCGATGCGATAAGGTGTAAGGTTTTGTGAAAGAAAACGAGGCCTAACCAGGCAGAAACGCCGTAGGTGGAAAAAGGCTGGTTCGTTCGCGCCGCGCCTGCAATTTCCACCCGTTTATTCGTCCTAACAATTAATGGCGTCCGCGCCCACGATTCGGCGACATCTAGCACCGAGATACGCAGGATCGGCGAATCGATTGAGGACAAAGACATGGGCAGGGGATTTATCGCATGTGACATCCAACTCCCTCCATGACAAACACTCCAGTGTGCAGTGGTGGGGACCTCAAAAACTCCGCAAATGCTACGCTCACAATCACAAGTCACAAGACATTTGAGAAAGAAGTGTAAAGCTACTGTATATATTTCTCCCTCCTTGGAATTAGGAGTATATACAAGGTTTATTTTGTTTCATGATTGCTTTCGCATGAATTTTGTAACATAAATTAATTTTAGGGCAAGTCTTTTATGATGATTGCTTTTGCATGATTTTTTCGACAAAAAATAATTTGATGAGGTTCGTACAAAAAAAATACATGTTTGTGACTATAATTTTGTAACACATGAATACAAAAGAGTAGTTGTTGTTCAAAAATCTTGTCCTGGCGAAATAGAAAAGGTAAAGGAAAAATCTCAACATCTGGTTAGAACCAAGGAGATCCACAAAATAAATCGCTAGAAGCAATTTGGGAAAGCGTACTTCCTATCGGAATATCAAGTGATGCTTTCGCTGGAGTGGTGAGATGTTTTGAACTTTTGTTATTGGATATGCATATGCACAATATTCATATGGTGATGTACCCCCTCTGTCCTTGTAATATACTAGTATAGTAGTATATTGAAACATTTAAAAAATATACCTAAATATAAGGAATTTTGAGGTGGATGAATAATTTTGGATTAAATAGGCACACAAATTTGGTAGGCATTGTATTGTTGCTTATCATTTATCAAGCAATTTCCCTTTTATAATTACATAGATGACAACATCTATATATGTAGGAATTAAATTGATTAGAAAAATTATGTGATACTAATACTGTAGTACGTACGTTTTTTTATTCACTCTAAATCTGTCTTAAAATCCTAATGTGAGGGAGTACATGTAGAAGTTATGGAGAAATAAATTTCGGATTGTTTTATGTGGTCCACAGCCTGTGGTATTGCGCAAATTGCTTGGGTCCACAGCGAACAAGCAAGCTTCCTTGTGCACCTGCTGGAAAGAGTTGGGTGGGAGGTCAAGGATGGATGAACAGCGGCGTTGCAATAGGCACAAACCGTGTTGATGGATTTCTCTAGGGCCACGGATTGTAAGGTATTTTTTCTAGTTAAATTTTATGGACACAGGCGCCCATAAACACACCACGTGTAATCATTTTTAGATAAACCTTACCTTGTGAGTACCTCTGTCATGCTAAATCAATAGGTCTCGAGATTGACGAAAGTGGATCCATTAGTGCTAATAGTTAACAGCTAAAATGGTTGCTAAAAAAAGTTAACAGCTAAAATTAGTGAGTGAGAACCCAAACAGATATGTTAACTATATACTATTAGTTGGGGCTATGAATAATTAGTTCATTAGCAAGCGGATATGCACCTCAACCAACTATCTAACCACAGAATCCTACTAAACAGAGCTTTAGCTAGCACTGTAGATCCAAACGAAACATAAAAAGTCAACAAAGCCAAAATTTTGTTTTTAGTTGTGTTTACGAATTTATTGCCTAATGTTCGGTTAAACATTTCAGCGAAGAGGCGTACCACTGTTGTAGACAAACAGGTCTCAACGAAGTTAAATTGACTTTAATTAATAAGTTCATTATGACAAGTTGACTTTATGTAATTTGAATGGATTTTTTGCGAGTTATGGAGGCAAATAGACACATCATCGTCCAACCGCCAACCTAAAAAGTAATGTTGGTCCAGTTTTTTCTCCAGCGAATATCATAAGATTCCTTGACAAACATTAGAAAAAAAAGGTTCTTTTCCATCAAAATATCTAGAGAAGAATTTCCACAGCTTTAGCTTTTTACGGTCCGAAGTAAAGTCACACCATCACCCGTTTACTCTTTGTGGACGACGCAGTAGTAACAACTAACAAGCTAGGGAGGCAGGGAGCTAGCTAGCATATGTTTCTATAAAAAAAATCGGTTAACTAAGATCCTAATCCATTAAACTTAAAGTTTATATTAGCTCCCGAGCACCCAACGTGTCTGGTGATTAAACTGACAATAAGATGAACAAGTTTGACGCTTTACACTTACGAATAATTGATGATAATGCTCTTGATCTAATCACCCATGGATGGTTAATTTTTAATCTAATCAAATCAATGGAGCAGACAGAGAAAACAAGTCTTGAAACCCAAGTCATGCACGGGGCTTGCGACGCACACGTTGAGGTTGGGACTTGGGAGTGGGTGTTTTGGTTAGGATAGGACGGATGGACGGAACTGGATACGAAGACGATAGATGATGGATGGATGGATGGATGGTCTCCATCTCCTTATTATAACAACAACCAGTTGGCGGACTGTTGTAAAAAAAAAAACCAGTTGGTGGTCCTAAAACGGCTTCTCTTGCCTTAGGGCTTCAAAGACCACACCTCGCCTATCTTCTTTATATCTTATCCCATCTTTTTCTTTGTTGGCTTTTAGTTTCTTTCCCTCTCGTAACCTTCTTTTTCTTATTAGCTAGAGAGGTTTTGTAATCATCGTGCGTGTATGTGCCCCACTGATTTGTCTGTGTGTGCACTTTTTGGGCTGTCTACTCCCTCTGTCCATAAATAAGTGACCCTTTAGCTAAGGGTCACTTATTCGTGGACAGAGGGAGTATGTTGCGAGTGACACTAGGGCAGAAAAGGGCTATGATTGACCGTGACTGCGGTTAAAACGGCGCTGGTAATATGTGTATATGTGCAACTGGTAGAGGTTCTATGCTTATCCATTTTTTATGTAGTGCAACTATAGATTGCTTTTGTGGTCATATGTGTGAACTATGGACGGTGTTTGTGCTTCCCTGTAATAGTAGTCTTCAAATTTCTACGTAATCATCAGAGAAGAAATAAAGAGGAGAGATCACGATGTGTTTCTTTTTTTTTGTTAGCATTATCAATTCCATATGTCAGCAAGTGTACTTCCAGAAAGAAGTTCTAGATAACTTAAGGTAGCCAATTGGAAGAGATATATATTGTTGAAGGACACATAACGCGATGGCTTATAAGAGAACGAATATTTTGTTGATCTAAGTTCTTTTATGGTGGAACTTGTCCATCTAGGTTATACTTTCAGTAGTAGATGATGACAGATTGTGAATTTGTCAAAAACAAAAAGAGAATGAATATTGTTGAAGGACACATAGCATGATGGTTTATGAGAGTGATGTAACACCCCTGGTGTTACTAGCTTATTTAGCACGCGATTAAGGGCTAAAAGAAATTAACAAAACAAATTCCGTGGGTTTTAAAATTTCAACGCACATAAAATGATAAGCGAATTTCTATAAACCAAAATAAATGAGGTTTAGACCTTTTAGAATTTGTGGCTACCGTGTTAATGATTGTTAAGCCGCACTGAACCTCTAGCTTTTCCTAAGTCCGTAGGGTAATAGGCCATGCTATCTTGGCACTTCAATTCTAGCAAAAAAAACATTTAAACAATAACTTCATGTTTTTACACTATTGCTTGCTTCTAAGTATGCACTTGAACATGGTATGAGTGGTAGTTAAGTTGAAGGCCACGATGCTCTCCTAAAAATTGTTCAATGTTCGCTAGAACGCGCTGTGTAACTGGCGTTGACGTTTTGTTCGCAAACCAGCACATCCGTGACGAAGCTTTGTTGGCATTCGCGTATCTCTTTCTCCGGTTGCTCTGTGGTTGTGGTGGTTGTCTTGTTGGGTAGCTGGTAGTATTAGCTTTAGGTTAGTGACTTTGGTTGAGCCTCAACCGAGCTAGGTTCGACGTTTGGCACGCTTTAATTTTCGTGCAACACACGTTTCCGCCCGTGTGGTCTGGTGTGCGCGATCACCGCACGTTCTGGCGCTCTCGGTCTTCTCCGCTCACCGGTCGTCGCGCTGCCCTATCGCTGCTATGGCGCACACTGCTGCCAGCTGCGCCCGACCGTGCTCTCGTGTGTCGCCGTGCTGAGCTGCTGTGCGCACACCGCCACCGTGAAAGTCCTATGTTTGGTGTTGGTAATTAGTGACAATGCCTAAATATTAATCCTATGCCTAAGTTGTATGTAGCATATGAGGATTAGTACATTCCAAGGTTGGTGGCAAGATGGACATGGTGATCATGATGGCCACACTTGGATTTGGACGCGACCCTACGTGATCAAGGCAAAGGTATATGCTTAAGGGTTGTGTTTTAGTAACCAAGACACCTAGTGGGTGTGGTTACATTATAGGATAGATAGCCGTACTATAAAGAGGGGAATGACGCGGCTATTGAACTCCCAAGTGCCTCTAGGTGTGCATTTCATGATCATATGCATTTGGATAGAACTAATAACGCCTCGAAAAATGATTGTGAAAATGCTAACACACATGCACATGGTGATGATCACTTGGTGGTGTTAGCACGTTTGCGACGGCGTTGGAGTTTGAGCGGTAGAGAGGGTTTGGGGGTCCTCTCTCCCTCCCGCCGAGCGTGCGAGCGCGGGATTCAGGCGATTTCGGGGAAATGAAATGCCTATTTTCCACTACGCCGGAAGTCGAAAATCAAACGGAATTCAAACGAAAGCGAACGGAGGTCACAGTGGTGACCGGACGCTGCACCGGACGCTGCACCGGACGCGGTCACTGTTTGACCGGACGCGTCCGGTCAGTGTCCAGTGTCTGCGCGGTTTTCAGTTGTTTGATCGGACGCGTGGCGCGTCCGGTCACAGGCGACCGGACGCGTCCGGTCGTCCAGGGAGCTTACTGGACTCCCACCGGACACGGGCACTGTGGCGTCCGGTCGGTTCACCAGCGCGTCCGGTCGCTGGTTCGTTTTGCGCGACTCGGTGTTGACCGGCGCGTCCGGTCAGTCACGGGACTGGCGCGTCCGGTCGTGACCAGCGCGTCCGGTCGTTGCGACCGGCGCGTCCGGTCAGTGCTTCGCGAAACTAGCCGTTACTCGACCGGCGCGTCCGGTCAGTTGGACCAGCGCGTCCGGTCAGCGCGATTTCAGCTGGATCTCGTTCCTAACGGCTATATTCGAAGGGGTACGTCTATAAATACTCGTTGGCCGGCTCAAGGCTCTTACTCTTGGACATTTGACATACTTGTGAGCACTTTGAGCTAAGCAACTCCCCTCCCACTCATCTCTCTTGCTTCTTTGCATATTCGAAGTGAGATTGAGTGATCCAAGTGCATTTGCATTGTGAGATTGCATCTAGTTGGCACTTGGTGGTTGATTTGCTGCGGGATTCTTGTTTCTCTTGGTGGTTGCCGCCACCTAGACGGCTTGGAGCAGCTTGGAGGCGTTGGCAAGAGTTGGTGATTGTTCTTGGCCACCTCCGGTGATTGTGAGGGGTTTGTGCCTACCTCGGCGGAGCGCCAAAAGCAACATTAGTGGATTGCTCGTGTCATTTGCAACCTTTTGCCATTTGGTAGGTTCTTGTGGCGCCTTTTGAGAGGCTCGGCGTGAGACCGATTAGCCACCGAACCACGTGGTGAAAAGGGACACAACGGGGACTAGCGTGCCGGCAAGCACGTGAACCTCGGGATAAATCTTCGTGTCATCACTTTCATATTGTGATTGATTGATCCCGGTGTTCGGTTGTCTTGGTTTTCATTGTTGATCATATTGGTTGGCTCTATACTTCGCCCCTCGGTGATACCCTCCTAACTCTCACTTGTATTACTTTCTTAGTTATCTTTGCTAGCTAGTTAGCTTTGCTTAAGTAGCTCTTTTGTGTAGCTTGCTAGTTGTAGTGGTAGTTACCTCCTCGGTTTGACTTGTGCGGTTGAGTGCAAATATACAAGAATTGTGAATTGGATAGGTGGCTTGCAAACACCCCGTAGGCTAAGCAAAACTCGCATCTCGCTATTTGTTGTATTGATAAACTTGTTTAGTTTGTCATTGTAGAAAATTTTAAAAGGCTATTCACCCCCCCTCTAGCCATCAAGACCTTTCAAGTGGTATCGGAGCCGTGGTCACCGTTTGTAAGGCTTAACAACCTCGGTGTAAGATGGCTCAAGTTGTGTTCAACCATGTCGGGGGCAAGCCTCCATTCTTTGATGGTGTCTCATCTTTTGATCATTGGAAAAGAAAGATGAAGCAATATCTTGGCTCTATCAATGAGAAGGTTTGGGAGGTTACACATCATGATTATGCAATCATTGATCCCGACAACCTCACCAACAATGACCGCATCAACAACCAATGCAACACTATGGCTCTCAACACTCTCTACAATGGGATTGATGCAAAGGTCTTTGAGCAAATCAAGGATCTTGAGATGGCAAGTGAAGTGTGGACAAGATTAGAGGAAACATATGAGGGCACTTCAACGGTAAAGAGTGCCAAGCTCTATATGCTCAAGGATAAGTTTGCAAGCTTCAAGATGAAGGATGATGAGTCTATACCGGAGATGTTCTATAGGCTCCAAGTCATTGTCAATGATCTCAAGGGGCTTGGAGAGAAGGTTGAGGACAAGGACTTCTCACATAAGTTCTTGATGAACTTACCTAAGAAGTTTGCTATCTTGAGGAAGATGATCCAAAGAGAGGGTTTGGACAAGGTAACTCCAAACCAAGTGCTTGGAGATGTCATGACCGATGCTCAATATGATGATGATGAAGATGAAGATGAGAAGAAGGAGATCAAGGTCAAGCAAGAGAAGCCCATTGCATTCAAGGCCTCAACTTCTAAGGGCAAGAGCAAGGTGGAGAGCGATGATGATGATCCATTCGATGATGAGACCATGGCCCTCCTAGTGCACAAGATGGGGAGGTTCATGAAGAAGAAAGGATATGGTGCAAGAAAGAGAAGGGACTTCATGAAGGCAAAGGAGATGCTTTGCTACAATTGCAATAGCCCCGATCATGTAGTGGCAAAGTGTCCCTATGAAGACAAAAGATATCATGATGGGGAGTTGAAGTTGAAGAAGAACAAGAAGGACAAGAAGGAGAAGAAAGAGAAGAAGAGCTTCACTATCAACAAGAAGAAGAAGGGTGGTGGCTATGTGGTCACTTGGGATAGTGACAAATCTGATAGTGATGATAATGAAAGCTCTAGTGATGATGAGAGGACCACTCGGCGAGCCATTGCAAGCATCGCCCTCTCCAACAAGCCATCCATCTTTGACACTACATCGACATGCCTTATGGCCAAGCCTACCAAGGTAAAATATGATGATAGTGATGATGATTCTTGTGCTAGTGATGGTTGTAGGAGTGATGATGAGGAGGATGAGGACTACTCCAAGGATGATCTATTAGGCATAATAGATCAAATGAGCAAGGGCTACAAGAGGACAACCAAGAAGTGCAAAATCTTAGAGCAAGAGCTCATTGCCAAGAGCAATGAAAATGATGCCTTGATGGAGGAGCTTGTTGCTCTCAAAAAGAGTAAGGAGTGCAAAGGAATTGAACAAGAGCTCAAAGCTCTTAGGAAATCCTTTGATGAGCTAGAGGCCTCTCGTGAGTGTCTAAAGGAAGACCACGAGGACCTTGAAGTTGCTCACACTAGGCTTAAGGAAGCCCACTCCTCTCTACTTGAGCTCATCAAGGAGAAGGACCTCAAGTTGGAGAAGCTCATGAAGGAAGCTAAGGAGGAGCAAGTGATTGTCACTTGTGATATTGGACTAACATGTGATATTATTGATGATTCTTTATTTGTTGGTCCTACTAATGCTTCATGTAGCTCATCATCATCCACCACAACCAACTCTACCTCTACTACTAGTGATTCATCACTTGTGGTTGAGAATGAGACTCTCAAGAGAGAGGTGGATGATCTCACCCGCGCATTAGGCAATGCCTATGGTGGGGATGCCCGCTTGCTAAAATGCTTGGGTAGCCAAAGGTTCTCTCTTAACAAAGAGGGTTTGGGCTATACTCCCAAAAAGGGCAAGGCGGCCTTTGCTACTCCAAAGTCTCGCTTTGTGAAGAGCAATGGTCGTTATTGCAATAGATGCAAGCAAGTTGGGCATCTAGAGATTAATTGTAATAAAATGAACAAGAACAACAATAAGTTTCATGCTAAAATGGATTACATTGCTTTTGATTCTTGTTATGTACTTACCAAGGGTGAGAAACGTGTGCATGCTAGGTTTGTTGGTACACCAATTGTGGGTCCAAAGAAGAAGGCCATTTGGGTACCAAAGAGCTTAGTTACTAACCTCCAAGGACCCAAACAAGTATGGGTACCTAAGAAACATTAATTTATTTTGTAGGTAAATTACAAGGCCGGAGGAAGGCATTGGGTGCTTGATAGTGGGTGCTCTCAACATATGACCGGTGATTCAAGAATGTTCAACTCTCTCAAATCAAATGATAGTGGCATTGATAGTATCACATTTGGTGACAATAGTAAGGGTGATGTGAAGGCTCTTGGAAGGATTGCAATCTCAAATGATCATAGCATTTCCAATGTGCTCCTAGTTGAAAAGTTGAACTTCAATCTTCTCTCGGTTGCTCAATTGTGTGATCTCGGTTTCAAGTGTATATTTGGTGTTGATGATGTGGAGATAATTAGTGTTGATGGCTCTAATTTGATCTTCAAGGGTTTTAGATATGAGAATCTATACTTGGTTGATTTCAATGCTAGTGACACTCAACTCTCAACATGTTTGCTCACCAAATCAAGTATGGGTTGGTTATGGCATAGAAGACTTGGTCATGTTGGCATGAAGCAATTGAACAAGTTAGTGAAGCATGACTTAGTTAGAGGCTTGAAGGATGTCACATTTGAGAAAGATAAGCTATGTAGTGCATGTCAAGCCGGAAAGCAAGTAGGCAACACTCATCCATTGAAAAGCATTATGAGTACTTCCAAGGCATTTGAGTTGTTGCACATGGATTTATTTGGGCCAACTACATACACAAGCATTGGTGGCAATAAGTATGGCTTTGTGATTGTGGATGATTTCACTAGATACACATGGGTATTCTTTCTCGTGGACAAGAGTGATGTATTTGACATATTCAAGAAGTTCATCAAGAGAGTGCAAAATGAGTTTGAGACCACAATCAAGAAAGTGAGAAGTGACAATAGAAGTGAGTTTAGAAATACAAGAATTGATGAGCTATGTGAGGAGCTTGGAATCAAGCATCAATTCTCGGCCAAGTATACACCTCAATCTAATGGCCTAGTTGAGAGAAAGAATAGAACTTTGATTGATATGGCAAGATCAATGTTAAATGAGTATAATGTGAGTCATTCATTTTGGGCCGAAGCAATCAACACGGCTTGCTTCTATAGCAACCGCCTCTATTGCCACAAGTTTCTAGAGAAGACACCATATGAGATCTTAAATGGAAGAAAGCCCAACATTGCATACTTTCGGGTATTTGGTTGCAAATGCTACATCTTGAAGAAGGGCACTAGATTAAGCAAGTTTGAGAAGAAATGTGATGAAGGATTCTTACTTGGTTACTCCACTACTAGCAAAGCTTATAGAGTTTGGAATTTGGCTAGTGGTTTACTTGAAGAAGTTCATGATGTTGAATTTGATGAAACAAATGGCTCTCAAGATGAGGAAAATAACTTGGATGATGTGAGAGGAACTCAATTGATCAATGCTATGAAAGAAATGGATATTGGTGATATTAGGCCAAAGCAAGTGATTGATGTGGATGACAACAAAGATCAAGTGCTCCAAAGTCCAATTACACAAGCTAGTGGTTCTCTAATACAAAATCAAGCTAGTACATCATCTCAAGTGCAACAAGATCAACAAATGGCTAGTTCATCATCTCCAACTTATGATCAACATCCAAGCAATCAAGTCCAAGTGCTTCAACCTACTAACATTGCAAGAGACCATCCATTGGATTCCATCATTGGTGACATACAAAGGGGAGTTCAAACTAGATCAAGATTGGCATCATTTTGTGCTCACTCTTCTTTTGTATCAATGGAAGAACCCAAGGACATTGATAAAGCATTGAGAGATCCGGATTGGGTAAATGCAATGCATGAAGAGCTCAACAACTTCAAGAGAAATGAAGTATGGGAACTAGTTGAGAGGCCTAAAGATCACAATGTCATTGGAACAAGATGGGTCTTTCGCAACAAGCAAGATCAAGATGGGATAGTAGTAAGGAACAAAGCAAGACTAGTGGCTCAAGGTTACACACAAATAGAGGGTCTTGACTTTGGTGAAACTTATGCCCCGGTTGCAAGATTAGAAGCAATTAGGATCTTACTTGCCTATGCTTGTGCTCACAATATCAAGCTATATCAAATGGATGTGAAGAGTGCATTTCTCAATGGGTACATTCAAGAGGAGGTGTATGTGGAGCAACCTCCCGGTTTTGAAGATGACAAGAAACCCAATCATGTTTACAAATTGAGAAAAGCTTTGTATGGATTGAAGCAAGCACCTAGAGCATGGTATGAAAGATTGAGGGACTTCTTGCTAACTAAAGGATTTGTCATGGGCAAAGTGGATACTACTCTCTTCACCAAGAAGATTGGGAAAGACTTGTTTATATTGCAAATATATGTTGATGATATCATCTTCGGTTCAACCAATCAAGAGTATTGTGATGAGTTTGGGAAAATGATGGCAAAGGAATTTGAAATGTCAATGATCGGTGAACTTAGTTTCTTTCTTGGACTTCAAATCAAACAAATGAAGGAAGGAACATTTGTGAGCCAAACCAAATACATCAAAGATATGCTCAAGAAGTTTGGCATGGAAGATGCAAAGGGCATTACAACTCCAATGAGCACTAGTGGAAGCTTGGATAGTGACAAGAGTGGCAACATGGTGGATCAAAAGCTATATAGATCAATGATTGGTAGCCTACTCTATGTGACGGCATCAAGGCCCGATGTGATGTTTAGTGTGTGTATGTGTGCAAGATTTCAAGCCTCACCAAGAGAAAGTCATTTGAAGGCAACAAAGAGAATATTGAGGTATTTGAAGCATACACAAGATGTTGGATTATGGTATCCCAAAGGTGCAAGCTTTGAGCTAGTTGGATATTCGGATTCCGACTATGCCGGTGACAAAGTGGAGAGAAAGAGCACTTCCGGGACTTGTCAATTGTTGGGAAGATCACTTGTCTCATGGTCATCCAAGAAGCAAAATAGTATTGCACTATCTACCGCCGAAGCCGAATACATTGCCGCGGGTAGTTGTTGTGCACAAATCTTGTGGATGAAGGCAACATTAAAGGATTTTGGAATCAATTTCAAGAATGTGCCATTGCTATGTGACAATGAAAGTGCCGTGAAGCTAACCAACAATCCGGTTCAACATCAAAGAACAAAGCACATTGATGTTCGTCATCATTTCATTAGAGATCATCAACAAAAGGGTGACATTGCTATTGAGAGTGTGGGCACCGAAGATCAACTAGCCGATCTTTTCACCAAGCCACTTGATGAGAAGAGATTTCACAAGCTAAAGAATGAGTTAAACATAATTGACTTCTCCAACATGAGTTGATGCACCCCATATATGACATGCCTCTCCTTCGAGCCCCAAGGTACAATTGGTTGACATGTCATGCACTCTATGCTAAGGACTTGCTTAGTGCATCTAGTCATAATTTACATGTTCTAGGCTCATACATGAAAATCAAATGACTTTGAAGTTTATATGGTGCCACTATTGTTTCCATGACTTGTATGATCTAGTGGTAGCATATAACTTGTTTGAGTAGCTTGTGATCCTAAGTGTTTAATCTAGATCACTTGTCTAAATATTTGCTTCAACATGGTGCATGATAACCCTTCTAGTGAGGTGTGAAGAAGCTTGCCCTTGGATCAAACCGAAGCATTTTATTTATGCAAGCAATCTAGGTTGAATCACAAACTTGATCCTCACCCCATAATTCAACATGATAATCTATCTAAAGTTAGTCCCTTGTGGTCATTGGTGCCAAAGGGGGAGAAAATATTGTTCACAAAGATAGAACTCAAAGGGGGAGAAGCACAAAGGGGGAGAAAATGTTGTTCACAAAGATAGATTCTAAAAGAGGAGAAATTGATAAAAGAAGGGGATCAACTAAAATTTTGAGCACACAAGTAGGGGGAGCAAGCTCTTAAACATGAATGTTGCATTTCCATGTGCACTTCATATGTATGATGCATAGTTATGCATTTCTTTTTCTCTGATACATTGCTTGTGTGGTGTTCTGCTAGTATACAATTGAATGGTGTATTAAAGTACTAGCATGAATAGGAAGTAGTTAGATTTCTCTTGCTTCATGTTTTTCAAAGTGGTACTAGAGCCTTGCTTATAATGTTGATCTCACAAGGTTTCTAGTTTTGTTTGTGCTTTTCCAAGTGATATCTAACTACACAAGGTGCTAAGATGATGTTTATCGCTACTCCGATGGTATCACGCTTCAAAGGTCTATAATCTAAAACACTTAGCACCTATTGAGAGTCAATGCTCCTATTTTTTCCTATCTAAACATGTATGCTTTCTAAATCCAAACATATAGCATACATGTAGGGGGAGCCATTGCTATCAATTTGAATTCATGATCACTTGTCCATACTTCTTACACATGGTAATATACTTGGACAATGTGACATGGGTTCAATCAAAATTTTATCATAATATCTTTGTGAAAGGGTTGTCACCAATTACCAACAAGGGGGAGATTGAAAGTCCTATGTTTGGTGTTGGTAATTAGTGACAATGCCTAAATATTAATCCTATGCCTAAGTTGTATGTAGCATATGAGGATTAGTACATTCCAAGGTTGGTGGCAAGATGGACATGGTGATCATGATGGCCACACTTGGATTTGGACGCGACCCTACGTGATCAAGGCAAAGGTATATGCTTAAGGGTTGTGTTTTAGTAACCAAGACACCTAGTGGGTGTGGTTACATTATAGGATAGATAGCCGTACTATAAAGAGGGGAATGACGCGGCTATTGAACTCCCAAGTGCCTCTAGGTGTGCATTTCATGATCATATGCATTTGGATAGAACTAATAACGCCTCGAAAAATGATTGTGAAAATGCTAACACACATGCACATGGTGATGATCACTTGGTGGTGTTAGCACGTTTGCGACGGCGTTGGAGTTTGAGCGGTAGAGAGGGTTTGGGGGTCCTCTCTCCCTCCCGCCGAGCGTGCGAGCGCGGGATTCAGGCGATTTCGGGGAAATGAAATGCCTATTTTCCACTACGCCGGAAGTCGAAAATCAAACGGAATTCAAACGAAAGCGAACGGAGGTCACAGTGGTGACCGGACGCTGCACCGGACGCTGCACCGGACGCGGTCACTGTTTGACCGGACGCGTCCGGTCAGTGTCCAGTGTCTGCGCGGTTTTCAGTTGTTTGATCGGACGCGTGGCGCGTCCGGTCACAGGCGACCGGACGCGTCCGGTCGTCCAGGGAGCTTACTGGACTCCCACCGGACACGGGCACTGTGGCGTCCGGTCGGTTCACCAGCGCGTCCGGTCGCTGGTTCGTTTTGCGCGACTCGGTGTTGACCGGCGCGTCCGGTCAGTCACGGGACTGGCGCGTCCGGTCGTGACCAGCGCGTCCGGTCGTTGCGACCGGCGCGTCCGGTCAGTGCTTCGCGAAACTAGCCGTTACTCGACCGGCGCGTCCGGTCAGTTGGACCAGCGCGTCCGGTCAGCGCGATTTCAGCTGGATCTCGTTCCTAACGGCTATATTCGAAGGGGTACGTCTATAAATACTCGTTGGCCGGCTCAAGGCTCTTACTCTTGGACATTTGACATACTTGTGAGCACTTTGAGCTAAGCAACTCCCCTCCCACTCATCTCTCTTGCTTCTTTGCATATTCGAAGTGAGATTGAGTGATCCAAGTGCATTTGCATTGTGAGATTGCATCTAGTTGGCACTTGGTGGTTGATTTGCTGCTGGATTCTTGTTTCTCTTGGTGGTTGCCGCCACCTAGACGGCTTGGAGCAGCTTGGAGGCGTTGGCAAGAGTTGGTGATTGTTCTTGGCCACCTCCGGTGATTGTGAGGGGTTTGTGCCTACCTCGGCGGAGCGCCAAAAGCAACATTAGTGGATTGCTCGTGTCATTTGCAACCTTTTGCCATTTGGTAGGTTCTTGTGGCGCCTTTTGAGAGGCTCGGCGTGAGACCGATTAGCCACCGAACCACGTGGTGAAAAGGGACACAACGGGGACTAGCGTGCCGGCAAGCACGTGAACCTCGGGATAAATCTTCGTGTCATCACTTTCATATTGTGATTGATTGATCCCGGTGTTCGGTTGTCTTGGTTTTCATTGTTGATCATATTGGTTGGCTCTATACTTCGCCCCTCGGTGATACCCTCCTAACTCTCACTTGTATTACTTTCTTAGTTATCTTTGCTAGCTAGTTAGCTTTGCTTAAGTAGCTCTTTTGTGTAGCTTGCTAGTTGTAGTGGTAGTTACCTCCTCGGTTTGACTTGTGCGGTTGAGTGCAAATATACAAGAATTGTGAATTGGATATGTGGCTTGCAAACACCCCGTAGGCTAAGCAAAACTCGCATCTCGCTATTTGTTGTATTGATAAACTTGTTTAGTTTGTCATTGTAGAAAATTTTAAAAGGCTATTCACCCCCCCTCTAGCCATCAAGACCTTTCACACCGCACTTGGCTGCGTGCCTCTGCCGCTGCTGCCGCCGGCCAAGGCTACTGCACCGCTGCCACCGTGTACGCCACGCCAAGGCCGCCACATTCCGTCAAGGCAAGGGCGGGGCTCGAGCTCAGACCTACCGCCCAGTCCAAGTCAATGACCCGGTCACTACGGCGATGGGACACCTCGCTGCCTCACCGTGCCCCACGGGCCGTCATAGTTGATGGTAACAGCGAGCAGGTGCGGGACCTAGCCGCTGCAGTCCCTGATTCGCCGTGCACGGTGCGCTGCTGTTCAATTGCTTGCACCTACAAGTAGCCAGACCAGCCAGTTAGCTCTCAGCACTGAATCGGAGCCAACCTTGCGCCACTGACCGCCCAATTGGCGTTTTCCTCACTGCCGATCAAGTTCGTCGCCATTTGGGGGCCAGGTCTAAATCACCAGTAATAGCTCAATCACGGGTATCTATAGATTCACCTTGACCTCCTCTACCTGGTGCTCACCTCATCTTGGCCTGAGCCCTCAACGGTGAGGGGCTGACGCGGCCGCGCCATGCTCGGAGCGCCACCGCATCGGCCGCTCGCACGTGGCCAGCCCGACTCGGGTCATCTCCGAATTAACCTTCGCGCCGGCTGTGTTCGAGGTATGTCACTGGTGCTCACGAGCCATCCCTTCTCCCTCGTAGTTCTCCTTTCTCACCGGAACGGCCGCGCCGCCACCGTGAACCTCCGCCCGCCGCTGTAGCTCGTACCAGTACGTCTCCAGGCTCCAAATCGCCGCCCATCTATGCGAGTTCGTCTTAGGATGCTAGTAGACCTTCTGTTTTCGTCGGAACTCCCTCAGTTTGCCCAACGTAGCCGTGCGGTGCTGGTGTGCGCCGCGCCGGCGAGGACTTGATTGCAAAGATTCTTTCTATGGAAATAGTTCGCTTAGCGGTCGCGCTATTGTTGGGAAGCACGGGGACATTTCTGCAAAGTGACATCGCGCGCGTGGCTCTTCCAATCTCGGGCCGCCTGCTGGGCCAGATGGCCGCGCGCGGTCGCGGTCGCGTGGGCCGCACTGGGCCGCGGGACGGCTTTTCTGCCGCTGGACCTTTTCTTTTCTAAAAAGCAATTTCCAATATAGTTTCTAGTTGAAATTGTAAATTCGATATTTAAATATGTAGAAGTTCAAAAATTGCAAAACCAATTTTGTTAGGATCATAAAATCATGATCTAGATAAAGGTGTAATTGGTTCATGTAGTATTATAATATTTTTAGGCTAGCTCTAATTACTTCGAGACGTTTAATGTTATCAAACATGAACTTATAGGAATTTGTATGAATAATCAGTGATAGTATTAATTCTAGAAATTTTATAGTAAGCTCCTAGTATTATTATATGTTCACTGTGATTTTGGTAGCTCCTAAATAATTAGTTTCTAGGATAATTAACAAGCCTAGTTTGAATATGTAGTAAATCGCTAAAATGAATAACGCGACGTCTCGGGTTTATATAACTAAAACACTTGTTGAGAAATAACGTTTGAATCAACAACGTGGATACGTGGCCTAGTGAGTTGGTGGGTGGCTAGCCCGTTAGCTTGCGAGACGTAGTCGTACGACGAGAGTTACGATTGCTGTCTTTTACTTATGTCTTTGCGTTGCATTCGCGTAAATCATAATAGGAACGTTGATGGATCGATGGATCAACCGGAGGACTTGGCGTTAACCCAAAAGATGGTGCCTTGGTGAACGTGCTCTGGAGATGGCATACTAACATTTGGTTATATTTTTACCCAGGCAAGTCCCGGTGCATAACCTCTATTATGCTGCACTTTATTTATGCTTGTGCATTAAGTTTTAAGAAGTTGAATGAAACTCACTTGCATATATATATATATATATATATATATATATATATATATATATATATATATATATATATATATATATATATATATATATATATATATATATATATATATATATATATATCCTGATCCCATGAGTCTTACTAGTATGTCAAGATTGTGTAGATTGCTATGCTACAGGACTCCGGTAGAAGTCGAGTGATTGTCTGTCACTCGCGAGAGATAGGAAATATATTATTGTTACTATTATCATGTTACTATCACATGGATTATATATGGATAATAATTGGAGACTGGGCGGGACTGTACTTGGAATTGGATATGGACTTGGTTGGGCAATCCGAGCGAGGCTCTGGTTGCATTTGTCCCGCCTGTGTCAATTAAGGACCGTTCGTTGCACTGGATCCCCGGTCAAGTCACAGATTTATTATCCCGAGCATATACTAGCGGATGGGGGCTAGGAAGACTTGTTACTCTCTTGTCATGGGCTCCGGCTCTTTCCGGACCGACTGATTGGAGGCGGGGATAGGTGGAGGTCTAAGCATCACTTTGAGGCCGGGTCTCAAGGGTGGAGGCTTGGAGTCCAAGTTTGGACGGGGACATGGAACCCGTGACAGGAGTGGAATAGGTTAGTCTCACTCGTGCCTGGGGTGTGAGCGAGGCGTGTGTTTTTCGGGGTACCCAGCTGGGCACATTGATTCGCGAATCGCCGTTTCTACGTGACGGTACGGCTTGACTGCACTCTGGCACCGTAGGAAGAAATGAAAGATGAAAGATAGAAAAATGGTTCTGATGGCTCAACCTTTGCTTGAAAGTAGAACAGGTGCTTACCTAGAATGGTTGGTTAATGAACTACTGATGACTGCTAATAAAAATTAAATATAAGGATGCACCTTTAGTAATGCTTCCTGCAGTTGCAATAACCCACAAGCCAGATAGCCTTGCATATCCTTGGAGTCTTTTCTTTCCTTCTGACGGATAAGTCTTGCGGAGTACAATTGAGTACTCAGGGTTTGTTCTACCCTGTTGCAGGTGACAGGTTTTTGGAGCTGACACTTATGTGTGGAAACCTTCTGGTGGGCTCAGTGAGGATTTCCTTTACGTTGCGGATATAGAGTTGATTTATAACTCTCACCAAAAATGTTTTGCAAAGGAAAGATTTACCACCTGTTATCATTTCCTGTATATAAATGTTCATCATGATAATATTTAACTCATCATTAAATGGTTTCATTTTCGCTGAACTCTGATAACATTTTATATTCCGCTGTTATAACTACATAATGAATTACTCTGATGTTGTACTAAAAGTGATGTAAGAAATGGTAAGGATGTTGTAAGCTTTACTCTCTCATTTGTGATCCTGATGTAAAAATGTGGATCTACGAGTTCTCCCTTGCGGTGTACTCGACGGAATCGCGTAGTTTAGTGTTCTCACCGGGGTACTTAGTGTCTAATGAAAGACGAGTACTCTTGGAAGGGCATTAGATTAGGCGATTCTGCCACAGGTGGTATCAGAGCATAAATGAGGAAATAAAGCTTCAAAACCCTTTTCTAAATTAAAATTTGATAACACATTTTTGCAAAAAGTAGGACGTTTTCATACGAAGTTATATAAGTAGCCCTATTACTATAGTTAAGTCTTCAGAATAAGTTTAAATAGGCTTTCGTCCGGTGAGCTAACTGGTGTGTAGCGTGCGGTCCTAAAGTCAGACGCGCTGTATTGCTATAGTCATCGTGCGAGTCTTACTTGCAGGTGCCTGTTCTAGGTACCACGCATCCCTGTCTAGGAGTTACTGTTGTACAATGGCTTTGTGTTTCGCGTTCGCTCGTGCTTCACGACTATCGGGGCTTAAGTTTTCGGCACTCCTTCTGCGCCCTTGTCGGACCTCTGCCCTGCAACCGTGCTAGTCTTTATGGCCTCGAACACCGCTCGTCTTGTGTGCGTAAAAATCCTGCTGTTTTACTTTACTGATCCTCGTGCATGGCTCGAGGGTGGTTTGCGCCAGGACCACTGGCCGCTCTGCCTTTTTAAGGGGACAAGCCCAGCCACTTGGTGTCACCACTCGGTGCATTTCCAGCTCGCTTAGCCCTTTTCTCTTGAGCAAATTTCTCCTCAAGCCTTCCTTGCAACCCCCCACCCACCTAGGATGGCAGGAGTTTTGGTTAGCAGCTACTGTCTGAACACCGAGGGTTTCCCCAAAATCCTGTATGCCACCCTGCAAAAGCTCAGAGTCAAGGATCGTCCTGAGTATGAGGGCCGTGAGTACATGAAGCATGGCACTGAGCGATATCAGGTCACCGTCTACATTGGCAAGAGTGAGGAGTTCCCTGGCATCACTGAAGCCTGGAATGTGACCGCAACCGGGTTTCGCTTTGGCGACACCTACCAGGTTGTGGCCCGCAAAGCCTTGCGGCATCTGTGCCAGATCTATGAGCAGCCTATTGCTCGTACCCCCATGCGGTTCTTTCCACCTTTGGACAAGAATCGACGGGTATGGAGGGCTCGCATGGAGGCCTTGCAGGGTCAGGACGCGCAAGAAGACAACCCGACCGTGGTGCACCTGACCACGTACTTGCTTGCCCGGGACGAGCAGTACGATTGGCAGGCCTCAGAGCTGAGGGAGTGTCTCCGTCGAGCTGAGGAAGCCGAGATCTTCTCCAGGATGCTCGAAGTGCAGCTTGCTAAAGCGCACACCAATGTGGCAGCCGCAGAGAGTCGAGAGACTGCCATGGCGGAAGCACTCAAGGTGGATGAAGAGCGACATGCCCATGAGCTGGAGGATGCCTATCTCGTCACCAGGGCCAAGCGTAGGATGCTGGCCACGGAAAGGCAGGAACCCTTGATCCTAGAGGGAATCCCTGTCCATCCACTAGAGAGAAGGAGAACTGGTATTGCAGCACCTCCACCCACGGAAGCCTCGGAAGTAGAGTCATTGCTTCCCCTCACCCAACCACCACCACAAGAAGGAGCAGATCCACAACCTAGTGCAGCAGAAGAACCCCAGGAGCCCAGGAAGGAAGCCGTTTGGGTCAACAAAGTAGATTAGTTGTCCTAGGGGAGATGTAACTGTCGCTAGTAGTGCTTTTCATCGTTGTTCCCTAGTGTTGTAATCTTTCCATTGTGCCGCATTCGTAGTTGTTAAGGCCGCCTGGTTGTACGTTTCGAGCGCTGTGTCGAGTGTGGGAGAGTGAATGTCTGTATGTTGCACCCATGTAAGGCTGTTGGGAATGAGTAATTGCTTTATCCGTTGTGTTGTTACGTCGATTTTCCTTAGACCTCGTTCGATTTGCTTAGGGTTCTTGAGACGACAATAAGCAGGTTACAAGGGGAACAACTATTCTGATGCAGCAGATCGGCCGTGATTGGAAAACAGAGGACACTGTATCGACTAATTGTGGATGTCCCAGTAGAACACTTGAACTCTCTTGATTTAAATCCGCCTTGGGATTTAATTTCCTTGTTCCGTATTTGAAAGGAACCCTTGTTGCCTGAATTTCTTTGCAATTCTTTTCTAATTCTGTGGTCTATGACCCCACAGCTTTTACTGCGAGTAAGTTGGTAATAGTTGCCTGGTTAATAGCTTATGGTGCCGTGACGGAACCGAGGGCCACATGTGGATCGCGACCGCATGGTTGTGCCGCTTGGCGCGCGCTGGTATCGAGGTTGTTGACCAAGCACTTTTACCAAGTTACACTGCAGTACCGCCCTTGCTATAAACGTTCTCCTTGGTAAAAATATCCTGGTGTTCTAACGGGAAATCCACGACGGGTTGATGGAGTAGCGCTCTCATATTTGCGACTGAGATAGCGGGGTTTTGGAAGAAACATGTATGTCCGAATCTCAGAATATACGAAAGGCTAGTGCATGTTTGATTCAAAAGGAAAAAGAAGAAAGAGAAGAGAGACAAGGAGAAGTTAGCCACTGGTGGTCTGGAGTAATTGGAACACCTGATTTGACATCGCCCCTGTGCCCGGTGACTGTGCTACACTAGCCGGGTCGCTGTCACTACGTATTCTGGGGATGCCATCGGTGGTGAGACCCACGTGTGCTGTGCTCGCGTGGCCGCGGCATGGCGCTGCACTCGCCTTGCCCCCTTGCACTGTACGCCCCTCTTTCCCCGGCACGCTTGTCGGCTCTCGATTCTCGCTCTCGTTCCCGTACCGGACCCCGTCTCTTTTCTTCCCTTGTAAGCACGTCGTTCGCACGTCTCCTTGCTGAGCGAACCTCGTCCCCTCCTTTCCTTTTTTCCCCACTCAATCTTGCCAGGGAGTGCACCATGGCCGACGCTCTCCCCACCTCGTGGCCCATCCCCAGTGATTCCCCTCCATGCCACCTTCACTTCCGGTGCACTGCACCACCTCCTCCGTTCACCAGCTTTAAGATGCCACCTTGCTTGCTTCTCCTCCATTCAACTCTAGATCTGGAGTAGAGCTCATAGTATCAACTTCCTCCGTCAGCGCTCAGGTAGGAGGAGCTCAGGAAGCAGTCAGGAAGAAGTGGTTGGAGGTAGAGCTACGAGATCCAGCCGTTGCTCACAGATCTAGGGTTGCTAGTCAGAGGCGATGGTGTAACTTGAGAAGAAGGGATCTGGTTTCTGTTGGAGAAGTTCAAGTTCATCCTTGGTTAGTTTAGGTTTTAGAGTTCGCAATGATCTTTGTACCAGTCTCCAATTTCTGGCTTTGTTGGGCATACACCATGTTCTGGATAATCGTTTTCCTATTGCTCTTCCACCGTCCCCGTATTCGTCGGTTTCTAGAGAGGTTGTGAGTTGTATCAAATTTGTTCTTAGCCGAGTTATCTCTAGATTCTAGAGTGGTTTAGCGTTTGAAGTCGTGTAACCTCTCATGTAAGCT
This sequence comes from Saccharum spontaneum, assembly GCA_022457205.1. Lineage (NCBI taxonomy): Eukaryota > Viridiplantae > Streptophyta > Magnoliopsida > Poales > Poaceae > Saccharum > Saccharum spontaneum. The sequence continues at coordinate 4,738,121 of CM039582.1, read as the reverse complement.
CGGATCTGTGAAATGTAATCGTGTTTCCCTCTTTTGTTTCTTGTTCTGGATCTCGGGACGAGATCCTTTTTAAGGGGGGAAGGATGTAACACCCCTGGTGTTACTAGCTTATTTAGCACGCGATTAAGGGCTAAAAGAAATTAACAAAACAAATTCCGTGGGTTTTAAAATTTCAACGCACATAAAATGATAAGCGAATTTCTATAAACCAAAATAAATGAGGTTTAGACCTTTTAGAATTTGTGGCTAAAGTGATAATGATTGTTAAGCCGCACTGAACCTCTAGCTTTTCCTAAGTCCGTAGGGTAATAGGCCATGCTATCTTGGCACTTCAATTCTAGCAAAAAAACATTTAAACAATAACTTCATGTTTTTACACTATTGCTTGCTTCTAAGTATGCACTTGAACATGGTATGAGTGGTAGTTAAGTTGAAGGCCACGATGCTCTCCTAAAAATTGTCCAATGTTCGCTAGAACGCGCTGTGTAACTGGTGTTGATGTTCTGTTCGCAAACCAGCACATCCGTGACGAAGCTTTGTTGGCATTCGCGTATCTCTTTTCTCCGGTTGCTCTGTGGTTGTGGTGGTTGCCTTGTTGGGTAGCTGGTAGTATTAGCTTTAGGTTAGTGACTTTGGTTGAGCCTCAACCGAGCTAGGTTCGACGTTTGGCACGCTTTAATTTTCGTGCAACACACGTTTCCGGCCGTGTGGTCCGGTGTGCGCGATCACCGCACGTTCTGGCGCTCTCGGTCTTCTCCGCTCACCGGTCGTCACACTGCCCTATCGCTGCTATGCCGCGCACTACTGCCAACTGCGCCCGACCGTGCTCTCGTGCGTCGCCGTGCTGAGCTGCTGTGCGCACACCGCCACCACACTTGGCCGCGTGCCTCTGCCGCTGCTGCGGCCGGCCAAGGCTACTGCACCGCTGCCACCGTGTACGCCACGCCAGGGCCGCCACATTTCGTCAAGGCAAGGGCGGGGCTCGAGCTCAGACCTGCCGCCCAGTCCAAGTCAATGACCCGGTCACTACAGCGATGGGACACCTCGCTGCCTCACCGTGCCCCACGGGCCATCATAGTTGATGGTAACAGCGAGCAGGTGCGGGACCTAGCCGCTGCAGTCCCTGATTCGCCGTGCACGGTGCGCTGCTGTTCAATTGCTTGCACCTACAAGTAGCCAGACCAGCCAGTTAGCTCTCAGCACTGAATCGGAGCCAACCTTGCGCCACTGACCGCCCAATTGGCATTTTCCTCACCACCGATCAAGTTCGTCGCCATTTGGGGGCCAGGTCTAAATCACCAGTAATAGCTCAATCACGGGTATCTATAGATTCACCTTGACCTCCTCTACCTGGTGCTCACCTCATCTTGGCCTGAGCCCTCACCGGTGAGGGGCTGACGCGGCCGTGCCATGCTCGGAGCGCCACCGCATCGGCCGCTCGCACGTGGCCAGCCCGGCTCGGGTCATCTCCGACTTAACCTTCGCCCGGCTGTGTTCGAGGTATGTCACTGGTGCTCACGAGCCATCCCTTCTCCCTCGTAGTTCTCCTTTCTCACCGGAACGGCCGCGCCGCCACCGTGAACCTCCGCCCGCCGCTGTAGCTCGTGCCAGTACGTCTCCAGGCTCCAAATCGCCGCCCATCTATGCGAGTTCGTCTTAGGATGCTAGTAGACCTTCTATTTTTGTCGAAACTCCCTCAGTTTGCCCAGCGTAGCCGTGCGGTGTTGGTGTGCGCCGCGCCGGCGAGAGCGGGCATTCTAAGGACCTCCCTGTTGCGAAGACAGGTTAAGGCAAGGACTTGATTGCAAAGATTCTTTCTATGGAAATAGTTCGCTTAGCGGTCGCGCTATTGTTGGGAAGCACGGGGACATTTCTGCAAAGTGACATCGCGCGCGTGGCTCTTCCAATCTCGGGCCGCCTGCTGGGACAGATGGCCGCGCGCGGTCACGGTCGCGTGGGCCGCACTGGGCCGTGGGACGGCTTTTCTGCCGCTGGACCTTTTCTTTTCTAAAAAGCAATTTCCAATATAGTTTCTAGTTGAAATTGTAAATTCGATATTTAAATATGTAGAAGTTCAAAAATTGCAAAACCAATTTTGTTAGGATCATAAAATCATGATCTAGATAAAGGTGTAATTGGTTCACGTAGTATTATAATATTTTTAGGCTTGCTCTAATTACTTCGAGACGTTTAATGTTATCAAATATGAACTTATAGGAATTTGTATGAATAATCAGTGATAGTATTAATTCTAGAAATTTTATAGTAAGCTCCTAGTATTATTATATGTTCACTGTGATTTTGGTAGCTCCTAAATAATTAGTTGCTAGGATAATTAACAAGCCTAGTTTGAATATGTAGTAAATCGATAAAATGAATAACGCGACGTCTCGGGTTTATATAACTAAAACACTTGTTGAGAAATAACGTTTGAATCAACAACGTAGATACGTGGCCTAGTGAGTTGGTGGGTGGCTAGCCCGTTAGCTTGCGAGACGTAGTCGTACGACGAGAGTTGCGATTGCTGTCTTTTACTTATGTCCCTGCGTTGCATTCGCGTAAATCATAATAGGAACGATGATGGATCGATGGATCAACCGGAGGACTTGCGTTAACCCAAAAGATGGTGCCTTGGTGAACGTGCCCTGAAGATGGCATACTAATATTTGGTTATATTTTTACCCAGGCAAGCCCCGGTGCATAACCTCTATTATGCTGCACTTTATTTATGCTTGTGCATTAAGTTTTAAGGAGTTGAATGAAACCCACTTGCATATATATATATATATATATATATATATATATATATATATATATATATATATATATATATATATATATATATATATATATATATATATATATATATATATATATATATATCCTGATCCCATGAGTCTTACTAGTATGTCAAGATCGTGTAGATTGCTATGCTACAGGACTCCGGTAGAAGTCGAGTGATTGCCTGTCACTCGCGAGAGATAGGAAATATATTATTGTTACTATTATCATGTTACTATCACATGGATTATATATGGATAATAATTGGAGACCGGACGGGACTGTACTTGGAATTGGATATGGACTTGGTTGGGCAATCCGAGCGAGGCTCTGGTTGCATTTGTCCCGCCTGTGTCGATTAAGGACCGTTCGTTGCACTGGATCCCCGGTCAAGTCATAGATTTATTATCTCGAGCGTATACTAGCGGATGGGGGCTAGGAAGACTTGTTACTCTCTTGTCATGGGCTCCGGCTCTTTCTGAACCGACTGATTGGAGGTGGGGATAGGTGGAGGTCTAAGCACCACTTTGAGGCTGGGCCTCAAGGGTGGGGGCTTGGAGTCCAAGTTTGGACGGGGACCTGGAACTCGTGACAGGAGTGGAACAGGTTGGTCTCACTCGTGCCTGGGGTGCGAGTGAGGCGTGTGTTTTTCGGGGTACCCAGCTAGGCATATTGATTCGCGAATCGCCATTTCTACGTGACGGTACGGCTTGACTGCACTCTGGCACCGTAGTAAGAAATGAAAGATGAAAGATAGAAAAATGGTTCTGATGGCTTAACCTTTGCTTGAAATTAGAACAGGTGCTTACCTAGACTGGTTGGTTAATGAACTACTGATGACTGCTAATAAAAATTAGATATAAGGATGCGCCTTTAGTAATGCTTCCTGCAGTTGCAATAACCCACAAGCCAGATAGCCTTGCATATCCTTGGAGTTTTTTCTTTCCTTCTGACAGATAAGTCTTGCGGAGTACAATTGAGTACTCAGGGTTTGTTCTACCCTGTTGCAGGTGACAGGTTTTTAGAGCTGACACTTATGTGTGGAAACCTCCTGGTGGGCTCAGTGAGGATTTCCTTTACGTTGAGGATATAGAGTTGATTCATAATTCTCACCAAAAATATTTTGCAAAGGAAAGATTTACCATCTGTTATCATTTCCTGTATATAAATGTTCATCATGATAATATTTAACTCATCATTAAATGGTTTCATTTTTGCTGAACTCTGATAACATTTTATATTCCGCTGTTATAACTACATAATGAATTACTCTTATGTTGTACTAAAAGTGATGTAAGAAATGGTAAGGATGTTGTAAGCTTTACTCTCTCATTTGTGATCCTGATGTAAAAATGTAGATCTTCGAGTTCTCCCTTGCGGTGTACTCGACGGAATCGCGTAGTTTAGTGTTCTCCCCGAAGTACTTAGTGTCTAATGAAAGACGAGTACTTTTGGGAGAGCATTAGATTAGGCGATTCTGCCACAGGTGACTATTTTACTTGTCCATATAGGTTATACTTCATTAGTAGATGGTACTAGCACATGGGGCGCGCTCTGCTGCGCTGGCCTTTTTGTGTGTGTGGAAAAAAAATAGCGGAGCAAAAAGTCAGCTACAGTAATAAACAGTGCATGAATGCCGTCAGCTAGAGTGGTGAACAGTGCGCGTATGCCGTCAGCTACAGTGCCTGATGCCTAGTAGGCCTTGGATTTATGCCTCGTTGAAGATTATAGTTATGTTCACTGAAAGACCGTGACTTTATCAAATTTTCAATCTCAAGATCGTATACTGATCACTGCCCAGTCTCTCATAGTTATACATAGATGTATAATGTATGTGTTCGTACAATAGATCAGTTGGTTGGGTTCCTTGTGGTGGAATCTGTCCACATGGGTTCAAGTCATCGATTTGGCACGTGCGCTCGCATTTTCCTGAAATTCTAGGATTTATCGGCGCTATGCTTTCAGTAGTAAGCGACGTCCCCGTCGACAGCACCTTGCCGGCTCAGTCTTTCAGATGTGTTCATAGAGGTAGAGTTTGCGTACCTGTGTTCATAGGGGTAAATGTGCATGCATGTTGTGGACGTCTACATTGTACTGTGTAATTTTAAAAAAAAGTGGTGTACATATGAGCATAAAACAAAGAAAGGAGTATTTAAAAAGCGAGAGAAGGAATAATTTTCAAGAGAGATAGAGAGGAGGGGGATGTTTTTGTGGAGAAGTCCATTTTTGCACATCCAAGTATTATCGGAGTTTGTTTTTGGACATGCAACCCTAAAACTAGAAATCTTTAACTAGAGAACTATAAAAATACCAAACAAATTTGGTCATCTAGCTAGTTTGAAAGGTGGGCTTGTATTATTAGGTAATAATAGAAACTAGTTGTTTTAAAAATATATATATAATTAGTTCATGTTAAATAAGAAAAAGTTTCCTAAAATGTAGTCCAATTCTTTGTGCTCTACTTGGAGTTATTGTTATTTTATTTATTTCCGTTACTAATGTTTTGTTGCTCATAGTTTTTTTGTGCGAAGGGGCTCGTAGTTGTGCTCTTTACTTATTTAAATCATCATTTTGCACTATATTATACCCGATATTGACCTAGAGAATCGATATGACTACGGGTAATAAACAAAAAGAACTGAAAGGTGACACCAATCTCACAAATGTGATGATCCACCATATATAGATCATACTTAGCCATTGAAACTAGTACGACGTGACTGACCCTCCAAATAATTTAGTTAATTTAACCAACATATTTGATACTCTATTTAAAGTATGGCTTCTCTTGGTCAATCTCTAGATTTAATATAGCACACAATGATGATTTAAATAAATAGCATGCATAACACGAGCAATAAAACACTAGGAACAATTACAAATAAGATCTAGATAATTACAAATCTAGCACCAATATATACATTATTTTTCTAGAAAAAATAGCTCTAGTTTTATTTTTATTATTTAATAGGGAATTAGTTGTATTTTATAAAATAAACCATTTTACTATTTTAGAAAAATACAAACCGCCTTTAAAACCAAATTGTCAATATTTTTTATATCAGCAGTTTAGCTGTCAAAGATTTCTTGTTTTGAAAGTGTATGGCAAAAGACAAACTTGAACAACAGTTGAATGAACAAATATGAGCTTCTCCCTAGTTTTTTATTTAAAAAAATGAGTTCCCTGAGTTACGTTACTAAATTCAATAGTTAGTGGAGCAAAAACAACTGGAATTCAGGTTTTGAGGCATTAAGTTCCATTTATGCATGAAACATGAGAAAAAAATATATGCCAAATGGGCAACAGGTGTAGTACTTGTTTGGTGGACATGTATGGAGTGACAAAATACTCCCTATACAAGTTGTAACGAGATTCTTCCGCCGCTGTGACGTAACAGTGACGCACGCCTTCTTGATGAGACAACAGCAGGGTTGCTTTCAGGCCCTTTGAATTTAGTGGAGGACGTTTCTGGTTGCTCACCTGGCAAATCGACTGCCTATTTGATTTTCTTCTCGCATGCACTGTGTCTTGTACTAGTATGTGCTAAGCATACTTGTATGTCGTATTTCATGTCCTTTTTTTTCTACGATTTCTTGCGTCACAGAAGATACTTTCCTTTTGGACGGCAGAAGAAGTTTATATTTTAATTTGCATTGTTGTTACATGGTTTCAGTGCCTATTTTGTGATTTTAGCTCACTACAAACTATAAAGGACCAGTGGGCCTCGACCATCCCGTAGGTTCTTTTGTTTTTGACACCATGGAACATTGGTGCCATCTGTCATGCATAAGAAACAAAATGGGTGATTAGACGATAGGTTCTCTGAATGCAAATGGGTGATTAGACGCTAGCGGCTTTAGTTAGGCAGGCTCCAAAACAGCATTAGAGACCAAAAAAAAAACACCCCATTGGTTCTACCGGGCACGGACGCACACTTACACCCTCAATATCATCCATTATTATTTATTATTATTATTATTTTCTGAAACTAAAGGGGAAACTCTAATGCCACAACAGACTAAAATGCCCCCAACCAATTAGGTGAGTTGACTTCTCTCCTCCGCTGTTGTTTTGTGTTGTCACATGCTCCTTCTTCGTAGACGATTTTATCGGCCCGTTTATTCGAAGATTGAAGCTATCTCTGGTTCATAACGGTTGTGCCTCCATTTATAAAATCGTTCCATGTTGCTCTGCCTTGTTAGGATCCTCTTGCCCAAAGTCGTTGTGTGGTTCATCAATCCCAACAATTGTGTTATCGTCATTCTTGTCCCAAGAATTGAGCCATTGGATCCTAAACTTATGCCATCGCTACTCTGGCCAATTGTTTGTACCAGGGGACAAAGGCCCCAATATGGCAATATGGAATATGGTAGTCTTATTTTGGTCTCTCTTCGTTTATCCTCAGTAGGTTGACCTCCTATGTGAGCAACCATAGAGTGTTTCTCCGTAACAAGGCTGCATAAGTACTCCCGAGAGTGTGCCATGTTAAACCATTTTCAAGCTACTTTGTTGTTTGGATTTTGTCTTTGACCTCTACCTCCTTTGGCAGTGGCGACAACAATCATTTGCAATGGAAGGGGGGCGCAAGAGGGTGTGTTTTTGTTGGTAAACAAGGTTTGTTGAGTCCATTAGCACAGTAGTAGATTTTTGAGGATTAATAACCAGCACTAAGTAGTGGCAAATATGCAATTATGTTTTAAACAGCACATATACAAATTGTCTTTATTTTTAACTGCATGTATTGTCTGAAAATGGGGGTCATGTTGAGCCTAATGTTTTTGTTACTGAGTTAGTTTATTTTTTTTATGTGACAATAGTACATACCTTTATGCCTATCCACAGCGTCTTGGGCTCTTGGCCTTTGGGTAGCATGTGTTCTGCGATGACATCTACTTTTTAAATCAAAAGTAGTGGATAATAGCACTGAGACAAAACGGTAAAGTAGCAAGGCTACCCATGATTTCTTCTTGATGTCAACTTGGTTGATGTGCAATCCAAGACCCCGACAGTGGCCACCAAGACCTTCCCTTGGATAAAACCTAATGATCGCCATCAGAAGAAGACCTCCTCTGTCAGTCTCAGTCTATCTCCAACAGTGCCATCACCCAAACTACCAACGCAAAGCATATCATGAATAAACAAATGTTGCCCTCGCGCACATGATTAGAAAGAAGCCGCTAAAACAACAGCACGCATGCTAATCGTGGCATTAGTTTAAGCCGCACATGAACAAACCAGCTCTTGAGATGCCGACTAAACAAAAAAACCCTGAAAGTCTCTGTGCAGGACACGCACGCAAGAAAGGGCACGGTTTTCTGGGAAAGTGAAGATACTCTTGGAGATACTAATATGAACTTAAAACTGTCGATGGAGACAATGGCGGCCTGACTTGGATATCCCCACTTCGGGCAACAAGAAGCTTTTTGCTTGTCGTTCCCTCTGGACTTAGGTAACAGTAGAACACTACTAGCGCAGGATTTTTTTACAGATCTTATATTTTCTATGTAAATTTGTATAGAAATCTTGCGTGCCGAAAGACCATAAGTCAATCAAAACCTAACACTGTAAACGAGAAGATATCAAGCAGTAGCACCGGTATAAGCGCATATAACTTGCCAGGTCCCAGACTTCCTTTTTTTTAGGCTAAGTTCTAGACTTCCAGTATCGTTCTATGTCCGAAGCAAGTACGTGACAATCCATTATCCATTAGTTTATAACACTCATATTTCCTGTTACTCCCTCTATCAGCTACGTATTTAGGGAGCAAAGGTTTTCATCCGATAATCCGAGCCGCCGAGTGAATTGGTTTGCGTTTGATACGCATCCCTCATTGTGGGATAAGATGACCTCATTCTTTATTTAGTTAAAAGAGATAGATTCATTTCTGTTTTATGTTTGGTTTAGGAGATAGGGACAGATGTTCTATATGTCAACCATCCTGCAATATTTTTATATAAAAGTACTTGTTACTCAACTAATCAACATCTTGCCACACTGTCCTCGCTCTGTGTGCTCATCGGCGCCTTGCCACAATGCCACGCCATCCTTGGCTCCACGCTGGCACCGAAGCCGCCTTACCTCGCCGTGCCAGAGCCGACCCACCTCACCACGCCAGTACCACCCTATGTCGCCGCACCATCCTCACACCTCCGCAGCTCCTGAGAATCAGCCGACCATGCCCCCTTGTTGGAGCCACAGCCTAGAGCGTCCAACGCTGGAGCCGTCACAACACAAAGGTGTGCCTGCATGCCATAGGCTGTGCTTGGTCCAAAACAAAGATTTGCCATGCTCTACTGTCACGGCCCGGTGCCTTACATACTTATAGATCATGATCCAAAGTGCACGGAGCATGAGAAAGTTGGGCCGAGCCAACACGGCACGGTCCAAATCCCATCTTTATTCCTTGGCCGATGAACCGTGGATCATAAAGGCCATGAAAAATCCCGGAACTACACATTGCTAATGAAGGTAGAGCGAGTTTAGCTTAAAAAGAAACTTGGGTCTCAATTAGATCATTTGGATAAACAAGAGAGAATCAAAGAACACACATACACACGCTACCAGATTTGGGAAGGGATGAAGCTTCGCGTGATGAAGTTGGGCTCAATGTCTTGCACACGTCCAAAAGAAATAGGCATTGTGAACTCCTACTCCATCTGTCGCTAAAAAAGAGTCATTCTCGCTTTCTAAAAAGTCAACAACTTTTAACTTTGACCAAATATATTTAACAAAATGTTAATATTTATGGTACATAATTAGTATCACTAGGTAGATCGTTGAATATACTTTCGTAATAAACTTATTTGGAGATATAAATGTTATACGTATTTTCCTACAAACATAGTCAAAGTTAAAAAAGTTTGACCAGCACGATTCCCATAGCGACTCTTTTTTTTAAGACAGAGGGAGTAAGTCCTAATGCATCTCTTAGGACAGGATGGTGTGGATTTCGTGTGACTCCACCTAAGACGGCATCCAATTCTGATCCAATGGTTAATGAGCCTCCTAATCCAATAATTGACGAGCGTTCTCATCCAATGATTGATGAGCCTTTTACTTTCTTAGCGCCTAGTTTAGATGAGAAATGACGGCCCAATTAAGACTCTGTTCGTGGATAGAGGTACAAGCGGTTTTTTTCTACATAGCTTATCTTAGAAAAATCATAACTTTTACATATGAGATCAGATAAAGATAAAATTTATATGAAGTATATATACCTTGAGGAGATATATAATTTTGTAGTTGATCGCTTTTTACTTGAAGCCATTTCGGTGCCTAAAAACTTATACAATGTTTAGATTTGCATTTGAAGATCTAAACATATAGAGATTCTCTAACTTTGATCAGTTTTTTAGGCACTGAAACAGCTTCAAATGAAAAAACCATCAACTATAAGTCACATAATATCCTCGAGACGTAAATTTTATATAAATTTTATCTTTGTCTGAGCGTAAAAGTTATGATTTTTTTAAGATAACTTGCACAAAAAAGGAAAAATTCCACGTGTCCTTCCTGTCTGTGAATGGGCCTTAATTGTGCTGCCATTTGCATCTAGGCTAGGCTAGATGCTAAGAAAGTGAAAGGCTCATCAACTGTTGGATCAGAATTGAATGACATACATTAAAAAAAGAATTGAATGACATCTAAATGGGGGTAAAGTCAACTGTGACTTTATCACGGGAAGTCAGATAATCCACGCCGCTCTTAGGACGTCTCCAATGAAGCTGACGACTTCATGAGCTGAGTTGGAGGTGAGAGTGAATAGAAAAACAAAAAGTAGAGTCGCGACATAAGACATAGGAGGGTAAAGACTCAGTATTTATTAGCGAGTACAGAAACGCTAGCGAGTTTATTTTTAGTGTTATTTTCCCTTCGTATCATACATAATATGAGGTCGGCTAACGACTTCGTGAGACCCTTGAGGACGGCTTTAGAATTATGCTCATTCTTGATGTTCTACTGTCTCCGATCTCTAGGACTCAAAACCTAAACTCTGAACTCCCTTAATGCTTTCACAGTGTCACGCCTGATCTTAGCCTCCACCATTTGTCAACGTCCTAGATGCTAAGAAAGTGAAAGGCTCATCAGTCATCGAATCAGAATTGAATGACATGTAGATAAGATAAAGTCAGTCGTGACTTTATCACAGGAGTTCAGAGAATCCACGCCTCTCTTAGGATATCTCCAACGGAGCTGATGACTTCATTAGCAAAGCTAGAGGTAAGAGTGAATAGAAAACTAAAAAGTAAAGAGTCGCGACACATAAATATAGAAAGGCGCAGGAGGGTAAAGACTCAAGTATTTATTAGGGAGAGCGTGAGATTAGCGAGTACAGAAACACTAGCGAGTTTACTTTTAGTATTATTTCTCCTTCGTATCGGACAAAATAAGAGGATGGCTAACGACTTCGCAAGACCCTTGAGGGCGCCCTTAGAATCACGTCCATTCTCGACGCTACCCACAATTTCTAGTGTCTCTGATCTCTGTGACTCAAAACCTAGACTTTGAAATCTCGTAATGCTCTTGCAGTGTCGCGCCTGATCTTAGTCTCCACCATTTGTCAACATCCTACACAAACAACTACATTTTGTGTCTTCCTCTTGTACCGAGAGTCTGAAACCATTCCTGCCGCTTTGGCTGAGAATTTTTTCCCAGAGCCTAGACCGTTTGCCGTCTTCGGGAGTAATGAAAGGCGAAGCCCAAAGAAGGCCTCCGCCTCTCTAGTGCTGCCCTCTCTTAGAGCAAGGTCAATAATAAAGCTAAGTGCATGGCTATAAGCCAAGATATAAGAGCTAAGCTATACAATAGTTAGTCTTCTATTTGTCTATAAAATTTCTTTATTATTATATGTCTCTATTCTCTTTCATATTCCTCCTCACATACATCTCTATTGGGACCCACTACTGTTTATGCTTCCGTATCTTGCTTGGTGCTTGTACGAGAGCCAAACTCTTTTTTTTTCTTCTCTCTTTCATGTTAGAAAAATATTAATTTAGCTTACCTATAAGCTAATCGTTGTACTCGCTCTTACGCTGGTTGCTGCTACTCCTACAACCACAGTGCTGCCCCTCTCGCTCTGACTTGTGAAAGTCTTGTCCTGATACAAGGCAACAAGCACAGCGTCTCGTCTCGTCTCCCCACGCGAGATCGCCCGCCGCCGCCGTCTCCTTACAGCACAGCAGCACAGGGATTCTCTCGCGGGCCGCGGGCCGCGGGCCGAGCGCCCCCCCCCCGAAGCTAGGGTTCGAGGGAGGCCATGCCAGCGCCGTCGCAGGCACGGATCCGGGCGGCGTGACGCGGATCCGCCGGACGCGGGCAGGGCCGGCCGGCCATGGCGTCCTCCCCGGTCAAGTTCTTCTCGGTGTTCCTGGCCGTCTCCGTCGTCGGATGGGTCGTCTTCACGTAAGCCCCTCTGACCCTCTCCGCCTCTGCGCCAGCGCTGCAGCGTAGTACTAGGACAGTAGGATCTCTCGCGGAGGCCGGTTTTGGGACTCGTGGTCGTGGGGTGGTGGGACTGCTGGGGGCGTAGGGGGAATCCGGCATTCCACGGTGAGGGACGGGTCGCGTACTACTGACGCTGCTTGTCGGTGATGGGCTTCTGTGGTAGCGAATTGCGGTTTTTGGTGATGCCCATTGGCGCTTGGACACTGCAGTGGCTCTTCTTCCGTGGCCTGAGCATATTGCTGCTACCAGTGGTTTTTGCCTTGATTAGGAGCTGCTTGTGATGGTTTTTTTTTGGCCAGAATCATCGTTTTGTGTCTTTTGAGATTGAGCAGGCACATCCGGTCTGCAGCATTAAATGTTTCTGTGATAAAAATGCGATTCAAGTTAGATGCGTAAATGTTCATGATATGATAACTGAGCTTTTTTAATGGCAAGCTTAAGCATTGCGGCGGGCTGGTGGCCCGTGGGATGTTCATTTGATTGGTTGCTTTGGAGGATGCATTGTGAAATCAAGACCTTGGATTCACTCTGTATATTTTGGAGCTTGCAATCGTGGTGGGGTGAACGGTATAGTGAAAGTTAGCTTTGGTTGTAACCGAGATGATACAAGAGTTGTTAGACTGTTCTATTTTGAGCCGCTCAATTTCAAAGTTCTTTTAGACCAGCTTAATTAATTTTGACCACGATAGTAGCAATTTGTTCTGATGTGTTGTTATGGTCGGCAAGATGTATAAGCGCCGGACCAAGGAGTAGCGGGGCTGACCGGCCCATGTTGGGTGCGGCAGCACCACCGGCCATAGGCCTGGTTTGGGGTTAAGTCAATTGGATTAGATTTGTCTCGTTTTAGAATTTCCTTAATTAGAATTTCCTTAATTATAGCTCAGGAGGTTGAGTCCAGGTGTATAAGAGTCAGACTTTGAAAGTTAATGAGATAGCCTGGGATTGTGTCATCTAGACACCCTTGGGCGCCTGGTGCCCTAATTCTTCCTCGCTCCTGTCTCCTTGCCCTAGCGCCGCCACGGCACCCCGCCGTCGTCAACGCCAAATCAATCTCCTCCACTCTCCTCCATACGCCCTACGTAGCAAGGCTAGGCGCCATACCAACCTGGTATCAGCTGCCTCGCTGCCCATGGATCCCACCGCTTCCACCAATGCTTCTGCGCCGTCGCTCCCACCCGCCTCCACCACCACCACCACTCCAATGTCGGCCGTGTCGCTGCCCCTAACCACGACACAGCCGGCGCAGCCGCCCACCCTAGCTTCGATTGCTGAGATGTTGGCCAGCATGCAGCTTCAGATGTCCGCCATGAACACCTATCTAGCGGACCAGGGCGCACGTCTTTCGGCCCTCGACGGCAGGCCGGCGTTCCCGCAGTTCGGGTTGCCAGGATTTGGGGGCATCCCTCGCCCGCCAACAATCACCGAGGTCACAGCCGCCACTGCGGACTCCTCCGCCTCGGCTTCGGGGGTCCCAACCCGGCCGCTGTCCCTTCCAGCGCCAACGCCGCCGCAGCAGCTGGCCGCGACACCGCAGGGGCCTACGCCACCACCCGGGGGTTTGCCGATCACTCAGATCGTCTTCCCGCGCTCTCCGTCGCCGATTCCAGGGTTCGGGGCCGTCGCTCCTATGCCGCTCCCGGCCTCTGCTCACATGGCCCCGTCCCTAACATACCCCCAGTCGTCGTCCGACTGGGAGTCCGCCGCTGTGCCGAAGTACCACAAGATTACCTTCGAGACGTACGATGGCCGCGAGGATCCACTGGGGTGGCTCAACAAATGCGAGCAGTTCTTTCGCGGCCAGCTCACTCGGGAGGTCGACAAGGTGTGGATGGCCTCCTATCACCTAAAGGGAGTCGCCCAGCAGTGGTACTTGGTGCTGGAGACCGACATCGGCCGGCCATCATGGCCGGATTTTCGTCGCTATTGCCAGGAACGCTTCGGCCCCGCCCTCAACACTAATCACCTTGCTGATCTCGCCCGGCTACCGTTTGGCGACAACGTGGCCGCCTACATGGAGGCGTTCCAGGCTCGGGCGGCGCATGCCGGAGACCTCACTACGCTGCAGCGCGCCAAGCTATTTACTGGTGGCCTCCCCGACTACATCAGGGTGGACGTCGAGATGCATCAGCCCCAGAATCTTCAGCATGCCATGTATTTGGCTCGGGCTTTCGAACGTCGCAACGCGCCGCAGCGTTTGGCGCTCCCAGCCCCCCAGCGGGCCAACCGACGCCTGGGGGGTGCTCCGCCGGCTGTACCAGCTTCCACGCCCGATGCCTCCAAGGCGTTCAAGCGGCTCACGCCTGACGAGATGGCCGAACGCCGCAAACTCGGCCTCTGCTACAATTGTGATGAGCCGTTCGTTCGCGGGCACAAATGTGCCCGTCTGTTCTATTTGGAGGTTCCTGATTATATTGTTGAAGAGCCGGAGGAGCCCGATGACGCGCCGCCTCAGGCTGAGGAGGCCTCATTCGATCCGGACAAGCCGATGATCTCCCTGTCCGCGGCAACGGGTATTCGGGCGCGCGACACCATGCAGCTGCGCGTTCGGATTGGGGCCCACGAATTCATGGCGCTTTTGGATTCGGGGTCGACCCACAATTTCATCAACTCTGCTGCAGCAAGTCGTGCCGGCCTTCAGTTCTCGGACAGCGCAGGTGCCCACGTCATCGTCGCTAATGGTGACCGCGTCGACTGCCAGGGCCTCGCGCGTGCTGTTCAGCTGCGTATCGGCACCGAGCGCTTCACGGTGGATTGCTTCTCCATCCCTTTGGCGCCGTACGACATGGTCCTCGGCCTCACGTGGTTGCGGTCGTTGGGGCCCATTCTCTGGGATTTCACCTCCCTGCGCATGACGCTGTTCCTCCATGGGCGTCGGGTGGTGTGGACAGGGGTGGGCGCGCCAGCTGAGGCTTCTTCCACAGCTCTGTTCACTACGACTCTCGGCAGCGACAAGGGCGCCGAGCGGGCCCTTCTGGACCTGCTGTTGGACGCCTACAACGACGTTTTCGAAGCACCTGCGGGGCTTCCACCGGCTCGGTCTTGTGATCACCATATTCATCTGAAGCCCAACACCGAGCCTGTGGCGGTCCGCCCGTACCGCTACCCACAACTTCAAAAAGATGAACTGGAGCTGCAATGTGAGGCGATGCTCCAACAAGGGATTATTCGGCCTAGTACTTCACCCTTCTCCGCGCCCGTGCTATTGGTGAAGAAACAAGACGGCTCGTGGCGTTTCTGTGTCGATTACAGGGCCCTCAATGCCGTTACGGTGAAGGACAAGTTTCCCATCCCAGTCGTCGAGGAGTTACTCGATGAGTTGCATGGCGCGAAGTTCTTTACTAAGCTTGATTTGCGTTCGGGGTATCATCAGGTGCGTGTTGTTGCTGCAGATGTCCACAAGACGGCGTTCCGGACTCATCATGGACACTTTGAGTTCCTGGTCATGCCTTTCGGCTTGTCCAACGCGCCATCGACGTTCCAGGCCTTGATGAATTATGTCCTCAAGCCGTTTCTCCGCCGCTGCGTTCTCGTCTTCTTCGACGACATCTTGATCTACAGCTCTTCCTGGACGGAGCATCTCCGACACCTGCGTGCGGTTTTCGACGTCCTCCGCGCGCACCGCCTCCATCTCAAGCGGTCGAAGTGCGCCTTCGCTACCTCGGCTGTCCACTACCTCGGCCATGTCGTTACTGGAGAAGGGGTGGCCATGGACACGGCCAAGGTGGCTGCCGTGCAGTCCTGGCCGCACCCACGTGCCGCGCGCGGCTTACGCGGCTTCCTTGGGCTGGCCGGGTATTATCGGCGATTTATCAAGGATTACGGGATCATCGCTGCGCCACTAACGCAGCTGCTTCGCAAGGACGCATTCCAGTGGACGGAGGCTGCTGAGACTGCCTTCGCCAACCTAAAGGCTGCTCTCACCGCCGCCCCTGTCCTGCACCTTCCGGACTTCGCAGCTACATTCGTTGTGGACTGTGACGCCTCCGGATCCGGTTTTGGGGCTGTGTTGCATCAAGATGGCGCGCCCATTGCTTTCTTCAGCCGGCCGTTCGCCGCACGCCACCTCAAAGTGGCGGCCTATGAGCGCGAATTGATCGGTCTTGTTCAGGCCGTGCGCCATTGGCGGCCTTATCTGTGGGGCAGGGCTTTCGTCGTACGGACCGATCACTACGCCCTCAAGTTCATGCTGGACCAGCGCCTCTCTACCATACCGCAACATCACTGGATTAGCAAATTGTTTGGCTATGATTTCAGGGTGGAGTTTCGTCCCGGGCGCTCCAACGTCGTCGCTGACGCTCTTTCCAGGCGGGACGGCGAGGAACCCTTGCTGTCCACTGTGTCGGGAGCGTCCGCAGCCTGTTTCTCGACCGTCTCGGTGCCTACCTTCCGGATCTTTGACGACTTGCGCCGGGAGCTGGACGCCGATTCCACCTTACGTGCTCGTCGTGACGCCGTTGCCGCCGGCGCTCACGGTGACTCCTGGTGCGTCCGCGAGGGGCTGCTGCTGCACAAGGGCCGTGTGTTTGTGCCCGGCTCCTCTCCTATCCTCGACGACATTCTCCAGCTCGCCCACACTGAGGGCCACGAGGGCATCCAGAAGACACTGCTTCGCCTCCGCACGGAGTTTTTCGTTGAGCACGACCGCCGCATCGTGGGTGACTTCGTGCGGTCCTGTGCGGTGTGCCAGCGGAACAAGACGGAGACGCTCCATCCGGCCGGGTTGTTACAGCCCCTGCCGGTGCCGTCGCGTGTGTGGGCGGACATCTCCCTTGACTTCATTGAGGCCCTGCCGAAGGTCCATGGCAAGAGCGTCCTACTCACGGTGGTGGACAGGTTTTCGAAGTACGCTCATTTTATTCCGCTCGGCCATCCTTATACAGCTTCGTCGGTGGCCCGTGCATTCTTCCAGGAGATCGTTCGCTTACACGGTTTCCCGGAATCCATCGTCAGCGACCGTGATCCAGTGTTCACGGGTCATGTGTGGCGCGACCTCTTTCGTCATGCCGGCGTCAAACTTCGAATGAGTTCTGCCTTCCACCCGCAGACCGATGGACAGTCTGAAGCTGTCAATAAGACTATTACTATGTATCTTCGGTGTTTGACAGGTGACCGTCCGCGTGATTGGCTGGATTGGCTTCCTTGGGCTGAGTTTTGCTACAACTCAGCCTATCACACGGCGCTCCAGACCTCCCCGTTCCAGGTGGTCTACGGTCGTCCGCCTCCTGATTTGCTGCCCTATGCTCAGGGCCATGCACGTACAGAGGCGGTGGACGATCTGCTCGGCTCCAGGGATGAGTTCCTTGCGGATGTGCGTGCTCGTCTTCTCCAGGCTCAAGAGCACGCGCGCCGGTTCTACGACGCCAACCACCGCGACCTCGAGTTCGCCGTTGGCGATTGGGTCCTCCTTCGCATGCTCCACCGTCACACGAAGAATCTGGTCCCTGGGGGCCGGGGCAAGCTAGCGCCCAAGTATGCGGGACCTTTCCAGGTGCTCGGCCGCATTGGTGAGGTGGCCTACCGTCTGCAGCTTCCCGATGGTGCGCGCATCCACGACGTCTTCCATGTCGGCGTCCTCAAGCCATTTCGGGGTACACCTCCATCCAGTGTGCCGGCCCTGCCTCCTCTACGTCATGGTCGGCCACTGCAGCGTCCGGTGCGCGTTCTCCGTTCCGAACTTCGCCACGGCGTGTGGCATGTCCTCGTCGAGTGGGCGGGAATGCCAGTGTCCGAAGCTACTTGGGAGCCGGTTCCAACTTTTCATGAAGCCCATCCCTCCTTCCAGCTCGAGGACGAGCTGTTTCCCGAGGGGGGGAGAGATGTTATGGTCGGCAAGATGTATAAGCGCCGGACCAAGGAGTAGCGGGGCTGACCGGCCCATGTTGGGTGCGGCAGCACCACCGGCCATAGGCCTGGTTTGGGGTTAAGTCAATTGGATTAGATTTGTCTCGTTTTAGAATTTCCTTAATTAGAATTTCCTTAATTATAGCTCAGGAGGTTGAGTCCAGGTGTATAAGAGTCAGACTTTGAAAGTTAATGAGATAGCCTGGGATTGTGTCATCTAGACACCCTTGGGCGCCTGGTGCCCTAATTCTTCCTCGCTCCTGTCTCCTTGCCCTAGCGCCGCCACGGCACCCCGCCGTCGTCAACGCCAAATCAATCTCCTCCACTCTCCTCCATACGCCCTACGTAGCAAGGCTAGGCGCCATACCATGTGTTCTGCCCTCCATATTCTTGCTCTTTGGTGCAGAACTGGATCATGTTATGTTATATTTGAGCATGGATTCATGGCCACTTTGTTAAAATCGTTGTTTCCACGTAGAGATCGACTTACCTTAGTTTCTCTTCTTATACGTTGCATGTTATTGTTATGCCCAAGATTCAGCAAGCTGTCAATTTCATGCTATTCTGATGCCACATTGTGGGTAAATCTGGAAACCTTTTTTTTGTGTAGTGAATGAATTATTTATGTTGGTTACTTGGTCGGACTTTTATATTTCTGCCACTTTGTGAGGGAAAGAACATTTGATTGGTCATTACTCAATCATTAAGGGGAGCTCATTTTAATCCTTCTATATTTCAATCTAGCACCTCAGTATTAACCTCTGCAGGAAATAATCATTCAAAGGTACAACTATGCTGCATTGATATGTGGTTCATTCTTTGCAGATTTGCTTCAAGATTGTTAGCTTGGTTCTTGAGCCGTGTATTCTCAGCTTCTGTCGGATTTCGAGTTGCTGGTTTCAACTGCCTGAGGGATGTAACAATAAAGTTTTGTAAGGTCTGTTTTTCATCTCATGCTGCGAGGTCCTAGAGCTATAAGAAGTTAATGATTGTCCATGCTTGTTTTTTTTTCAATTTATTTTAGTAACATTTTGGTTTGGTGCCTTTTGCATCTTACAGTTGTCAAGCAACTAATACTGCTATGTAGAGCCAAAAAAAGATGACTTGCACTTCTTGATATGATTGGGAAGCATCTTAATATTACCTTGACATTTAGTACATTATCTTGCAGCTATATATATTTTCTTTGTTAAAGTACTTATTGTTTTATAATGGAGGTGTTGTTTTCCATGTTTCTCATTTTTCTGCTTTCAGAGTAGATAAGGAGAATCTGACCATAATATTTCTTTCTGTTATGAAATATTGATGTTCTTAAGACTCGCATTATCCGTGTTATGTTGAATAATTATGTATGTAGTTATATTTCTCCTTCAATTCTATCCCTTTCTTACTAATCCATCTGCTCACATTATCGAACTTCTCAGGGTTCAGTTGAATCTGTTTCGATTGGTGAAATAAAACTAAGTTTCCGCAAGTCTCTAGTCAAGCTAAGTTTCGGTGTTATCTGCTCCAAGGACCCAAAGTTGCAATTGCTTATAAATGATCTCGAAATTGTCACTCGATCATCTTCTCAAAATAAAAAGATACGAAAGTCAGCAAGGCCTCGCTCTACAGGAAAAGGGAAATGGCTGCTCACATCAAGCATGGCAAGACTTTTTTCAGTTTCCGTGACAGATCTGATAATCAAGGTAACAAATTGTCTCAACAATTTCTTATATAAGCTAATATTTTGTTTGCAATGAAAAATCATCTGCACCCAGCTAACTAGACATGGTCAGAAAAGGCAGTAAGAATGCAAGGCCTTTTAAAGATAGGAGATAGATTGATCCTTTCAATGTGTATGAAGATGAAATTTGTGCTCCATTACATGATTATTAATCTGCCTATCATGGCATCCTTACAAATAATTGCAGTTAATCTTAGTGCCGAATGAATGAGAAAATAAACAGGACTGAAGTACCTCATTTTTTCTCTACATGCTGCAGACACCTGTACTGTTGTGCCCTGTAGACCGATGTAAACTGGAAATATTGTGCAACTCCTGTTATGCTATGCCTGTAACCTCAAGCAAATTTACTCAGAATTTTTTTGCATGGACTAGCATTCAGCACGATATCTGTTTAATTTTCACAGTTCTGGTGATCTGAGTTGTATATGCAAAATTTCTTGTGAAAAGCAATAAGGCATCTAGCAGAATACATCACTTACCCTTACAAATGCGACGGTTATGTGTGTGTACAGTTATGTCACTATACTCTTCAAATTATCTGTTTTCTCATGTATGGTGATGTCTGGTCCATGCTGCTACTTATGATTTTTTTCAACTTAATTTTGCAAACAATGGTGTAGGTACCAAAAGGTGCTGTTGACATCAAAGAACTAACGGTGGATACGTTTAAAATTGCTGGACCTAATCATATTCTTGGTGTCAAGTTGCATCTTTTACCTTTGAATATACACTTTGGAGATTTGGGATTGACTACTGATCCGATGGGCAGTTGTAGTCTGCTTGATGCTTTCCAGTCTGATCAAGCTTCTGTATCTAACTCAGAGAAAAGCTTGGCCCCATTTGTTTGTGAAGATTTGTTGGTTACTTGTAACCTCGGCCATGAAAAGTGAGTTCCTCTTCTGCCTTGGCAACTGATATATTCAGGTGAAGGTTGTTATCAACATATAAATCACTTCCACAGTAAAATCTGTAAGACATAATCTGCTGCTGATCTCTCTCTCTCTCTGTTTGCTGCACAGCAGATTTGGCAATAGGTCATTCTCTGCTGTCCTAGTTGCTGTAGCAGTAGGGCAATAGGCCACCACTGGTACATTAGGTGGTAGCTAATACATCAGCCATGTCTTGGTAGTGGGCTGAGGTAGGAATTGTACTGCTAGTACTAGGAGTAGTTGGGGCTGTACTCAGCCATGCTCATGTGTACCTTATAGTTGGTACATGAGTTGTATATACTCTACCACTATGAAATGAAAAAAGGCAGTTCAGTTGCCACAACCAGAGGCAGAGCCGTGGCCAACACTGGAGCTTCTGCAGTGTGTGTGTGTGTGTGTGTGTGTGTGTGTGTGCTGTGCTCACCCCTTCTTCTACCTCTAGCCATAGTGAGTGAGTGTGTGTGCTGGTAAGCTTACTGCTTACCTGTGCAGGGCAGCGAGGGACCAACAAATTCATCAAATATGTCTGGGATCTTACATAGTATTCTTGAATTACCTTCTGTTTGCAGTATCGAGGTTCTGTGAAAATTAGAGCTTACATATGCAACACAGATTGTGTATTTGATTGCCCAAGAAGAGTTTCATACCAGTACCATAACAATTTGATGTTCCTATAGTATTACCTATTTTTGCATGTATTTAAAACTTTTGTTTATCAGGGAGAAAGGTATTAAAATCATCAACCTGGAATTGAAATGTGGGTATGCTATTGCCAACATTGATGAAAGGATGTTTTGCAAGAAGCACACGATTCCAGAATGTAACACTGTCTCTTTGAACACTGGAGATTCTATCACAGATACTTCAGCAATCAAACAAACATCGAAAAGCAAATCTATTCTACCGCTGTTAAAGAAACAAATGCTCGCATTTCCGGATAAGGTTAGTATACCCAAAATTGACTTGGATTTATCTATTTATCTGTTTGAAAAATGTTATGTTTTTTCGTCTGCAAATACTATTTTCACATTCATAATCTTTTTAATTCTTGTCATTAGGTAGTATCGAGTCGAGTCAATTGTTTTGCTTTAATTAGGGAGGTACTTGCAACTTGAATTGGCTTATATGGTGGTAGTTTCGTTTTTGTGTGATTTTTAAAGTTTGAGGGTGTCATATACCTGGTTCTAAAGTTGATGTTACATTTTCAAACCCAGCAAGAGTTTTTTTGGTGTGTGGGTGTTAATACGACTTATTCCTTCATAACATGTTATTATGTTTAATTGTTTATAGATACATTGTCATAAAGAAATAATGATCAAACTTTATATTTTGAAAAGTTCTATTGATGTCCAAAATGGCATGTTTGGTGACCATTGTCATGTCTTTGTACCCACTTATGTTCTCTTTCTTCTCTGCTCTTACTGAAAACTGAAAAATATAGCTAAATATTGTGTTTGTTCTTTTGAAGGTTAGCTTCAGTGTGCCGAAGCTTGATGTGAAGTTCAGACACCTGCATGAAGGACTTAGTGTTGACAACAACATTACAGGGATCCAGTTTACTTGTGCAAAATCCCTACCACAGGACGATTTTGAAGAAGTGACACCACACTTCGATGTTCAAGTTGATCTAAGCGAAATTCATGTAGTCTCTCTCTCTCTCTCTCTCTCCCCTCCTCTCTCCTTCTCCTCCCCCTAGTACTCTTGTACTTAACAGTAGCTGTTAATCAATAAAATTTTACTTCGTTCCTTTCAGTTAATTAGAGATGGTTCTAGCTCTCTGTTGGAAGTTCTGAAAGTTTTCGCAATAGCTTCTTTGGATGTCCCTGTTGACGTAAGTATCATGCACTTTAGTTGGTTTATTATAATTTGTCATCAACTTTCAGAGCCTTAAAATATATCTTCTTTTAGCCATTTCTTCCGATCAGAGCTGAGATTGATGCCAAGCTTGGCGGTACCCAGTGCAATGTTATGTTAAGCAGACTGATGCCATGGATGCGGCTTCATTCTTTGAGAACCAAAGGAAGGAAGCTTTCTAAAACAAGCTCCAATCAAGAAGTTACTCAAAAAAGGGAGATCAAGCCAATTTTGTGGACTTGCATGGTCGCTGCCCCGGAAATGACTGTCTTGCTTTACAGTCTTAATGGATTGGTATTGTACCATGTAAGTTCCTATGGTAATAAGAATAAGGCCTATTATGTTTGTGAACTTTTTTGTCCTGTGGGATTTGGCATGTTACATGTATAGTTGTCTTACTAAAATGACTTGTGCTGGTTACAGACAACATTTTTCTGTTGAAGCATTGCGCACTGCAGATATTTTGCAAAAAAATGTGGGGGGGCCTTCCTGCTGAATGCCAGTGTTTGTGATGTGTGTCATTCTGTGTTCTTGGGTGTGAGCCTTGCCCCTTGGGGGCATTGTAAGGGACAGGTCCTTTCTTTTCTATCTCTAATACAAAGCTGCACAGCTCTCATGCGTGTTTGATTAAAAAAAATGCCTACTTCTGGTTGGTGTATGTAGATGCTGAGCATAGTTCACTTTAAATACAAGTGCTGGTCATGCACTGTTGGAAAATAATGGAGAAGTTTGTTGAGGTGTGACCATGATGGCTAGTGTGGGTATTGTGGTTTGGCTCTCATTATGGGTTTTCTTTCTTTTCTCTTTTACATTCATATGTTGGAGTACCATTTATTGTTTGGACAATAGAATGCTTGTTCCTCTAAGCTAGCATTTGCATTGGTAATCTAGCCATTATTTGTTAGTGATGTGATCTAGAGTTTATAAATGCATTAAACCTTTACCTGCTAAGTGTAAGCATCATCCTTTGACTTGTGTTTTGATATGTTCCTTTTAAAATGCAGGCTTGTTCCCAGTCATCACATTTGTTTGCAAATAATATTGCAAGCAAGGGGATTCAGATACACACAGAACTTGGTGAATTGCTGGTGCACATGGAAGAAGAATATAGAGAGTTCTTAAAGGAAAACATATTTGGTGTGGATACTTACTCTGGTTCCCTAATGCATATCGCTCGGATGAGCCTTGACTGGGGATATAGGGAAAGTGATGTCCAAGATATGGTTGAAACTAGTAGGCATGCACTTGTTTTTTCCATTGATATAAGTGATATAGAAGTGAAATTTGGCTTCAAGCATTTGGAATCACTTGTGCTTAATTTGATGTCGTTTAGGACTCTATTTAAGAGTCTTCAGTCATCTGGCGGAAGTGCTAAAGAAAAGAATTTGGAGCGTAGAGGGGAAAAGAAAATGAAAGGTGTGAAAAAATTGAAATTAAGCCTACAAAAACTTTCTATTACGTACTGTGGTGATGCAAACATAGTAAATATGCCAATTGCTGATCCAAAGCGCGTGAACTACGGCTCTCAAGGTGGTCAAGTCATTGTTAGTGTTTCTGCTGATGGCACACCACGTAGGGCAAGTTTAACATCAGTTTTACCAGGCTGCCACTTGCGGTTCTCTGCATCTTTGGTACTATCTCATCTCTCTATGTGTATAGACAAGGAAAGCAAGACAACAGAAGTGGAATTGGAACGGGTGAAGGCAATCTATGAGGAATTACCTGAGGATCACTCTGGTGTCAGCGTAACTTTACTAGACATGCAGAATGCTAAAATTGTTCGCCGATCCAGTGGCCATACAGAAGTTGCTGTTTGTTCCCTCTTTAGTGCTACAGATATTTATCTGAGATGGGAACCTGATGCTCATTTAGCACTATATGAGACATTCATCCGCTTTAAGCATTTCCTACATCATGAGTCCCAAAAATCTGAAAAGATGACCAATACTGAAGTTGCCAGTATGAAAGCAAATGAACATGGCAACATGACTGCCAGTTCAGTTAAACCTCAGAAATCTGACAGAAAAGGGTCAGTTTTTGCCATTGATGTGGATGTGTTAAGGGTATCTGCTGAACTTGCTGATGGTGTTGAAGCAAACATGCATGTACAATCAATCTTTACTGAAAATGCCAAGATAGGTGTACTGTCTGAAGGTCTCTCTCTTACTCTTAATGGTGCTAGAGTTTTAAAGAGCACCCGCATACAAATATCCTGTATACCTTTCAGCACTGGGAGTTTGCTTGATGCAAAGGTTGAGCCATCATCTAAAAGAGACTGGGTTGTTCAAGGGCTAGATGTCCATATTTGCATGCCTTACAGGTTGCCATTGCGTGCCATAGAGGATGCTGTTGAAGATATGATTCGTGCCCTTAAGCTTGTCTCATCTGCCAAAAGAAGTATAATATGTCCTGATGGAAAAGAAAAATCTAGAAAGGTTAATTCTGGGGGATCCAAATTTGGATCTGTGAAGTTTGTATTGCGTAAACTGACAGCAGATATCGAGGAAGAGCCCATCCAAGGTTGGCTTGATGAACATTACCATTTGATGAGGAGCAAATTCTGTGAGCTAGGTGTTAGGTTGAATTATCTTGAGGAAGCTATATCAGGAAGTGTAGATCCGAGCAATCGCAGCTCCGAGAGAAAAGTTCTCTACAATGGTGTTGAAGTTGACATTCATGACACCGCAGCTCTTCAAATGTTGCAGGAAGAAATCCATAAGCAAGCATTTCGATCATATTATGTGGCTTGTCAGAACATGGTACACGCAGAAGGCTCAGGAGCATGCTCAGAAGGTTTTCAAGCTGGGTTCAGACAAAGCTCGCGAAGAGCTTCTCTTCTTTCATTTTCTGCATCTGATCTGGATGTTACTTTGACCAGGATAGACGGTGGAGAGATAGAAATGGTTGAATTTATAAAGGGGCTTGACTCTGTCTGTCAGGAGCAAAACATACCGTTCTCTCGGTTTTATGGTAGTGATGTTTCTGTCCTTGCTGGGTCCTTGGTTGTACAGTTAAGAGACTATACTTCTCCTCTGTTTTCCTCACTCAGTGGGAAATGTCAAGGCCGTATTGTGCTTGCCCAGCAGGTCAGTTCTATCGAACTCTTTCCTTTGTGTTAGAACTAATGTTTTTGTTTAAAGATTGTATTACGCTGAGAGGGCTATGAATATGCACTTTCAGAAACTCAAAACTGTTCTTAGTTTTTGCCACCCTCCTGTAATTTGTGCCAGCTTCGCACTGTCTTAAGTTATATACTTTATAGATGCATAACTTGGTTTGATCTTCCGCACATTAGTTTTACCTCAATTTGACATGGCTGCAATGCATAGGCTGTACAAATTGAAAAAGGGGAGTGGGTATGTTGTTTATGTGGTTAGCCAGCTTCGCCAGAAAGCAGATCAATCCCCAATTCAGATGCTATGCGGAGACCCCTTTCCA
The DNA here is from genome assembly GCA_022457205.1 of Saccharum spontaneum. Taxonomy (NCBI): domain Eukaryota; kingdom Viridiplantae; phylum Streptophyta; class Magnoliopsida; order Poales; family Poaceae; genus Saccharum; species Saccharum spontaneum. The sequence goes on along the minus strand of CM039582.1, from coordinate 4,712,104 downwards.
GAAAGAAATGACTCTGCCCCAATTGGTAGTTTGACTGGTTACTGTGATTAGACTGGCAACTAGCACTTGGCACCCAATATTAAGCAATCCATCAGAATATGCCTCACATTGAGAACTATATTTGTCATTCTGATTATGTCAGAAGGAACTTAAGACGTACTCCACTACTCCCTCTGTTTCTTACTGGGCGCATATTTTGTTTTATTGTTTAGCTGTCGGGTATAGAGAACACACACTTTTCCTAATTCAGAAATGTATATACCCCCAAATAAGTTCATGCATGCAGTTGAATGAACCTCTTTACTACTTCCAAACAATCACTTTAGTAAGTGCATGTGAAGGCATGCATCTTAAACTAACGCTGCAATTGGTGCACAGCCATGCCTGCCTGCCTGCTTCCACATCAACTACTAAGCAAGGGCAGTGCTGACCATTGTGCCACGCCCTTGGTCTTTGAACCCCCGAAAAGGCGCCATCTAAATCCGAAGGGATGTAGTAGTATATTAGTAATGAACTATTAAACTCGTGATGATGGGATTTTGAGTATGGCCTGACTCTCAGTTTGGGAGTTTGGGAAATGAGGAGGTCCTGTTATATGCTACGTCACATTGCTGTATATCTAGATATTGTAGCATCACACACATAAATAGACTAGTCATGAGAGAACATCTGTGCCTAGATCTGTACCGTTTCCCAGTAACTTTTAACTCAGATTCATATGAACATTTCATTTTGAAAATGAGTTCATGTTCAATGAATGCTGATTACCATGAGAATGGAAACTTAGGTTATCTAAATGTTTAAATTCGAGCTGTTTATATCGAACATGTGTTTTTTTTAATATATTTTAGATCCTTTGTCCATCCTCACTGTTTTAGGGAATGATTTTCTATTCCTTGGCTAACCCTAGAAGGGTAGCTATATAGTTCCATACATGGGCCACATGGGCCTTAGCCTCATGGGCTTACATATACTCCAACACCCCCCCGCAGTCTGAACTACCGTCGCAGCGGAGTTCGAGGCTGAAACAAGAAAGAACACACACAACCCCCCCACAGACGCAACTAGCCACTAGTGATGTTGAGGCTGGAGCGAAACTCGGCGAAGGTCGAGGACGGGAGGCCTTTGGTGAAGATGTCCGCGAACTGGGAGGTCGTCGGGACATGAAGGACCCGTACCTCGCCCATGGCGACCCGATCACGGACAAAGTGGAGGTCGATCTCGACATGCTTCGTCCGCTGGTGCTGGATGGGGTTGGTGGAGAGGTAGACCGCACTGACGTTGTCGCAGTAGATCAGTGTGCTCCTGGAGGGTGGAGTGTGCAACTCAGCAAGCAGCTGCCGGAGCCAGGCGGCCTCCGCCACGCCGTTAGCCACGGCGCGGTACTCCGCCTCGGCACTGGACCGGGAGACCACCGGCTGGCGCTTGGACGACCAAGACACCAGGTTGCCGCCCAGGAAGACGGCGTAGCCGGAGGTGGAGCGGCGAGTGTCCGGGCACCCAGCCCAGTCAGCGTCGGTGTAGACAACGAGGTCGGTGGAGGAGGCCCGGTGGAGGAGGAGGCCGTAGTCGAGTGTGCCCCGGAGGTAGCGGAGGAGACGCTTGAGAGCCGTGAGGTGAGGCTCCCGGGGATCATGCATGTGGAGGCAGACCTGCTGAACTGCATAGGTAATGTCCGGCCGGGTGAAAGTGAGGTACTGAAGAGCTCCGGCAAGACTCCTGTATGCAGTGGGGTCGTCCACCGGTGGTCCCTCAGCCTCAGACAGCTTGCCCTGAATGTCGACCGGGGTGGAGCAGGGCTTGCAATCAGACATCCCAGCCCGCTCCAGGATATCCCGGGTGTACTGTCTCTGGTGAAGAAGGAGCCCAGCAGGACGGTGCTCAACAGTGACACCGAGAAAGTGATGGAGCTCACCCAGGTCCTTCATCGCAAACTCCTGCTGAAGAGCTGCAATGATCCGGCGGAGAAGAGGCGCGCTGGAGGCGGTGAGGACAATGTCATCAACATAGAGTAACAAATATGCAGTGTCGGCCCCATGGTGGTAGACGAACAGGGACGTATCTGACTTGGCCTCCATGAACCCCCGGGTCAGCAAGAAAGCAGCAAACCGGTGGTTCCACGCCCGAGGTGCCTGCTTGAGGCCATAGAGTGACCTGTTGAGCCGGCAGACCATGTCAGGGCGGGTGTTGTCGACAAACCCCGCCGGCTGACTGCAGTACACCGTCTCGGTAAGAAGGCCGTGGAGGAAGGCGTTCTTGACGTCCAGCTGGTGGACGGGCCAAGACCGAGCAAGTGCCAGTGATAGTACGGTACGGACGGTGGCCGGCTTGACCACCGGGCTGAAGGTCTCATCGTAGTCGACGCCGGGGCGCTGAGTGAAACCCCGGAGGACCCATCGAGCTTTGTAGCGCTCGAGAGAGCCGTCCGCTCGGCGCTTGTGAGTCCAAATCCACTTGCCGGTGACGACATTGGCGCCCGGCGGCCGGGGCACCAACTCCCACGTCTGGTTGGCGAGTAGTGCGGCGTACTCCTCTTCCATCGCGCGGCGCCAATGAGGGTCCAGCAGGGCGTCGCGGACGGAGGAGGGTACCGGAGAGACCACCGCGTCGCCGGTCGAAGCCTCGAGGGCACGAGGCGGCAGGGTGCCAGCCGCGTGCCGTGTCACCATCGGGTGAACATGCCGCGGGTGTCGGTGAAGTAGCGGCGGGTGGTAGACCGGCGGAACACCACGGGCCGGCGGAGACAGTGGCGGTGGTGTCGGTGTTCCCGGCGGAGAAGGGACCGGGACCACGGGCGGCGGGGGCCGCGGCCTGCGCTGGTAGACCCGTACCGGCGCGGCAAACCTCGACGGAGCCGCCGGGGCAGGTGCCGAGACAGGGTCCGGCGTCGGCAACCGGCACGACCCCCCCGGGGCAGAAGCGGGGGACGAAGGCCCCGGGTCTGCACCAACTGGAGAAGGCGGGGCCGCACCGGAGGACGAGGGGCCCGGACTCGCAGGGGAGCCGGGACCGGTGGCCGGCTCAGAACGCGTCGAGGCGGGACCTGCAGGAGACCACAAAGAAGGTGGCTGGACCACCGGGTCAGTGGAAAACAGATCGGGTGGGTCAGTGACCGGAGGTGTAGTGGTGCTGGAAAAGGGAAAGACGGACTCATCGAAGACCACATGGCGCGAGATGAGAACACGTCGGGAAGTAAGGTCGAAGCACCGGTACCCCTTGTGATCAGGGGAGTACCCGAGGAAGACACAGAGCGTGGAGCGAGGGTCCAGCTTGTGAGAAGAAGTGGCAGCAGTGTTGGGGTAGCAAGCACACCCAAACACGCGAAGGTGATCATACCGAGGCGGGGTACCAAAGAGGGCATGGTGAGGAGTGGAAGCGGGACAGGCAGCGGAAGGAAGGCGGTTAAGAAGGTAGGTAGAGGTGTGCAGGCCCTCAGCCCAGAAGCGAGCAGGAAGAGAAGCCTGAAACAGGAGAGTGCGCACGGTGTGGTTAGTGGTGCGAATCATCCGCTCGGCCTTGCCATTCTGCGAGGAGGTGTATGGGCAAGACATGCGGAGCTGAACACCGTGAGAGAGGAAGAAAGCTCGGGCGGTGGAGTTATCAAACTCGCGACCATTGTCACACTGGACGGCCTTGATGGTGAGACCGAACTGAGTAGACACCCAAGTAAAGAAGTGGAGGAGCGTGGTAAACGTATCAGACTTCGCACGAAGAGGAAAAGTCCACGAATAATGCGAAAAATCATCAACAACCACAAGATAGTACTTATAACCAGAAATACTGATAACAGGAGATGTCCATAGGTCGCAATGTACAAGATCAAAAATGCGGGCCGCATGAGAAGAAGAACTAGAAAAAGGAAGACGAACATGTCGGCCCAATTGGCACGCATGACACAGTTGCTCATCATGAGCTCGAGTACATGGAAGACCGGAGCTACGACTGAGCTGTATCAGGGCATCACGTCCAGGATGGCCGAGGCGCCGGTGCCAGGTAGTAGAGGAAGCAGAAGCGACGAAGGCAGCTGACAAAACGGACGGCGAAGAAGAAGAAGGAGCCGCCGGAAAGCGAAGAGTGTAAAGGGGCCCGGTGCTGTCACATCGGAGCAGAGGACGCCGGGAAGCCAAATCCTTCACAGTAAGACCAGAAGAGTCAAATTCCACAGAACAAGAGTTGTCAGCTGTAAAACGTCGAATAGAAAGAAGATTATGAACCATGGAAGGAGCAACAAGAACATCAGGAAGACGAAAGGAGCCATGAGCACCGGCGGTACCCACAGAGGAGACAGGAATACAAGAACCATTTGCGACCATAATGGACGAAGGAAGGGATGAAGAGGGAGAATGGACCGACGAAAGTATACCGGGGTCAGGAGTGGTGTGGTAGGTGGCCCCCGAATCGGCGATCCACTCGGGTCCGACCGGAGGTGTCAGGCTCATGGTGCTGAACGAGCGAGCCAGGGCCGCCTGATCCCAGCTCGCGACCCCCGGTGGAGCCCCGGAGGAAGGAACCCACGGCGTAGTAGGCGGCGTAGCAGGGAAGCCGCCGAGTGGAGGTGCTCCAGTGAGCATGGCCACCGGTGGACGCGAGTCGGTCCCGGTGGCGTGGTAGGGCCACATGGAGATGCGCCCAGACCACGGGTTCTGGAAAGAGGGCCATGGTGCCCCCCCCTGTGGTCCACCAGGTACCGGGGCCTGGGTAGGTGCACCCCGGCCGCCCCCGCGACCCCCACCGCGGCGACGACGACCACCACGACCCCCCCCACCTCCGCTCGGGCCGGAGGGAGGGGGACCCAGGAGAGACGACGGTGGTGGAGTAGCTGACCGTGGAGCAGACTGGCGCGGCGGAGTAGCAGCCAGAGCCGTCGAAGAGACCCCCGGGGAAGCAGTGGAGCCCGGCTGGAGGCCCTGTGTGAGCTCCTCCATGACAAGATCGTCACGGACCTCCAGGAAGGTGGGAAAGGGCCGCTGGCGGGTGATCCACGTCCTGAGGTGGGCGTAGCGGTCACTGAGCCCCCGAAGGACGTTGAGGACCAAGATGCGATCCTCCACAGGCCACCCGAGGTCCCCCAGGGAGTCAGCCATGGACTTCATCCGGCGGCAGAACTCACCGACGGAGAGGTCACCTTGGACGAAGGTGCGGAAGCTGGCATCGAGGCGCAGAGCCCGGGCCTCAGCGTTGCCCAGAAACTGACCCTCAAGGGCCAGCCATGCCCGGCGCGCGTCAGGAGAGGTGCGGACGAGGTCGTGAAGGTCCAGGGAGATCGTCCCCAGAATCCAGGAGAGGACGATGCTGTCGAGCCGGATCCACGACGACGTCTGGGCAGCGACCGGGGCGTCGAGGAGGACGTGGTCGTCGAGGGCGTAGCGGCGAAGAGTGAGAACCACCAGATCCCGCCAACGGGCGTACGAGGGCGACTCCGGCTCGAGGACGACCGGAACGAGCAGGCGAATGTTCTGGACCCCTCCCGCCTGGTAGTGCAGCTGAGCGACGAGCGGGTCGGCCGGGTCGTGCCAGAGGACGGCGGTGTGAGACGCGCGGCGACCCGGCGAGGCGGAGGAGTGGGCCCCAACGTCCTGTCCCCCAGGGTGGGTGAGTAGCCGCTCAGCCTCGGCGATCTGGCGAGCCAGGGCATCGGCCGCTTCGCGCTCGTGCTCCCACACGAGGGCGGCCGCCCGCACGCGGGCCTGTCCCTCCGCGGCAGAAGCACGTGCGGCGGCGAGGGCAGCAGCGAGGGATGAGGCGTCACGACCGGCGTAGATCTGGGAAAGAAGTGGCGGGGCCGGGAAGGTCTGGGCACCGGCAGGAGAGAGGGTGCCGGCGTCCAGCCCGGCGCCGGGAAGGTGGACGGCGTCAGCGGGTTGCTCTGTCAGGGCAGCAGCAGCGATCCCCCCCTCCTCAGCGCCTCCTGGAGCCACGGCGGCGGCAGGGTCCCCCCCACTTCCCCGGACCGCTGGAGCGCCCTCAGCAGTGGCTGCAGCTGTGAGGGCAGCGGCGGGGTGATGTGGAGGTGCGCTGGAGGTAAGTGGGAGGGAAGGGGTGAAGGAGAGGGGCCCTGGAGCAGTGCCAACGGCGGGTAAGGGAATGGAACGGCGGCTGCCAGCAGAAGCAGGAAGGAGGGCGGCTCCTGAAGGAGCGGCTTGCAGCCCAGCGGCTGGATGCAGGGCGGGTCCAACAGCGTCTGTAGGCAGGGCGGCGCCAGTAGGGGTGGAGGGCAGGGCAGCAGCGGCTGGGAAGGTCCCGGCCCCAGGCCAAGGCGCGCCTGGAGGAGTGGGGTGGCCGCCAGGAAGGACGGCGGCTCCCCCCCAGGCCACCGGATCGGCAGGGGCGGCGGCTCCAGGCACGGGCAGAGCAGCAGCGGGAGGAGACCGAAGGAGATCGGCCCAGGAAGGGGAGGAGAGGGGAGGGAACATGGAGAAGTAGGAGGAGGAAGATGGAGGCCGGCCGGCCATGGCGCCCCCCCCGGCGGGCAGAGAGAACCGGCGGGTCAGGGTGGCCGGCGGCTGCTAGAGGAAGGAGAGGCTTGATACCATGTTTTAGGGAATGATTTTCTATTCCTTGGCTAACCCTAGAAGGGTAGCTATATAGTTCCATACATGGGCCACATGGGCCTTAGCCTCATGGGCTTACATATACTCCAACACTCACTTCTCTTTCTCACTCTATCCACTTTTCAGGCAACATGTTTTCAACCCCAAATACATCAAGAATTGTATATTGGAAGATGGCAAAAGGTCACGATGCTACGTTCTGCCAGTGGTACTACACCAGCAATGAAAATGTACTCTAATTTACCTATTTATTTCCAGATGGGAGAGATATCTTTTGGAGTTGGTTATGAGCCATCTTTCGCTGATATAAGCTATGCATTTCAAGTAGCCCTGCGGAAAGTTAATCTTAGCAACAGGGCAAGCTGTTCTGGTCCAGCAGTCCAACCGCCTAAAAAGGAGCGCAGCTTACCATGGTGGGATGACATGAGATATTACTTGCATGGAAAGATAATTTTATATTTCAATGAGACCAAATGGAAGTTCCTGGCGACAACTAATCCTTATGAGCATGTGGACAAACTCCAAATTGTTTCTGAATATATGGAGATCCAGCAAACTGATGGTTGTGTGGATGTTTCCGCGAAAGAATTCAAGATATACATAAGCAGCGTTGAGAGTATTACAAAGAACCGCCGCTTAAAAGTTCCATCTCGTGTGCCCAGACCTTTTATATATGCTCCTCTATTCTCCCTAAATGTGGTTATTGATTGGCAGTGTGAATCTAGGAATCCATTGAATCATTATTTGCATGCACTTCCTGTTGAGGGGGAACCTCGGAAGAAAGTTTATGATCCATTTCGATCTACTTATCTCTCTCTTAGGTGGAACTTTTCCCTTAGACCATTGCAATCCCAGTATGGTAATGGCCCATCACCTCCCTTTTATGGAAATAATTCAATGCTCTGTGGGACCATGTCTGGCAGTCCTTGCAAAATGGCTGATGATGACTTCCCTACCATGAACCTGGGAGCTCATGACCTTGCTTGGGTTTTCAAATGGTGGAGCTTGAATTACAGCCCCCCTCACAAACTTCGTTCTTTCTCTAGATGGCGTCGTTTTGGAATTCCTCGGGCTACTAGATCTGGTAACCTCTCGCTGGACAAAGTTTTGGTTGAATTTTTTTTCCGTGTGGATGCTACTCCCTGTTGCATAAGGCATGCACCTTTAAGTGAGGATGATGACCCTGCATCTGGCTTGACGTTTAAGATGTCAAATTTGAAGTACGAGTTATGTTACAGTCGAGGTAAACAGCAGTACACATTTGATTGTAAACGTGAATCGCTGGACCTTGTTTATCGTGGTCTGGATCTTCACATGCCAAAGGTTTATCTGATGCGAGATAGCAATTTGTCTAAAGTTGAAAATGTATCCAAAGTAAGGACTACGGTCCAACAGTCACAGGGCAAATTTGTTCATGACAGATGCAACATGGGCAATTTCCAAGAAAAGCATGAGGATGGCTTCCTCTTGTCTTCGGATTATATCACAATAAGAAGGCAAACACGTAAGGCAGATCCGGAAAGGCTTATGGGATGGCAGGATACTGGGAGGAGTCATGAATTAACGTATGTTAGGTCTGAGTTTGAGGATGACAGTGAAAGTGACCACCCTCTATCTGAGCCTAGCGATGATGATGACGATTTTAATGTGGTGCTTGCGGATAATTGCCAAAGAGTATTTGTTTATGGCCTTAGGATTTTATGGACTATTCAGAACCGAGACGCGGTTTGGTCGTGGGTTGGAGGAATTTCCAAAGCATTTGAGCCTCCAAAACCCTCTCCTTCACGACAATATGCACAAAGAAAGATGATTGAAGAAAGGAATGCTGAGGGCTCTAAGTTGGCGCAAGATTCCAGCTCTTCCATACATGTGGGTTCTCCATCACTGCAACATCTGGATGCTTCGGGTTCATCTTCCTCGTTGCATAGTAAAGCCAATCACTCCTCCGATGTGGCTGGTATGTTTATTTTTGCTATATATTTTTTCATGCTGGGACATAAGTTGAAAGTTTTGGTTATCTTATTTCTGTCTGAGTCCATCAAAAGCTAAAAACTGCTAAATACTATAATTGTTTTAAACTGTTCTGAACTTTGTTAGTTGATCTTGAGCTTGTACCGTAAATGCAGTAAAGCATGACATTTTTTATGATTCGGATAAAGGAGGGACAGCCCAATATATGGTTAATGTTATTACTCCCCAATTCAACCTACACTCTGAAGAAGCAAATGTAAGTTTTTTCGTAAATATTTGCGTCTTTTGTTATCGCTTGGTGAGTTTCAGTTACGAATTAGTTTGTTATGTACGCCATGATAAATGGTTATACTATGTAATTTGTCTAGGTGATCTACATCATGCATTTCATCTAGCCCATTGTATTTCGAGATTTCAAAATTTGAGGACACTCCAATATTCAACCTTAAGTCCTTAACTATGACCTTGATTCTATTTTCACTTGTAGACTTGTTTCATAAATCAGTTTTCCATATTAACAACCACAATAGTTGGTTTCAACCTGTATCCTTTCTAGCAGGTTACATTTTTATTGCCATAAAAGCCACTAGATAACCATAAATGCCAACCCGATGGTCATGGTTGCCAAATTGAGTAAAACGTAAAACCACTCTAAAACCATGTGTGGAACTAAAGTAAATTATGATCTCTATGTACCAGGGAAGGTTTCTACTTGCTGCAGCCAGTGGTCGTGTACTGGCTCGTTCATTCCATTCAGTGGTTCATCTTGGGAAAGAAATACTAGAGCAAGCACTTGGAACAAGCAGTGCACATATTCTTGAGTTACAACCTGAAATGACCTGGAACAAATCTGAACTCTCTGTGATGCTTAAAGATGTTCAAGCTCATGTAGCCCCCACTGATGTGGACCCTGGTGCTGGTCTACAGTGGCTCCCTAAGGTTCTAGGTAGCTCTGAGAAATTGAAGCGCACAGGTGCCTTGTTAGAGAGAGTGTTTATGCCTTGTCAAATGTACTTCCGTTACACTAGACACAAAGGTGGAACTGCAGACTTGAGGGTAAATTAGATCTGATACCTATGTGTTTGTATTGGATGCACTTCAGTTAGAAAGCTAAACACATAATATATATATATATATATATATATATATATATATATAGGGAGAGTATACTCTATAGCTAGCTACAAAATAAGTTATTCTGTAGCCACCTCCATTTACGATAATTTTATATACTAATTTACGATAATATTAGTACATATTTACGATAGTTGGGTTACTATAACACATGAGGATATTTACCATAATGTTACCGTAAATCACATAGTAAGGAGTTACTGTAATCTCGTAAATTAACATAGTAATTATCGTAACTCAAAGTGGCTACAGAATAAGTTATTCTGTAGCCAGCTGCAGAGTAGTAGTTCTATATATATATATATATATATATATATATATATATATATATATATATATATATATATATATATATATATATATATATATATATATTTGTGATGGTTAATTAATTTCATACTCTGTAATCCAGGTTAAGCCACTAAAGGAGCTACGCTTTAATTCTCCAGACATTACTGCAACGATGACCTCTCGCCAGTTTCAAGTTCTGTTTGACGTGCTTAGAAATCTTATATTAGCAAGACCCCCCAAGTGAGACTTCTTTGAGTTTCATGAATTCTTTTTTGTTTTCTCATAATTGTTACTTTCATGGTTTGATGCTAGTTTTTGGTCCAGTATGTTCTTTTCTGTTCATCATTTAAAATTTATTAGAACATGGATATTACTTCCTAGGGTATGTACAACAGAGTTTGGAATCAATCTGCTTGTGATGGGCGTTTGAACTTTTGTTTTCTACCATGCAGGAGTGGAATTAGTGATGAACTAGAAATGTTGGTTCCAAATGAGCATGTATTTCCTTAAACAAGCATTTATAAATTATTCGAAAAGATTGAAATTAGCATCCTTTAGTTGTGTCCGAATTTAGCATTTTATCTCTGCTAAATTTTGTTCAGTGACTACAAACATCTTAATACGAACTATGCAACTCAGTTATGTATGCATAGCTAATTGACATGACATGCTTGGCTCACTGAACGTTCTCCATGCTACAATTTGTAGGGCACGTCTAGGGGGGGGGTAGGGGGGGGGTAGGGGGGGGGGTGGGGGGGGGTGGCATGGTGACAGTGGTTGTGAGATAATCTGCTGCTCCCCCTCTCTTTGCTTTTGCTGCAGCAGCAGGGTTGGCACTCGGTCAGCTCTGCTGACTACTGTTGAGGTTTGGCAATAGGCCTACATCAGCTATGGTAGTTGTTGATACTGATCTCAGCCATGTATTGCAGTAGGTGTACTTATGTACCTTGTAGTTGGTACTAGTCTTGTATATATACTAAGCAAAGGCAATGGAAGAAACTAGTTCAGAGTGGCCACATTTCAGAGTTTCAGAGCTGTGCTCCTGCTGTGTGTGTGTTCTGTCCTCAACCCCTTTCTTCTACCTCTAGCCGTGGTGAGTGTGAGTGTGTTGGTGAGCTAGCAGCTCACCTGTGCAGGGAGATCGAGGGCCAACAGTGGTTGGTATTGGTAGGGTAGAGGAGGGGTAAGGGTCATGAGCCTTTGGTACTGTGGGAAGCGTGGTCGCACATGAATGAAGTGGACTGGCTGATTTGAGACTACTGGTTAGGTTTACAGTGTGCAGGAAGTTTAAGGATGGAGGCTGATAATGTGGGTTGGTGTTCCTACGTGTTTTGAGGGGTCTTGAAGCTTTTGTGGTGCTTTGGTTATAAAGGTCAAAAAGGTAACTATGGAAGGTATTAAGAAATGAAGAGACTGATTGTGACAGGCTCACCGGAATAGACATCTCTTATTTACAGAACTGTGCTAGTGTACCTACATTTTTTGGTTTACCAGTTCTGGGTATTGAACTTTTGGCCCACATTCCAACACATGTGGTGTGCTGCACATGGAAACCATCATGCTGTGGAGCATAAAATTGATCTTTGTAATGCTGTTTAGCAAAGATACTAATATAGTAATATCTATGTTCTTATTATTACATGAAGGTTTATTATTATTACATGAAGGTTATCAATGACTGTTGGTCATTTTTTGTGGCCGGAAGCCTGTAACACTGAGTATACCCCAAATTTTTGTGCCAGTAAATAACTTTAAAATAAAATCCAAAGTCAAATCACAACTCCAAGTTGCCTTCTTTCTGGTCTGGAGGTCAATCAAAAAAGAATCACTACCTAATTAAAATCGAATTGATCCCCAGGCCTGTGATGCAAATATGCAAGTAGCAGGGATAATGCTTAAGATGATACCAACAGGACAAGCTTAATTTATTTCATCTGTTTGAGGTGATACGAGAAGGATGTTTACTAGCGCATGTATATATATGTTTGGTAGATTTCTCAAGTATGGTATCTCTTGCCCTTGTCTTTATTGACGTAAATATTCATATCTTTGCATTAAATTTTAAGGTTGCCCCTTTTTATACGACCCTATTGAACTTGTTAGACATATTATGTGTATATGTATATGGGTATGTGTTGGGCTCTATAGCTGACCAGCCACCTAGACTTCTAGTCTAGCACATATGTAGATTGAATTGTACCGCATTGCCTACTAACATAGGATGTTAGTCCGATACACTCTGTATAATCAGCCCATGGGGCTCAATGCAATATAACCTACTATTATTTTCAATCTCTGTTACTTACAGAACTTCACAGTATTAGTTTCCCTGTCACAGGCCTAGGAAAAACAGTCTTCAGTATCATCAGATGATGAAGATATGAAGAAGAAGCTGATGAGGTAGTCCCTGATGGAGTTGAAGAAGTGGAGCTTGCGAAAATTACACTTGAACAGAGGGAAAGGGAAATTAAGTTACTGCTTGATGATATAAGGTCTTCACTGGAATGGTGATAATGGGACTGACCACTGTCATTCTTCAGAAAAGGGTGATTGTTTATGGATGATCAACAACGGGAAAGCTTCATTGGTAAAACCACTTCATTTCTGGAGCAATGGAACTCATCCACTTGTATAATAATTCAAATAAAATGTTTGATCAATATTGTACTGTTACCAGGGTGGAAGGACTGAAAAGGGATTTCGCAAACCTACAGAAGTCTCGAATATCTCATATGCTTCACAATCACATTTGGAGAAAGAAAAGAACAAAACCACTTCTTGTGCCATGCGAATTTCTATGAAAATTAGCAAGGTTGTATGGAGCATGCTCGCAGATGGAAACACTTTTGCAGAAGCTGAGATCAATGATATGGTGTGTGCAGTCTTTCTAGTAATTGTTTATTTTTAGTTTCTCTGGTCTTTTGGTTTGCTTCTTTTTCCTGCTTGAATGTTTCAGTTCTTGTGAGTTCACTTATTATTGTTTTTCATTGAGGTTTTATCATCATGCAAATTGTATATTTCCCACTAGATTGACCCTTAAACTGGGATGCTGCTAAAAAAGATAAAATTGCCATTGAAACCCCCTCCAGTCAGGTCAGCTTGCCACTAGTTTCTATAGGTGTCCATTAGTGTAAAAATATTTCTGAAAATTGATTTTTAAACCATATAGACAGGGAAAAAAAATAATAAGACTTTGCTTCGGTTATTCCCTTCCCCAGACCCCACTCGTGTGGGAGCCTCTAGCACTGGGTCTGCCCTTTTTTTAGACAGGAAAAAAAAAGACAAAATTATCCCTGTCATCTATCTAATGTGTCGAGCTCTTGTTTCCGATTCCAGTCATCATGGCCTGAGCAAGACTCACCCATCTCCATCACTGGACCCTGTTAGTCGCTGGATTCGCACTCTTGGTAGTAGCTGAATCCTTACTCTCATCGAGAGAGGATGACACTAAGAGTTGGGGCAATTTTCTGGTTTATTTCTCACACAAACTCATACAATGCCATGCCAACCTGAGGGGTTGGGGATACATATTTATAGGGCTGCTAGCCAGCCAAGCATATGCTAAGATGCTGCTAAGATGCTGTCCTAGATGCTAGTCAAGATGCTGTCCTAAGATGCCGATGCTGTCCTAAGATGCTTGTCCTAAGATGCTTGTCCTAAGATGCTGTCCTAAAGATGCTAACTGCTGTCCTAAAAGCAGTCAAGGATGCTATTACAAGGACACAAGGACCATGTGTTGCAGTCCCACAAAGACCAGCCACACACGGACTTATTCCTGTCATTTTCCCCCTAAGTCTTGTGTGGCGCCGTCTAGGGAACTCGGACCATCCCAATCCTGGTGCAAAGCTCCTGGAACTTCACTCGCCCAAGGACGAACTCGGGACCATCCCAATCCTGGTGCAAAGCTCCTGGAACTTCACTCGCCCAAGGGACTTGGTGAGAAGGTCTGCCAGGCTGATCCTGGGTGTTGAATGTAGCCGGCCTTGATGCTCCCCTCGTCCAAGCAGCTCCGAATGAAGTGGTACTTGATGCGGATGTGCTTGCTGCGCTCATGGAAGACGGGGTTTCTTTGCTAAGGCCAAGGCGGACTTGCTGTCCACCCTGAGCTCCACCGCTTCAGTGTCTCTGCCGAGGAGATCACCAAGCAGTCGAGCGAGCCAGAGCGCCTGAGTCGAAGCGGTGGAAGCCGCTATGTACTCGGCCTCGCAGCTGGACAGGGCTACCACCTGCTGCTTGACCGACTGCCAGCTAACGAGGCACTTGCCGAGGAAGAAGAGGACCCCGCTTGTGCTCTTGCTGGTGTCGATGTCGCCCGCGTGGTCCACTGTCGCTGTACCCGACGAAGTGTGTCGCGCCAGGACACCTCGGGTAGTAGAGGACCGTGGTCGAGAGGTCCCCGCAACGTAGCGGATGATCCTCTTCACAGCCTGCTGGTGCTCCGTTGTCGGTCGTTGCATGAACCGACTAACGTAGCCGACGGAGGAATGCCAAGTCCGGTCGTGTGTGGGCGAGGGTAAGCGAAGGCTCCCCACAAGACGCCGGTACTGCGTAGCGTCCACCTCCTCCGTCGTGCTGTCGCGGCTCAGCTTCAGCCTCTCCTCCATCGGAGTTGAGGGCTGGGTTGCAGGTCGGTGAGCCCAGCTAGCTCAACGATGTGCTTGGCGTAGGCGGTCTGTCGAAGCGTGATCCCGGAGTCATCCTGGTGCACCTCGATTCCCAGGTAGAAGGAGAGAGACCCCAGATCACTCATCTGGAAGGTGGCCTTCATCTCTTCCTTGAAAGCCGCCACCTCCGCCTCCCTTGGTGCCGGTGATCACCAAGTCGTCGATGTAGACACCCACCAGCAGGGCCTTTCCTCCGTTGCCCCGCCGGTAGATGGCCGCCTCGTGCGGGCTTTGCTCGAAGCCCATCCCCTTCAGCGTGGAATCCAGCTTGGCATTCCACGCCCTCGGTGCCTGCCGCAAGCCATAGAGGGCCTTGCGCAGGCGAAGCACCTTGCCCTCCTTGCCGGGAATCGCAAATCCCGGCGGTTGATGCACGTAGACCTCCTCCTTCAAGTCGCCGTTAAGGAACGCCGACTTGACATCCATGTGATGGACACGCCAGCCCTCCTGGGCAGCTAGCGCAAGGAGGAGTCGCACGGACTCCATCCGTGCAACGGGCGCGAAGGCGTCGTCGAAGTCGATTCCTTCTTGCTGGACGAAGCCGCGCGCCACCAGACGCGCCCTTGTGCTTGATCACCTCTCCGGTCTCGTCCTTCTTGAGCTTGAAGACCCACTTGAGAGAGATGGCGTGGTGGCCGGCTGGAAGATCGGCCAGCTCCCACGTCTTGTTCCGCTCGACGGCGTCCATCTCCATCTGCATCGCGGCACGCCATGCCGCGTCCCTCTCCGCCTCGGCGAAGGAACGAGGCTCGCCATTGTCCTGTGCGAGGTGGCAGCTCCGCCTCAAAGTCATGCTGTGCCAGTCCAGGGACCGGCTGCTCGCCGAGGAGGTTGTCCACGGTACGGTAGCGCAGAGGCTCGCCGCCGTGGTAGGCGTCGATGCGATCCTCGTCGTTGGACAGCGGAGTGGCGAACTCCACTGTGCGCTGCTCGTAAGAGGTAGGGTCCGGTGTAGGAGAACGAGGCGTGGCCGGCGGTGCTGGTGGTGGACTCGCCGGAGCCTGTGGACTTGCCGGAGCTGGTGGTGGCGGTGGTGAAGGACTCGCCGGAGGTGGTGGCGAACGAGGTGGTGGGGTAGGCGAGCTCGGTGAGGACGAGCTGCTAGCTCCCCCCGCCTCCTTGAAGTGGACGTAGTCGACGACGAAATCGCTGGTCGTCGGAGTCGAGTCGTCATCCACCATCTTGCCCCACGTCCAGCTTCGCCCCTCGTCGAACGCGACGTCACGCGTGATGCGCACGCGCCGTGTCGCAGGGTCGAGGACGCGGTAGGCCTTGGCGCCCTCCGCGTAGCCGATGAAGACCCCTGGCGTGCTCCGGTCGTCGAGCTTGCCGACGTGGTTGAGCTCCTTGACGAAGACCAGGCAGCCGAAGACGCGAAGGTGGCTCACCGCGGGCTTGCGCCCGTGCCAGGCCTCGTATGGCGTCTTGCCGTCGAGGGCCTTGGTGGGGGAGCGGTTGAGCAAGTGGACGGCAGTCATCACCGCCTCACCCCAGTAGATCGCCGGCATCCCTCTCTGCTTGAGGAGGGCACGGGCGGTGGCCACCACCGTCTGGTTGCGGCGCTCGACGACGCCGTTCTGCTGCGGAGTGTACGGCGCGGAGAAGTGGCGGTGGATCCCCTCATCGGCGCAGTACGCCGCGAACTCGGCCGCCGTGAACTCGCCGCCGTTGTCCGTGCGTAGGACCCGAAGCTTGCGGCCGCACTCCGCCTCCGCAGCAGCTTGAAGGTGCTTGATGGCGTCCGCTGCGGCTGCCTTGGCGTCGAGCAGGACAGCCCACATGTAGCGGGACACGTCGTCGACGAGGAGGAGGAAGTAGCGCCGGCCTCCAGGCACCGTGTACAAGCTCCAGCTTCTCCTTGGCGCGGAAGCTCGCCCTGGCGAGGGAAAGGGAGCCGCCGCAGCTTGGTGAGGACGCAGGTGTCGCAGAATTGCTCCACGTGGTCGACGTGCGGCATGCCCCCGCAACCATCTCCTTGCTGCCGAGCTGCCTCAGGGCCTCAAAGTTGAGGTGCCCAAAGCGCTCGTGCCACCTCCAAGCGTCGTCGTCGCGGCGGGCTGCAAGACAAAGAGGTTGCGCCACCTGTGCGTGAAGGACGTAGAGGCGGTTGCTCCTGTTGACCTTGACCAGGAGCCGGTGTCGATGATCCCAGATGCGCAGCACCCCGTGCTCGATCTCCACGCGCGATCCGCTCTCATCCAGCTGTCCCAAGCTGATGATGGAGTTCCTCAACGCGGGGATGTAGTAGACACCGGTGAGCAGCCTGTGCTCGCCAGTCTTGGCGACGAAGACGACAGAGCCGACGCCCTTGATCTCCACAGCGGAGGCGTCGCCGAACTTGACGGTGCCTCGAACGCTTGGGTCGAGCTCGGTGAAGAACTCCCGCCGCCCGGTCATGTGGTGGGTGGCGCCGGTGTCAAGGCACCACCCGTCGGTCTTGTCGTTGCCGGAGTTGTCGTCGAGGAGGGCGTGTGCTTTTGGCTCGTCAAGGTGGAGGAGAGCCGTTGCGGCCGGTGCCGCTGGAGGTAGTTCAATGCTCGCATGAGCAATGAACAGAGCCGGCTGCTCCTCCTCTTCCGCCTGCGCGACGTGGGCTTGACCGCGTCGTGGCTGTCGACAATCCTTGGCCCAATGACCAAGCTTGCCGCAGTTGTAGCAAGGGTCGCCTCGTGCTGGCTTTTGCTTGCCAGCGGCGCCGCCCTGGGCGCCTCCACGATCATCACCCTCGGCACGTCCTCGCGCCCCTGCCTGGGCGTCTTTGCGCGGCTTGCCACGCTTGCCACGCTTGCGGCCGCCTGTCGTGGAAGAAGGCTCCCCCTTCTTCCTGTCACCTTGGCCGGCAGCCCACTGCTCCCGAGTGAGGAGGAGCTTCCCGCCAATGGTGACGGGTCCCGAGAGACGCTGTGGCTCATCGTCGTCAACGACCTTGAGGCGGCCCAACGCCTCCTCGATCGTCATCGTGGAGAGGTCCAGCAGAGACTCGATTGAGCGAGCCATCTGCTTGTACTTCTCGGGGACGCAGCGGAAGAGCTTCTCAACAGCTCTCTCCTCGCCGTAGGTGTCGTCGCCGAACTGCACCAACTTCTGCAACAGAGTGTTGAGACGGAGAGCAAAGTCATCAACGTCCTCACCTGGCTTGAAGGCCAGGTTCTCCCACTCCTTGCGAAGTGCCTGCAGTGTGGACTTGCGGGCGCGGTCGCTGCGATGCGTGCTGCAGCGATGGCGTCCCAAGCCTCCTTGGCAGTCCGCTTGCTGGTAAGCGAAAACTGCATCTTCGGGCGGGCCTGCAGCAATGAGAGCATCCAGCGCCCGTCGATCTTGGTCGTAGTCGACGTCGCCGTACCGGACTGCATCCCACATATGCCGCACCTGGAGCTTCACCCTCATCACCGCAGCCCACTCAACGTAGTTGGTCTTGGTGAGGGTAGGCCACCCGCCGCCGGGGCCGACGTCCCTGACGACAGCCTGGTACTCGTGGTGACCACGGTACCGAACCGGGGAGAGAGAGCCGCGCTGCCTGTGAAGGCCGCGCTCTCCGTCGACTCGTCCGCCGCCGCCATGCGCGCCTCCTCCAGGAGCGCCACCCGCCGTGCGCGCCTCCTTCAGGAGCGCCGCCGGCGTGTCTGCGCCTGTCTGGGCTGCCGCCGCGCTCGTGGGCGTGCACGGCTGCCCACTGCGCCGCTCGCCCTCGCGATGCCTCCCTCTCCAGCAGCTCGAGGTCCGCGTCGGCGCTGTCATCAGCAGCGATGGAGCTGCTGTTGCTGCCCGCGTAGAACCTCGACCTCCGCTGCTGCTGCACGCGCTGCATCCGCCGCCGCCGCTGCTTCCACCTCCGCTCTAGCTGCTGCTAGCTCCGCTGCTGCCAGCCTCGATGCCCTTGCCGCTGCTGCAGCGGCGTCTGCTGCCGCTCGCTCGCGCTTCTCTGCCGCGGCGAGGTCGGCCTCCTGCCGACGCCGCGTGCTCGAAGCGACCGAGCCCTGAGACTGGCCTGCGGACATGGCGCGCTATCGAGGGGGCTGTTGTGTGGAGAGCAGGGCAGCCGGAGCTGCTGCTGCTAACCGGCTGCGGTTGGGGCTGCTGCGAGGCCGGGGAAGGAGAAGAGCAGGAGATGCTCAGGCTACAGGATAGTACGGCTCTGATACCACTTGTTAGTCGCTGGATTCGCACTCTTGGTAGTAGCTGAATCCTTACTCTCATCGAGAGAGGATGACACTAAGAGTTGGGGCAATTTTCTGGTTTATTTCTCACACAAACTCATACAATGCCATGCCAACCTGAGGGGTTGGGGATACATATTTATAGGGCTGCTAGCCAGCCAAGCATATGCTAAGATGCTGCTAAGATGCTGTCCTAGATGCTAGTCAAGATGCTGTCCTAAGATGCCGATGCTGTCCTAAGATGCTTGTCCTAAGATGCTGTCCTAAAGATGCTAACTGCTGTCCTAAAAGCAGTCAAGGATGCTATTACAAGGACACAAGGACCATGTGTTGCAGTCCCACAAAGACCAGCCACACACGGACTTATTCCTGTCAGACCCTTCCTCCTACCTGGCTCTGCACCTCCCCATCCCTGTGCTGGCCCATGTCTCTTATCTAGTGTCCTGCTGTTCCTCACCACTGGTGTCGTGCTCTCCGCCGCCGCCGCTGCCTGCTGCAACCATCACACCACCGGAAGGGCCTGAAGGAGGTTGGGCTATGGAGAGGAGCATGGTCTTTGCTACTAAAAAGCTGAGCCTGTGCACAGGTTGAGCAACCTGGCGTCACATGCCGACCCTTAGTCCTATCTCCTATGATGGTGGCTGGTTGGAAGAGAAGGTCTTAGGTGGGGAGGACATAGTTGGATATTGGTGGGCTGACGAGGAATTGGCTGAACGGGATCCCTGCACCACTGTGGCTGCCTGTAGCTTCAATCGGGCTGGAGGAGGTGAGAGGCGTCAAGGAGGATGGACGGCGGGGATGAGAAGCGCCGACGATGATGTTTAGCGTTGGAACTCAGGAGGAATAGAAAGGGACATTTGTTGTATGTGCATGCCATTCATGCTCTCCGGCAGTCCAATGGAATGTTTGATGGTTGACTAACATGTTTAGTGTCAAATATGCAATTGTCTTATTTAGTGGCAAATCCACAATAACGATTCAAACTAGTTGAAAAATTGCATGGTCCATATTATTTATGGATGAATCTTCACCTATATATATAAGTACCATTCTTCGAGATCTGGCGAACTGTTTTTATTTAATAACCAATATGTGGTTCCATATAACACTTGAAAATCTTTTGCAGGTGTAACGATTTGATCGGGATTACAAAGATATAGGCATTGCTCAGTTTACAACTAAATACTTTGTTGTGAGGAATTGCATGGTCAATGCAAAATGTGATACCTTATTGTCTGCCTGGAACACACCTCCTGGAAAGTAAGAATTCTTTTCATTTCATCTCTTTGATCACTTCTCAAACTGTTCTGTTTGATATTTGAGCATATATTGAATATTCTGTGGAACATGTTTATCAAGAACTGTTTTGTTCTTTTACTTCGTAATGTTCTGGATTCACAGCGAGTTCCTCTTAAAAAAAAGGGATTCCACTGAATGATAATTTGATTGTATTCTTTACAGAATTAACATGCTTCGTGTGGATGCCAAGCAAGGCGCTCCTAAGAATGGAAGTTATCCACTTGAGCTCTTCCAGGTTGGTCAATTTATGGTTCTGTGGCTGTCATGCAAATATTAAATTTGGCACTGTTAACTTCCAATGAAGGTTGTTAGCTACTAAAAATTTTGTGGGTGTTAGCCGTGCACACACACACGCATGCACGAGTCGGATTAGTGGAGAAGAGAGAACAGAGAGAGCACGAACACACTGGAGTGCTACTGCTGCTGCTGAACTGGTTTGCAGCTAGTCCATTCAATTGGATATGTACATGTTCTACTCTAGTACAAGGTGATGTCTACTACTACTACCACTACCACTATACGGCTGCTACTGCTACTGCTACTGCTACTACTGCTACGCTGCTGCCGCTGCTGCCGCTGCTGCCGCTGCGCTGCTACTGCTACTGCTACTGCTGCTGCTGCTGCTGCTGCTGCTGCTGCTGCTACTACAAGCCCCCTCCATTCAGTAGTGTGAGCTTATTTTGATTAGGCACGGATGTAAAAAAAAAAGTTACAAGTTAGAGGAATCTATAATAGAGTAGTGTAGTACCAAAGCCTTTCATTAAGTGGTGGGAACTTTTTTTAGTGAACAACATTGGAAGTCATTTGCTTTCTTACTCCCTATAAGGCCTTCTGTTGATTCCCTATATCACCTGAGTGGAGTGACACATTTATGAATTGTCCTCTTCTCTCCCTACGCCTACGAGGAACTAAGGAAATGTTAGAAAATGGTAAAATGGCTCAAGGGGAGCTGTTAGATGATCAGGGACAGGGAGTTAGGGATATATCGTGCAATTCAGGCAGTGATATTGAAAGATTAAGCTATGTGGACTTTTTTCTCTCGAACTACACAGGAGAGCTCCGCGTCATTTCATTAAGGTAGAAAAAGATAGTACACGAGTCCAGAAGGACCCAAACCCGCGTACAGAAGCGAACACACACCACACCCCAGGGGAAAAAAGGCTAAATTCGCGCCACCAGCTACAAGAAAAACACGACCAGTGACCACAAGGCCTAAGAACCAAGGGTCATCAACCTGGGCAGGAGCTCTTGGAGCTTCGAAGCCCCTGCAGAACACCAGAGGCCGCCTTCCACGCTCACTTCCCAAGGCACAGCCTGGAGACTTGGCCTCAACTTCTCGAACATACAATCATTTCGGTGTTTCCAAACCTCCCACACCATCATTCCAAACCTCCCACACCATCAAGATTGTTAAGGAATTGAGTGGATTTGTGTGTAGAGTTATGTGTATACTCTTTTCATGAGGAAAGTATAAGGTGGAACAAGTTTGGAAAACTAATAGTATGACCATGCTAATAGTATGACCCATGAATGGAACCGGGCCATGCAAAAAAATAAGTTACATATAATACTGTGCTATTCCCCTGATATTTGAAATGGCATTTCTACATCGGATGACACGTTCTTTTGGACACAGGAAGGATCTGTACAGTCCAACTTTGGAATTGGGCTGATCACCAATTTCTTTGTAAACATAGTTGTAAATGCGAATGAAGTTAGAATATTATGAGGTTTATTTGCTGCTAGTTATTTAATATTTTCATAGGCCAGTCTAAGCGTTCACAAAGATATTGTTGGGGTTTTTTTTTTTGCTTGCACACTTCCTGTGTGCTGCGTGGCAGTTTTTTTATGCAAATGGATCATTTAGTAATGGAGGTGATCTAAGTATTTCATGATTCTACTGAACACCTTAGTGTCTACACTCTTGCTTTACTAGCTCTATTATTTTTTGATATTAACTCAAGTTTTTCAGGTGGAGATCTACCCACTGAGAATATATCTATCCGAAGCAATGTATAAAATGATGTGGGAATACTTCTTCCCTGAAGAAGATGATTCACAACGACGACAGGTAAGCTGAAAGTCCCAGTTCGGTTTGGCTTCTACTGGCTTCTGCTTGACTTCTAATGCAATGGGAGCCAATCAGAGAAGCCTCCTTGTGAGGAGCCTGTTTCTGCCGTCTATCTGTTTGAAAAGTGATGGCTTTCGAAACGAGCTTCTCAAAGGCGACCTTCTCCGATTTCTTCCTGATGTACTATGGAGCCAAGCAGAAACAAGAGCCACCCAAACAATTCTGTCCTACATCCTTATTTCGACTTTTTTTTTGGGGGGGGGGGGGGAAGGAGGTTTGGAGAGTTTCAACATCGACCGGTCCTAGAAGAACAAGAAGGCTCTCTTCTGGTGTCGATGCTGTTACTTCTAGCAGCTATTCTGTCAGAGATCATGAGCTTCCTGGGAAATCAGCAACAATTGTATCTACGTCAACAAATGTCTCAAGTTGGCAAGGTTTACTCAGCGATAACCCACAGGTGAGTCAAGTGAAACATATGCACAATTTGTTCTTTGCATATGCATATACCATTGGGAATAAAGAAGGTAATAGTTCTGGTCGAGGGGTGAGGTCTGGGTGGGGGTGGTGGGGAGGGTGTTGGAGTATAGGCCCATTAGAGGCCCATGTATGATACAATATACAACCACCCTTAGGGTTGGCCCAAGTAATGTGAAAAATCATAATCTTAGCATGGTATCAAAGCTAGGGTTTTCTCGCCTCCCCTGCCCCAGCCGCCTGGGCCGCCGCCGCCGCCAGGCCCGCCGGTGGCCATGGCCGGCCAGCTTTCTCCTCCCCCTCCTACTTATCTCTCTCTCCCCTGCTCCCTCTTCCCGGCGGCTAAATCGCCGCTGCCAGGCCGCCGTGCCGCCAAGCCGCCACGCCCCCAGATGGCAAACGCGCCGCCCCTGCACCGCTCGACGCCGTGGGTGGAGGAGGCGCTGGCGGGGAGCGGGGGCGCCCTCTCGCTGCCAGATCTCGCGGCCACCGGCGCCAGCGACTTGGACGCGGCTCTCTGCCTTCTCCCTCCGCTGTCTCCTGGCCGCGGCGTTGCGCCCCCAGGCTGCCGCCGCCGGCTGCAACGGCTAGCCACAGCTGGCCGCCGGTTGCGGGCGCCGCCGCCCCCCAGTGCGACCCCAGCGCCACCGACGCAGGTCCAGGCGCTCCCAGCGCTGTCGCCATTCTGGCCGCGGGCGCGGGAGGCCCAGATGCGGGCGCGGGCGTGCGCGGCACCAGCACCGACACTGCCGCCGCTGCCCTCCTACTGGCGTCGGGCGCGGCTGCCGCGGCCGCCGCAGCTGGGCCTGGCCTGCCGCGGCCGCCGCAGCTGGGCCTGGCCTGCCGCTGCCCGCCTCCGCCCTCGCCGACGCTCTTGTCGCTGCTCGGGCAACCGCTGTGGATAGCCAGGCCCGGGTTCGTGCGGCCGCCCTCGCTTGGGAGCGCGATGCGGCCGATGCGTTGGCCCACCAACTCGCCGAGACGGAGAAGCTCCTCCACCTCCCTGCCTCCCACGGTATCGTGGCTAGGCTGTCGGTGCCTCCACGGGATGAGCTTCGCCCGTCGGCGGCCATGCTCATTGGTGCTCCCCCGGGGTTTCACGTGCATTCCTGTCTCCTCCGTGGGCACTGCCAGTTCCCACGGCTCCTTTCATATCCCTGATGTTCTTGTGGCTTCCGGTATGGTTCACAACCTTCTCTCAATTCGCCGTTTCACAACTGACAACTCTTGTTCGGTTGAGTTTGACCCCTCTGGCCTCACCGTGAGGGATTTGGCCTCCCGGTGTCCTCTGTTTCGTTGTAACAGCACTGGGCCCCTCTACACCCTTCGGTTTCCGGCGTCTGGTTCACCTTCTTCGCTCCCCATTTCCTCAGCCGCTTTCGCCACTACTACTTCCTCCACCACTTGGCACCGCCGCCTCGGCCATCCTGGCCAGGATGCCCTGATGCAGCTCCGTCGTAGTTCAGACATTCGGTGCCCTCGGGCTCACGATGAGCACTTGTGTCATACGTGTCAGCTGGGCCGTCACGTTCGCCTTCCCTTTCAGTCTTCTTCCTCACATGCCACTTGTGTGTTTGCTCTTATCCATTGCGACTTGTGGACTTATCCTGTTCTCAGCATGTCTGGCTATAAGTACTACTTGGTGGTGGTCGATGATTTCTGCCATTACTCCTGGACTTTTCCCCTGCGTGCCAAGTCCGAGGCGTTCCCCACTCTCAGCCACTTCTTCGCTTGGGTATCCACTCAGTTCGGCCTCACCATCAAGGCTGTCTAGTGCGACAATGGCCGTGAGTTCGATAATTCAACCTCACGTGCCTTCTTCCTTTCTCACGGTGTCCACTTGCGCATGTCTTGTCCGTATACCTCCTCTCAAAACGGCAAGGCAGAGCGTATGATCCGCACAACCAATGACACCATGCGCACCCTTCTGCTCCAGGCATCCCATCCCGCTCGCTTCTGGGCTGAGTGTCTTCACACCTCTACCTATCTCCTTAACCGTCTTCCTTCTACTGCCTGCCCAGCTCCTACACCTCACCACGCTCTATTCGGTACCCCTCCTCGATACGACCACCTTCGCGTCTTCGGGTGTGCGTGTTACCCTAACACCGCCGCCACCGCTCCCCATAAGCTGGCCCCCCGGTCGACCCTCTGTGTCTTTCTCGGATACTCTCCGGATCACAAGGGTTACCGCTGCTTTGACCTTACCTCTCGCTGTGTCCTCATCTCTCGCCATGTCGTGTTTGATGAGTCGGCATTCCCTTTCTCCACCACCTCTACCTCCACACCTGCTGACCCTGCGGAGGCTTCTTTTTTTTCCCACTGACCCGGTGATTCTGCCACCCTTCTCCCTCTACCCTGCAGGTACTGCTCCGGCGCCCTCCCCTGGTGGTCCCACCTCGCCCCTGCCGCCCTCGCACCAGGACTTTCCTCCAGTACATGCTACGGCCGAGGCCGCCCCGGAGCTTCCACCATTGCTCCCTATGGCTTCACTGCCTCCCGTTGTGCCCGACGCTGCCGTTCCGATCGTGGGACCGCGCGCACCGTCCCCACCTCCCGGGCTCTTCGGCCTCGTCTACCAGCGCTGCCGGGAGCCGGGTCCGCCCTCACCTCCTCCCAGGCGTTTTGGCATCGTCTACCAGCGGCGGCGGGAGCTGGCTCCGCCGTTGCCGCCGGCGTCGCCGCCTTCGCCACCAGTGTGTGCTCCGCCGGCCCCGCAGCGCTCTTGTGCCGACCCGCCGGTGTACCACCCGCCTCTTCACCGGGACCCTCGTCACACTCACTCGATGGTGACGAGGCAGGCGTCTCGCCCGCAGGCCCTCACCGCCGCCGCCTGCGAGACGGGGATCTCTCCGGTACCCTCTTCCGTCCGCGCGGCCTTGGCGGATCCTCACCGCGCCGCGTGATGGAAGAGGAGTACGCAGCCCTCCTCACCAACCAGACGTGGGACCTCGTGCCCCGACTGTCGGGCTCCAACATTGTCACCGGCAAGTGGATCTAGACGCACAAGAGGTGTGCTGATGGTTCCTTGGAGCGCTACAAGGCTCGCTGGATCCTCCGCGGCTTCACTTAGCGGCCCGGCATCGACTATGATGAGACCTTCAGTCCCGTGGTGAAGCCAGCTACAGTCCGCACCGTCCTCTCACCGGCTCTCGAGCGCTCCTGGCCTGTGCATCAGCTGGATGTCAAGAATGCCTTCCTCCATGGCACTCTGACTAAGACGGTCTACTGCAGTCAGCCGGCCGGTTTCGTGGATTCTTCTCGTCCTGACTTGGTCTGCCGGCTCAACAAATCTCTCTACGGGCTCAAGCAGGCACCCCGGGCTTGGTACTCTCGGTTTGCTACCTTTCGGCAGACTCTTGGGTTCACGGAGGCCAAGTCTGACACCTCCCTGTTCATATACCACTATAGGGGTGAGACTGCTTACCTGCTCCTCTATGTGGATGACATTGTTCTCACCGCCTCCAGCGAGTCTCTGCTCCACCGCATCATTGCTTCTCTCTAGAAGGAATTTGCTATGAAGGATCTTGGGGTGCTCCACCACTTCCTCGGTGTCACTGTTGAGCCCCGACCTTCAGGCCTGTTCCTCCACCAGCGGCAGTTCACTTGTGACATTCTGGAGCGAGCAGGGATGACTGACTGCAAATACTGCTCTACCCCGGTTGACACCCAGGGGAAGCTGTCAGAGGCTGGGGTCCGATGCTTGGGCCAGCGGACTCTACCGCCTACCGGAGTCTTGCTGGCGTGCTCCAGTACCTCACCTTCACACGGTCGGACATCACTTATGCCGTACAGCAGCTCTGCCTCTACATGCATGCTCCGCGGGAGCCCCACCTGGCTGCTATGAAGCGACTTCTCCGGTACCTCCATGGCACCCTCGGCTACGGGTTGCTCCTCTGCCGGTCCTCCACTGCCGAGCTGGTTGTCTACACCGACGCTGACTGGGCGGGCTGCCCGGACACCCGCAGGTCCACTTCCGGCTACGCTGTCTTCCTCGGCGGCAACCTTGTCTCTTGGTCGTCCAAGCGCCAGCCGGTGGTCTCACGTTCCAGTGCCGAGGCGGAGTACCGTGCCGTTGCCAACGGTGTGGCCGAGGCCGCCTGGCTCCGCCAGCTCCTGGCTGAGCTTCACTGCCCTCTCGCCAGGAGCACGCTCGTCTACTGCGACAACGTCAGCGCGGTCTACCTCTCCACCAACTCCGTGCAGCACCAGCGGACCAAGCATGTGGAGATCGATCTACACTTCGTCCGCGACCGTGTGGCCATCGGCGACGTCCGGGTACTTCACATCCCGACCACCTCACAGTTTGCGGACATCTTCACCAAAGGCCTCCCTTCCTCGACCTTCTCCGAGTTTGGCTCCAGCCTCAACGTCTCCAGTGGCTAGTTGTGGCTGCGGGGGGGTCCTGTGTGTGTTGTGCACTTCTTGTTTTCTTTCTTGCCCAGTCTTGGACTCCGCTGCGCCGGTAGTCCAGACTGCGGGGGGTGTTGGAGTATAGGCCCATTAGAGGCCCATGTATGATACAATATACAGCCACCCTTAGGGTTGGCCCAAGTAATGTGAAAAATCATAATCTTAGCAGAGGGAAATGTCATTATTCACTAGCTCACCTGATCGCAGTAGCTGTTTTCTCAACATGCATTTTCTGAAACGGGCAGGAATCAACCCTTACTATGCCTTGACCTTTGAATCACAAGTCTATTCTGCCAATTACCTGTGTACAGGGCCATGTCCATTCAGCAGAAAGGTGACTGAGTATGTTGTTTTCCTTGTTGGTCAACTTTGCCCGAAAGCAGACTGATCCCCAATTCAGATGCTATTGGTGTGTTTGGTTTCCTGCCTATCTTCTAGCCTGGCTAGAAAATAAGCTAGGCTAACCCAAGCCTGTCCCTAGCAAGCCAAGATGGACTTGTTTGGTTGCATGCACCATCTAAGCCTGGCTAGCAACTAGTGTGTTTGGTTGGCTGGTTTGGCTTGGGTAGAGTCACCTCTTCTTTGTGCAGGTAAGTTTACCACCTTTGAGGCAATTTATCGAACACCTGGTGAACGCCACCTCTCCCAAGGCACAGCCAATGGCCACGGAGGCTAGAGGTGGCCGGTGACGACGCTGTCGGGGTCAGGGCTTGGGGAAGAAGATGACCTTGATCTCGCCGGGGTCGACGCAGTCCTGCTGGGTGACCTAGACGTCGGTGGTATTGGTCTGCGTGTCGGGGCACAAGTGCTTGAACAGCGCCGCCTCGGTCGCGCAGGGGGCACTCGGTGGCGAGGTCCACGGCGCATCCCAGCGTGGGGCACCGCCGCCCGCGCCGGGCACCCTCTGGCGGCAGCTCGTGCGGCGTCAACATGACCGCCACGTTGAAGCCGTCCAGCAGGCTGACGCTATACGCGGCGACCCCACCCTGCCCGCCCACGCTCGCCTGCACCACTGTCACCGGCAGCGCGTTGCCCGTCACGCACAGGACAGGCAGCAGGGGCGAGTCGTCGCCCTTATCCGTGTCCTCGACGCAACCCGTCCGCTCCACTACGCGGCCCGACCACGCGGCCAGAGGGAACGCCAGCGTCGCCAGGCCCTCGCCGTTGCCGTCCTGAGCTCCACCGCCGCGCTAGATGGCCAAGGACTAGTGCCACCGTCTTGGCGTCTAGATGCAGCCGCGGGCACCTCACCAGCTTCCGCCCGTCCCTCCTGCTGCACGTCGCCGACGCGGCAGCAGCCTCCAGCTCCATGGATCCGATCTGATGCCTCTCGGGCGAGGACGAGCGAGGACGTTCCTTTCGATTTCACCACAATCCTGGAGACCGCCCATCCGAAGTCACAGATCAGCTAGGGCTGCTCCTCTCCGGCCACCTCGCCGGTCTTCAGCAGCGCGGCCGCAAGCGCCTGCGCTGCTACTCTCCGCCCGGCCTCCACGTACGCCGCCGCCGCCTGCCATCCGCGTTAGCAGGGAAAGCCTCGCGCCGCTCGAGGGAGGTGACGGGAACGGGGACTTGCGCCTGGCCAAGCCTGGCTCCAGGAAAACGAGCAACACTCGCGTTCATTCCTGGCCAGGCCAGGAGCGTACGGTTGGCTCCCCGAAGCCAGCCGCAGCCCATCTACAGGCAACCAAACAAGCCCAACTTGGTTCCGGGGAACCAGGCTAGGGGTTGGCCACGCAACCAAACACAACCCTATATGTGGACACCCCTCTCCAGAAAGGAACAACTGTGTGCCCCAGCTGGTAATTGCACTGATTACCGCACTTAGACTGGCAACCAGTATTTGACACCCAATATTAAGCAGTCCTGACCTGAATAATGGCCACTGCCCATTGGTAATGGCTATGCGTCTCGTTGAAAACAGCTACATTTTCTGTTCTTTCTGGGCGTGATTGGTACGCTGCTTCTACTCGTACATGGCCCATCGCATGCAGGAATGAAGTGATTGGTAGGCTGCTTTGCTGCTCGGGCCAGGCCAGCCGCATGCACGAGGCGACGCCGAGCCAGGCTCGCTGGAAACGCGGCTGAGTTCCGTTCCTGCCGGGCCTGGCTGGCTTGGTGCAGCGTGAGCAAGCAGGTTGAGCTGAGTGAGAGAGCAGGCGTGCAGGTACACTGTCCAACCAATCACCATCCTTCCCTGTCCTGGCTGGATGTAGATGGAAGCCAATCACCGCCCGCATGCATGCGTTGGGCCTGGCCAAGTGGGGCCTGGCTCTCTTGTGTGAGCCAGTTTCAGCAGAGAAACGAACCAATCACGCCCTCTATGTCTGATACTGTGCTTACGCACTCCCAAGTTTTTTTTACCCTTACTATGTGGTGGCCTCTTATTCACACAACTATTCTGCCAACTACATGTACAGGACAATGTCCGTTCATCGAGATGTGCTTATAATTTTCTGTAGGGTGTCGTAGAGAGTTGTTTTTTCAATGAAAGGGTGCTCTGAGAGGTTGGTATACTACCTCCAGTCATAAATGCAGTACACTTTGACCAAAATCAGCTTTAAAATTCTGACCACCAGTGGTTTCGAAGTATTTAGTTTGTGAACATAAAATTCATATATAGATTTGTCTTGTAACATACTTTCATAATCTCATATTTATTGGATTTTACAACAATATTCTAGTAGAAAAAATAGTGGTCAAGGTTGTACCGTGAAAACCATAAAAAGTCATCACTCATCAGTGACTATTATTAGAGTAATCTCCTAGTCTATAGCATAATCACATAAAACGGGTGCGCGGGGTCGTTTTCAACCCCGCTGTGTTAAACCTCTCATGAGTAGCCTAACCCCGTTCCTTGACCCCGTCGACCCGGGAACTTTGTGACTGTGGTCTAGAGTTTCTCCTGTTTTTCTCTCTTGTATTCTATATATAGTGCCCTTTGGGCCTCAATACAACCATACAACTCAGTCCCTAATATTGTAACATGGTATCACAGGTCTAGGTTTATGATTCAGCTGCAACCCTAGTTCACCAATGCATTGGTCGCCCCAACCCCCTAGTATAAACAAATTTTATTAATGCTTAATCTACATGCAGGTGTCAAAATTTCAGAGTATAAAAGCAAATATGGTATGTGGTTCGCATCAAGAGTTGCACCGGTCGTCTTCATTTGAAAGGAATTGGGAAGAAAGCGTGTCAGAAAGTGTTGCAAGTAATGATGTGGTATCATTCATGAATTCTTCTACTATTTCTTCAAAAGTAGATGCTAGCAATTCTGTCTTAGAGAACCCTGTTACGGGAAGTGAGATGTGGAGAAGTAAAACGAAAGATTCTAAGCCTGCCAAGCCTGGCCGTCTGTCTCACGAGGAAAAAAAGCTTGGGAAGTCTATTGATGAAAAGAAGACAAAACCTCGGAAGTCCATGGAATTTCATAACATCAAGATTAGCCAGGTATTTATCTTTATTACTGCATCCAGTGGTCCTATAGCAATTCTTTCAGTTTGTCTTAACTGTTGCTGATGTTCTAGGTTGAACTTCTTGTTACATATGAGGGGTCAAGGCTTGCTATTAATGACCTAAGGTTGCTTATGGATACTTTCCACAAGGCAGAATTTACTGGTACATGGAGGCGACTATTCTCTAGAGTCAAAAAACATATCATCTGGGGAGTTTTGAAGTCGGTGACTGGAATGCAGGCAAGTGCCTCTGGGTGGGCACGAATTTTGTTATTACAAAATCTTTGCTCACAGTTAGCTGTATCGTATTCTAGATCCACATTATCACCAATTTATATATGTTGAAAGCACTTGTTCTGTACTTCTGTTAGGTCTTGGCTTATGTGATTTATTACTTTTGGAGTCTAATACCCTAATCAAGATTGACGGTTCGACAACCTAAGCAGTAATTTCTACGTGGTTTTTCTCTTTCTGCAACTTTACTGGGCCTGCCTCTGAAAAATTATGCTTGCCCCTTAACTGTGAAATGCTGCTTGTGCTAACATCTAAATCAGTGCTGTTTCATGTTATTTTATTTGATGCTCGATAGTCTAAAAGAGTTATGGAATCACATGGCACCTTTTTTGTTTGAAAATCTAGGGAACATAGCTACCATTTTTGGTTATATTATTCCAATCTGTCTGGTAATTTTGTTCATACCAGGATTAATTAGACAAGCAGGATGCACCAGAAACCTTGCATCCACAGGTTTTAGGGAAAACCCTTCCCCAATAGTTATTTTATTTTTGAAAGGGTAACTAATGGTGCCAATTTTGAGCAGGGGAAGAAGTTTAGCAACCATAGGGAAACACTTGAGGGTTCTATTCCTGAAAATGATCTTAACTTGAGTGACAGTGATGTTGGTCATCATGGAAGACATGATCAATTAACGGCTTCATGGTTGAAGAGGCCGGGCGAAGGTGCAGGTGATGGATTTGTCACATCAATTAGGGGGCTTTTCAATACACAACGCCGTAAAGCAAAGGCCTTTGTGATTCGGACAATGCGTGGTGAAGGGCATAATAATGATGAATATCAGGACGAATGGAGCGAGAGTGATGGTGAATATCCTTTTGCGAGGCAACTTACAATTACAAAGGCCAAGAAGCTCATACGAAGGAAATTCCGTCCAAGGGGGCAAAAGAACTCAGGTATAATTCCTTCCATGTTGATACTTTGTATCACTTAAATAGGACTGGCCATTTTTTCCCTTGTCTTCTTAGGTCTGTCGTTGCAAGATTCACTCCCATCTAGTCCGCGGGAAACAACGCCGTATCAAAGTGATTCCTCCAGGTCATCTTACGAGGACTTCCACGAGCAGTAAAACAACCTGGTGATGCTGTTTTCAGCTTCTACATCTGGTGGACAAGATGCTGCCATTTTTGACAATTGGATCATTGTCCAGTGATGTAGACCTTCAAAATGTGAAGCTGCTTTGTCACAGTTGGCGATCACATGGCATTGTATCAGTCAGCCCCTTGTGTATATAGTAGGGTGTAGTGGAGTTTGTATTGCGGGTGTACCATCAAAATATCCGAATATATCATGTATAGTAGTTAGGCATTAATCTGTAATTATGCCCGTGTAAGTTAATAAGAGGCCAGCTCGTACTAGAAAACAAAATCCGTGGTCGATGGCACGGGGCATTCCCATTTCCTTTACTTCAGGACTAGTATGGATGTATATTCAATGATGAAGGTGTAGCTATATTTATTTAGTAAAGTTCCCTTGTTGAAGAATTTGTAAAAACTATGGCAGAAACAATAGGGAAAGGAGCAATTGACTTTGGTGTCTAGGTAGAATCCTTGCAGCATTTTGGAGAGGTTATTTGCGTAGTGTATTGTGATTCTTTTGCCGGACTAGTTGGAAGTCAGAAATGCATTGCTCCACGTCAAAAAGAAATGCTACTTCACAGATTGGTGAGCTATGGAATGTTATGTGCTCACGAAAGAGGTAAAAATTACATGTCGAGGGAGTCAATATTCATGTATGTTGCTGACCTAGGGATTGGTAGTTTGGTAGTGTAGATATAACTGAGGTTTATCAAAGCACCAGGATATAATAACTACAGAACTTTGCAATACTCATACAGCAGATATTACACGATTGAACAGCCACTCCCTCTAGTCAAACCGCGTCGTCAAGTGGCTCATGTCGCGGAGTCCACACGAGCTCTGCTCCGAGACGTCTAGCAAGATTGCGAGAAGCGCTACCAAGCGTTTTAGACTGAGGTGCAACTAGAGCTGGTGGGTCTGGAGCAGACTACCAAGCATATATGACCCTCGTTTCACCAAGGATTCAGAAATCTTGCAAGTCAAAAGTGGCCTGCATTGCATTTCATATCTGTTCCGTAAATTGACAAGATACAAACATTATTCTATATACCATCGACGGCGTAAGGATCAATAAGTACGGGACCTGACGCTGATGCACATTCATTTACAAACCACAAGAGCATGTTAATTTCTGGTCAAATGGGTCGTTTGAAATAAGCCTAAATCATCTCCCATGTAGTCTGGCAACTAAATGCGGACAGGACAACAACAATTGGAACACCCATCACACAGTGTCGTCATGGAACCACCACCTAGTCTCCTTCGGTGACCTCCCATTGCGACAGTTCCTGACATAGCGATCATTATCGGCTGGGCGTTGCTGCAATCAGTACATGTATTGTAGTCAGAAAGCAAGATCCACCGATTCAACAAGGATATGTAGAGAAAATATGTAACCTTTGCTGGTGAGCTGGACAGCATAGATAATATGCTGATACAAATAGAACTAACAGTCATCGCTGGGGACCACGAGTCATACAATATATCTGTAGGTAAGTGAAGGCATCAATCGTTACTAGAATGGCTCTTTCATGGCAAAAGCATAGTAAATGTTACAAGTTCCATCTTCTGCAGTACCCAGGATACAAAAAGAATTATAGCACAAAGACATTTTCAATTGTGCCATGCTAGCTAATTTAAATAATTTAAGCTAGAAAAGGTAGATCACATTGGTAATTCAAGTCGATGAGGTAAAAGTTACTAAAGCCTGAAAAAAGAGGCACAAACACATGAAATGGATGCAGGTGTATACAAAATATATACTTGCTCTAGAAAAAGTAACCTCAAGAGGCCAGTGATAATACCAATGGTCATGGAATCATGGTTAATACTCATATTTCTAGGAATTTTGTGGCATAGCCAGTGGACCAAGCTGGAAAACAAGACAATAGCGTAACAAAAACTCTCTACAACAGGTGCAGCGTTCCAACAAGCTTATGCTGTTCATGATGAAAAGCCCAGATAGTATATTATTGGGTTTCAATAGAATCATTTTGTACTTGAAAGTTCTAATCGAGATTTCTAGAAGTGTTACTTGCATGGAAACCTCCACTGATGTTGGCATATCTTGTCTTGACTAAGCATCATTTTAGTACACTACTATTATTGCCCATCAAGATTGGATTACACGTGACATCTTACATAGAAGAAAACAGTGGACATGAATTGCAAAGATAACCTATAACTCTAGCTTAGTCACATTCCTAATCTCAACTAACAGGTCAGATATAACTCCACAGATGAAGGACCATTCCAAACTAGGAAAAACAGTAACATCACAAAATGGTCCAGGTGGTTAGCAAGGGGGCAAAATCAATGGGTGCAGGATAATGCATACCAACCACTGGTACTGATCATGGCATCATGCCAAGTGCAATGTACTTTAGCATGCCGTATATGTCGTATGTGAGAATACTGTCAAGGTGTTCTACTAACATCACGAAACAGACAGCTTGAGGTGTGGCCAGACAAAATGTGCAGATGCTGACTTTGAGCGAAAAGAGAGGCCATTTAGTTGAAAGGACAGGCTCATAATTTCCCCTAAGTGCACCAAATTTAACAAATGGTAGAGATGCAAGGGCTGGTTTTAACGTCAGTCATGACCAAGTTCACAAGAGATCAGGAAAGACATCAATGATGATCACACCATGGCACGAAACTGCATCCTAGTGCTGGTGACCTTAAAGACAAGAGTTGTTCAAAAAAAATGTCAACAGGGAAATAGAAATTAACGACCATACCTAAACAGATGTGTCCGTTGCTGTAAATGTGTGGATGCATCGGTGCTGGATGCAGAAATATAACCTGCAACAAAGGAAAAGAACATTAAAAAAAAGGCACTAAACTGGATGCACACGTAATAATCAATCGGGACTGAAGATATTGACCTGAGGTGCCTCCATGGGATAATGCTCGGGGAAATCCACCTGCAGCTTGTAGGTCTCGCCGGTGTAGAGCGTGCCTGGTGCCCCGGCTACATCGATGACCCACCTTTTTTGTTGTTTCATCCACCATTATTTTTCCATTCATTAAGTTTTTTCTTTCGTCCAGGATCAAAAAACACTAGAAAAATTCTACTGAAACCCCCTTGGAGAAGAAGACGAGGGAAATAGTAAAGAAACCAATCTACACGCCCAAAAGGTCAAAACGCACGCAACACGTCGTGTCTCAGGTCAATCAGGACGCGGAACGTGCTCCGCAGTTTCGGCAGGACTAACCTAGACTCGCGAAGAAGAAAGCAGTAGCCAAGCACCGAGCCACCCGCGGAGAAAGGAATCTAAGAGACCCCGCACCGCAGGGATTGCTGGTGACTGGTGAGAAGGGGGATAGGAAGGGCGGCGATGGGGGAGGGGCACCTCTGAAGGTTGTCGGTGACCCTGTGCTTGAAGCCGGCGGGCGGGTTGACCTGCCACTCCGCGAGCTCCTTCTGCAGGCGGCTGCACGCGATCTTGCTCAGGGCCTGCACGCGCGCACCCACACAAACGGGGAACACACGAAGATCAGTCAAATCGAGCGGCGACCTCGCACGCGGCTGGATCGGATGTGGGCGATCGGGAGAGGGTCTAGGGTTTGTTTGTTACCTTGCGAGATGGGGACGAGGAGGAGGCCGGGCTCGCCATGCCGCGCCGGGGTTGCTGCGGAGGCGGAATATGGGGAGAGGAGAGGAAAGGTATCTGTGCGCCGTGCGCGCCTGTGTGGGCGGCGCGGCAGGGGCAGCAGCCGCTGTGTTGTATTGGCTGGTGGTGGAGCGGCAACGCCAAGGGAAATGGGGGAATTGCTTTGCAATTTTCTGGGCCCAGTCAGTTTGGACCTCAACGTTTCGCTGGTTTATTATGGCTGAAAATACTGCTGGTTTGGTGTGAGAGAAAAATACTGCTGGATTGCTACTGATTCTGCTGAATAGCTCCAAAGTCTACTCCTTTCTAAAAGATTTTTTTTGAGAAAGTCTGCTTTTCTTTCTTATAAACTCTATAACCGGTAAATCCTTTCCAGTTATAAACTATTTTCAAAAGTAGTTTTATCTTTTTCTTTTTTATTTATTTCGATTGAATCTTTGAAAAATCATAGTAAATCAGAAAAAAATCATAAAATAGAAAATCTAATTTTGTTGGACTCCACGTGGGTAGATCTATATAGTAAACATATAATATGGTACTCCCTCCATCCCAAATTATAAGACGTTTGACTTTTTTTACCTCAAGTTTGACCACTCGTCTTATTCAAAAAATTTGTACAAATATAGTCAAATTTAAGTCATTCTTGAAGAACTTTTATTAATATACCAAGCTACGATAAAAAATTGATATTTTGCACAATTTTTTTGAATAAGACGAGTGGTCAAACTTGGTGTCAAAAAAGTCAAACGTCTTATAATTTGGGAAAGAGGGAGTATACCTTTTGTTGTAGCTTTATATCTATGATTTTCTATAATTAATTAATAGCTGCAATTTATATGGTCCAACTGTGTGAAATTTTTATGGTGTGCTACTTATTGTATTGTATGTTTGAACTGTAGTAAAAAAATTCATACTCATTGGATCATGTATAACTTAGTTATAGATTTATAAATACTTTTTAACAAGCATACACCTAAATAAATCTGCTTAAATTGGATCGATTTTTATGTCCTTTTAAACCCGGTTTGTTCTAATCAGCAACCTTTTTGAATTGGTTTTCATTTTTATAATACAATGTAAAAGTAAAAAAAACATGAGTAATATTTATTCTAGCTGATCCTATTCATTTCCCTAGTCATAAGTCATGCATCATAAAATGTTAAGGTTGAAACATTCGACTAGCAGGCTTTGGCTCCAGCCGGTAGTAACCTTCTGCAGAGGAGCCAAAGGGACCATATCAAATATTAAGAGGAGTTGAAGCCGTTTTTGAGCGAGGAGTCAGAGCTATAGAAAGTGACTCCTTCTCATGTGCTCTGACTCCTCTGTACAAACACTTGAGGAGAAATTGTGACAAACGACCTCTTGGTATCAGACTAGATCGAAAGTCTAATCTTTTAACTGATAAGGCTAAGATCGACAAGACACCACTCGACCATGATCCGAGTGAGAGTTTAGAAAGGACTCTTTGTGCTGCCAAGACAACTACTAGTCACGGTATCAGAGTCAAAGATGACGTCGCAAAACAACAATTTTAGAGTTAAAGGTTATTGAGTTCCCGTGGTGCACAGAAAGCTTCAGACCGAAGGGACATGCCTATGCCTATGTGCGTTACTCTTTTTTTACATGTTGATCGGCTATGTCCGCGCAACAAGTGAACGAGAAGCGAACTATACACCCAGCTCTAGACGGAGGGACTGTTTTTTTTTTCTAACACAAGTCAATTATTTTTGTTGGTGCTGTAAGCCTAGAGGCTAGAGTACATCACAAACTCATATCTACATAGATCATTTTTTAAACAAATTTTGAATTGTAGAATTGTAATTTATTTTAGAACGGAAGGAACAGTAATTGATAAGGACATGGTTAGCGCCTGATGGTCCGGACGCTAGCCTCATCCGAACATCTGCTGCTGCCTACCCCGTCATCTACACGTGCCTGCTGCTGTTGCTGCACGCGCTTGCTGTTGTCTTGCCTGCTGCGTATGCTGTTGCTGCACGCGCCCGCATGCTCACAATTTTGGAGCAGGAAGCGAACGCGCGTGGCCCCAGTCTCCAGTGATACATGGTCACCGAAACACGGGAGCTGCAACCGGTCATTGTCGTGGACCGTACCTACAAGCACGAAATTTCCTAGTACTCTGCATGCGCCTGCTGCTGCTGGCGTACCTAGGCAAGCCATGCTGCTGCGCATGCATGTGGGGACCGCCTCCGCCTGCGCTCGTTTCCCGTGCCTGCTAATGAAAACATTTGCAACATGAGGTACTTGCTGCAACATACTTCTGAAACTGGTGAAACGTTTGAAACATATGCATGAAACATATGTATATACCACTGCAACATATGCAATATCCAGATAAAATATTTGCAACATACTTCTGAAAACAGCTGAAACATTTGAAACATACACTTACAACATATGTGTATAGCCACTGCAACGTATGCAACTTCTAGATAAACACTTACAACTTGCAACATGAAAACATTTGCTCCAACAAAAGTCCGAAACAGATGAAACATTCAAAATATACTCTTGCAACATGTGTGAAACATATGCAATATCCAAATAAAAACCGCTTGCAAACATACGTTGGAAACAGATGAAACATTTTAAATAAATGCTTGCAACATTCATCTGAAACACTTATAACATATGTAACATGTGCAAAATTTTCAATCTACTTTTACAACATCCATATGAAGCATTTGCAACATCCTCTGAAACACTTGAAAACATATGCTTTCAACATGCGCTTTCAGCGCAGCATAACATCTCCTTGCTACTTGAGAGAATGGAGGCTCGTCGGCATATGAAGTTCACCGGAGGCAGCAGCTTGACGACGCTTGTAGGCTGTGGGCTGGCGGCGGCGCGACGTGGCAAGGAGGCCACGCCCGCATGACTGGGGAGCTAGATCCGTCAGGGAGCCACTGGTGTCGGGCTTCCACGTTGGTCCGCCCGTGACGGGGGTCGTCGGCGTCGTTGTGCTGCCGTGTCGAGGGCTGCTCGAGCCTTCGTATCGTGGTCCGCTCGTGCTGAGGCCACGCCGAGGCCAGACTCGCTCGTGCTGAGACAACACCGAGGCTGCTACACCGGGACGCTCGCCCATACCGCAGCGAGAGAGATGGAAGGAGTAGCACTGGAGGCACGTGAGAGCGAGAGAAAGCGGAGGCAAGAAAGCACAAGAGAGAGGAGCAATGACTGATATTTTTCAAGACACACATGCAGACGAGAGAGAGAAACGTATGGCTAATATTTGCCGACGCACGCATGTAAACGATAGGCGAAGGTACAAGTGTGAGCGGGTCAGGGTTCATGTAGACGGACGTCCTCAGCCTATCATTTGTCGAATTGATAAGCTAACGGCACAACAACCTAACGGTTGTAACGGCAGTCGCAAGGAGCAAAAGGAGATAATTAGCTAAAAATGATTCACCGCTAGATATCGTCGATGCCTCGTTCGTCGTTCCCCATCGTCACCGCCATGGATTTCTCGTAGGCTGTCCATTCTCTCTCCTCGACGCTTCTCCCATCCGCTCGGTTCGCTTCCACCCCACTTCTCTCTGATCCCGTCGTAGTCCCCTCCTCGCCGCTGCCACTCTACTCGTCCGATTACCGTTTCCTCGTTCCCCTCTCCCTTTTCGGTCGGCAACAACCATCGTCGGCAGCAATCATCAGGGATTCAGGGCAAGCAAATCCTCGATCTTCGCCCCCACTCTCAGCTAGCGCCCCCTAAAAGAGGAGCGACGCGATGTCTATGCCGGAGGCGGGGCAGGCCGCGGAGAGGGATGAGCAGCAGCAGGCCCAGGTGATCAAGGCACTGATGCAGGGCATCTGCGCCGTGCGGTACCGCAAGGCCGATAACACGCCCTGTCCCATCACGCAGGTCTGGACGACGGCTCTATCTTTCGCTCTTTCCCTCTCGATCTAGTTTTCTGTTTCGTTTCTTGTCGGTCCTGTGATGCATGAATGGATTAGGCGACGATGGTCTTAGCGTGGGAGACTGTCTCGAGGACATTGATCGCCTTTTGTTTTGTGGTTAACTCTGAGGATAATATTGATCTCAGATTTGGTTCGGTGTTGGTTTCGCGAATGGAAAACGTCGAGCTAATTAGTTGGGGAAGTATTTTTCTTCGATAAGAGATACCCAATTCAATTAATTCATGCTAATTTGTTCTCGTAAGGAGAAAGGAATTTTACTTTTCTACATAGTTAACTGTTGTTTCAAAATTGGTGCATATGTCTAATTGACACCTTTCGTACCTTGTAGGGTCTCTACTTGGGATCTATTGGAGCAGCATTCAACAAGGAGGCTCTCAAGAGCTTAAACATCACCCATATCTTGATCGTTGCAAGGTCACTGGACCCAGTATTTCCAGCTGAATTCAATTACAAGAAGATCGAGGGTAACTTTTCCTAAGCTTTCTTTCTTTTCCTCCCTGATTCCTCACTATTTTTTTATCTGCATAAAGGTGTTGTGAGTTCTCTGTACATAACTTCCCTATTTTATTCTTGTGCTTGGAGCATTTGAAACTTGATTCCGCCCTTTTTAATAAAATCTGCAAAACTGCACATTTATTTTCTTATTTGTCAAAATTCAAATTCATCATGCCCACAGAAATCGACAGGTTCCGCATATCAAGGACTCATTAGTGTCGGGCCTGCCACACTGAGGAAAGAACTTTCCATGTGCACTGCACAAAATATTTGCAAACTATAAAGGAAACAGCTCATTTAAGCTTACATCTTGCACAAGATCTGATCAAAACCAGATGTGCCATCTTCACTCTTCAATAACCACCACAGTGGCCAATTGGGCCCCATTTTCTCTGGCTGTTTGATCAAATCTTCCATAGCATGTGTCCTGTAGATTTAAAACTCACTCAGATTTTTTTTTGGTTGAATCAACAAATGTGTAGAGTGTAGTTTACTAATGCTCCAGTTCAGAGGAGCACCAAAACCAAGTGTCCGTGTTGTGTAAATCAGCGTTCTGGTGTAAATCCTTTGAGTTTGTGGTGTGCTCTCTGGCATACGGGAGTGAAATATCTCCGGCGATTTCCTCACAATGGTCTGTCAGGGTCATATGGAATGCTGCATTGCTCTGCTACTGATATGCAGGCAGCAGGTCTGCCCTGCTTGTTCTGTCAAATATTACAGAATTATGTTCCTTGATCAAATTGTTTTAAATGATTATTTATACAAAATTTAAAAATTAGATGTGCTGTATTATGATAGTTTTACAATAATTGTGTAGTGTTTGACAGTTTTGTCAGTCATTGATTTTTTTTAAAGCAGTCATTGATTTGCCTGATACCTTAATTTACCTCATTGTTTTCATATCCAAGCTTCCATGCACCACTAAGCCATGCGTTTTGTTTAATGAATGCAGTACTTGACAGCCCAGACACTGATCTGTTAAAGCATTCTGATGAATGCTTTAGTTTCATAGATGAAGCTGT
The DNA here is from genome assembly GCA_022457205.1 of Saccharum spontaneum. Lineage (NCBI taxonomy): Eukaryota > Viridiplantae > Streptophyta > Magnoliopsida > Poales > Poaceae > Saccharum > Saccharum spontaneum. Next base: position 4,671,181 of record CM039582.1, on the reverse strand, counting down.
AAGCTCTGGAGGCAATGTTTTAGTCCATTGCTTTGCCGGGCGGTCAAGGAGGTAATGTCTCTCTGCGTTTAACTAGTGAAATGTTAACTTTATTAACACCAACCTGTCATAATTTGGTATGAAGTGCTCTTATATGTTCAATTCAGTGAACAAGACCAGCATGTGGCAAAAGGGAAATAGCTAATCTGTTTCAGTGCCGCGTATTATTTCATACAACACCTGCAATTTTTGTTATCTTGATCATGGTTTGTCTCCAGTACATCATGTTCCATATCTTAAACATTAGATTAGAATTAACAATAGTGCCTACTGCTGGGTAGCTCTGCAAAAAAGGTCGACGGCACTTACGAAATCAAAATATTCCCATGTCCAGCATGGCTAATTAGGTCATAACTATCAAAAGACTTAACATCGTATAAGTGATATATGTGGCTGGTATGCCACTGCGTTCAAATTTCGTGCAACCCAAGTGTCTGATTGGCTAAGCCTCTCAGTCTGATTATTGAGGTTGGTTGTTTTGAGACCAAGTTAAAAGCATTCACAGCGAACCAATAGCAGCCGATCTAAAAGTTTTAATATGAATTTTTAATATGTTTGATATCTTCATCGCATCCAATATGCTTGGAATGAAAGACCTATGTGGTACCCTAGAATGATGTTCACACTTAAAAATATTTTATGTTAGATGAAATAACATGTTCCTTATCTTAAGGCAACTTAGTAAGAACTCATTTATTGGATAAACGATGAATTAATATGTCCCTTAACCTACTGTCGTTTCATGTAGACTGTCTTAATTCATAAAAGTCATATTGCATAGCATTACCTTTTTTTTTGTTTCCCGCTAAGTTATCTTTGTCAAAATGTTCAGTGTGACAATCGTTGTTGCATATCTCATGAAGAAGTATCAAATGAGCCTCGAAAGTGCCTTGTCGCTAGTTAGAAGTAAACGACCTCAAGTGGCTCCTAATGAGGGGTTTATTTCCCAGCTGGAGAATTTTCAGAAATCCTTGCAAGGTAAAACACAAATAGTTGTCTTTGTCCTCTATGTTAAAATGAAATGGTTTCGGAGCAAGGTGACATGTGTATCTTGCTTAATGAACTTTTTTCTTTCTTTCCTTCTTTTTGTTGTTGATTACCTTTAATAATTCTATATAATTACTTGCAACACATTTGGTACTTGGTTGTCCATTATCCACTAGTTTTTTGCTGGAAACTGTAACCTGCATTTCCAACTTGACTATACTAGGAACTGCAACCTAAATACTTGGTTGTCCATTATCCACTAGTTTTTTTGCTGGAAACTGTAACCTGCATTTCCAACTTGACTATACTAGGAACTGCAACCTAAACATTTGTCTACTAGCCTGTTATGAAAGAATCCCTGGAATGATGAAAAATTTTGTGAGAATACACTTGAGATTTTGAACCACATCACAACTATTTAGTCGAGGTGTTTTATCTAGTTGAACAGCTATATGAGAAAGGTTCTGAAGATTCATAGTAGATGCCCACATATAATTTGATACCAGTGCTATCATGCACCTTTCATTCTGTTAAGTTTGATCTGTATGCAGAGTTGCAGACTATTTCTTCTCTTTATTATTTACGTCGGGTTTCTGTTTAATTGTTATTTTGCATTTCTCTGTGGATTGGCTAAACGACATTAGCTGTCAACTATTACAAAAACCTAGTGGTGCAAATACTTTTTTCAGCATTAGTTTGTTTCTCTCCAAGTTGCATAGAAAATATTGGACTAGTAGAGAAAACAACTGACTTTGTAAATGAACAGAAAATAAGGATGCACATAGAGTCTGTTGTAAAACTTATGTCGGTGTTTCATAACACGTGCATGGCTAACTTATAGTTTATCAGAAATCCAACCCTCATAGTTGACATAATCTCACCTGTGGAACTTATGTTTCTGTGCAGTGGAGAAGCAGGAACGGAGAATGCAATCTGTGCAGAACTAATTATATTATAATAGGTGTAGAGGCCTTATGTTGTGAATGTGTATGCGTTGTCAAGTGCGTCCTGACTGCATTATTTCATCTGAACAAGCAAGGCCTTGGCAAACTGGTGGTGGTGGGAATCCACTACTTTATGTAGTAAACAGCAAGTGACGTTGTTCATCCATTGGGATGCAGTTTACACGTTCAAGATTCTTCACTGTAATTTCTCTTCTAATGGATCAAAGAGGGGTAATATCATATATAGAGCTGCAATTAGCACTTCATGAACTACGACATCAAGACACTCAAAGAAAAGCCTTCTCATGTCACCGAGCTAAACAGACACTGGGATGATGGTGCTTGATCCGATTTGTGCTATGTAATCATGCTTGATTTTCCATGCCACTTGTTTTGTAAACCCAGGCTCCAAATATTGTGAAACATCCTATAATCTCAAAGTTCTCTTTTTTACAATGATGTCACATATCATAATCATAAACACATGCGTGCCACATATGCACGTCCATTAGTAGATACATAAGATGCACATATGACCCAAGGAACATGCACGTGTATGGCTAGGATTCTAAAGTGTATACTGTTGAATTATTTGTATTGTCATCTCCCTGCTATCTTATCTTATTAGTATTATTTGGAACACCTAATATAGTCCTCATGAGACGTGCTAGAAAAGAAAATCCCTAAAAACTCACAAACAGAAAACATATGATCATTGTCACTAATAGCCATTGCATCTATCCTATTGTCTAAAACAATTATCCACCTCTATATCATTATGAAAGCCAATGTCAACTAACCGCTACCATGCATCCGATCCTATAAATCGACCGATTGTTGCAACTACACCACAAATCACGAACCAAACCTTGAAATCCAAAACCACGAAATACACCCGAAAGTAGGGGATTTACTGGACATTTTGCCTTGCACACACCCAGGGGACCACTCCGCCGAAATCCGACCTCTCCTTGGCTGATTTTAGGCCTTTCACGGGGGTGTAGCGGCAGATGATGATAGCATCGGGCTCCGCCATGGACACAGATTGTGTGCAGTGCCTATTCACACTGCAAGATGTGCAGTGGGCATATCTGAGCCCTTCATGTGATAGGGAACGGTAGGATTAGGGATCTTTTTTCCCCTCCTTTCTTCATCTCACCTTTTACTCAAACGAAGGGAAAAAATCAATGTATAGTAGCATATCACATATACCACTGTACAGTAGCAGATCACATATGGTGCTGAGCCGAACACATGCCCATATACCGAACATATTCAAAATCAGAGACTGTTTAGTTCCCAAAAAATTCCCAAAACTTTACAAGATTCTCCGTTACATCGAATCTTTAGACATATGCATGAATCATTAAATATAGATAAAAAATAAAATTAATTACACAGTTTTGCTATAAATCACGAGACGAATCTTTCAAGCCTAATTAGTCCATGATTGGACACTAATTACCAAATAACAACGAAAGTGCTATAGTAGCGTTTTCCAAAAAAATTCAGGAACTAAACAACCTTGCTGAATTGTCAGCCATTACAGAACATGGACATGCCCACGTACTGAACATATTGGATCTCTTTTTGTCCAGGTTAATAATTCATTGTTAAGTCCTACATATATTTTACTCTAAACTAAAATATTTTTTTACCCTAGCTATTTTCTAAGGAAGGATTTTGACAACTATGATGCAGCACTTGATATGTGATTTTATTAGACATAATAGAATTGAACAACAATGACAGGTTCAACTGAGAAACATTTGCGGTGTTCATCCAAATAAAATCAAGGCCCTGTTCGGCAGGCTGTTTTTTTTGGCTTATAAGCCGGCTGTGGCTGTTTTGCTGTGAGAGAAAAATACTGTTCTACGGCTGATAAGCCGTGCTGATAAGCTCAGCCGAACAGGGGGCAAGTGTTTGCTGGATCTCAAACAAAGTTCATGGTCACTGAATTAGGATAATGAAAAACATGTCAACTAAGTGGATAATTCGGGAAAAAAAAAACTCCAGGTGGTAAAATATAGTGACTAAGATCACAGCAAAATTGACCCTTGCAGCACTAGTGCTTTTCAATTTCATGGTTCTCCCACACATCATTTTATAGTTATATCAACAAAAAGAAGTTCAAACAGTTATAAATTATTGCTTTTGATGAGAGAAAATGTGGGATGTGGGTTCGCTTTTGCAGGAAACTAACCTAAATAGATGCATTATTTATTATAATTCACTATGTCACTGTATGTTGGTTGTCAGAGATAGGATAAAAGTATACTAAATAAAACAATGGTACATGTGTCTTTTATGTTCTCTTTTAGTTTGTCCTAAAATTCCTAGAATACACTATGGCCCCGTTCGGCTGGAATTATAAGCCGGCTGAAAAATACTGTTGGCTGATTTTTTGTGAGAAAAAATATTGTTCCGGCTGAAAAAACAAGCTGAATAAGACGGATTATAAGCCAGATGAATAAGGCCATAGGATGAAGGGAAAAGTATATGATGAAATTCAGTTTGCAGACCTCTCCAAAAGCACCTCTCCCAATAATAGTGAGCAGCTCAAAGTCATCCACACAAATTTTGTGCCTTTTAAGTCGCACGTATTCAGTTTCCTTCCTTTCAAGATCTTTCATTAAATTGATTTGCTGCTGCTTGGGGAACTTGAGACGAAGCGAGCTGTCTCTCCAAGAACACCAAGGAAAGGAAAAGGAAAGGAGGGGAAAAAAGATATGGCCACTGATATCTACCGTTCCCTATCATATGAAGGGCTCAGATATGCCCACTGCATATCTTACCGTGTGAATAGGCACTGCACAGGATCTATGTCTCTCGGGCATGTGCATCCTGAAAGGAGAGAGGAATGAGAAAGAGTAACTCCTTGCCACGTCACGCGCGATGGCGTAACAAGGCGGGCACCACAGGAACGGCCACGTTTGCAGTTTGCACAGCTGGGCTGGCGCCGCCACCCTAACGTCCCTTGTTGCCCGCAATGTCTTTTTTTTTTAAGCAATATGACAATCTTTATTCATTCAAGATAGTTACATTGTTCATCAAAGAGTCTAATATAAAGCTAGGGGGCTCATCGACCCAAGTGCAATTTTGTTTATATTGCCGAGGGTGCACTTATCGTGCCAGGTGCACTGGTTCGATAAAAAGCTAGATTTGCAAATACCTTTTAAACTAGATTAATATTATAACATTGATTGAAAAGGGTTAAAGAAATTATCTGATCGGCCAAGTACACGCATGTAAGTGGCGGCTGGTGAGTGGTGTACGCTTGTTCGCTTGAGATTATCAGCCAAATTAGCCAACCAGCCATCAATGTTTTTCTCTCAAAAAAAAACTAGCCAGCAGTACTTTCAGCCAGCCAGATCAGCGCGAGCAAACAGACTGTATATATATTTCGGTTTGGGAGGCACTTACAAGATGATAACGCGTGGTCCACATCGATCCCAGTATAAAATCTTGCCGACTGTTTAGTAGAAAAAACGGGATGAGCATGGGCTCCACCGTTCTTTTTCGGCAGGGAGTCACTGCCATGCACGTGAGCATGATGTCTAACGAGTACTCCGATATTTCACTGCCGACCGAAAAGCTTTTCATGTGAGTGTCTACTTTCCCTGATGCTACATCGACTTGTTTCTCTCACGAGTCACGAGTGCTAGTCTCAGAGATTGCAGACTGTTGTGCCAACAGCCAAACATCAAAAGCCGGCCAAGATGGCATGATCTGATTAAGAGCTGAGTCTGAACATTTTTAACAGTGAAGACACTAATGCAGCGGGCGTAAGGAAAAATGAATGTCACAGGCATGCGACCATGCATGAACCGATGGCTTGCGCAGATATCGTAACCAGGAAACTCACATTAAGGGCTAGCACACACCACACCATATCAAATATGAGGCCTAAACTTAGAAATTGCATAGAGCGAGCACCCTGTCATTTACCCACGAATTAACATGTAACCAGAACTTAATCCAGCGTACCAGCCATTATATTGCTAAAACAACCACAGCAGCTTCGAAACAGTTCCTACATTGTATTGCTATCATGCCAGACACTAGGTTAAAAGCGCTTTTATCTGAATTTGTGCTGTTACCTCCATACAACATGAACTGAAATAACTCCGAAGGAGAAAAGTAGTAAAAAAGAAAATAAAAAAAAAGCTTACATTCTAGCTCAGTCATTTTCTCTACTTGGATTTTCCCAATTGTGGGTACGGAACTAGGGCAAACAATTAAGGATTAATACAAGTCCAATTATTCATAATAACACAACAGAAAAGCAGGGGCTGAATAAAGGCACGGCTCAGAACCATAGCAGGACCTCACTAGGCATAGAAATTCTGCATGAATTGGCCTTCGCTGCCACCAATGTGTTCAAACTCGGTACGCATTTTTTCACTGGTGCAAGGAACGTGGATCTGGTAGTCCCAAGTCAACAATGTTGATATAAGAGCACCGCAACTAGCACCCATACCTTGTTGTCTCGATAGGTGCACATGACGCTCATGAAATAAGTGAGCAGCAATCATCTGAGGAAGCATAAACATCCTTTCAAACGATGTTTGCATACTTATGGATGCTTGGTTTGATTGACATTACTAAAAATCAAATGTCCGTAATAAATTGAAACATTGGTACATATATATTCCATCTTTTTGTGAACTGCCATGACCAAGTCAAAACAAAAGGTGAGCAGTACAAAAAGTGGCAACGCATCTCACAGATAAGCTAAAACGAAACAAGAACAACAAGAGGACATAAACAGAGTAGTACAGTTTTAGGTTACAAGACTAAAAACAACGTAAGAACACAAGCACTAACAAATAAATGAAGTGGAAAGGTTATATTACCTAGTTGACCAAAACCATATCATCTCCAGCAGCCTTGGCAGCAACAACAGCTTCCAATTGTCTCCATGCTGATTCTCGTTGCTCCTGCATCTCTTTGGCTTTTGCTTGTTTCTCCATGTATTGATGCTGGCACTCTTCAAATAGTTCACTGTCCATGTCCAAAAACATTTTGCGCACATTTGCAGTGAGACCATGAACTGCTTGATTCCAGTGGCTCTGTATATTCCTCTCAAGTGCTTCAAATATAATTGGAAATATAACACCACGATTTTGCGCTATCAAGCTTACAATGTGATCGTTGTTCCACAAGAACAAAGCACGTTCAGCAACCTGACAAGGAAAATCAATAATCAAGCAAAAACATCAGAGATGGAGTAATCATGTATCACAAGAGCAGGAACTACCAACTTAATAAGATAGTAAAATAGTTTCCAGAAATCAGATGCAGCAACAAAAAGCACATTTTGTTAGGCAAGGGTATGTTATGACCGGCATCAGGTATAGGCGAAGGACTACGCGAGCATGTGAGACGCACGACGTTGCTGGACATGGGTCGTGCGCACGTCCGCGGCAACTGACCGACACAAGGCAAACCATCTGGATTAGGAATTTGATTGTTTAGATTGATATAACGCAAACTCTTGTATCAGGGAACAATTAAGCAGGACAACATCAGTCATTGCCCCCCTGCGCATCACGCTCGCTCTCCCTCTCTCTTTCCTGTTCCTACGGCGCCTACACAATGTCGCTGGTGGAAGCACCGACCAGCCACCACACCCGATTACACCACAAGATCCCTAGGCCCATGGCAACTCAATGAAGGACGACTGCGAAGTGCCAATAATTTGCACAGCAGCATGGTATCAACCATCTACAGAGTAGTTTTTTCAATCTATTTAATGCCAGCAATTGAAAACAGCACCAACCAAATTTCTGTCGCTCAAAATGACATAAAAAAGACACAAGTATAAATGTGGATTTTTGCACTACTTCAAATGTTACATTGGTTATGCACTATTGTAGATGTGCCACCCATTTTTGTGGGAGAGGGTGTCTGTGTGGTGGGATAGGTAAGGGGCTTGAGTGTATCATATTCTTGTACAAGCTGGTTATTGACAAATGCAGCACTAGATAGGAAAAGTTAAGCAACAGAAGGAATAGGTCACATTACCCACTCATCCATGAGTGGGTGCCTGGGTGGTTGTGTATGCCCTAGAAGATTTCACTTCAATTGAAGACACAGACCAGGAATATATTATATAATAACTGACAAGAGATTCAAGCCAAGATTATTTAACATACTACAGGTACCAAATATGCGATTTAAATGCAGAGTGCAGTACTGCACACACACAGTCAAACAATGTGATAATCCTAAAATAAACTGCTTAATGATAGCGCTTCCTGGAATTTATGAAAATTGAATTAAAAACAAGTCCAACATGAGTCTTTAGCTTTATGAATATATACTGAACTAAAAGAAGTCCAACATGAGATGTTATTTATTTGCAGAAATAACCTAGCAGGCCTAGATATATCCACAAAAAAAAAATGGTAATAAGGATAGAAAAAAATCTGTACTTGGGCAAATTTCAGGAATGGAATGCAGTGAGTGAAAGAGTCATCATTGTCGACAGGGTGCAGAGATGCATGGTGAGATGGTAAGAAGAGAAAGGAAGCAACTCCATTGTTTGATAGGAAGGTCCTGGTACTGGATCATCTAAGCAAGTTCACTTACCAACCAGAATATTACAAATAGAAATGGAATTTCAATCATTTGTGCCAACAGTATAGCTCAAAAGCTCGAGTGTGGAATAAAAATGTATTGTTTATTTAGTCATCCAATGGCATAAATAAGCATTATAATGAAATTGAAATCAGCATGCTACAGTTTACTAAAATCAATGTGCTTAGCTAGAAATCAGCTCCAACAACAACAATCAAACTAAAAGAAATAGTGGTCAATTAGCATGCAGTAAACATCACTGTCCAGCATATGACACCCACAGAGCACTGATGTTCTTGAATGTTAGCAGCAGAGAGAAATGGTTGGACCCAGTACAGGAAAGTTGGAACATACACTTGTAACCATGGTTAGTAATATTGGATTTTCATTAGGCACAGTGAGTTCTGGAGTCAATCCGATACAAGTGTTACAACCAGGGAAGAGTTATCTACAACAGCACGCTTTGTTTCGGTAGGACCTGTTTAGGTTTATATATACTAAAAAGATTATTGCGCCACATGGTCAATATTATGAGGCCATATCGCCCGGCAAGGACAAATTAGCTACACATATATATTAACTAAAGAAACAAAATGATGAAATCTGGAGAAAAAAATTGCAAGTCTTCTTGCCAAAAAAAAAGAAAAGAAAAACAACAAAATCATCATTACCAACAGCGAGTGGTCCAGCTATTTTAACTTACTGAACTTATCTACCACTAGACTTAGGTGCCTAAAAATAGAACAAACAGTTTGGTTGCCTTATTTATGTTTTTGCAAACCATGTAAATTGAAGAATGGAATGATAAATGGATGGATACACTCCTTATTTTCTAAAATTTTCAGTAATAATACAGAAATATTCTATAGTAAAAACTATAAATAAATAATGGTGCTGTTGCTAGATAAGGGAACCGGTCTTGTCAATACCACTGAAATATTTGGTACCTATGAGTAAGATCCCACAGAACAGATCAACTCAAAACAACGGATATTTATCAACTTCTGTTAAGGGACAAGACTATCTTAGAAACACTAGCATAGTTATCCCTGAACATGCCCACAACAAACAGTTTTCACTGGGAAACCAGTCTTGTCTAATAGCTTGTGTTATATTATGCATGTTTTAGCCTTTCCCATGACTTTCTCCCAGATCAGCTAACATTTGACAATTGACATAGTTAACACCAAAGGTTGTACTAGCAATCACTGAGACAATAACCAATAGATCTGGCTCCTTATAGATAGTGATGGTACATTCTTCCAGATTCCAGAACTTATAGATCATTTGCAGTTTACAGGTCCAGTGCAGTGTGGAAAGCGAGTAGTCTCTCCTCTGAGGACATAGTATAGTACAATATTTAAAGAAATAATTGTGCAGTATCTTTGAAGTATTTCAAAGTTCAAACACATTTTCATGCTCCAGTTGATTGCTGCAAATGGCAGCTTGTACTGCTGAAATATCTCATATTGAATCCAATATTTGCAGCTTCTACTGCTAAAAGCAGCAGATAATACACAACTAAAGCTATTAGGTAGCTTAGCTATGCAAAAAGGAAATAGAAGTCAATAAAAGCTGGATACACTGACATAAACCAATAACATGAGGAAACAAAAAGGGACAGGAAGATTGTATGCCACCCTTTCTATTTAAACCCAGCTTAGATTCTTCCATCCCATAGCATCCAAGTTCTGTAACATATTTCAACATTGCAAGAATAAAAACTTATCAAACATATGTGCTTGACTGTTATGCCATGTTTTCATATCGTATTATCGAGGCTAGTCTTATGACCACCGATCAGACGACTAATCACGATTAGTCGTCGATCAGGGTCGATTAGTCGGTCCTGATCGGTCTAGTCGGCTAATCGGACATTTAGTCATCAACCATGTATATACTATATATATATGATGTAAATTTATGAAATCATGTCCGTAATGAATCATTACCATGGTGATTTGGCCACTTACCTGTAACTTGTGCTTGCTGCTATTTATAGACTCACTCAGTCACTCCTAAACCCTAATGGGCCGGCTAAAGGTGGGCTGAGTTCTCCCTTGTCCCTACATACTGGCCCAACTAGTCGTCCGGCAAGGCTTATCGGACGACTAATCGTGACTAGTCGTGATTAGTCGGACGATAAGGTAACTAATCGAACAAAACTAATCGAACGCCCTTATCGTGCACGAATTTGCGATAAGGACGACTAATCGCGATTAACTAGGCATAAGGAGGGAGACGTTAGCCTCGATGGGCAAGTGGTGGCCAAGAAGGATACTTTTCGGTATTTAGGGTCGATGCTACAAAAGGACGGAGACATTGATGAAGATGTTAGGCATAGAATTTCAGCCGGCTGGTTGAAATGGCGTCAAGCTTCTGGCGTCCTCTGTGACAAAAGGATGCCTCAGAAGCTGAAAGGTAAGTTCTATAGGACGGCGATTCGTCCGGCGATGTTATACGGTGCTGAGTGTTGGCCTACAAAAAGACGACATGTCCAGCAATTGAGTGTAGCAGAGATGCGTATGTTGCGTTGGTGTTGTGGGCACACAAGGAGGGATAGAGTCCGGAACGACGATATTCGGGATAGGGTTGGGGTGGCACCAATTGAGGAGAAATTGATTCAACATCGGTTGAGATGGTTTGGACATGTCCAACGGAGGCCTCCTGAGGCGCCGGTGCGTAGTGGAGTTCTAAAGCGGGCCGATAATGTAAAGAGCGGTAGAGGTCGACCTAAACTAACTTGGGACGAGTCCATTAAGAGAGATCTTAAGGAGTGAAATATCTCCAAGGATTTAGCTATGGATAGGAGCGCTTGGAGAGTGGCAATCAACGTGCCTGAACCATGACCTCTCTTTGTCTTGTGCCCTTTATGTCCCTTTATGTGTCTCTCTGTTTCTCGTCTCTTTTGGGTTTCATCTCTAGCCTACCCCAACTTGCTTGGGACAAAAGGCTATGTTGTTGTTGTTGTTGTAATCCCGTGAAAACAGTCGTCCGATATGAAAACAGGGCTGTTATGAATATCGTTAACATTTCATAACTCCATAAATTCTTGTGATCTAAAGGTGCCTTTGAGTGATGCTGGCGTAATTTACCAAAGAATCAAAATTACAAAAGAGCAACCCTACAGAATTAGAGCAAGTGCCAGCTTCGGATATATCTATGTTACAATAGTTACTTTGCCAAGAAACATCAAACAATGGCCATTTATCCCGTGAAAGCTATTAAGCTGCTGCTACTACATTGTCTGGAAACGATCAATTATCACCTGGGGTGTTCCACTGTATCAGAAAAAAATGTTTTTCTGACCAATAACAGGAGAAGACACTGGTGAAAAAGAAACTGCAAAAATGATGAAAACATTTCTTTATACTGAGATGCAGTTTCTACCTTCCCAGATCTGGTTGTTCTCACATGGGCTACAGTGCCACTGTGTATGGGTGGGCAGGGGTTCGAGGGTTTGTCTTGGCCATACCAGAAGTACGCAAAATGATAATTCTCAAAGGTGTCCTACTGACTCAAAACTCATTCGCGTACACTTAATGGAACTTTTTATGCTAGGTTACAAAAATATCATGCACAAAGCAATGCATCTCGTTTCACTTTTTCCTATTAACACTGCCTTGTTTCCTATTAACACTGCCTTGTATAAGAGTTTTGGGGCGTGTTTGGATGAACGCCGATGGCTGCCATGCCAAAATTTGGTCGTTGACCAAGAAAACTGATGTTGGATTCCTACCATACTTTGGCCTGCCCCAGCTCACAAGGCTGAAGTGTGGTTCATTTGCCGCTGATGCACAGCCAATTTCTGGGCGGCCGATTTGGCCGCCAAGAGTTGGCCGGCCGAGAGTTTGGGCAGGGCACGGTCACGCAGCAACCAAACACACCCTTGTTTTCCTCAACATGCAAATAGTGATTTGGAACTTGCAATGAGGCATATCCACTCAAAAAGGCATATTTTGGAACACATGGAGCTCATTTGACTAAAAAACAAAAATTAGAAGTGTATGCAGGCATGCTGATGACAATATACTTAACCAGAAGCCAAAAAAATCAATTAAAGACATACCTGGAAGTGGGAACTGTTAAGGCATCGGCCAATCTGCTTAAACAGCGGCACCATGCACCGCTGGAACTCTGCAGGCTGTGTTGCCTCTAGCACTTCTTCAAGCTCCCCCAGAAACAACACCTCCTTCTGGCAATTTGTGACTGGCCAGTACTTGAGCAGACCCCTAATCACAGTATCTGCTAATTTGTAGTCCTTCTCAACGAACTGAACAATACAATAGGACAGCTGCTGATGGTAGATCGCAACAGATTTGGGCTTGTGCAGGGGTATGAGAGCACGGGCAAGGAATAGCTTGTGCTCCTCCTTCATTGGCAAGGCAAAGCCATTAATGATGCTTCCAAGGATCTCAAGGAGCTCCCCTATGCCATTGTGGCGCTGCGTCTCAAAGATGAAGCGGTAGAACACATTGTTGATGGCCTTGCGGATGAATGGCCGGTGTACCATGAACTTGCCGTAGATGCGGTGGAGCACGGTCTTGAGGTACTCGCGCTCACGCGGATCCTCGGAGTCAAAGAGGTCGAGGAGGCGGAGGACGAAGGCGTGGTCCACATACCGCTTGGCGACCTTGGTGTCGGTGTCGGGCGAAACAACGTATCGGAGAAGGAGGTCATAGACGAGCTGGAGGTGTGGCCAGGAGGGGTCGAGGTATGGCTCCTCCTCCTCGTCGGGCGCGGCGCCGGGGTCGATCGCGGCGGCGGACTCGTGCAGCGCGGGTGGCAGCGGGCGGAAGATGTTGGCAGAGATGGCGGCGACGAGCGCCTCCTGGACGTGGTCCGGGAGGCGCGTTTGCGCGTTGGCGCCCGCGGCCTGAGCGGGAGCCTGCACGTAATCGACGAGCTCGAGGAGCGCCTGGCGTTTGGCCTCCTTCTCCCGCGGGTGCTTGAGCGAGTCCGAGAGGTCGAAGACCGCGGCGACGAGGCGGAGCTTGCGGAGGAGGAGGCTCGGGCGGTCTGCGGCGGCGACGTCGCGGAGGAGCGGGAGCGGCTCGAGGAGCGGCGGCGACGCCGCCCCCGCCGCCTGGTTGGTCGCGAGCACGGACGGCGCGACGTGCGGCGAGGTGGGCGAGGACGGCGAAGGCGCTGTGGCCCGGGAGGCGTGGTTGACGGTGACGGGCGCGGCTCCCCCCGCGCCGCCGCCGCCGCCGCTCCCGGAGGACGACGAGGGCGCTGCGGGGCGCGCGGCGGGCTCCGCGCTGTCCCCGCGCGCGCCCTTGCGGTTTCCCCTCTTGATGATCTTGTTGAACATGGCGGCAGCGGCGGCGGATTGGGAGGCCGGCGGCGGTGGATCGGCCGATCGATCAGGCGACGAATGCCCTCCTCGCTCGTCCCTCCGGGATTTGGGGATTTGGTGGTGACGGTGGGGAACGCTGTGGGGCCCAGGTGGAAGGGAAAGAACAGTGGGGAGGTGGGGTCAGCCGGTCAGAGGCGGCGAGGGCAGGGGAGGAGGCGGCATGGCTCTCCCTCTCCGCTGGCGATTTGGGAGACGAAGGAGGTGGGGAAGGGGATCAATGGGAGGAAGAAGGGGAAGGCTGAGGAGGAATGGGGATTTTCTGATTCTTTTTTTTTTGTATTTATGGTAGGCGTTATTTTTTATTTTGGGAGTTATTTGAACGGTTTTCCATTTCAATGTCCGGATTAGGATGAATGGCTTTATACTCTCCACTGTCTACCCCACTTGTGGAAGGGCAACTAATATAGGTGTTTGCATAGTATAGGTATATATAAATTAGTTGCTCAGCACCGCCAGAATACCATTAAAAATGACAAAAATATAATTATATATTCTCCCATTATATGGATTTTCATTTCCTCACTACGAAAAAAATGGAGAGAATCAACAAAAAAATTTGAAAAAAATGTGTGTTTCATGCTATCGATACACTGTCTAACATATTTATAAAACACATATAAAGAGCTAAGCCCAAAGTTGGTCATGGATCACAGCGTAAAGAAATGCTATCACTTGAGAGTGCTCCACTAGAATAGCTTGAGCAATGTGCCGTTTTGACGCTGATGGCGACGGCTATTATTAATTTAGCGTTACCCGGCGTCCATGGATTATTATACGTGTTAACGTTAAAAGTTAAAACAGGAGGTGGACTGGAGTATATCACGGGACCGAGATTGACAGATCGTGATTTTTCTTGACGGGCCTAATTGGAAAGGCGCAGGACGATAGAGACGGGGAACTTTTGGATAAGGCCTTGGGCCTTGTTTAGATCCCAAATTTGGGATGTAAAATTTACATAGAAAATGTTCCATCATATAGTAGCAATTTTGTTTTTATTTGATAATAATTGTCCAAATATTGATTAATTAGGCTTAAAATATTCGTCTCGCAAAGTACAACAAAACTGTGCAATTAGTTTTTAATTTCATCTACATTTAGTACTCCATATATGTGCCGACATTTTGATGTGATGGGGAATCTTCTTTTTGCATAGTGAAATTTGGGGTGGAATTTAGGATCTAAACAAGGCCTTGTTACTCCTAAATTCTACTATGCAAAAAGAAGATTCCCTGTCACATCAAAATGTTGGTACATGTTTGGAGTAATAAATATAGATGAAATAAAAAACTAATTACACAGTTTTGTTGTACTTTGCGAGACGAACATTTTAAGCCTAATTAATCAATGTTTGGATAATTATTACCAAATAAAAATAAAATTGCTACAGTGTTGCACAGTGTTTACTGTGCAGAATCAGCGCACCAGATTTGGTATCTAAACAAGCCCTAAGTCACGCTGGACGGTAGAGTCGCGGAGACGGTGACAGGCGGCACCGGCTATGATTGGACTAACCGTACCCTGCTCCACCTCAGAATCTCTCTCGCTTCCCATATTTTATCAGAGTAAAGTTCATCACCCGTCTCTAAACGTGTACCGCTGTGTCATCCGGGTCCCTAAACTCACAAATTGACTGTTTAGGTCTCCAAACTTGTTCATCTATGTCATCTCAGTCCCTAAACTTGTTCGGCTATATCATCCCGGTTCCTAAACTTGAAAATCACCCGTTTAGGTTCTCAAACTTGTTCAGTTGTGTCATCCCAGTCCCTAAACTTGGTTTTGAGTCTCATCTGGGTCAAAACAGAGCGATCTAAGAACACTATATCAAAAATTAATTCATAACGTTTTCATATGAGCTCGAATGAAGATAAACTTTATATCAAAATTGTAGCTATCGACACGATCTACAACTTTGTAGTTGAAAAGTTTTTGAATTAAAACTGTTTAGGGTCCCAAAATATTATTGTAAGTTTATAGATTTTAAAATTTAAAATTTAAAATTATCAAACAATCTTAGATACTGACATAGTCTATATAAAAGTTATAGTTCTCAATATGATCTACAACTTTGTAGTTGAAAAGTTTTTTATTTGAAGTCATTTAATATCCCAAAATTTAATTTTAAATTTTAAATTTTAAAATCTATAAACTTACAACAGTATTTTGGGACTCTAAACAGTTTTAATTCAAAAACTTTTCAACTATAAAGTTATAGATCGCGTCGAGAGCTATAATTTTAATATAAAGTTTGTCTTCATTCGAACTCATATAAAAAAGTTATAAATTAATTTTTGATATAAAGTTTTTAGATCATCCTGTTTTAACTCAGATGAGACTCAAAACAACACAACGGAACAAGTTTGAGAACCTAAATGAGTGATTTCCAAGTTCAGAGACCGAGATGACACAGCTGAACAAGTTCAAGGACCTAAACGGTCAATTTACGAGTTTAGAGACCGGGATGATACAATCAAATAAGTTTAGGGACTGATGATGGACTTTACTCTTTTATCAGTGTTTCTGTACTTCTCGTGCTAAGATGAAACAGACAAAAAAAAAACATACTAGTTGCTGAACTCAAGCAACGCAAATGCCAAGATTAACAAAGAAAAATCTGAGTTAATTTTCAGATTATGTAATTTGTAGTACAGGTCATCAATGATGGCGAAAACGAAATAAATTGTCTTGCTATACAGGAAGTCAGAAACATCGCTCTACTTCTGCTAATAGAAGACCCCACTCAACGTGATCTGACTCGGTGCTTTTCTGGAGGGCATTTTCAAGACCGCCGACTAAAAACTAACAGCAAGATTAACATGGTTGCCAGCTATTTCTAGCATAAGGTACTTTTACTTTGGCCACAGCTCTGTTACGCCCTTGCATCTCAGCACTGCAAATATGTCCTTGCAAACCCAGATATCCAGACCAACAACAATGACAAGCACCATCACTGAACATATCTACTATGCTCACCAGCTATTCAGACCAACGGTGACAGGCAATCACTGAAAACATAGTCCATGCATACCATTTATTCAGATCAACAAGACCTCAACTCCACTACAACTGCACGACGTACGACATGCACACTGAAACATCCAACAGGCAGGGCAATAGCCCAGAGCATGACTCATCTCATGCAAAAACTGTCAGCTGGATAAACTTATCAAGAAGGCAACACCGGTGCCCAAGTACTGGTTGAAATACAGAGCAAACATTAAAGTGCCAAAGAGGGATAAATTAAGCATCTTCCATAGCCCATTAAGCATTCAGCTATGCAAAACTGCAAACATTAAACTACAAGACAAGGAGCTTCAGTCTACAGGCACTTCATCAGTAGCGATCATCAAAACGTCCTCCCCTGCCAGGGCGATCATATGGCCCAGGCCTATCCCTGTAGCTTCCACCATCATAGCGTGCAGGTCCTCCGCCGCCATAACGATCAGCGACACCACCACGTGGACCATCCCTGTCATAGCCACCACCCCCGCCACCTCTAGGGCCATCCCTGTCATAGCCACCACCACCCCTTGGGCCACTCCTATCATAGCCGCCACCGCCACCGCCACCACGAACTCCATCTCTCTCGTAGCTTCTCTCTCGCTCCCTACCATAACCACTTGGCGCGTAACGATCCGGGCCACCTCCATACCTGTCTCCACCAAAGTGATCGCCACCAGTGGGGTAGCGATCATTGGCATGACGGTCTCGGCCCCCAGCATACCTGTCCCTTGGATCAACTTGATCACGGTACCCATAACGACCACCATCATAACGATCATCCATGTAACGATCACCAAACCTGTCTGATCCAGAAAAGCGGTCTCCCCTGCCACCGCCACTGCCACCACTGAACTTGGATGAGAATCTGCCAGAACGACCACCAGCAGCACTAGGGCAGTCACGGACCCAATGACCAGGACGACCACACTCAAAGCAATTGCCAGGGGGTGGACCATCACCTCGACCACCACGATACTCTCCTCGCCCACCACCACTGTCATACCTTGTGTCATCTGTATTCATCTTAGGCTCAGCCTTGTTCACTGAGATGGTCCGACCATCTAACTCTTCGCCATGCATCTCTTTGATAGCGCTATCAACTGCCCTCCGATCTTCAAATGTCACGAAGCCAAAGCCCCTGTGGCGGTTAGTGTGTCTCTCCAGCATGATCTACAAGAATAAACACTCATGAGCATAAATAATATGAAGAAACTAAACAGTTACTAAGCTACTGTAAGTGATAAGAATATAAATGTCAGTAACAAATGGTCTAGAAACAATTGTTACAATGTTACACAACCTCAGACAAATAAGTATTGCACCATCCAAGTACTTGAACTTTGAGATGAACCAAGGGTAGAGAAATTATTTAATTTCAGCAAAACAATCGCCATTCATTACAAAAAAAAAAGAGGTTCTGCAAACATTATTTCATATTATTATATTAAAAACTGCATTGTATCTTTACATTATTTGATACAAAGCATAGTAATACTCAAAAAAGTTGCCACTTGTAACACTGGCATCTGAAGGCACAGTGGTACATGAGAGAACCATTGAAACACACCATATAGTATCCACTACGTGAAACCGATTACACTAAGCAGAATTACTCCTGCTTACAAATTTAGAGATAATTGAAGACAACAAAAGGACATTACCTCAGAAGAGAAGCACTGAGGTTAGGTTATTCCTGGATCTCAGTAATTCAAGAACAAATCATAATCCTGACACAGATGCATCTAGCTGTAACTACCTTCATGAAATAGTCTATTCCCAAGACAGCAAAGCTCATTAACACGGACAAGGAGCAAAGCTATAGAACCTCTGGGAACCATGTTTTGGAGAACTGGACTATTTCCAACCAGGAACCAAATTTACCGTTACCGACATGAACTAACTTCTCAAAAATTTCAGCATATTCTGGTGCCAGGACAATGTAGCAGAGATGCCCACTGCCATATTATCTAGTTTGCATACTAGATCATCTAAACCAATGCACAAACCTAAAGACGAACGACTACCATTTCCATGGTAACAACAGTGGAAGTCTGAGCTGCTGGTTAGCTTATCTCCTAGGTGAAACCAGTTTGTCTTCCCAAAACTGCAATGCAACGCATGGAGGTGGCTGAAAGCAATATCACATAGACAATGGATCAAAGGGTCCACACTGGTGAGGCTAGCATCAATTTTCTGCTCCAGCATTTGTCCTTCAAGTGTCCATAAATAATCACTGAATACTGTTACCAATATGCAAATCTTAACCCTAAACAAAATTCAGCTTCCATCACTGGAATGCAGAAACATTTACTGTCCTCAAGGCTCAAGCATCAATGGTACTAATAAAACAATGTATTACACAAGAAACAGCTTCAAAAAGGAGTCCTTGAGAAAAGAAGTTGCTTGAGTTTTGAATAGAAAAAAGTGCAAAAACCAAATTTTTGCTGGAGCTGTTAGGAAATAAGCAGTAAAGAGGAGCAGCTACATTGCAAGCTTTATCTAGTTCTAACAAAACATAGGACGCGAAAAAAGATCAAACTTGTCGCCAGTTCACTAAATGCTGACAATGGTAGCAGGATGAGGAGCTATGCAGGCAAGTCATATCAATAAAAACAAAACAAGTCAACTGCAATCATGATTCTATCTGCAGCGAGAATGCCAATGAACCCAACTGAAAACATGGCCAGGGCAGTGAACACAACCAAACACTTATAACAAATTGATGATTTCTGTTGCATCTTATGAGCCAATCAAATCAATTCAACCCACTACAGCAGTAACGTGTGCAGATCTGGCAATGAACCACCCAACTTCATCTATCAATCTGTGTCATGAGCATAGTCCCTGTTGTTGTTCTCTACAGGTGTGCACAACTCTTGTGCTGGTCGAGCAGAATTTCCACAGATCAGATACTAAGGAAGCATGACACGTGTTGCTCATCCAATTCTACCACAAAAAATCGATATCCCTCTCTTTCATCAGACCACAAAACTGAATTAAGAAATAGGAACACCAGCTCAGTAGGACCCATGGCTGTTCTCCATTAATTCAATCCAATTTCACAGACAAAGTGCTCAAACCAGGCATCTAACTGTAATGAACCTCATCAGCAATTCAGCTCATGAAAGCAACAAGTATCGCTTTGCATTCCAGCTCTGGAAATCTGCCGCTCATTCAGCCTCAGCAATCAGAGAATGGCCGAGAGAACAGAGCCCAGTTGCAAAGAAAAATGCAAAAAAAAAACAAGGGCAGTGAGTATTCATGAATTTCTGAGAGCAAGCTATCAACATAGAAAGATAACCATGAATCATAATAGACAAATGACACTAGACTATTTAGTTCTTTACTCTATTTGAGAAGCTAGGATACATACATGTTTGTACAGGATATTAATTTCTTTTGGCCCATCGTGACAAGAAGCCCCGTTTTATCATTTTTAATTTCGCTCTTAGCGAAGTCAAGGAATTCGACTCTGCTACTTCAAACTAAAGAAGAAAATTATTTTCTCTACGCCTCTTTCCGAACAACGAAAGGCATAAAAGTGAGCAGAAATCGCAATCCTCCTTCCTACGCAAAACACACATCCCTCTTCGACGGAACGCAAAACCAATTTACAGATCCGCCTTTCCACCTCACCCACCGCCCTTCCAAGCATCGTACGCAACAATATCGTACCGCGGACAACACGAAACTGATAGATCTCGCAAAACTACCCGGGGCGGGCAAGAGCACTAACGGAGACGGACGGGGAGGCACGGGTACCTGCGCGTCAACGACCTTGCCGAAGCGGCCAAAGGCATCCTGAAGCTTGCGCTCGTCCGTTTGCCACGACAGGCCGCCCACGAAGATCCGACCTTCCTCCTTCCCCTCCATCGCCGCCGCTCGACCAGAGAAAAGCAGGAGCAAAGATTAGGGTTTGGGGACAACTGGAGAAGAGAAGGCTGCGAGAGGAAATAGGGGTCGCCGGACCGGACACCGCTAGTAGGGCTTGGTTCGATTTGTTTCTTTCTTTCTCTTTTTCTTTTTTCTATATATTATTTATAGATATGTTTATATTTATTAAAAACAGAAGGGGAGGGTGGGTGGGCCGTGAACTTGGAAAAGAGAGGTGCGGGCTACAGTTGGGTTGGGCTTTGGGACTGTGGAGTTTCCTTTTTTTCGGCAACGCTGGGAACACTGGAATATAAAACGGACGAAATTAAAGAATCGTAGGAATGGGACACGGGTGTTATGATAAAACGAATGAAAAACACAGGAAGAAGAGGTGTTTGGAATAAAGGAAGATAAACAGATAAAAACTTAAAACATTGCAATAGATTAAAAATTAATGGTATTTAATTTTAGGCTAAACATGGAGCATTAGTATTTTTATTTCTACTACGACTTGGACCCAATGATCCTCAAAGACAATCTTTCTTATCTATCTACCTCCATGGTTCACACTGTCTACAGGCTACCAATGATTAATCTACTACGCCAGATGAGTCTAATGGCGTGGCTACCTCGGTCTTCAGCGCAGGAAACGAAAACCAGAGATGGGAGCAAATGTTTTTTTTCCTGTGAAATCTTGTTATTGCTACAGAATTCCAGAGGAAACGGTCCTCTCAATTCCTTTGTTCAAACGGCCTACTCATCTTCCTTTTCTGTGTTTTCATTTCCTCCATTTTTTCTTTAAAAAACCTTGGTTCCAAACAGGACCTAAGAAACGGCCGATCGTTTGGACGGACTACTCCGCATCTGTGTTTTTTAATCCACATGAGCCGATTGATCTGTTTTAAGCAATCGGACGGACTGCTCCACACACGTTGCTCTAGGCTACACCGCCTGCACCGGCTGCTCAGTGGGTCCAGTTATATTTTAATCCATAAACACAACATAAGACAAATATGTATATATACGCGTATGTACGGAGGCCTCATCAGAAGTTTAGAACATGAATACTGACATGCATGTATATCAGAAGAGGACATAATCGACATGTATGGCTGTGTTGAATGACAAAGCTAGAGCAACGTATGGCCACCGTGTATGCTTGCATGCATGTGCACAAAAATGTATTTGGTCTAAAAATGATTATAGACCACAAATATACATGAGCCTGATTATATTGCGAGTCAACTTAGCATAGTTAACATAAATATCAACAATTCTCGCATAGGCCTTGATATGTTAGAGCCACATATAAAATATTTGTATGGCCACCTTAATAATTTATTTTCCCTGATTAACCATAGTCAATACTGTGCCAAAATTTCATCATGTCTTTAACGTTAATGCAACAAAGCGGGCATCTCTCCATCCAAACGGACCGCTCCGTGCGCCCTGCCCACGCGAATTCGCCCCGGCCGTCGCGCGCCTCGCAGGGCCGCCTCTACCGCGCCAATTCGTCATAGCGTCCGCCCATATTGCACTAAAAGTGTATGTTGTAAACACATGTGTCAAATGTTTTAAATGTTCTGCAAGTGTTCCATATGGATATTGCAAAGAAGTAGATTTAGATTTTGCATATTTTGCAATGGCTATACACGTATGTTACAAGTGTCTATTCAAAATGTTTCATCTACTTCATATGTGTATTGCAAGTGTTTTATCTGAATGTTACAGTAGCTATACACATATGTTGTAGTGAACATACACATGTTGCAAGCGTACGTTCTAAATGTTTCATCTGTTCAAATGTATGTTACGGGAAGTGCTTTCATGTTGCAAAGTGTTTCATGAGTAGGCGCATGTGGTCCCTGTGTGCGCATATGTTGCAGTGGCTATACACATATGTTGCAAGTATCTATTCATAATATTTCATCTACTTTAGACATATGCTGCAAGTGCTTTTATCTGGATGTTGTATATGTTGCAGTGGCTATACACATACGATGCAAGCGTATGTTCCAAATTTTTCATCTGCTTAAGACGTATGTTACAGAAAGTTCTTTCATATATGCAAGTGTTTTATCTGAATGTTGCATATGTTGTTGCAGTGGCTATACACAAATGTTGTACTGGCCATACACATATGTGCAAGCGTATGTTTCAAATGTTTCATCTGTTTTAGACGTATGTTATGGGAAGTTATTTCATGTTGTAAGTGTTTCATGAATAGGCGTAGGCAGTTCCTGCGGGCGAAGGCAGTTCCTATGCACGCGATACGAATGTTGCAAAAGTAGATCCAGATACCGCATATGTTGCAATGACTATACATGTATGTTACAAGTACCTATTCAGAATATTTCATCTACTTCAGGCATATGTTGCAAGTGCTTTATCTGAATGTTGCATGTTGTAGTGACTATACACATACGTTGCAAGCGTATGTTCCAAATGTTTCATCTGCTTCAGACGCATGTTAAAGAAAGTTTTTTCATGTTGCAAGTGTTTCATGAGCAAGAACAGGCGTAGGCGGTCCCGTGTGTACATGTGTTTCATTTCCATATAAGACCCATAGTTGGATGTTGCAATGTTAGTTGGGCAACAAAATAAATGTAATCTGCACAACGTCTAACAAGAGAGGTCGATGACGCCACCCCCTCGCGAAGATAGGGAAAGTGAAACATGCGATCGTACGAGTGTTCAGGATGCAGAATTAAAAAGAATAATTAACGGAGCACATAGAAAGATAATTTTTGTGGACACGAATAATTAACAGAACATGTACGAAAATAACTCCAATGCGCCGCTAAGCTCTCTAATGTGGGAAAGAAATAGCGAACTGATCATAGATTAGCTGGTTGGGTTTTTTGTGATGAAACGTGTCCATCCGAGTTCAAGTCCTCGACTTGGCACAGGTGCTCGTATTTTTCTGGATTTATTTATTCTAGGATTTAATGGCGCTATGCTTTCAGTGGTAGGCGACGTCCCCATCGACAGCAAGGCGCCTGTGGTGACTGTGTGAATCTCGAAATCTGCCGGCTCAGTCCTTCAGAGGTGTTCATAGGGGGGTTTGTGTACATGTTTTCATAGGGATGAGTGTGTGTGCGTGTTGTGGACGTATACGTTGTACTGTGTAATTCTAAAAAATGTGGGAAAGATAAACTAGATTAGCACAATGGCTAATAACAAGCTTTTATATGTACGTACACAACGATATGACCGGTACACATGATAAACTAGATGGTACCTCGGGCGTTGCTACGCGAATTTTGTAGTTGTGTATATCTGGAGGGTTAATGGAGTTAGAGATAGTGAAATCAAGAAATAAAGCATTGGTGATTGAAAAATACCCATGACTATTGTTTCAGGAAACATACCGGTTGGTAGCTACCTATAAGTTGATAATTAGAGTTACATAAAATACATAAGCATATTTTACAAAGAAAGGGTTCAAACCAGGGGAGCCTCGCTGCATCTTCCCCGCGGGCGACGCCCATACGCAGCCCACCGCCGCCCCAGATCCTCCGACGTCCGAGCTCCACGTCCCAGATCCGCACAGCCCCGGCACCCTCTGCCACCGCGCCAAGCCCTGACAGCTCCAGCAGCCCCGCAGCCTCCCATCTCTAGAGGGGAACCCCAGTGACCCCGAGCCCTCTGGCCCCCTGTCCGCCGCCACCGCCGGCGGCGCCGGCTGCCACCCCGGCACCGGCGCCCCCCACCCTCTCACCTCCCCTCTCTTCCCTCCCTACCTCCTGCTCCTTTTCCCCACACCCGCGGGCACGCGCGGGCGCAGGCCAGCCGCTGCCACCTTCATCCCCGTCGAGTTCCTGGCCAGCAGCACAGTCGGCCGCTTCTTCGCCGCCTTCGGCCGCCTCCCATGCACCACCCACGCCGGACCCCATCGCCGAGGACGTAGCAGACAGCCTCCCGGCCGGCTGCCTTCACACCAGCGCCAGCTCGCCCGCGCCGCCTTCGACGACGGGAGCCGCCGCCGGGGCCGCCACCGGGCCTTCCCCCGCCGGATCCGGCGCCGGGACGCCCCCGTGAGCTCCCTCATGGGCTGCGCCGCTGCGGACACCAGGAGCCGCCATCGAGTCCATCAACGTCGGATCCGGCGCTGAGGCGCGTCCGGGGGCTCCTTCAACGCACTCGTCGTCCCCTACGCCGAGGGCGGCCACCCCTGGGATGCCGGAGCTTGCCTCACCGCCACCACCGGATGTCGCCCGTCTGCTGCCGTCGCCGTCGCTCGGTTCTAGGCCGGACGGAGCCGCGGCGCTCTCGCCGGCCGCGGCACCGTTCTTTCCCGGACGCGCCTCGGGCGGGCGGTCCAAGCAACGGCGGTGGGAAGATGACGACGGCGAGGAGACTGATGACGACTATCCCACGACATACCTAGAGGCCGCTCGTCGCCCGCCGAAGACGATGCCCTCATCCCCTGTGCGCCACATGACTCGTGTTGGGCGCGGCAGGGTGGATGCCGTTCAGGGGCCTTTGCGGGTAAAAGTCCTATGTTTGGTGTTGGTAATTAGTGACAATGCCTAAGTACTAATCCTATGCCTAAGTTGTATGCAGCATATGAGGATTAGTACATTCCAAGGTTGGTGGCAAGATGGACATGGTGATCATGATGGCCACACTTGGATTTGGATGCAACCCTACGTAATCAAGGCAAAGGTATATGCTTAAGGGTTGTGTTTTAGTAACCAAGACACCTAGTGGGTGTGGTTACATTATAGGATAGATAGTCATACTATAAAGAGGGGAATGATGCGGCTATTGAACTCCTAAGTGCCTCTAGGTGTGTATTTCATGTCATATGCATTTGGATAGAACTAATAACGTCTCGAAAAATGATTGTGAAAATGCTAACACACATGCACATGGTGATGATCACTTGGTGATGTTAGCACGTTTACGAAGGCGGTGGAGTTTGAGCGGTAGAGAGGGTTTGGGGTCCTCTCTCCCTCCCGCCGAGCTTGCGAGGCGGGATTCAGGCATTTTCGAGGAATTGAAACGCCTATTTTCCACTACGCCGGAAGTTGGAAATCAAACGGAAGTAAACGGAGGCGAACGGAGGTCACAGTGGTGACCGGACGCTGGACCAGACGCGGTCTCTGTTTGATCGGACGCGTCCGGTCAGTGTTCAGCGTCTACGTGAGTTTCAGCTTTTTGATCGGACGCGCAGCGCGTCCGGTCACTGTCGACCGGACGCGTCCGGTCGATCAGGGAGCTTACTGGACTCCAACCGGACGCTGGCACTGTGGCGTCCGGTCAGTTCTCTAGCGCGTCCGGTCACTGTTTCGTTGTGCGCTGCTCTGGCCTGACCAGCGCGTCCGGTCCGGTACGGGACCAGCGCGTCTGGTCGAGCCAAGCGCGTCCGGTCCGCGCGACCAGCGCGTCCGGTCGGTGGTTCGCAAGTAACCGTTGTGTGATCGGTGTGTCCGGTCAGTTGGACCAGCGCGTCCGGTCAGCGCGACTGCAGCTGTTTCAAGTGAGTAACGGCTATATTCGAAGGGATACGTCTATAAATACTCGTTGGCCGGCTCAAGGCTCTCTCTTGGACATTTGACATACTTATGAGCACTTTGAGCTAAGCAACTCCCCTCTCACTCATCTCTCTTGATTGTTTGCATATTCGAAGTGAGATTGAGTGATCCAAGTGCATTTGCATTGTGAGATTGCATCTAGTTGGCACTTGGCGGTTGATTTGCTGCGGGATTCTTGTTTCTCTTGGTGGTTGCCGCCACCTAGACGGCTTGGAGCAGCTTGGAGGCATTGGCAAGAGTTGGTGATTGTTCTTGGCCACCTCCAGTGATTGTGAGGGGTTTGTGCCTACCTCGACGAAGCGCCAAAGGCAACATTAGTAAATTGCTCCTGTCAATGCAACCTTTTGCCATTTGGTAGGTTCTTGTGGCGCCTTTTGAGAGGCTCGGTGTGAGACCGATTAGCCACCGAACCACGTGGTAAAGAGGGACACAATGGGGACTAGCGTGCCGACAAGCACGTGAACCTCGGGATAAATCTTCGTGTCATCACTTTCATATTGTGATTGATTGATCCCGGTGTTCGGTTGTTTTGGTATTCATTGTTGATCATATTGGTTGGCTCAATACTTTGCCCCTCGGTGAAACCCTCCTAACTCAACTCTGCATTACTTTCTTAGTTATCTTTGCTAGCTAGTTTGCTTTGCTAGAGTAGCTCTTTTGTGTAGCTTGCTAGTTGTAGTTGTAGTTACCTTCTCGGTTCAACTTGTGCGGTTGAGTGCCAATATACTAGAATTATGAATTGGATAGGTGGCTTGCAAACACCCCGTAGGCTAAGCAAAACTCGTATCTCGCTATTTGTTGTATTGATAAACTTGTTTAGCTTGTCTTTGTAGAAAATTTTAAAAGGCTATTCACCCCCCCTCTAGCCATCAAGACCTTTCAAGTGGTATCGGAGCCGTGGTCATCGTTTGTAAGGCTTAACAACCTCGGTGTAAGATGGCTCAAGTTGTGTTCAACCATGTCGGGGGCAAGCCTCCATTCTTTGATGGTGTCTCATCTTTTGATCATTGGAAAAGAAAGATGAAGCAATATCTTGGCTCTATCAATGAGAAGGTTTGGGAGGTGACACATCATGATTATGCTATCATTGATCCCGACAACCTCACCAACAATGACCGCATTAACAACCAATGCAACACTATGGCTCTCAATACTCTCTACAATGGGATTGATGCAAAGGTCTTTGAGCAAATCAAGGATCTTGAGATGGCAAGTGAAGTGTGGACAAGATTAGAGGAAACATATGAGGGCACTTCAACGGTAAAGAGTGCCAAGATCTATATGCTCAAGGATAAGTTTGCAAGCTTCAAGATGAAGGATGATGAGTCCATACCGGAGATGTTCTATAGGCTACAAGTTATTGTCAATGATCTCAAGAGCCTAGGAGAAGATGTCAAGGACAAGGACTTCTCACATAAGTTCTTGATGAACTTACCTAAGAAGTTTACTATCTTGAGGAAGATGATCCAAAGAGAGGGTTTGGACAAGGTGACTCCAAACCAAGTGCTTGGAGATGTCATGACCGATGCTCAATATGATGATGATGAAGATGAAGATGAGAAGAAGGAGATCAAGGTCAAGCAAGAGAAGCCCATTGCATTCAAGGCTTCATCTTCTAAGGGCAAGAGCAAGGTGGAGAGCGATGATGATGATCCATTCGATGATGAGACCATGGCCCTCCTAGTGCACAAGATGGGGAGGTTCATGAAGAAGAAAGGATATGGTGCAAGAAAGAGAAGGGACTTCATGAAGGCAAAGGAGATGCTTTGTTACAATTGCAATAGCCCCGATCATGTAGTGGCAAAGTGTCCCTATGAAGACAAAAGATATCATAATGGGGAGTTGAAGTTGAAGAAGAACAAGAAGGACAAGAAGGAGAAGAAAGAGAAGAAGAGCTTCACTATCAACAAGAAGAAGAAGGGTGGTGGCTATGTGGTCACTTGGGATAGTGATAACTCCGAGAGTGATGATGATAGCTCTAGTGATGATGAGAGGACCACTCGGCGAGCCATTGCAAGCATCGCCCTCTCCAACAAGCCATCCATCTTCGACACTACATCGACATGCCTTATGGCCAAGCCTACCAAGGTAAAATATGATGATAGTGATGATGATTCTTGTGCTAGTGATGGTTGCAGGAGTGATGATGAGGAGGATGAGGACTACTCCAAGGATGATCTATTGGGCATAACAGATCAAATGAGCAAGGGCTACAAGAGGACAACCAAGAAGTACAAAATCTTGGAGCAAGAGCTCATTGCCAAGAGCAATGAAAATGATGCCTTGATGGAAGAGCTTGTTACTCTTAAAAAGAGTAAGGAGTGCAAAGGAATTGAACAAGAGCTCAAAGCTCTTAGGAAATCCTTTGATGAGCTAGAGACCTCTCGTGAGTGTCTAAAGGAAGACCACGAGGACCTTGAAGTTGCTCACACTAGGCTTAAGGAAGCCCACTCCTCTCTACTTGAGCTCATCAAGGAGAAGGACCTCAAGTTGGAGAAGCTCATGAAGGAAGCTAAGGAGGAGCAAGTGATTGTCACTTGTGATATTGGACTAACATGTGATATTATTGATGATTCTTTATTTGTTGGTCCTACTAATGCTTCATGTAGCTCATCATCATCCACCACAACCAACTCTACCTCTACTACTAGTGATTCATCACTTGTGGTTGAGAATGAGACTCTCAAGAGAGAGGTGGATGATCTCACCCGCGCATTAGGCAATGCCTATGGTGGGGATGCCCGCTTGCTAAAATGCTTGGGTAGCCAAAGGTTCTCTCTTAACAAAGAGGGTTTGGGCTATACTCCCAAGAAGGGCAAGGCGGCCTTTGCTACTCCAAAGTCTCGCTTTGTGAAGAGCAATGGTTGTTATTGCAATAAATGCAAGTAAGTTGGGTATCTAGAGATTAATTGTAATAAAATGAACAAGAATAACAACAAGTTTTATGCTAAAATGGATTACATTCCTTTTGATTCTTGTTATGTGCTTACCAAGGGTGAGAAAGGTGTGCATGCTAGGTTTGTTGGTACACCAATTGTGGGTCCAAAGAAGAAGACCATTTGGGTACCAAAGAGCTTAGTTACTAACCTCCAAGGACCAAAACAAGTATGGGTACCTAAGAAACATTAATTTATTTTGTAGGTAAATTACAATGCCGGAGGAAGGCATTGGGTGCTTGATAGTGGGTGCTCTCAACATATGACCGGTGATTCAAGAATGTTCAACTCTCTCAAATCAAATGATAGTGGCATTGATAGTATCACATTTGGTGACAATAGCAAGGGTGATGTGAAGGCTCTTGGAAGGATTGCAATCTCAAATGATCATAGCATTTCCAATGTGCTCCTAGTTGAAAAGTTGAACTTCAATCTTCTCTCGGTTGCTCAATTGTGTGATCTAGGTTTCAAGTGCATATTTGGTGTTGATGATGTGGAGATAGTTAGTGTTGATGACTCCAATTTGATCTTCAAGGGCTTTAGATATGAGAATCTATACTTGGTTGATTTCAATGCTAGTGACACTCAACTCTCAACATGCTTGCTCACCAAATCGAGTATGGGTTGGTTATGGCATAGAAGACTTGGTCATATCGGCATGAAGCAATTGAACAAGTTAGTGAAGCATGACTTAGTTAGAGGCTTGAAGGATGTCACATTTGAGAAAGATAAGCTATGTAGTGCATGTCAAGCCGGAAAGCAAGTAGACAACACTCATCCATTAAAAAGCATTATGAGTACTTCAATGACATTTGAGTTGTTGCACATGGATCTATTTGGATCAACTACATACACAAGCATAGGTGGCAACAAGTATGGCTTTGCGATTGTAGATGATTTCACTAGATACACATGGGTATTCTTTCTTATGGACAAGAGTGATGTATTTGACATATTCAAGAAGTTCATCAAGAGGGTGCAAAATGAGTTTGAGACCACAATCAAGAAAGTGAGAAGTGACAATGGAAATGAGTTTAGAAACACAAGAGTTGATGAGCTATGTGATGAGCTTGGAATCAAGCATCAATTTTCGGCCAAGTATACACCTCAATCCAATGGCCTAGTTGAAAGGAAGAATAGAACTTTGATTGATATGGCAAGATCAATGTTAAATGAGTATAATGTGAGTCATTCATTTTGGGCCGAAGCAATCAACACGGCTTGCTTCTATAGCAACCGCCTCTATTGCCACAAGTTCTTAGAGAAAACACCATATGAGATCTTAAATGGAAGAAAGCCCAACATTGCATACTTTCGGGTATTTGGTTGCAAATGCTACATCTTGAAGAAGGGCACTAGATTGAGTAAGTTTGAGAAGAAATGTGATGAAGGATTCTTACTTGGTTACTCCACTACTAGCAAAGCTTATAGAGTTTGGAATTTGGCTAGTGGTTTACTTGAGGAAGTTCATGATGTTGAGTTTAATGAAACAAATGGCTCTCAAGATGAGGAAAATAACTTGGATGATGTGAGAGGAACTCAATTGACCAATGCTATGAAAGAAATGGATATTGGTGATATTAGGCCAAAGCAAGTGATTGATGTGGATGACAACAAAGATCAAGTGCTCCAAAGTCCAATTACACAAGCTAGTGGGTCTCTAATGCAAAATCAAGCTAGTACATCATCTCAAGTGCAACAAGATCAACAAGTGGCTAGTTCATCATCTTCAACTCATGATCAACATCAACATCCAAGCAATCAAGTCCAAGTGCTTCAACCAACTAACATTGCAAGAGACCATCCATTGGATTCCATCATTGGTGACATACAAAGGGGAGTTCAAACTAGATCAAGATTGGCATCATTTTGTGCTCACTCTTCTTTTGTGTCAATGGAAGAACCCAAGAACATTGATAAAGCATTGAGAGATCCGGATTGGGTAAATGCAATGCATGAAGAGCTCAACAACTTCAAGAGAAATGAAGTATGGGAACTAGTTGAGAGGCCTAAAGATCACAATGTCATTGGAACAAGATGGGTCTTTCGCAACAAGCAAGATCAAGATGGGATAGTAGTAAGGAACAAAGCAAGACTAGTGGCTCAAGGTTACACACAAATAGAGGGTCTTGACTTTGGTGAAACATATGCCCCGGTTGCAAGATTGGAAGCAATTAGGATCTTACTTGCCTATGCTTGTGCTCATAATATTAAGCTATATCAAATGGATGTGAAGAGTGCATTTCTCAACGGGTACATTCATGAGGAGGTGTATGTGGAGCAACCTCCCGGTTTTGAAAATGACAAGAAACCCAATCATGTCTGAAAGCATCTAGGCCCCAAGGTTTGGTTTCGGCAATTAATGACAACACTTTATTTCCATGACTAACGTGTGTTTTGCAGAAACATTGGTAAGTTAGGTCATGGAGGTGATAACTGCTTTGAGCACTGTGGTATTCGTGTCCCTTGATGGAAATCGTTTCGGTTTTCAAAAGAGTGACGTCAAGATTAAGGACGGTTAGTTCCGAATGTCGAGGTGTTGAGACACATTCAGAATAGTCGTTAGGATCTTCGTTTTTCTCTTTTGGCCGTACTATAAAGGGGGGCATGAATGGGTAGCTTGACCTAGGCGAGTCCTATGTTTAGGTGTGGTGCACACTTGTTAAACTTGGCGCTAGGCAACCCTAGAATAGCTCAAAGTTCAGTTGGAAGCAACTTGGTTGAAGTTGCGACGCGTTTCGGAAAGTTTCGGGCTGTTTTCTAGTGACCGGACGCGGTCTTCGGGAGCACCGGACGCGTCCGGTCAGTACGTCACCGCGGCTAGGGTTCGGCCCTGATCACCGGACGCGGTCCTCGCGAGGACCGGACGCGGTGGTCAGCGACCGACATGTGTCACCTGGGGAGAATGCCCGTCGGACGCGACCTGGACGTGATCGGCGCGTCCGGTCACAGTCCAGTAAGGTCCAGAGAGGACCGGACGCGTCCGGTCATCAGCCATCGGACGCGGCCTCGCGTCCGGTGCGAGTACAGTAAGCACCCTTGCACGATCGGACGCGTCCGGTCACCCCTGACCGGCGCGTCCGGTGGTTCAGTTCAAAATCGCGTTTTGACCGTTATGGGCGACCGGCGCGTCCGGTCAGTTCGACCGGCGCGTCCGGTCAGCCCGTGTCAGAAAGTAACGGTTCGTTTTCTTTGAGGGGTGTATAAATACAACCCCTCCACCTCTTTTAGAGGTCTCTTGCTCATTCAAACATCTGAGAAAACCCTTTAGAGTACAAGGGAGTGCAAGAGCTCTAGTGAGGATAGAGATTTGAGAATCAAAGTTTGAGAATCCCTCACTAGTGATTAGAGAGTAGCAAGTGTGCATCCATCTCCTCATTTGGGCTCGTTGTGGTCAAGTGAGAGTTCTAGCTTGTTACTCTTGGTGATCGCCATCACCTAGACGGCTTGGTGGTGATTGGGAGTTTGGTGATCATCCGGCGGAGCTTGTGGATGACCCAACTCAAGTTGTGAGCGGTTTTGGGTGATTCGCCGCGACGGAGTGTCGAAGAATCAACCCGTAGAGAGCACTTGATCCTTGCGTGGATCAAGGGGGAGCGACACCCTTGCGCGGGTGCTCCAACAAGGACTAGTGGGGAGTGGCGACTCTCCGATACCTCGGAAAAACATCGCCGTGTTCCTTGCCCCTTTACATTCAAGCAATTACTTTCTCGTATTTACTTTCATTGCTTGTTTTACTTTCCTAGAATTGCCATGCTAGACTAGGATTGGAAACTAGGGTGCAAAACTTTTTATCGGTAGACTCTCTAGGAACACAAGTAGGCACTAGGGGTGAATTCCGGCTTGTAGGATTTAATTCTTGCAATTAATTTTTAGAAAAGCCCAATTCACCCCCCCTCTTGGGCATCTTGATCCTTTCAATTGGTATCGGAGCCGTGTTGCTCCTAATTTAGGCTTTACCGCCTAGAGCAAGATGTCTAACGGGGAAGGACCACCTCCCACCTTTGAGGGGGATGATTTTCCATATTGGAAAATCCGCATGGAGGCGTATCTCGAAGCCATAGATGTCGGGTGCCTTAGAGCCGCAACCCAAGGGCTTCCCGCTATCAAGGATCCCGCAAACCCCACTGGTGACGAGGAGAAGTACGACCGGTGGAATGCAAAGGCCAAAAATGCACTCTACCGGGGCTTAGGCAAAGATATCTTCAATCGTGTGCGTAATGCAAAGAACGCTCATGATTTGTGGCAAAATCTTTGTGCTCTCTATGAGGGAACTAAGAGTGAGCGTGAGGAACGCTATCATATTGCTTTAAAGAAGATTAATTCTTTTGAGATGCTTCCCAAAGAAAGTGCTAATGACATGTACACTCGCTTGAATGTTCTTGTAGAGGACCTCAATGCTCTTGGGCTCACTCAAATGAGTCAATCGGATGTTGCAAGGAGGATCTTGAGTGTGCTTCCCGTTGAGAAGTATGGTCACATTGTCACCGTGCTTCATCAAAGTGATCTCTCCACCGCAACACCAACTCAAGTTTTGGGGAAGATCAATGCTCATGAGATGTACATGCACATCACTCCGGAAGAGGGCTCATCATCTTCCAAGAAGAAAGACTTGGCCTTCAAAGCTAGCCACGATAAGAAGAAGAAGAAGGGCCAAGCCATGATCGTGCAAGAAAGCTCAAGTGAAAGTGATATCGATGATGAATCACTTGCACTCATGGTGAGGAAGACCACCAAGATGCTAAAGAAGCTCAACAAGAGTGGCATCGAGTTCGATGGCAAGAAAAAGAAATTCTTCACAAGTAGCAAGAGAAAGCCCATCTCGGAGATGGATTGCTACAATTGTGGTGAACTTGGCCACCTAGCTCATCAATGCCCTAGATCACCAAAAGACAAGTTCAAGAACAAGAACAAGGGCAAGAAAAATGATTCAAGTGATGAAGAAGATGAAAAGAAGAAGAACAAGCCATACAAGAAGAAGGATGGCAAGAAGAAGGAGTTCTACAAGAAGAAGAAGGGTGGAAAGGCATATATTGTTGGTGATTGGCTCACCGACATTGAATCATCTTGTGACTCCTCCGGAGATGAGAGCGATGATGAGAAAGAGAAGGTTGCCGCATTTGTGATGGGGCCATCATCTTCACCGACATCTTCACCACCACCTTCACCGCCTTCTTCACCATCATCGTCCACTACTCACCTATGCCTTATGGCCAAGGGTGAACGAAAGGTACAAAACCATGATAGTGATGATGATGATGATAGTGATAGTGATGATGAATTTGATGCACCTTCTTATGATGAACTTGTAAAATTGCTAAACAAATACACTAAAATCATAAGAAGGACTAGAAGTGAAAATGATGATCTTCAAAATGAAAATGAATCACTCTCATCTAAGCTTGAAAATGCTCAAAAGACTAGTGGTGAGCTTAGAGATCAAAATGAAATTATGTCTTCTACTCTCAAAGAGCTCAAAACCTCTAATAAAGAGCTTAAAGATCAACATGATAAACTTGAGAAGAAGCATGATGAGCTCATCACTAGACATAGCTCTCTAAAAGACAAATACACCACATTAAAAATTGACTATGATAGTCTTGTGGTTGCTAATGAACTTGCTCTTGAGACACATGATGCTACTAACAATGTTGTTAAGTGTGATATAGCTACATCATGTGATGATTTGATCATTGAAAGCATTGAGCAAGGTTCTAGTAGCAAAGGCAAGAGTGTGGTTGAGTCATGCAACCATGATGATTATGCCAAGATCAAGTGTGAGAATGAGAAGCTTGCAAATGAGAACAAGAAGCTCAAAGGTTTGATGGCTCTTGAGAAGCAAACAACAAATGAGTCACTTATTGAAGAAAACAAGAAGCTCAAGCAAGAAAAAGAGCATCTCAAGACCGGCCTAAGCAAGTTCACAAGAGGCCAATATTTGCAAAGTGAGCTCCTCATGAACACCGTAATGAAGATGGATAGAAGTGGTATTGGGTACTTGGCAAATCAAGAGAAGAAAGCAAAAGCTCAACAACAAAGCAAGTCAAAGCCCAAGCCAAAGAGATGTGTTGAGTGTGGTCAAGAAGGTCACTTTGCTCATGAATGCAAAACTCCACCACCACAACCCTTGCCCAAGCATGCTAGACCCTTTGCCTTCAATGCTCATTACATGCTAAGAAAAGATTCAAATGGAAAGATGAAAGTCATGTTTTTGGGTCCCCCAAACAAGAATAGGCCAAAGAAAATATGGGTTGCCAAGTCACTAGTTGAAAAAGTCAAGGGCCCCTCTCAAGTTTGGGTCCCTAAACAAAAAGCTTGATCTCTTGTGTGTAGGTGAACTACAAGACCGGTGGATCTCATTGGGTTATTGATAGTGGTTGCACTCAACATATGACCGGTGATCCTCGTATGTTCACCTCCATTGAAGAGAATGGGATATGTCAAGAGAAGATCACATTTGGGGATAATTCAAAGAGCAAAGTCAAGGGTATAGGCAAGATTGCAATATCAAATGATCACTCACTCTCAAATGTGCTCTATGTTGCTTCATTGAGTTTCAACTTGTTATCCGTTGGGCAACTTTGTGACCTTGGCTTCCAATGCTTGTTCACACCAAATGAAGTTGAAGTTTCAAAGATAGATGACAAGCAAGTGATATTCAAAGGTTTTATATACAACAATCTTTATCTTGTTGACTTCACCTCCGAAGATGTAAATTTGATGACATGTTTGTTCACCAAGACCTCACTTGGTTGGCTTTGGCATAGGAGGCTTGCACATGTTGGAATGAGCACTCTCAACAAGCTATTGAAGAAAGAACTAGTAAGAGGATTGAAGGATGTGAAGTTTGAAAAGGACAAACCTTGTAGTGCATGTCAAGCGGGCAAACAAGTTGCAAACACTCATCCAACCAAGGCTTTCATGTCAACCTCAAGAGTGCTAGAACTTCTACACATGGATTTGTTTGGGCCTACAACATACAAGAGCTTGGGTGGTAATCTCTATTGTCTTGTGATAGTGGATGACTACTCAAGATATACATGGACCTTCTTCCTTCATGACAAATCCAAAGTGGCAAGTTGCTTCAAGAAGTTTGCAAAGAGAGCTCAAAATGAATTCGAAGTCAAGATAAAGAAGATTAGAAGTGACAATGGCAAAGAGTTTGACAACACCAACATTGAAGCTTATTGTGATGAAATTGGAATCAAGCATGAGGTTTCTTCAACCTACACTCCTCAACAAAATGGTGTAGTTGAGAGAAAGAACCGGACTTTGATCACCCTTGCAAGAACAATGTTAGATGAGTACAACACTCCGGAAAAGTTTTGGGCCGAGGCAATCAATACCGCATGCTATGCTTCAAATCGCCTCTTCCTCCAAAAGTTTCTTGGCAAGACCCCCTATGAGTTGCTTAATGGGAAGAAGCCGGACGTCTCATTCTTCCGGGTGTTTGGTTGCAAATGCTACATCTACAAGAAGCGTCAACACCTAGGGAAGTTTTAAAGATGTTGTGATATTGGTTTTCTTGTTGGTTACTCATCAAAGTCCAAAGCATATAGAGTATTTAACCATGCCACCGGTTTGGTTGAAGAAACATATGATGTGGAATTTGATGAATCTAACGGCTCCCAAGGAGCAATTGAGAATTGTGATGATGTAGGTGATGAACCCTTGAGGGAGGCCATGAAGAACATGCCCGTGGGAGACATCAAGCCAAAAGATGATGAAGACGATGTGCAAATCATTGATCCACCATCTTCATCACGTGTGCCTCAAGATGATGACAAGAATGAGAGAGTTGAAAATGAAGATACTTATGTCTCTCATGAACAAGCCGAGGCACAAGCTCAAGATGTTGATGCTCCCCATCCACCTCCTCAAGTGGTTGATAGAAGAAACTCACCTTTACTTCAAGCTCATCCACAAGAACTCATCATAGGGAGTCCTACTAAGGGAGTAATGACTCGATCTCAAAAGCTAGCTTCTTTTGTTGAACATCACTCTTTTGTCTCTTGTGTTGAACCTAAGAATGTAGAAGAAGCTCTTCAAGATCCAGATTGGGTGAATGCCATGCATGAAGAATTGAACAACTTCACCCGCAACCAAGTATGGACACTTGAAGAGCATCCTAAAGGTGCAAGAGTCATTGGAACCAAGTGGGTGTTCCGAAACAAGCAAGATGACCAAGGTATAGTAGTGAGGAACAAGGCAAGACTAGTTGCAAAGGGGTTCTCTCAAGTTGAAGGCCTTGATTTCGGAGAGACCTTTGCACCCGTTGCAAGACTTGAAGCCATTCGTATCCTCCTTGCATATGCATCACATCATGATATGAAATTATATCAAATGGATGTGAAAAGTGCATTCTTAAATGGCTTTATAAATGAACTAGTCTATGTCAATCAACCTCCCGGGTTTGAAGACCCTAGATATCCTAATCATGTTTATAGGTTGTCCAAGGCGCTATATGGGCTCAAGCAAGCCCCTAGAGCGTGGTATGAGCGCCTCCGGGACTTCCTCATTGAGAAGGGCTTCACCATCGGGAAGGTCGACACCACACTATTCACCAAGAAACTAAATGGGGAGATCTTCATTTGTCAAGTATATGTTGATGATATCATCTTCGGGTCAACAAATGAAGATTATTGCAAAGAATTTGGTGAATTGATGTCGAAGGAGTTCGAGATGTCAATGATTGGTGAGCTCACATTCTTCCTTGGTTTTCAAGTCAAGCAAATGAGAGAAGGGATTTTCATCTCTCAAGAAAAGTATACCAAGGATCTTCTCAAAAGATTCAAGATGGAAGAATGCAAGCCAATCAAGACCCCAATGCCATCAAATGGACATCTCGACCTAGATGAGGGAGGTAAACCGGTTGATCAAACTCTCTACCGTTCTATGATTGGTAGCTTGTTGTACCTTACCGCATCTAGGCCCGATATCATGTTTAGTGTGTGCATGTGTGCTCGCTTTCAAGCGTGCCCTAAAGAACCTCACTTAAGTGCCGTAAAAAGAATCCTAAGATATCTTAAGCACACCCCAAGCATTGGTCTTTGGTATCCCAAAGGAGCTAGATTCCAACTAGTTGGCTATTCCGATTCGGATTATGCCGGTTGCAAAATTGATAGAAAAAGCACATCCGGAGGGTGCCATTTGCTTGGGAGATCCTTAGTATCTTGGTCATCTAAAAAGCAAAATAGTGTGGCTTTGTCCACCGCCGAGGCGGAATACATTACCGCGGGGGCTTGTTGTGCACAAATCTTATATATGAAACAAACCCTCCTAGACTATGGAGTTGTTCTTGAAAAGGTGCCACTTTTATGTGACAATGAAAGTGCCGTTAAAATTGCTAACAATCCGGTACAACACTCTCGCACCAAGCACATTGATATCCGCCATCACTTTCTAAGAGATCACGTTGCTAAAAATGACATATCACTAGAAGGTGTACGAAGTGAAAATCAATTAGCGGATATCTTCACTAAACCTTTGGATGAGGCTACCTTTTGTAGGCTAAGAAGTGAACTTAATGTGCTTGATTCAAGTAACTTTAAAAAATGAGCGGGTGTTGTCCCTTGCATTGCATTGTATCATATGTCACATTTATTTTATCGCAATGCATTTAGGGCTTGGCTAACACGGTTACGATAACCCTCCTTCGGAGGAGTGAAGAAGCCTAACCGTGGATCAAACTTGACAAGCAACCTAGCTTTACTTTCTTGTATTGCATTGCATATGCATGGTTGTTTGTTTGTCGTTTTTTTTCGGTTTTGCTTTGAGCAACCTCTGTGTTCGTCCATGGATAGAGAGAGCATTTGACGCTCCTAGAGTCCAAAAACTCTATTGCATGGCCATACGTTGCTCCTCGGGTCTTTATTGCCTATTTTCATAAAAATTATACTAGCCTAAGGCAAACTATTTTGAAAAAATTGAGGGTTTGAGTGAGGTCACTCATATCAGGTTCCAATTGGTGTTTATTTGTGTCTCTTTGAATTGGAACTTGATTGGGAGAAGTCGCGTCGAAGTTCGGAACGAAGAATGGCGAAGAACAGCGACCGGACGCTGGACCGGACGCTGCACCGGACGCAGTGATGCTTCACCACCGCGTCCGGTCCCGGCGTTCACCAGCGCGTCCGGTCATCCAGAAGACCAATTCCAGACCTTGGCACCAGACGCTGCACCGGACGCGCCTCTGACGACCACCGCGTCCGGTCCCGGCTACCACCACCGCGTCCGGTGCTCCGCGATGAATTCCCGAGCTCTCAGCGACCGGACTCTGACCGCGTCCGGTCAGTCCACACCGGACGCGTCCGGTCACTCTAGGCGCTTACTAGAGTGTGACCGGACGCTGCACCACCGCGTCCGGTCATAATGACCACCGCGTCCGGTGATCGTGCATCGAGCGCATCTAAGTCCTTCATAAAACCGTTCGTCCTCGGTCAGTTCTCTTCACCCGAACGAGATTTCCACCGCCGCCTTGCCCTAACGCCGATTCGCCGAGTTCGCCGTGCTTGCTCGCCGTCCCCCTCACCGCCGGCGACCTTGCCGAGCCCGCGCCTCGCTCGCTCGCCCTCTTGCTCGCGCCCGCGCACGACCCCGCTCCATCTCGCCCGCTGCCGTGAGCAACCGCCGCCGCAAATCTCCGCGCCGCCGCATCCAGTTTCTTCCTCGCCGCCGGCCACCATCCACCGCCGTGAGCTCCACTGCAGCCCGCGGCTACTCCCCCCGTGCGCCCTAGCTCTCCATGCCCGAGGCTTCTAGGGTTTTCACCCAAACCCTAACCTAGGGTTCCTAGGGTTTGCCCTAACCCTTGCTCGAGGTATCGTCTCGATTCGGCTTTTCGTTCAAGTCAATTCTATTTCGTCATTAGGGCTAACCTTGACCGATTTCTTTCATTACCTATCTCGCTCGGTCGTTTCAGAGCTCGATCGTCGTCTCGGGGGTTCTCGCGACCTAGGTCACCGCTTCCTCTCACCGTCGTCTCGTCGATCCGAGCGAGTCAGTCAGTGTGTCCGGGTCAAATCTGTTCGCTAAATCCGAGGCCAAGCCTGCGGATACGGATTGAGGCCAATCCTCTCGAGTGTCAGTTCATCATCTCACAGAGGTTTTCAGGCAGTCGATCAGCATGGTGCGTTGCAAGAA
This sequence comes from Saccharum spontaneum, assembly GCA_022457205.1. Taxonomy (NCBI): domain Eukaryota; kingdom Viridiplantae; phylum Streptophyta; class Magnoliopsida; order Poales; family Poaceae; genus Saccharum; species Saccharum spontaneum. The sequence goes on along the minus strand of CM039582.1, from coordinate 4,630,782 downwards.
CGCCGGTGGTGCTCCTGGTGACGGGGACAACAGTCCTCCCCGTCGTGATGAGATTGCGCGTGGTAAGCGCATCAAGATTGCAGCTAGGAAGAAGAGGAAGACGCTTTCAGAGGCAGAGGTTGCTCAGGCCGTGGCAGACGCTGCAGAGCAGGCAGAGAGAGGTGGCAGACGTAGTGGCATACACATAGGCGAGCGTCGCTTTCACCTTGAAGGTCGACAGCTCAGCACTGAGGCCACTGAGGGTACCGAGGCTACTGGACCTTCCGAGCATATGTCAGTAGATCCACCCACAGAGCAGACAGAGGCCACACAGGATACTGAGGCTACCCAGGCTACTAAGGCTCCACAGGCCACTGAGGATACAGAGGAGCAGCCAGCTCAGTCTCCACCACGTCGCCGCTCCACACGTGCTCGTACACAGGTGACACCTAGGCCAGAGGGCCAGCGTCGTGGAGCACGACCTCCTCCCAGAGCTAGAGGGTCACCCCCGGTCGAGCACTTTGACCTGAGGGGTGCTTCAGCACGTCAGGTGCAGGGGTTGAGGTTCGTGGAGGTCAGCCGATGGTTTCCACCTGTCAGAGATTCCAGAGCTTCAGAGGGTTTCTATACCCCACTTCAGGAGGATTTCTACAGGGCCCTAGTTGACAGTGGCATTGCTTTCAGACCTCAGAGGGTGTGTCGACTAGAGGCATTGGTTGATGTTGTGGGAGAGCAGCTCCGTCCGCACCTGTCCTATATGCCTGGCTTATCAGATCTTCTTGGACGGACATGTGCATACTGCGGCACATGGGTCAGGGAGTTCTATGCTTCTCTTTGGATTGATCCTGCCCATGAGTTCATACACTTTGCTTTCAGAGGCCGCGATCACAGATTGTACAGCTCCAGAGCTCGAGAGATCCTCAGACTACCTGCTTCTGACACGAGGATCCATCAGTTGTGCTATGGACAGACTCCTCCTCCTAGACGCCCTCACGGCGGTTCAATGCCACCTACCGACCTGGTTCGACCCTGCTTTCGCGAGCCTTTTGGTGAAGGGTCACGTCGTACGCCTGCCAGCCTGACGCCACTTGCCAGAGTCTTGGATGCTATCCTCAGACGCACTTTACTGCCCAGACTCGGCTACAGAGAGGGACTGACACGTATGCAGCTTTGGGTTGTTCACCACCTCCTTTCACAGCGACAGTTTGACATCTGGGATCTTATCCTTTGTGAGATGGAGGACACCATTGCTGAGGGCTTCAAGGGTAACCGTCAGCTTCCCTATGCCCACTGGATTTGTTTTATTATCAGATCTGCTATCCAGATGCCACCAGAGATCAGGGCGGAGATAGCTAACACTACTACAGCTTTCCCTGACTATGATATCAGACAGCTTTGGGCCTCTGTTACTAGAGATCAGGCCCCAGCGCCAGGACAGCGTGTGCGCCCAGATGTTCCTGAGACAGCAGCAGAGCAGGACGCCAGAGTTGACGAGCTTGCCGAGGCAGAGCTCGCGGACCTTGAGACTCAGACTGCTGAGATACCTGAGGATGTCACTTCAGACAGCACTGATGAGGACTACCAGCCCATCCCCAGGTACCGGTCTCCTCGGTCTCACGACCACGAGGCCGGTGGATCTGGCTCAGCCTCCCGCTCAGACCCAGCCATGGTGGCTATCCTTGAGAGGTTGACCCAGGCTCAGGAGCAGCAGCAGCAGCAGATACAGCGCCAGGCACAGGATACAGCTGCAGCACTAGCACAGATTCAGGCTCGTCAGGACGAGTTTCAGCGACAGCAGCTTGAGATCCAGAGGCAACAGGTTGAGATGCAGCGACAGAGTCAGCAGCAGTACATGGATCTCCTGCGTCACCTTATCACAGTTGGGGTTCCTCCGCCTACATCTGTCATGGCTCCGGCTTTGCATTCCAGTGGTCCGTCGAGTCAGGGACAGCCGAGCTTACAGTTTACATCTCCACAGCAGCAGGTTCCCCAGTCCTTTCAGTCCCCGAGCTTCACTCCTATACATACGGGGTTTACACCGTCAGACCAGCCTCGCCCGCACCTTCTGACAGGCACACCTATTGGTGATTTCAGTGCCACCTACAGCGAGTTGACTGGTCAGCCGACACCCTCGCACACTACTACGTTTCACACTTCGTCAGGGTTGTCAGCTCCCGAGGCAGTCGTTCCTCCAGTGACAGGGACCGGGACTACAGAGACCATCCCTTCTTCAGTTGCCTCGACAGATCCCCCAGCTACTGGCGCACTTCAGGCTCAGGTTACTCAGACAGATCCACTTGTTGCTACACAGTCAGTGCCTGTTCCTGCTCAGACCCAGACCGCTTCACAGCCACGTGCTTCTTCAGAGGGTCAGCCAGATAGCTCAGACTCCGAGGGCGATTCGCTTCACTTCGTGATCACTCCGCGCACCTCGGCACCCGACACGACTCCGTCTGTCCCCCCGTCAGATTAGATTAGTTTTTTGGCGTTTGATGTCAAAGGGGGAGAGAGAGTAGTTTCAGGGGGAGTTTGGTAGTGGGTTTTCGTTCTTTGTGTGCTACTTTCATGCATATCATGTTTACTTTTCAGCATTGCATTCGTGTGACATTGTCGTCGAGTCGTAAACTTTGAGTCTTAATGTGTTATCCGTCTCAGTGATTATTATATGTCACCGTTTTAGCTAGCTCTAAGGTTGTGCTTCCGTGCCTTACTCTGATTACTTATGAGCTATATCTTTATGTGTACTAACACCTTTTTTGTCTTATCTTATGAAGTACACTCTTTTGGCTTGGAGCACATAAGCAATTCCTAACCTTTTATGCTTATTGTCTTTTGCTTATGTGAACCAAGCATGCTCGAAAACCTTCACTCTAATCCATTGAAACTTAGTGTTGTCATCAATCACTAAAAAGGGGGAGATTGAAAGCATCTAGGCCCCAAGGTTTGGTTTCGGCAATTAATGACAACACTTTATTTCCATGACTAACGTGTGTTTTGCAGAAACATTGGTAAGTTAGGTCATGGAGGTGATAACTGCTTTGAGCACTGTGGTATTCGTGTCCCTTGATGGAAATCATTTCGGTTTTCAAAAGAGTGACGTCAAGATTAAGGACGGTTAGTTCCGGATGTCGAGGTGTTGAGACACATTCGGAATAGTCGTTAGGATCTTCGTTTTTCTCTTTTGGCCGTACTATAAAGGGGGGCATGAATGGGTAGCTTGACCTAGGCGAGTCCTATGTTTAGGTGTGGTGCACACTTGTTAAACTTGGCGCTAGGCAACCCTAGAATAGCTCAAAGTTTAGTTGGAAGCAACTTGGTTGAAGTTGCGACGCGTTTCGGAAAGTTTCGGGCTGTTTTCCAGTGACCGGACGCGGTCTTCGGGAGCACCGGACGCGTCCGGTCAGTACGTCACCGCGGCTAGGGTTCGGCCCTGATCACCGGACGCGGTCCTCGCGAGGACCGGACGCGGTGGTCAGCGACCGACACGTGTCACCTGGGGAGAATGCCCGTCGAACGCGACCTGGACGTGATCGGCGCGTCCGGTCACAGTCCAGTAAGGTCCAGAGAGGACCGGACGCGTCCGGTCATCAGCCATCGGACGCGGCCTCGCGTCCGGTGCGAGTACAGTAAGCACCCTTGCACGATCGGACGCGTCCGGTCACCCCTGACCGGCGCGTCCGGTGGTTCAGTTCAAAATCGCGTTTTGACCGTTACGGGCGACCGGCGCGTCCGGTCAGTTCGACCGGCGCGTCCGGTCAGCCCGTGTCAGAAAGTAACGGTTCGTTTTCTTTGAGGGGTGTATAAATACAACCCCTCCACCTCTTTTAGAGGTCTCTTGCTCATTCAAACATCTGAGAAAACCCTTTAGAGTGCAAGGGAGTGCAAGAGCTCTAGTGAGGATAGAGATTTGAGAATCAAAGTTTGAGAATCCCTCACTAGTGATTAGAGAGTAGCAAGTGTGCATCCATCTCCTCATTTGGGCTCGTTGTGGTCAAGTGAGAGTTCTAGCTTGTTACTCTTGGTGATCGCCATCACCTAGACGGCTTGGTGGTGATTGGGAGTTTGGTGATCATCCGGCGGAGCTTGTGGATGACCCAACTCAAGTTGTGAGCGGTTTTGGGTGATTCGCCGCGACGGAGTGTCGAAGAATCAACCCGTAGAGAGCACTTGATCCTTGCGCGGATCAAGGGGGAGCGACACCCTTGCACGGGTGCTCCAACGAGGACTAGTGGGGAGTGGCGACTCTCCGATACCTCGGAAAAACATCGCCGTGTTCCTTGCCCCTTTACATTCAAGCAATTACTTTCTCGTATTTACTTTCATTGCTTGTTTTACTTTCCTAGAATTGCCATGCTAGACTAGGATTGGAAACTAGGGTGTAAAACTTTTTATCGGTAGACTCTCTAGGAACACAAGTAGGCACTAGGGGTGAATTCCGGCTTGTAGGATTTAATTCTTGCAATTAATTTTTAGAAAAGCCCAATTCACCCCCCCTCTTGGGCATCTTGATCCTTTCAATGTCTACAAATTGAGAAAGGCTTTGTATGGATTGAAGCAAGCACCTAGAGCATGGTATGAAAGATTGAGGGACTTCTTGCTAACCAAAGGATTTGTCATGGGCAAAGTTGATACAACACTATTCACCAAGAAGATTGGGAAAGACTTGTTTGTATTGCAAATATATGTTGATGATATCATCTTCGGTTCAACCAATCAAGATTATTGTGATGAGTTTGGGAAAATGATGGCAAAGGAATTTGAAATGTCAATGATCGGTGAACTTAGTTTCTTTCTTGGACTTCAAATCAAACAAATGAAGGAAGAAACATTTGTGAGCCAAACCAAGTACATCAAAGATATGCTCAAGAAGTTTGGCATGGAAGATGCAAAGGGCATTACAACCCCAATGGGCACTAGTGGAAGTTTGGATAGTGACAAGAGTGGCAACATGGTGGATCAAAAGCTTTATAGATCAATGATTGGTAGCCTACTCTATGTGACGGCATCAAGGCCCGATGTGATGTTTAGTGTATGCATGTGTGCAAGATTTCAAGCCTCACCAAGAGAAAGTCATTTAAAGGCAACAAAGAGAATATTGAGGTATTTGAAGCATACATAAGATGTTGGATTATGGTATCCCAAAGGTGCAAGCTTTGAGCTAGTTGGATATTCGGATTCCGACTATGCTGGTGACAAAGTGGAGAGAAAGAGCACTTCCGGGACTTGTCAATTGTTGGGAAGATCACTTGTCTCATGTTCATCCAAAAAGCAAAATAGTATTGCACTATCTACCGCCGAAGCCGAATACATCGCCGCGGGTAGTTGTTGTGCACAAATCTTGTGGATGAAGGCAACATTGAAGGATTTTGGAATCAATTTCAAGAATGTGCCATTGCTATGTGACAATGAAAGTGCTGTAAAGCTAACCAACAATCCGGTTCAACATCAAAGAACAAAGCATATTGATGTTCGTCATCATTTTATTAGAGATCATCAACAAAAGGGTGACATTGCTATTGAGAGTGTGGGCACCGAAGATCAATTAGCCGATCTATTCACCAAGCCACTTGATGAGAAGAGATTTCACAAGCTAAAGAATGAGTTGAACATAATTGACTTCTCCAACATGAGTTGATGCACCCCATATATGACATGCCTCTCCTTCGAGCCCCAAGGTACAATTGGTTGACATGTCATACATTCTATACTAAGGACATGTTTAGTGCATCTAGTCATGATTTCTTATGTTCTAGGCTCATTCATGAAAATCAAATAAATTTGAAGTTTATATGGTACCACTATTGTTTCCATGTCTTGTATGATCTAGTGGTAGCATATAACTTGTTTAAGTAGCTTGTGATCCTAAGTGTTTAATCTAGATCACTTGTCTAAATATTTGCTTCAACATGGTGCATGATAACCCTTCTAGTGAGGTATGAAGAAGCTTGCCCTTGGATCAAACCGAAGCATTTTATTTATGCAAGCAATCTAGGTTGAATCACAAACTTGATCCTCACCCCATAATTTAACATGGTAATCTATCTAAAATTGGTCCCTTGTGGTCATTGGTGCCAATGGGGGAGAAAATGTTATTCACAAAGATAGATTCTAAAGGGGGAGAAAACCTAAAGGGGAGAATTGATAAAAGAAGGGGATCAACTAAAATTTTGAGCACACAAGTAGGGGGAGCAAGCTCCTAAACATGAATGTTGCATTTCTATGTGCACTTCATATGTATGATGCATAGTTATGTATTTTTTTCTCTGATACTTTGCTTGTGTGGTGACTTACTAGTATAATTTGAATGATGTATTGAGGTACTAGCATGAATAGGAAGTAGTTAGATTTTTCTTGCTTCATGTTTTCCAAAGTGGTACTAGAGCCTTGCTTATAATGTTGATCTCACGAGGTTTCTAGTTATGTTTGTGCTTTTCCAAGTGACATCTAACTACACAAGGTGCTAAGATGGTGTTTATCGCTACTCCGATGGTATCACGCTTCAAAGGTCTATAATCTAAAACACTTAGCACCTATTGGTAGTCAATGCTCCTAATCTTTCCTATCTAACATGTATGCTTCCAAAATCTAAACATATAGCATACATGTAGGGGGAGCCATTACTATCAATTTGAATTTATGATCACATGTCCATAATTCTTACACATGGTAATACACTTGGACAAAGTGACATGGGTTCAAATAAAATTTTATCATAATATCTTTGTGAAAGGTTTGTCACCAATTACCAACAAGGGGGAGATTAAAAATCCTATGTTTGGTGTTGGTAATTAGTGACAATGCCTAAGTACTAATCCTATGCCTAAGTTGTATGCAGCATATGAGGATTAGTACATTCCAAGGTTGGTGGCAAGATGGACATGGTGATCATGATGGCCACACTTGGATTTGGATGCAACCCTACGTAATCAAGGTAAAGGTATATGCTTAAGGGTTGTGTTTTAGTAACCAAGACACCTAGTGGGTGTGGTTACATTATAGGATAGATAGCTGTACTATAAAGAGGGGAATGACGCGGCTATTGAACTCCTAAGTGCCTCTAGGTGTGCATTTCATGTCATATGCATTTGGATAGAACTAATAACGCCTCGAAAAATGATTGTGAAAATGCTAACACACATGCATATGGTGATGATCACTTGGTGATGTTAGCACGTTTGCGAAGGCGGTGGAGTTTGAGCGGTAGAGAGGGTTTGGGGTCCTCTCTCCCTCCCGCCGAGCTTGCGAGGCGGGATTCAGGCATTTTCGAGGAATTGAAACGCCTATTTTCCACTACGCCGGAAGTCGGAAATCAAACGGAAGTAAACGGAGGCGAACGGAGGTCACAATGGTGACCGGACGCTGGACCGGACGCGGTCTCTGTTTGACCGGACGCGTCCGGTCAGTGTTCAGCGTCTACGTGAGTTTCAGCTTTTTGATCGGACGCGCAGCGCGTCCGGTCACTGTCGACCGGACGCGTTCGGTCGATCAGGGAGCTTACTGGACTCCAACCGGACGCTAGCACTGTGGCGTCCGGTCAGTTCTCCAGCGCGTCCGGTCACTGTTTCGTTGTGCGCTGCTCTGGTTTGACCAGCGCGTCCGGTCGAGCCAAGCGCGTCCGGTCTGCGCGACCAGCGCGTCCGGTCGGTGGTTCGTAAGTAACCGTTGTGTGATCGGCACGTCCGGTCAGTTGGACCAGCGCGTCCGGTCAGCGCGACTGCAGCTGTTTCAAGTGAGTAACGGCTATATTCGAAGGGATACGTCTATAAATACTCGTTGGGCGGCTCAAGGCTCTCTCTCTTGGACATTTGACATACTTGTGAGCACTTTGAGCTAAGCAACTCCCCTCTCACTCATCTCTCTTGATTGTTTGCATATTCGAAGTGAGATTGAGTGATCCAAGTGCATTTGCATTGTGAGATTGCATCTAGTTGGCACTTGGCGGTTGATTTGCTGTGGGATTCTTGTTTCTCTTGGTGATTGCCGCCACCTAGACGGCTTGGAGCAGCTTGGAGGCATTGGCAAGAGTTGGTGATTGTTCTTGGCCACCTCCAGTGATTGTGAGGGGTTTGTGCCTACCTCGACGAAGCGCCAAAGGCAACATTAGTAAATTGCTCGTGTCATTGCAACCTTTTGCTATTTGGTAGGTTCTAGTGGCGCCTTTTGAGAGGCTCGGTGTGAGACCGATTAGCCTGTTGACGGTCCTTAAGTATCAATTATAACTATCAAATAAATAGAGAAAAGGATCCAAATGAAACCAACACCTAGACTTAGGGTTTTATCTGACAGAATTCCACGAGTTTTGCTGTTTATCTATTTCTGCAGGGGGTTATCAGGAAATACGGAAGAAAGGCCCACATGTCGGATTAATGACGGGATATTAACCGAACACGTAATTATCTTACATCTAGAAGAGTCAAGAAGCCACGAGAACGAACGGGAGGCGTAATGGAGCCGGACACAGGGCGCCCGCCCTGGTCCTTAGGGCGCCCGCCCTGGCCCCGGAGCCAATCAGGCTCCGCCTCGAGGATTATGCTCCACCGACCTAGAGGATCAAGGAAAACCGTCCGTTCAATGTCGGTTTGATCCGACGGCCCAGATTCATCCGAAAGGGCTATATAAGCAAGGCCCCTGACCCTGGAGGAGAGGCCCTCGTCTCATACTTCAAACCCTAATTCAGGAGGAGAGCCTCTGATCAAGCCCTAGAGCCACCACATCAACTAGATCTCTAGTTAGCATAGCTACATAGGATTAGAACTAGAAGGAGTCAATCTTCGATTGGTTCCCGGATCTGTCAAGAGGATTCTTGGTAATTCCTCTATTGTTCTTTAATTGTTCATCATTGTTCTTCAATATTATGAATATGACTTTGTTCTATTTCAATATATTGGTTATGACTTTGCTCTACTTGATTATATTTGCAATTATATTGTTCTTAGTTTATCATAGTTATATGCTTGGCTTAGTTAGATTGGAATTATATACATGCCTAGGATCGTATAGCGTTTATCCATGTCTACAGTGGGTGAATGATAATTATTGTGTAGACGTGGTGTCTATACCGTATTTATCTGCGATTGCACCCTATATGCCGGATTGTGGGGTAGTTCGCGATAGTGACAGCTTCGTTGATTCTTATATAGTCCCCCTCTCGTGTATAGGGCAGGTAGAGCAACACTATTACAGGGGAGTGATTGCTATGTTCTTCATCTTCCTTGCTAATATTCACTATGCATGGATATAGTCTTTTCTCGCCATGATTGCCAAGTATAATTGCACTAACTATGATATGCTAGACTTTATAGTTAATAATAACTTAGGGAATATCTTTGTAGTTCATCCTAATTCCATGCTAATGACTTGCTAGAATATCCGTTGAGGTGCTTATCATTATTATATGTGGCTAGCTGATCAGATTAATTATCTTTGTCACCATTATCACTTTACCTTTACTTAATGTGACATTTATACCTGTATAAAGAGATTGATAAATACTCTCGGTTATACATGCAATGATGTGTACTCAGTTCCATATTCTCATTCCATTATCAACCATGATACTTAGAAATCCCTTCCCAGTGGTAAAAATATAAATAACGATACCTGGAATACTTCCCGGTTAAAATGCTACATCGGTATTAATCTGTGCGCTTGCAGATCCCTTTTATTATTTATCTTGATGAGCAAATGCATATTTCAATACCGCGTCTCTTATGTCATGCTGGGGATGACAACTTGGCTTAAGTGGCATGAGGGATAGGTTTGGCATTTTTGGCGCCGTTATCAGAATTAGAAAACTAAGTCTACTTTTGGTAGTGACGTTAAGAATGCCCAACAAGCATTTTTGGCGCCGTTGCCGGGGAAGGTTGATTACTAAGTAGGAATGAATATGGAACTTTGAGTCATCATTTGCATCACTAATCTGATTGAGCTTATCAATTCTCTTATACAGTTTTACCCCTGTATTTTCCATTTTGATTATTTATTGTAGGGTGATGCATGAATAGAAGACATCTTCCAGACAACTTTGTTGACGATCCCGAAGCCTTATTCAGAAGAACAAGAGCCAAGCTCAAGAAGACATCGTCAACACTTCAGCACAAAGCTTCATCCAAATCTGAAGACCGCCGAAGTTTCATCCGGAATTTGTCGACTGAATTCGAAGCCATGGCGAACAAGTCGATCCGCGAGTTCTCAGCTCCCACTACGGACAACATCCGCACTGGACCTGCTGGGGAGATCGACCGCAACTTCGAGCTCAAGCCTGGGCTCATCAACATGGTGCAAGCTAACCAGTTCTGTGGGAAGCCACATGAAGACGCTAGTGCTCATCTTCAACACTTCCTGGAGATCTGCAGCACTTTCACCATGGCTGAAGTCCCCAGAGACGCCATACTACTTCGCCTTTTCCCATTCTCACTGTTGGGGAGAGCGAAGCAGTGGTTCTACGCTACAAAGGAGAAGAACACTACGTGGGCACTCTGCTCCACGAACTTTCTGGCCAAATTCTTTCCCATGGGCAAGACCAATGCTCTCCGTGGGAAGATTACAAGTTTTCAGCAACAACATGATGAATCCGTTCCAGAAGCATGGGAGCGCTTCCAAGACTACATCCTAGAATGTCCCCATCATGGAATGGAAAGCTGGCTGTTGATGCAGATATTTTATCATGGGCTCATTAACAGTGCCCGTGAAACCATGGATGCTGCAGCTGGAGGAGCATTCCTATCACTCACCATACCTCAAGCCACAGCTCTTGTGGAGAAGATGGCATCCAACCAAGGTTGGAATGAAGAAAGAACTCAGACACGCAAGAGAGGTGGAGATATGCACCAGCTCAAGGAAGTAGATATGTTGTCTGCCAAGCTAGACCTACTCATGAAGAAGCTCGATGATCGAGCTGGAGAAAAGAAAGAAGTCATGCACGTCTACGACTCCCACATGACTTGTGAGGAGTGTGGAGGTACTGGACACTCGGGCAATCACTGTCCTGAGTTGCTGGAGGACGTGAACTACATCAACAATAACAACAACTACTACTACAACCGTCCTCAGCAGAATCAAGGTTGGAATCAACAGAGGCCTAACTACTCAGGTAATTACCAAGGTAACAATTCTTTCAATAATAATAATAATTATCCACCTTTGAGAGAGTTAGTATCCAACCAAGGAAAGCTAATGGATAACCTGTCTAAGAAATTGGCATCTAATGATAAAATACTAGAAAATATAAATAATAGAATGGATAATTTCTCTACTGCCATCAAGAACCAGATTAGCTTTAATAAAATGATTGAATCTCAGTTGAATCAAATAGCTGCTGCTGTTCCTGCTACTAACCCCGGTATACCATCACAACCGGAAGGACTAGAATCTGCAAATCTTGTAGACATGTTTGATGCAGGAGATTACTGGAGTAACCCTATCGTAGAAGTAAGTACTGACCGTCTGCCGGTCAAGAGAGGCGATCCAGGACGCCCCGTCATCCCGATCTCCATCGGCATGCGAGACTTCCCAGAAGCACTCTGTGACTTTGGCTCCAGCGTCAACATCATGCCCAGGGTACTCTATGAAAAACTCTTTTCACAACCATTATTAGAAACAACCATGTGTTTGCAGCTTGCAGATAGGACACTGAGTTTCCCGAGAGGAATATTGAAGAACATCTGTGTCCGAGTGGGTTCCTCGTACGCTCCAGCAGACTTCGTAGTGATAGAGACCGGTTCTGATGAGAGGGCTCCCGTCATCCTAGGGAGACCATTCCTGAACACCGCGGGAGCTGTCATCTACGCTAGTGCTGCCAAGATCAGTTTCTACATCAAGGGGAGGAAGGAAACGTTTTCCTTCAAGAACAAGACCGCACAAATCCCAGAGCAACCCTAATATGAACCAAGGAAGAGGACCAACAGGAGGAACAAGAGCAAGAAGCAAGTATGGACCGAGACAGCTAAGATGGTCACTGCCGTGCACAAAGGTCAAGATCGCCAACTCAAGTCACCGTTCTTGCCTAAGAAGGACGACCCAGGTATGCCAAGCATTTATTGCTCCATTAATGGGTCCCACTTCTACAAGACACTTTGCGACACTGGGTCGGGCGTCAACATAATGGCCAAGGTCACCTATGAACTTCTGTTCGGAACCATGCCCTTAAACCCAACATATATTCAGCTCCAGATGGCAGATCAGACATTCCGACAGGTCGAAGGTACAGTAACTGACGTCCCTGTCAAGATAGACGATCACTTTGTCCATACAGACTTCCAGGTTATTGACATGGGAGAAGATGAATACGATCCACCCATCATCCTTGGAAGACCATTCCTTAGTACTGTCAAAGCAATCATTTACATTGAAACTGGAGAAGTCCACATGCACTTCCCCTCTGAGAAGGTACGTCTTTACTTTACTGACCCTAACTATGTATTTGAAGAATCCAAGCAGGTCAGGACAAGAAGAAGGCGGCGTAACCATAATCAGAAGCAACAGGTCATCAAGGACGGATGGGCAGATTATGAAGGAGAAGTGGTAAGATCTGAAGACATACCACTCAACCAACACTGTCCTGAGGAGACCAAAGCACCGAGACAGGTATGGAAAGAAAAGACAGTTGTACATGAAGAGGAGGCGCCGCCGGAACCATCGACTACGCCATCCACCAAGTTCCAGGACGACTGAACGAATAAGAGTCCCGTTCAGAGGACTTAAAAACACCAAACGCCTTGCCAAGAGGTAACTTGGTAGTTATCCTTTCCTTTTAATTATTTACTTTATCTTAAATAGTTTGCTTAGTTAATCATATTCATACTATCTTAAAAAGAAAATAAAAATGTTAAAAACCCTAAAGCCCCATGTGAGTATGCGAGTGACATAAAACCCATAAGTACATTCACTGTGGTGGCATAAAAAAAAATATATATAATAAATACATAAATATTTTCTTCTGCTTTATAAAAGAAAAAAAACAACATAAAAAATCAAGGAGGCTCAGCATGATAAAGGCTAGATATTTATGCTAACACTTAATCAGTTCCACAAAGCTTTGTTGTCTATTTGAGCTTCACAGAATTCAAGGTGACTAGCAGACAGAGGACATTCTAATCGCTGTCAGGGTGCTGCCGACTTTCAAATACACCTCCGCCATCTGCTAGCTACATCAGAAGAGATTATGTCAAGATCCAGCTTGGGGGAGAGCACCCCCATTATCTTGCTAAGTATTTCTATCTTTATCTTTATATTTATATATACTTCTACCCTATAAAAATAAAAATATACATAACTATGAAAAAAAAACCAAATAAAGATTTTGTGCTTATATATATACACCTATATCTTTTGCTTAGTGTGTTTTAATAAATAAATAAAGTGGCTATGCTAAACTGAATCTAGATAATAATAAAACTCTAGTATGGATATGATGAATAGTTGCTTTGCCTAACTTTCAAATTTGAAGTCCTCTCTCTAAGTTTAGACATAACTGTTATCATTTAAAGCTTGCTCTAAACCTGAACTTGTGGGAAGAGAACTTGATCTAAAGTCTAAGTTGTTAACGGATATGATATGGGAAGGTTGAGCTGCTGTTTATCTATTCCTAGAGATGCTAGAATTCTGGAAAATTTTATCTTTGAAAATCTTAAAATGCTACATGATGAGTTCCTGTATGATGAGAGTTTAAGTTCCTACCACAGCCATACATACATGCTTGCTAGACTTTAAGCCATACCTTTACTTTTTACTGCTTATGAGCATTGAGTGTAGTCAAGCTGTGTAGACCCTTAGGAGCTTGTCATGCGGTTAAAATCAAGATTCACTTGCACGATCACTCATACATGCTGCTTCTACTCCGGAAGTACGCATCCACATATATCCACTCATTCTCATCTCCAGATCCACATAAAATTATTCTACTCCTAATCCGGGAGAGAATAGCCAAAAATATTTTCCCATTCTTGTTATCCCCTGTGAAATAAATGCTCAAGCTATTTTGGTTACTACCACTTGCTATATTGTTCTAAGGAGATGAGTGCTCTATATGAGGAAATAAAAAGGGGGCAAGTGCCCGGAACCTCGAAAAGAAAAAGATACGAGGAAATAAAAAGGAGCAAGTGCTCGAAACCTCGATGAAAAAAAAGAAAAAGTGTGAGAAGAGAGGTAAAAATAGACAAGTGTCCGACAGTAGAATTAGGGGTACAAGATACCCACCTGAGAGGAAAAAAAATATAGAGCACCTCATTCTCCTCAAGAGCTTTAAAAGCAAGAAAGGTACGTATCCCCTTAAAAAGAGCAAAAGTAGAATTAGACTTTCATCATTGTTATCATCACTACCACCATACACCATTTATTCGCCACACATGCACATCTTGATTTGACTTATTGGCTTGTTTCTCTGGATCCATGGTTTGACTATGCAATAAATGTCTTGTAAGTATGTATACTTTATCTCCCACCGATGAGCTCCAGATATCAAAAGCCTTATTAGAATAGGATGAGAGAGAAGGCAATGTCACTCTGCCTTATACCACAAATACTACATACTTTGCTTTGAGAGAAGGCAGACATCATTACTGCCTTGGTGAGGATCCAGAAATACCACAAAAGAGAGACCTGAGAGAGTCATACAAGGAATCTCTGAGTTTTATTTGAAAATCTGCAAAAAACTCCAGAGCTATAGCTGATCAAGAATAAGAGACATGGCGCTTGACTAGACTGTTCTATCTTTTAACCGCTCAAGACAAAGGTGACGGTTGCAAGCCCCATGGTAAAAGGTATAATGAGTAAGTTTTAAGTCTTGACAGTTTACTTTAACTCAGAGATGAGACTCTATTTGAAAGCATGTGTACCGTCAAAATTCAAAGGCATTTCAGCAACTACTGAGTCTCTCCTTGCTCAGGGACGAGCAAGAGGTAAGCTTGGGGGAGTTTGTTGACGGTCCTTAAGTATCAATTATAACTATCAAATAAATAGAGAAAAGGATCCAAATGAAACCAACACCTAGACTTAGGGTTTTATCTGACAGAATTCCACGAGTTTTGCTGTTTATCTATTTCTGCAGGGGGTTATCAGGAAATACGGAAGAAAGGCCCACATGTCGGATTAATGACGGGATATTAACCGAACACGTAATTATCTTACATCTAGAAGAGTCCAGAAGCCACGAGAACGAACGGGAGGCGTAACGGAGCCGGACACAGGGCGCCCGCCCTGGTCCTTAGGGCGCTCGCCCTGGCCCCGGAGCCAATCAGGCTCCGCCTCGAGGATTATGCTCCACCGACCTAGAGGATCAAGGAAAACCGTCCGTTCAATGTCGGTTTGATCCGACGGCCCAGATTCATCTGAAAGGGCTATATAAGCAAGGCCCCTGACCCTGGAGGAGAGGCCCTCGTCTCATACTTCAAACCCTAATTCAGGAGGAGAGCCTCTGATCAAGCCCTAGAGCCACCACATCAACTAGATCTCTAGTTAGCATAGCTACATAGGATTAGAACTAGAAGGAGTCAATCTTCGATTGGTTCCCGGATCTGTCAAGAGGATTCTTGGTAATTCCTCTATTGTTCTTCAATTGTTCATCATTGTTCTTCAATATTATGAATATGACTTTGTTCTATTTCAATATATTGGTTATGACTTTGCTCTACTTGATTATATTTGCAATTATATTGTTCTTAGTTTATCATAGTTATATGCTTGGCTTAGTTAGATTGGAATTATATACATGCCTAGGATCGTATAGCGTTTATCCATGTCTACAGTGGGTGAATGATAATTATTGTGTAGACGTGGTGTCTATACCGTATTTATCTGCGATTGCACCCTATATGCCGGATTGTGGGGTAGTTCGCGATAGTGACAGCTTCGTTGATTCTTATATAGTCCCCCTCTCGTGTATAGGGCAGGCAGAGCAACACTATTACAGGGGAGTGATTGCTATGTTCTTCATCTTCCTTGCTAATATTCACTATGCATGGATATAGTCTTTTCTCACCATGATTGCCAAGTATAATTGCACTAACTATGATATGCTAGACTTTATAGTTAATAATAACTTAGGGAATATCTTCGTAGTTCATCCTAATTCCATGCTAATGACTTGCTAGAATATCTGTTGAGGTGCTTATCATTATTATATGTGGCTAGCTGATCAGATTAATTATCTTTGTCACCATTATCACT
Organism: Saccharum spontaneum; assembly: GCA_022457205.1. Taxonomy (NCBI): domain Eukaryota; kingdom Viridiplantae; phylum Streptophyta; class Magnoliopsida; order Poales; family Poaceae; genus Saccharum; species Saccharum spontaneum. Next base: position 4,614,639 of record CM039582.1, on the reverse strand, counting down.
TTACCTTTACTTAATGTGACATTTATACCTGTATAAAGAGATTGATAAATACTCTCGGTTATACATGCAATGATGTGTACTCAGTTCTATATTCTCATTCCATTATCAACCATGATACTTAGAAATCCCTTCCCAGTGGTAAAAATATAAATAACCATACCTGTAATACTTCCCGGTTAAAATGCTACATCGGTATTAATCTGTGCGCTTGCAGATCCCTTTTATTATTTATCTTGATGAGCAAATGCATATTTCAATACCGCGTCTCTCATGTCATGCTGGGGATGACACCTTGGCTTAAGTGGCATGAGGGATAGGTTTGGCATTTTTGGCGCCGTTATCAGAATTAGAAAACTAAGTCTACTTTTGGTAGTGACGTTAAGAATGCCCAACATAGCCACCGAACCACGTGGTAAAGAGGGACACAACGGGGACTACGTGCCGGCAAGCACGTGAACATCGGGATAAATCTTCGTGTCATCACTTTCATATTGTGATTGATTGATCCCGGTGTTCGGTTGTTTTGGTATTCATTGTTGATCATATTGGTTGGCTCAATACTTCGCCCCTCGGTGAAACCCTCCTAACTCAACTCTGCATTACTTTCTTAGTTATCTTTGCTAGCTAGTTTACTTTGCTAGAGTAGCTCTTTTGTGTAGGTTGCTAGTTGTAGTTGTAGTTACCTTCTCGGTTCAACTTGTGCGGTTGAGTGCCAATATATTAGAATTGTGAATTGGATAGGTGGCTTGCAAACACCCCGTAGGCTAAGCAAAACTCGCATCTCGCTATTTGTTGTATTGATAAACTTGTTTAGCTTGTCTTTGTAGAAAATTTTAAAAGGCTATTCACCCCCCTCTAGGCATCAAGACCTTTCAGCGGGGCCATGCTGGCCGTCGGCAGGCGAGGCACTGCCGACCACGCCCACAGCTTGTGCACGGCTTGCCGGTTCGGCCAGTGGATGGCCGTGTTCCTGCCCGCCAACGCCTTGGCCGCTGTGGACGGGTCTCCGCCCCCGACACCGATGGGTGGCGTGAGATCCTCCCCCAACTGGGGGTACGGTCTGTTGCTGCCTCGACAGTGCCTCGCCCCAGCCAGAAGCAGCTTTCACAGGTCAAGAAGATCCCAGCTAAGCTCCTTGGCAGATGCTTCAAATGCCTCTCCTACTCTCATCGAGTAGCGACTTGCCGGCTGCCATGTCGTTGTCTACGGTGTCGCGGATTTGGGCACCTCGCCAAGGACTGTAGGCGTTCGACTGCTTCGACCTCAGCGGCGGGCGCTAGCCTGCCACGACACTCCGCTCGCGACACCCCCATGGCCTCTCAGCACACGCCGCACGGTGGTGTTGGGGCTGCTGCAGCGGGGGCTGTGGGGGGCTGTGGGGGACGGCGACGACGTCGGCGGCACAAGGCTTGGCCAAAGGGCTCCGGCTCGGGCGTGCCAGCCGACCTAGAGAGGTTGCCATCTTCTCCCATTGTTGCCTTCAGTTTGGCCTCTTCTACTATCGTTTCCTGCCCCCATGAGGTCGATCCGCTCGATGTGGCATTGTGCGAGGGCACTGGGCCTCCCGCTTGGGTTGACCCGATGCTCGATGAACTCGCTGCCTCGCTTCAGCTCCCTGCCTCGCTTGTCGCCGGTCGTTCGGTGGGTGCTTTGGCGCTTGGGCGCCCGTCTACTCCGCCTGCGACCCCTCTGGGGGCTCAGGCTAGGTTGGTGGACGCTCGTTCGCCACTACCGATGGTTCACCTCAACTTTGCGGATGCTGAGGCGTCGGGGGTGGCGGCTGAGGCCCCCTCGTCGCACGTCAATGACATGGGTCGGCTTGACGTAGAGGTTGGCGACGCGGCTCTTGCCGTGTCGGAGGTGGCCTTGGCAGTAGATCTTTGCCTTTCAGCCCCGGAAATATGTGGCTCGGGCGAAACATCCTCGGCGATGTTGTTGGCGGGGAGATCCCCTCCAGCCATGCCGGTTGTCGCTACGGCCGCGTTGTCAATTGAGAAGAGTTTGGAGGAGCGGCTCTGTCTTCCTCTGCAGACACCCCTCATTCATGGGCCGCCGAGGTTGCGCAGACCTCGAACGCCGGCTCCCATTACGTTGTTGCGGCGCAGTGAGCGCATTGCCGCCCAACCGCGCGAGACAGACGTCACCAAACAGGCCCAGCGTGTTCTCATGAACAAGCTAGGATTGGAAGCTCCGTCCCCCAATGTTGGCTCCGACACGGTGCACAGATACAAGGCGGCCTTCCAGGAGCCGCTTTCAGACTCCACCCATGACGCGCTACAGCTTCTTCTCGGTGGGGAGTTCGACCCAGTGGCCATGGAGCTCAATATGATTGGGTTGGACGACGGGGACAACTAGCCTATCGGCACCGGCACCTTTGTCGTTATAGTTTCATGTAATTACAACCTCGTGCGAGTGCGTAAGGGTGTGGGGTACGATTTTCGGTAATCTTTGGATTACCGTGAGTTAACCCTATGTGTAACAAAACTCCTTTATTCTGCTTAATGAAATACGTGCTATAGCACGTTCTCGAAAAAAAATATTTTACAAAGAAAATTAAGTATATACCATTCAAATCTATGTACTATTCCTTTTATATCACTAAAATATATATGTTCTCTCTATTTGTATTGATTTTAATTTTTGTATTCCTTATATGTCATTCCTATTATTTTTACCGGGAAGCCATGGTTATGCAATTAAAATTGGTCAGCCCTTCATAATATACCAATTTTATCACTGACTAATCTTTATTCAGAACTATTCTCCATCTCTTCCCAAATACATCGTCTTCCTTCTCCACAAATCAATCCCTTCAAAAGCTTATGCGGCTTTGCATATGCATACGAATACAGTATGGTTAGGCTTGCCTTACAAAAAGCAAAAGTACAAATATTGAACCACAACCACCAACGCCGGAGCTGGACGCATTGTTGCACACGCTTGCCGCCGCACGCAGGTTGGTGATGGTCGATGGAGAAACGCGAGCGTGACTGCTAGTTGCGAGTGCGAGCCAGCCAAGCGCCTCTGAAAGTTGCAAAACTCCAGCGCAAGCACGCACAGCCCGCGACTGTCCCCGCCACTCCGCCAGGCGTCCATGTGCTTGGCCCATCGCGCCCAGTCCACCGATGGCAACTCCAAGAGTGATCGCGATGCACTCCCGAGAACACGACGTCGATTCCGTCGAACTTCAGTGCGAACCGTGGGATAAAGGCTACTGCCACTCTTCCTTCCATTGCCTGCCCTCAGCTGCTGCAGCTACCCGCCTCTAGAGCGCAAGCATCACTTCTTGCCCTCTTCCCACCATGGGTGCTGGTGCGACGACGCCGCGGCGGTGGTCGTCCCTACCCCGGCTAAATCAACCATGTCCGGATGAAGCCAGGGCTGACGGTCTATAGCTTATAAATCTCTACTATAATAAGGGAACAATCTAAGATTCATCTTAAAAAAATGTCCCCCGCTGGCCACAGTGCACCAACCTTATTATATCCAGAAAATCATCTTCATTAAAGTAAAAGGTTAAAACCCACCCCTCATAGGCTTCAACGCAATCCTAGAGCCACGGTTGTTTGTATCAACAGCGACGAGGCTTCAATGTGCGGCGCCGCACGTGCTTCAACACATTCAACGCATAACCAGCCGTGCTCGAAACCTGGCGTCGCCGGTAAAAAAAATAAAAACACCAAAACCTAGTGTGGCCGAAGAAAAAATAGGAAACCGTCGATGACACCGCCGCCGCCGCCGCCGCCAGCAAGACCGCTATCACCGGCAGGCCGAGGAACCCTACTCACCGCCCACAGGTGCTGCCGGCCGGCCACATCGCCGGCGCCGTGCCGCTCGCAGGCCACAGTCCACGTGCTGCCACGATCGTACGCCAACAACACAGGTACTGCTGGCCGACGACCTATCACAGGTCACTGCCCCCCTGCGCCGCCGCGTCAGCTCTTGCTCGGCGGCTGCACCTAGGGCATGGTCGCGGCATCTTCCCGACTGACACGGTCGCTGGCGGCGACCTCAACCGAGCGAGCACAACCTCCGCCGCGACGGGCAGGAGCGCTGCCATCGACTTCACCACACCCGGGCGATCTCTAGCACCATCTTCATCACCACGTGACGCCACCACACGTCAAGGAGATCTCTCAGTTGGAGACTCTTCCAGTTCGAGGTACGTTGGCTTTCTAGCTTTTGATTTCCAGACACATGGATTGGAAACTTTGAATGTTTGGTTACCTGAGGATGATATACATGCAAGTTGCTTCAGGTCACCAGCCCACAACGGAGGAGGCGCCACGGTGGAGGCCACGCCTGTTAGAAGACTTGCAGGTTAGCATGCTTTTGTGCTTTCTGATTGGCCCAAAACTATTGAGTCAGTGTGCATATACCATCTTTATTTTATCTGGGAATGAGTCAATAATCCCAGATAGCATCTGACAGCTGCAAGTTTAGCACTTGCAAAGCATCTTTTTTTTTTAAACACGGGAATGGTAACACACATGTCAAGCAGTGATGGTTGTCTTTCAGTAAAACCGGCAATGGCTCCAGATAGTGCATGTTGGTTCAATCCCAGATAGTGCATGTTGGTTGAGTAAGAGTTTCCCTTAAATCCCGTGATGAAAAATTGATAATCAATATGCAGAGTCCTAAAATATTCAGCTTGAAAGAATATGATATGACATAATCCAGTACCTGAACAATACACATATAACACACTGCAGGTTAGCAACATACCGCTTAGCATTTGGCACTTTATTTTGTCAGGTGAGGAGTTCTTATTTTTTGTCTGTTGACAAACTGGGAGAGGAAATTTATTTATACAGAGACCAAAGCTGTATAGAGAGCAAAGCTGTACAGAAATATTTGCAAATGACTGTACAAAGAAGAAGCGAAAAAGAAACCAGTGATTTGTTCTTTGTTACAGATGCTTTTGTACTGTTAATTGATTAATTTGTTAGTTACATGCCTTTTGCAGGTCGTTCATTAGTTAATTAGCTTTGGACTTGATGTGGCCCGTAGCATTAGCAGTGTCATTAATCTTTGTTTCATAAAAAAAAACATTCAACAATAATGATAAATGTCGCGCAGGTAGTTGACAATGTCTACCACGAGAGATACACACAATGCGCTAAGTGATATTACCAACATCACAGGTATGTTTTGAATTATTGAGATGTATGCGGCACTTTTTGCGATGGCTTACTGATTTCCTATATATATATATATATATAATACATGTCTTTTGCTTCTGTCATTCATTGAATGAGATGCTAATGTGTAGGAAAAGATCTTGTATATTTTGCTTGTGAAGCCTTCTCAACAAAATATTATATGAAAAAAATATTGTCGTTTGGTTGTTTTCATATACGTCCTTTAAATAAAGTTGTGGCGTTAACACGGGCAATATACTAGTAGAACCAATGGACTATTCCGGTTCTGTGATGCAATTACTCCGCTAATGGAGGAGTCCGCGAGTGATAGCGTTTGAATCAGTTCTAGTCCGTTCATATGCTACTTAGTCCGTTCATATGGTAGAAGCAGAATATGTGCCGGCAGTTACAACTCCAAGGAGAAGATACGAAATGGTTTTTGTTCCACCGAAGAAGGTAGAGAGAAGTGGGCCACAGGTGGTGACGTGGCTTCATGAGATTGCAGATAAATTTACTAGTGGGGTCTTAGTAGATATATAAATTATTCGGCACAATCCTAGTTTATTTTGATTTGAAAGATCCCATTACACATAAATACTACAGCACAATGATTATTCTGGACAAACATCACACAGGCATGGATAATCAAAATATAAGACTAGATCCCAGCTTGATCTTGTCTTCTAAAACGTCATAAAAACTTATTTTGAGTAGAATATTGAAAGGTCCCTTACATAAATACTGCTACAAGCGCAAATGATTATTCCAGACAAAAAACTTCATCACACAAACGAAAGCCATGCATGGATAATAATCAAAACACGAGACCAGACCCCTTGAGCTTCTCTTCAAAAACGTCATCGACCTTCTTGCCCATCTCCTTGGTCATGTGGTTCTCCCAGTCCCCAACCTTGCCCTTCCTGAAGAACGTAGACTTGCCAATAACCGTGTTGTCTCCACAATCAAGATCTCCGGTCCGGTTGCTTTCCAAGCCGCTCAGCGTCTCGAAGCTGCATAGCCTCACTATCTCCTCCGGGACCCCTCCTCTCTCTTCCTCCTCGGTGAACGGGACGGCGAAGAAGCCGGCGAGCGTCTTCACGGCTCTCACCGGGTCCGCCACCATCTCCTCATACCTCATGAAGAGGACCTGCTCAGGCCTCGCCAGGCTCTCCTTCCAGTACTCGAGGTAGTGCTCCCAGACGGGGCCGAAAGGCGAGACCCCCTCGCAGAACATGCCGAGCGCGGCGTCCATCTCCACGGGGGACCTGCCCCCGCGCATGCCCTTGACGAAGTGCCAGAGCGAGACGAACACGTCCTTGGGCTCCCGGCACAGATACACGACGCGGCAGCCGGAGCCGGAGGTGGACACGACGGCCGGCGGGAGCAGGGAGAGGGGCAGGTGCGTCCCGAGCAGCCGCGGGGACGGCAGCCTCTCGATGTCCGCCAGGCCTTGCCCCGGGGTGTGCACCTCCAGGTGCGGCACGGCCTCCTGCGGGTGCACGGTGAGCAGAGGGTGGCCGCCGTCGTCGCCGGCGTGGTGGCGGCGGCCGCGGGTCGTGATGGCGAAGGCCAGCGCCTTCAGCCACGTGGTCCCGCATTTGAGGTAGGTGGCGAGGATGATGTCGTCGGCGCGAGGCTTGTAGAGCTCCTTGACGGGGATGATGTGCTGGAGCCTGCCTGGGTTCAGCCAGTAGTTCTGGTACTGAACGAGCGACACCCACCCTCCTCTTGCGGGGAGAGTGGAGACGAGGTCGCTGTAGCTTTTGGGCTCAGCTTCGTCGGCCGCTGAGGTGGGGGTTTTGCTGGATTCAGAAGCAGCAGCAGCTTGCGCCATGGTTTTGGGATTAATTGGCAGGAAATTAACAGTGAGGCATGCAATGAACTGTAGCTAGCGTGACAGTATGTAAGAAGAGCAAGAAGAAGTGGAGGATGAGCTGCGGTAGGGGTCACCGGCGAGGAGTTGGCGACGGGCGGTGTGCAGGAGAGGCGACGCCGATTGCGCAAGTCGTGCTGCAGTCCTGTGGCACGAGCTCGGGCGTGTCGCTCGCTCGCTCGCTCGCCGCGCCACCGCACTGGGTCGCGTCGCCACTCACTGCATGCGCGTCCACCGCCGACTGTCGCCATCGCTTGATCCGGGAAGCGTCCAATAAATAGCCACAGGCCACAACACGAACCTTCAGGCGAGGAGACGCAGAGCACCCTCGCGACCTTGGAGCCAATAGGCAACAGAGCAAGTGCGGAAAGCGGGCCAAATAGCTGTCTTGGGCAAGGGCCCAGGAGTACCATCATCATCCAGTCACGTCCTTTTTGTGTGTCCCTTCACTTTGCGTGCTGCGTGGCCAAAAATCATTCGGGTACTCCGCATGCAACGCTACTTTTCCGCCGCACAAGCAGCTGTTGCCGTGGTCCTTTTACCTATAACTTTAATTTATGTACTAATAGTTTTCTCAATGGCTTCTTAATTTATAGGCGTTGGATGTTTATGCATAGACACGAATGTATTATTGAATCCTCACAGCGTCTCCGTCGAAATGTCCTCATTTTCACAAAACCTTGAGCGAACAGAAGTATATATGCAAATAAAGTGGCAAAAAGGTGCACCACGCCATCTTTCAATTTTCATGGAGAGAAAACTCCGTGGACACGTGATCCAAAACCCCTCCGGCCCTCCCATGCAATGCAACTACAGATAGATATTTATGCATGGAATCAATCGAACGTTTAGCCTACTCCGTGACGTATAGTCCAAAGAAGAGGTGGATAGTGTGGTATTCCATTCGATCTATATACAGAATTGATAAATCTACTCACCATCTGTTCTTTTAGGAATCGTCATCATTTTTAATTAGGTGCCGTCCATCGAAGCTGTAAAGCACAGGACGGTTTGGGCCCGGGCACCCGGCTGGCCTCTCACTCTGTCAGCCCTGTCATGCGCAAATGGCATTGGCAGCACATGTGCATGGTGTACTTCTTCTTCTGTCAAAAAAAACTCTAATTTTAACGTAATATTCTAGTATTAAGTAAAAAAAACTCAAGATTGACTAACTAAATTAAACAAATATTATTAGATTTATCATAAAATATATTTTATATTATATTTATTTAGCATTACAAATATCAATAGTTTTACATATATATATATATATATATATTCCTACTATAACGTCGCCAATTATCAAGTATCCATCTACAGAAATCCGTCTCTCTGGCTCTCCCATGCTGGCTTCCCTGTCTTTCCATCTCCGTGATCAAGCAAGCTGCAATCCGGGGCTGGAGGCCAGCGCCAAGGTAGGTGTAGGTCACGAGGTGTAAATTCCTTATTCCTAAAGACATGAGCGTGCAAGGTGTCGGGCACCTGGACCTAGACGGAGACGGAGAGTGGGCGTCAGTGATTGAGTTGAGCGTGCAGCGCCTGTAGGCAAGGTAGCACTAGGCTACACATAGGTTGGATGGATGTTGGGCCTGCAAGGCTTTTTTGGTTTGCTGGGCTGTATCCAATTTAGTTTATATGGGCGCGGAGCGTGAGGCCAAGAGAGGTGGCGCGTAGGTCTAAGGGTGCGGGCCGGCCAGGGCTGATCTCATCCGAGTTTATTTGGATCGCAGGAACGGGAGATCGAACCGGAAGGGAAGTCGCGCGTTGGCCGTGGATGACCACATCTTCGTTTTTTAGGTAGATTGTAGAGTACAGTATGGCCTATGATGAAACTTCCTCGTATGTAGAGTACGTTTTAATTTTTTTTGTCGTACATTACATACGTCATCATTTTTAGATATGGTATACAGAGGCAGAGGCAAATAATCAGTGTATACAAGTGTTTTACACTTTTTTTTTGTCGTACATTACATACGTGATCGTTTCAAGATATGATATACAGAGGCAAATAATCAGTGTATATACAAGTTTGGGCATGGTTCATGGACGTGTCGTGCATAACACATCAACTTCAGGTCTTGGCACTCAATTTAGCTTGCCGACCGGTCCACAGGCATCGTGAACTTTGCTTCGGGTATGGAAATCGAAGTCTAAGTTCGGCACGTATGTATACGCCTCACGTAGATGCAAGAGTCCATGTGTAAAACGATCTTGCTTCGTATAAGGAGGAAGGAAATAGTATGAGGTCTAGGAGAATCTTGGTTTAGAATGAGTCTTACATGTAAGATATAAGATCACGTATGACGGAGGACTCGTACAGCACGAAGTCCAGATCGGACAGTTATTACGCAGCGCCTTGATCGAACGGTTATCGTAGAAGGAGAGCTCTAAAAAAATCTCGCTCTTTTATAGTAGGATAAATATAAATTTTAAGCCCTATATAAACAGGCATGAACTCCGCTGGGCGGCCGTCTCCAAGACCAAGACGACACGTCCACACCAACCCACCGAGCCCAACCGGAACCTTATCCATTGGTGTACCTATCTGGAGATGAAAACAGGGACAAAGCAAGTCCATGTGCAAAACGATCTTGCTTCGTATAAGGAGGAAGGAAATAGTAAGTTTAGAAGGAGTCTTACATGTAAGATGTAAGATCACGTATGACGGAGGACTCATATAGCACGAAGTCCGGATCCAACGGCTATTATGCAGGGAGATCCTCTAAAAAACTCGCTCTTTTATAGTAGGATTTAATCAAACTTGGACATATTTTAACATAATAACACTATTTAAAATTATATCCTCTTCAGGACAGAGATAATATTTTATATTTTCATAGTGCAATTACATTATAAACTATCGCTTCATGTTTCTCTTCCTGTTCCATGTTCTGGTTCCCTTCCGTTCCTTCCGAGAACATAGCTGCTAAAGGCCTTATTGTTCTTGACTTCTATTCCACAACCAGATCTTGCAACACGTGCCTTTTTGTCCTCCGGTGTCCATTTTGGCCCGGCTAGGAATCCACTTCCCTAATTATTACCCATAACAAATTAGTTTAAGTAAATTTAAAATTTTAGACATGTTTAACTAACATGCTAACTAATTATTAGCCAAGCGTCCAGATAGTTACTTAGCTAATTGTTATCTAGACACCTAGGTAATAGCTAACCTCTTTAATTGCAAAAATATTTTTATCCTTCCACATATCTATATCCATGTGCTTTATCTATAGTCTCTAATAGTTAAAGGATGTTAGAGGCAAAACCATCGGCGCATCTGCATTTTGGCTGGCGGTGGAGCACGGTTGTGGTGGAACTAGGCGGCGGCGAATGAGATAACTGTAACAGAACCGCCCAAATTATAAGAACGTAAGTACAAAAATAATCACCGAAGTGATTAAATTTCTGTACTTAAACTCCTATGATCCCAGTAGTCTAGAAATCTCGAAGGATTTCAAACAACTTTCGACATACAAATCAAGATCATATTGATTCAACACAACAAATCATTCGTTACAACATTTCACAAGTGACATACGGATTACATCCATCGAAGTTCAAAATAAAATATTACAAATCTAGTTTGTTCGCGGAAGCAACATAGTTTGAAGTTCGAATAAATTGCCAGGGTAACGGTCATGTCACACAAAAGCATCTTTAGGTAAGTACACTAGTAGAGACCGCGCCCAACGGTCTAGTCTTCATCCCCGACTGGGAGAAGGCAATACTTGCAGCAACCAAAGTAAAACTGATCATCTGCAACAGATGGGAGATAAACCCTGAGTACGAGAAGGTACTCAGCTAGACTTACCTGTCAAAACCAGAAATAAAGGACACCAAGAATCATGCAATGCTTATAAGGTGGCCTAGCTTTGACACAATTGCATAAAAGAGCTTATGAATATTATGACCAATTTAAACTTAGCATCAAGTTTATCATCATTTACCTGTCCACTAGATTAGCACCTGTACTAGAGCACTCACTTATTAGGAGCAAATAATATTAACCATAGCAGGTATAATAAGGTTGTCATCGTCATATCATCATTCCTGAACCATCATGTTATTTAGTGTATCTACTTTGGAGATAACCCCGTCAAGTTCTCACTAACCGGTGAGAGACGGCGACTCGAATCGAATTACAACTCAACTGAGGGGGTATTCCTGACTCTCACCCTGGCATATTTTGCAAGAGTAGTTGTGGGTCACCTTTGGTACAACTCAGGAACCAACTTCGCGGGTTCGGTCAGCGCCAGCACTCTCATGGATTACCCTTCTGCCAGGATGATCAGGACTTTTAAATCACCTGCCCTTGGACTCACGCCTACGGCTCCCTTCCGAGGCACACTTTATACTTGCCGACTCCTAGCCTGAGTTGAGCTACTCGGCTTCGTGGTCGGTCTCCAAACCCGACCAACTAAGAGAGAGACATGCGTTCAACATGAACAGGAAAGGCTCTAAAATTCGGTCCTTAATCAACACAGACGGAGTCACTGCAAACCGGTAAGCCTCCACCCGATCTTCAATTCAAATTAAGACAGGTTCTTTTCCATGATAACAAATATAGTCAACCGTGCCACATGTATATTCCTATAACTCGTAGGTGACAGTAAATCACCTGACTTCTACCGTATTTAAGCAGGGCTAAGCAATACACGAGCCTGAGCTACTTAGGATTTAGGGTATCAATATCTGGACAAGGATCGGATAACAAATACAACAAGTGTTTTCATCCAACACCTAAACTTAATGCAACAATATATAATAATACTTTAATTGTATTTCAAAAATTAGGAGGCTTATAATGCTCCAGGGCTTGTCTTTCACAAAGTTGCACGGATGATGGTCCGGGCACTCAACGGCGACCTCGTCTGGCACTTCTCTTCAAGGTTGCACCTCCTGAACCTTCGGTGTTGGCTGCTGCTGCTCCCCGCTCGGTTCCTCATTTTCTAGTAGTGTCACTCCTTCCGGTACACCTATTGCATGCATATGCACAAGGTAAATATCATGGATGCATAAGGAATGACATGATGCTCATGATGAATGGATAACTGTAAGTATTTAACAGAAACATCACCGGACACTCGTTGGCTGAGTGCTAATAGCTCTATTCAAATCACTTTAACATGTATCCTATCTAGACTTGGAAGCACAAGATTAACTTACCTAACTTGCATAACCTAAGATAAAGATGTTCATCTTCAGTAAAGGGTCTAACACCTGCACCTAAACTTATCTTAATCAACTTAAGTATTTATTTGCATCACAACATGCTTATAACAGTAAAGACATTCATCACAGAAAGTTGTAAGCTTTACATGTATAGAATAGTTCATGAAATCACTCATAACAGGAGTTCTACAAATTCAAATGACTTGTAAGAGAATATTCTGAAATGCTTATGAAATTCTCTACAAATCATTTAAACACATCAAAGTATGATTCTTACGTTAACCAAGTCGAATTTAAGTAAGTACAGAATCTGTCCAGAAGTGGCAGGCTTACTAAATTAAATATTTAGTGATGATGTAAAAGCATAATTCGACCAAACCAAGTTTACCAACTTGTTGTGCATATCAAAGGAACATCAGGAAGTATAGTGCCAACTTCTAAATAAATTATTTAATGTCCTTTTCTAATTTATTTATTTAATTAGGTGATTTAAGTAACATATAGTAAAACCGTACAGAAAAATCTACAAAAATTACAGTAGCTATCTCATGCTTCACCTAGATCACCATAAAAATTTAAAAGCAATTGGATAAGCAAAACTTGTTGTATAAAAAATAACAGATGACATGTCTATTTCTAGCATAAATAGAAAACCCTATTGAAAAGTATCAAACAATAGGTGTCATATTTTTCCTAGCATATGTCTTTCATAAGAAAAACACTCACCAAATTTTACCATTATTGGATCTATAGAAAAATTATGAAAATTCACACAAGATCCATCCATGTAAACAAGAGAAATACACAACTCCTACATACAGTGTCCAAACTATATGAAAATTTAACCACAATCTATTCATGATATGAACAGTACACCATAAAAATTTCATGCCATTTGGAGCTATCCAAAAAAAGATATAATTACCCCTAATTCCCACATGATTAAAAGAGATAATTAGTAACCCTATTTTTCATAACAGAACAAGGCACATATTATATTTTTAATATAAACTAGACATTACTAGAAACTCAACAAAATTGGAACCACATTATTTGGATCTACCAATTAAGAGATATGCATTTTTGAAATTATACACAAATCTGTGAAAAAGAATAAAAGAAAAACAAATTTCCTACAACTACCTGGGTTACTGGGCCGACCCGAATGCCCAGCTCGGCCCAGGGCTGCCCAGCGTGTCCAGGTGGGAAGAGACCGGCGTTGACGCGTGGGCCCCGCCCGTCACTCGCACACAAAGCAGGGGAGGAGCTCCGGCCGGCGTTTCCTTGCCGCCGGTGACCCTTCCGACGAAGATGAGCGCTCCATTGTGCTCTCCGTGTCACCCCGGACCTAGGCACCTCTTTTCCCCTGACTCTACTGCATTGGAGCTACCTCGTCGTCATTCATGGCGGACGGCAGCGGGCAGCTCACGTCGATGGCAGCGAAATCGGACATCGTAAAATGAACAAGCGTCTCTATGTCTCTCCTTACCTCATGACGAGTTGAAAGAGCTCATGCTTGGTCCAACCGAAGCACCGACGTGGTCTAGCCACCATGCATGGCGGCACAGTGGTGATCCCGACCTCAAACACGGCAGCGTTCCACACCACCGGGTCGATTTCACCTAGTAGCGTCTTTCGCTCTGCTAGATCTACCACTACGACACATGGGACACGACTCCAATTGAATGACGAGCAAACAAGTGCATCAAATTTGGAGCTCGATTCTACGGTGAGCATGGCGGGTGCACCCAGTGCGGTGACTCATTCCGGCGAGTCCGGCACGGTAGCAACTAAAACGGTAGCTACTACAGCTTCTACACGACCCAAGTAACACGAAACAACCAATGCAGAGCATAGAGAAACACAACATTGCTCCGGCCACGGTAGAGCGCAAGGTGGGAGGAGCTCCGAGCATGGCGGTGGAGAAGAAGCGACCTTGTCAGCTCTACCTGGGGCGAAAACGGATGCTCGGTGCGGTCGAGGACGTGGAGGGGCTCGAGGCGGTGCTGTGGCTCAAAGGAATCGAACGATGGCGCTCGGGTTTGGGTGAGTTGCTCGGTGGCAGCTACCGTTCGCCTCCAGTCACTGCTCGGCTCAGAGAGGGAGACGGTGAAGAGGAAATGGCGAGAGAGAGAGAGAGAGTGAGCAAGGGTCGACCTGGCTTTCACTATGAACACGCGCGCGCGATGTGGTGAGGCCGACATGGCATGCACGCCACGCGGTGGCCGGTTTCTGAACCGGTTGGCCACGTCGAGCGACTGAAGCCTCAACCCACGACTGAATCAAAGTTCCGATGGCTGACTGTCAGTGACATTTTGAAACCTTATTACGCCTAATCTAGCTCGAGTTAGCAGTAGGTGATATTAGCAAACTTGTAGAGCTACAGGCGTACTACAATATTGTCAATTGGAGCTTGGACTAATTCGGCTTAGTTAGTGAGTTATGACTCTCCAAAGTGGGTCACATGGAAATTGAAACTGAGTTTCAGTTAACCTCGACTGAAACCCAGTTTTCGACGTCCTCTACCTCATTAACCAGTGAGAACTAGGTGATGGTGCTATTGACAAAATCATAGAGCTATGGGAGCACTACAAATATGTCAATATGGGTTAGGGTTGGTTGGTTCTAGTTTGCAAGTTATAAGGTCCCAAAGTAGGGCATTTCAAACTGTTATCCAGTGAAGACTTAGCCAAAATTTCCTAAGTGTCAAACATCACTTCTACTAACTTGTGGGCCCTGTTTGAGCATGTTCCAGTCAATTTCTGAGATGGCCATATTGAGACTTTTGTTCCTTAATAAATTCTCTACAACTTTGGTAATGGGTGCACATTCATGCAAGATCTCTAGGTTAAACTTTTCAATCAGTCAAATTAGGGCACTCTATAGGTCTTCTCTAGGTCAAACCTCACCTAGAGGGCAAATTAGTCATTTTGATCCACATGAACAATGTTCCACCAATTACCCTAAGTGTAGTTAAGGTGTATTAGGCTATAATTAACCACTCTACACAAGTGTTACACCAACTTCTAAGTACCACATGTGATGAAACAAACAAAACACTCAATTTACCCTTTCGTTGCAAAACAATGTTTCACATGTTTCATAACTTTGTTGCAAGTTTAAGCTTGTCATGTTACACTACAATGTTGCCATGTTTCAATGTATGAGAACTCATGTTGCATCTACATGTTGTACTAACCATAATTCACAAGCAATCATGCATGAAACAAACACAATTCGAGAATGTTGCATACACATGTTTCAGTGACAATGACATGATGAGATGAATGATGCACATGTTTATGAAATGAACATGCAATTTGTGGAAGCCAAACACCTGAGGTGTTATGATAACGAAGCATTACAGATCTGCAGTGAATGAGAAATCAACATTAAGGACCCAAAAAACACAATTTCAATGCTCATGGACCTATATGGCACCCTTTGACAAGTTTATGCAATTTAACTATAAAATTAAAGCATTGAGAATGTTATGGAAATAAATTAACAAATATTGCAAAATGTTTGACTCCTTGTGGTTGAACCCTACCTAGGGTTCAAGTCCTAGACTCAAGACAGATGGTTGATTTTTTCTAGATTTATTGTACAAACATATGATGTTGTTTCAATGGTAAAGGGCATGCCCATGATATTGAAACTTCTATTGTGACTTTATCAGTCTCAATATTTGTTCATAGGGATGAGTGTGCAAGAGCGTACAAGTAATACATGTGTTTATTCTAAATAAGATTAAGTATGAGGTGGCTACATGTCACTTTTGTATCCTCAAAGTCACTTGAACTTCTACATAGCATGTATCATCAACGTAGACTAATTATAACATATAACAAAAGCATCTATTAGAAAAAAACACCAAAAGAAGACCATATAAGATGAAAATAGTTTCAAGCTTGCACCATAAGATGGGCCATGATTTTTTTGAAAAAAGAAATCTAAAACTGGTTTTATATTTTTCAAGCTAAGACAAAATCTATATGAAAGGTAAAACATATTTGTGATTTTTAATTGTATAACTCCTTTTTAAAAAAATTGGATATTGTTTTTTTGCAAAGTTACTACTATAAATTTTCAATAAAGTCAATATTTAACCTCCCCTAACTATAATACAGCCCGATTTACCATTTCTCATGGCTGATGTGATGTCACGTTTAACCAAAACTATTACAAAAACCACATGGAAACAAAATCAGACTATTTCAGAAGATGGAGGAGGTAAAAAAAATGATTTCTAATCGGTGAATGCGAATGAGACAGACTTTTACAAAAATCGAAAACCAAATAGACTGCACTTGGAGTCCTCCAAAAAAAAAAAGCTTTGTGTGGAGTAGTGAGCCACGGGCCTCCCTTTTTTTTTTTGTGAAGTGAGTAATGGGCCTCCTTTTCCCTTTCCGCCTTCCATGCGCCAGCTGCAGTCTAACCATTCGATCTGAGCTCACTGTGCGTGGGCTTACGGGCCTTGTCCCCGGGAGGATCGCTTACGGTTTTGTTGTGCCTGCCCAGACGTATATGTGTTACCCGCCGGCTCGCCGGACGCCGGGAGCTCCGCGCCGCGCGTGCCGTTGGACAGGCCCGGCGCATACTAGGTTCCGTTTCGTGCGCGCGCACGCAGTTGGCGCGGCCGTGCGTGCTGGCGAGGCGACGGAGCAAAGCAGCTGGCGATCACAGTCACACGCATGTACATAGTACTAGCTCAAATATGCATATATTCAGGTCTGAGAGAGACACAGTACACGTCAACAATTCACAACTTGCTGCCATTAACGGTCCTCACTGCTACTAGTGTCCTTGGTGTCAGAGTCACTGGCACCACCACCGCTGCTGCTCGCCTCGGCCTCATGCGCCTTTCCGTCCTCTGCTCCACCGGCAGCCGCCGCTCCGGCCATGCCGACCTCCCTGAACCGGCCGTACAGGTCGCTGCGGTAGAAGTTCCTGGTCCTCCACGCCAGCACCAGCGACACGAGCGCGCCCAGCAGCGTGACGCCGGTGATGATGAGGAACGACTCCCTGAAGCAGCGCACGCCGATGCAGGTGAGGTCCCTGCCTTGCCGCCCGCCCTGCCGGAGCGCCCTCGCGGTCGTACATGCGGCCGGCGATGCGGACGTTGAGGATGTAGGAGCCCACGGGGCTGGCACGGCGCGAAGTTGTAGAGCGTGGAGTAGTACTTGAGCCCGAACACCTCGGAGATGATGGCGAACAGCAGCGGCCACTGCGCGCCGAAGCAGAAGCCCAGGATCACGGACGCCGCGTACAGCCCGTTGCTGACGCCCGAACGCGATGAGCGCGTGGCCCAGCACGCCAGGAGGAGCACCACGGTGAGCGCCAGCGGCCGGGGCACCTGGTACCGGGCCAGCACGTACTCGGAGGCGAACCCGGACACCACGCGCCCGGCGTAGTTCCAGATGCTCACCAGGGACAACGAACGTGCTGATGGTCCGCTGCGGGTAGCCCAGCGACTGCCCGATCTGACC
Source organism: Saccharum spontaneum (assembly GCA_022457205.1). NCBI lineage: Eukaryota > Viridiplantae > Streptophyta > Magnoliopsida > Poales > Poaceae > Saccharum > Saccharum spontaneum. Next base: position 4,596,964 of record CM039582.1, on the reverse strand, counting down.
CCATGTTGTCCACCGCCGTCAGCGTGCCGCCGATGCCGCACGATGGTGGCCACGAACAGCACCAGCATGTCCACGCTGAACAGGGCCTGCAGGATGGTTGTAGTCCTGGCCCCGCGCCGGCGGCCGGAACACGTCCTGGGAAGCAGGACGGTGAGCTGTTGTCCCCAGTGGCGGCGATGGCCTGATGGCGACGATCGGGCGACTCCGGTGCCACGTTATTGTTCGACGCCCGCGTCTTCTCGTCCGACGGTGATCGTCAAGATGACGGCGGAGGTTGTCGCCGGCGCCGGCGGCGCAAGGTAGGTCTTCAGCTCTTGCTTCACGACGATGACGATCGGAGAAGAAGATGAGCAGGAGGAGCACCACGGCCGTGACGTAGTCGCCGTCTTGGGGAAGTGGATCACTCCAGCTCAACGACGTTCATGACGAGGCAGGTACGCTGCCAGCACGATGGAGGCATAGAGGAAGAGGAAGAAGCCTTGCGCTCCCCGCGCGCGGCGGCGTTCCGCGGCATGATGCGGATGGTGGGGATGAAGACCAGCGAGATGGCGGCGGGGAGCCACGCCATGAGCAGCACCAGGTCCGCGCCGTCGTTTGTCGGTGCCGTAGATGGCGCGGTACAGCTGAGGTGAAGATGCGCCGCTGAGGCCGACGAAGCCCTTGAGCCAGGCCGAGCACCACGCCGCGGTCCTCGGGGAAGTTCTTCACGCGGTGACGAGCGAGCCGGTGTGGCGAACGACTGCGAGTTGGCGCCGATGGCGATGTACAGGCACATGAGCCACAGGGCGGCTGCGCCGTGCGGCCGGTGATGGCCAGGTAGATCATGAGGTAGCCCACCAGGTTCATGCCAGCGCCGCAGAACAAGCACCACCCACGGCGGGGGTGACCTCGTTGATGAGCCCAGGGAGGATGCCCACGTTGGCGCCCACGTCCTTGACGAAGCTCAGCGTGTTGAGCGTTGCTGGTCGTACCCGAGCGGACGTCTTGATCGCCTTGGAGTAGATGCCGAAGATG